>OZ018328.1:103087215-103687215 GCA_963969495.1 Ceratothoa steindachneri
TGGGTTTCCTGCAATGGGTGCCTTAATTCGGTGGCTGATAAAATAACAAGTTTGGCCTCTTTAAACCCACTACCAAGACTATGCGGCCAATTTAACGATGGAGGGGTTGCTGCGTTTGTATACACCCGTCAAGTGGTCATTTAGCGGGGCTAAGATGAAAGCAGAATTTTTTGCACGATTCCTGTAAAAATTGGGTTGGCCTAGAAATTCCCTTAGAGATTTATATGTGCTGGGTTCAGAGAAGTAGCGTCGATTTTGGAAAATAGGTGTGTACCTGCGTTTTGATCTGTAAAAGCTGAGACCAACGGGAATGAATCGGTATCAGCCTTAGTGAATATGTTTAATGCATAGAAATTACGCACTGACATAAAGGTCTCATTCCTTTTGGAAAATAGATTTAATGAAGATGCCCATTAAGATCGTAATTTCTGAATTATGCCTTCCTTCTCCATTCTGGTGAACTCCTCCTTCGCCGCTTTGAGTTTGGCCGTAGGCCATCGGCGTGGGTGGAGAAAGTGAGGTAGAGAGGGGTGCTGTATGTGTATAGTGTTGAATAGAGTGCTTCACTGGCTATCCACACAGGTTGGGTGATGCTAGATGTGGAAAGGAAGCGAATAATGCAGTGCATTGAGCAATATTATAGGATAAAATAGTAAAGAGAGGCCTGTGGAGCTTGATATTTCAAGTCCTTGAACAGGCTCGGTAAGATTAAACCACGAGGCGCGAAGGAATGCCGCAAATAACGTTCCCGGACACTCAATCCGTGATAGCACACCTTATTAAATCAAGGATAAACGATAAGTGTTGCAGGAAGTCGGATCCCAAGATATGGTGACCGACGTGAGTAACTAAGAGCAGCTACGGAAGAGAGCGTCTGGGAAAGAGAGAAATAGAAATAAGTTATTAGCATCGACTGGAATAGGCTGACTGAGATATTTTGGAGCGAGGTGCCTATCAGAGGTTGACGTCTGTCCTGAGGTGAAGCCGGACAAATGCAGACGCTAGAACAGCTGTCAACAAGAAGGTTAAGACCCGTATCTGGACCCCGGATGAAGAGTCAGTGGTTTAAGCCTTGCATCGCTGCCTGAGCGAGTGTGGAGCCAGGCTGATGGAGTCACTGGAGGAAGATGTCACTGAGTTGAAGCTGGTGGCGCGGCCGGAGGGCACTAAAGATCCGGCGTGGAGAAGGTAATGCCAACTCTGACAAGGTGAGGTTATTTCCCGTGATTTTTTAGAATGATGACGGGTGAGGTTATGGTGTAATAATTTCCGTATGGGGTCCGCATGGGGTTGTAATGATACTAGTAGCTATTGAAGGGTTTGGAACTTCAGCCTAATGCTCCTGTGTGTCTTCCGTGAGTGAAGGGAGATGATGGACGTATGATCCCCCTTGGAAGAAACAGGGAAGATAGAGATTGGTTTCCATCCACACGGAAACAACTTGGTGACTGGCCCCGATGGGCTTCACCTTTGAATCTCTGGTGATACCAGCACTAGCTAGATGGCTCACTCCCTTAATCTCCCATCGGTAAGGAGTCAGACCGACTCTAGAATCGAAAGCGTAATCGGAAACTAGGACTAATACTTAGGAATGAGCTTTCTCTCTGCAGTTCTTTGGCCAGATTCTGGACTACTTCGATGAATTTGTGAATCATTGCTTCTAGAGATGGGCGGTCCTGGGTGGCGGGAGAAAACATGAACATCGGAAGGTTGGACCATAGTAGGCGGCAGCGGTTACTAAATCCTTATCACCTAACGCATTCAGAGCTGAGACTTGATCGCCAGTCTCTGCCAACCTGTCAAGTGGTTGAACTTTATGAAGCGCATCCAGAATATGTGTTACGTGAATGAGGAGAAGACTGAGAAGGCTTGCTACAGTGTCTCCGCCGAGAAGTCGGCATCTGCGACGTCTCTGAGGTGCAGAAGGAGAGTTGTGGGCTTCTGCTCCACCAGGACGATGTTTCTGGTAAAGTTGAGTGCTAGAAAATGAGTCCGCTTCTTCCATGAAGTAAGGTGGTAAATGGGAGAAGGCCGGCAGGAAACTTTTCTTGGTGAACGTGAAATTTTGTGTCTCAAATTCAGCTCACAGAAACTGAACTACTTTTTTGGCTTCCTTGGTAAATGTTGAGGCACTTGAATCGTTAACAGTTTGGCGTTTCAGTGATATACGATTGATGGTTGTTTTGATGTTCAGCCATGACGAGTGCATAAAGAATCCCAGGAAGAAATTCTTCTTGATTACTCAAGTCAAGTGGCTGCAGCTCGCGTGAATGACGAGCTTGGATGTTGACTGTGTGAGGCTGACACTTGGCGTGTAGTGAGTGAATGGTTAAGTGAGTATGATGTTATGAACAACACAATGCCAATAAATATGCTCAAGTGGCGTTAGGTTGCAATGTGTCGCCGACATATGGTTGCCAGCGGTAGCTGGCTGCTCCAGTAATATGTTCTTGAAGTGAATGCAAATAATTATGTCATGTGACCCTCTTACACGAAACCATAGTGAATACATTGCGTTGCATCAGGTGTGTTCGATATTTCCCGGAATAGAAGAAAATCTTGATTTCCGAATCCGTTGAGGAAAATTCTACATTTGTCTGCACTAAATTTGATCATCTAATGCCGTGTCTTATTACCTGATTTTTCTTCACTTGATTCACACAATCGTCACTATTACTATCATTTACATTCGTAACAAAGAGTTAGTAGCTTTACAACTCACCACCGTGTTTATATCGCATAACACCAAAGCTTTACTTCGGTAAACATTCACTAATACGATGGCTATTACCTTTATTTAGGCATTTAATAATAGGGTTCTTGGTCGGACGACTTATACTAACAAAATCGGTTGAGAAAAGCATAGGGAAATGGCTACTCCAGCCATAAAACCAAACATGACTAGAATACCATAACGGCTGGCAAGGCGGATGAAGCTGTTTCAAATACAACGATGCGAATGCAGATGAAGGCTGAAGTGCATCATTCAGTTCGAGACGTCTTGGTTTCCTTGCTATTGTAATCAGTTATTTGATTTTATAAGGAATGTGTACTTCTTGAAGTTAAACAAAAGTTACATGTTAAACTTAAAAGAAAATACGAAGTTGGTCTTCGTTCTCGTTCTTCGTTCTCGCAAAACTCAAATCCCTCTCGGTGATTCAATAATTACTCGACAAACACCTCTCGTGAGTGGCGAGTAATAATTTATTTATAATGGCTAATTCTACGAGCTATAATTGGTATAATCTTATTTCTGAGAAATTAGGAAAGGTCTTGAATGTTTTTATAATATTTTTAAGCCTTTATAACAATGATCTTCCTTTAATAATAAAAATAATACCCATCATACTAAAGCAAAATCACCTTTCCAAATTCCAGTCGTATATTTTCGATCCGGTCTTGAAGATTCTAATGTCACTTAGCATGGTTTTGTAGTGGTTCATCTTTGGGAATCGTCCAAATAACTTGTACAAGATTAACATTAACCAAGTTTCACACCATCCTAAGAAAGCTATTATGCCATAGTCACGGAATTAACAGCATATGTACTCGGGTTATAGACAGCAACTGAAATAGGATTGCTAGCAACACATTTTTTTAACCCAGATTGTGATCCCGCTTTCGTATTAAGCTTCCTTGACATATATTGTAAAAGATTTGAGATCTAAGGTGAAAATACCTTAGAAAAGATTACCAGATAGTTACAGCCTGAGTCAGTATCTCTGCTGGTATGACACAAGTAATACAAGCGTTTCTTCTCGCTTGACGACCGTTGAACGGCAATGTCTTATTAATTTGATCTCTTGTTTGTCCTCAAATCCTTATGAGTTTGTATCCATTTTTAAATCTTTATCTCGCACTAAAGGCAAAAAATTATCACTGACTCCATCACCGCCATGATTAGTCAATTTAATCACGGTTTTCATGTTAAGTGCCTTAACAAAGGAAATTAACTATAGTATAGTTAGATGAAACGGGAAGCCCGCCTCTTACTTTCATACTTAGGGAAAAAACCTCATTTGCATATAATTCAATAGACAGATATATCGATAGATAATAGATAGACGGATACGAATTAAAAGCTTAGCAGCTCACCAAGGTTTACATTTTTGTCTTACAAAGCTCAGCTTTTTTTTTATCCCAGTCTCTCATATACAACACAACTTTGTAATTGATATTTTGACCATAAATGATGCAACAACAAAATTCGCCCGTCTAACCATACCAAAACCCAAACACTGTGAAAAACTCAGATGTTCTTAATATCCAATTCTGTCAGGTTCAATAAATTTCGTAATTAACCTTTCTATTTCTCGATGGTATTGCTGCAAGAATCTGCCATATAAGCAAATATAAAAAAAAACTGCTGAGAAAAATGGCTTAAGAATCTGTTATACTATTAAAAAAATCCTTTTTTCTTTACTGATGCCACCCACTTCTAAGAAAGGTTAGGAAAGAGTGTATGCACGCCCACTGGTCGTAAAAATAGCAAATAAACAGGCAGTGTTGGATATTAACCTGCTCTTCTTAGGTTAGCATTGGTAGATCCACTTAAATAACATGTGAAAACTCCTCACACGTAATATAGGATTGGAACGCTTCCATTAAATTAACTAATAACTCCTCCTAAGTAGTATCCTATTGGTAAACCCCTTTGGAGGTGAGCCTCTAACTTTCATATAAAACCATTGTAAACTTTAGATCAGCAGGCAGTCTCAGCAAATTTTGTATTTTGAATAAAGCTAAAGCCCTACAGCTCCTTTTGATCTACACCACTGCGTCGTACCGGGTTTCGAAGACGGGCAAGCAAAAAAACTCGAAGTGCTGTCACCATTCAGGGCAACACAAAGAAGCATTACGTTGAGATGCTCTGACCACTTACGGTCACGTGCCCTTCTTTTAAAATCAAACCCCTTGCAAGAATCATCCTTAAACGTCAGATTGCACTGTCTACCAAACCACCAGGCAGTCCTCTTTCACAAAGAAGGATCCCGTTGCGCCGACTGCCTGATCAACTTGACTTTGTTCCACATCTACCGACTGAGGGTTATTGATACCATAGCCAGAGTTACAAGGCCAGAAGAGAGCACAAATCAAACATTCCAGATTCATAGCTTGAGTGATATAATTCTAACTCAATGATAATATGTATTTCTTTTAAATGAGGTCGGTGCTACTTATTGTGTATCATTGCATATATTTTGTTTGTCGCATTTAGAAAGATTTGTTTCTGCAATCTTAAAACTTAGGTCAGATGCAATTTGTGAAATTAAAAAGATCAGCAGCCCGGCGTCAGCTTGTAAAGATCAATCAGTAAACCACAAATAACCTGGCAAATATAAGTTTAACCAGATAGGTTTTATTATTATTACAAATTTCAATGATCTCACTGTTATAGTTTTATCACCATAAAATATTTGTGATTATTTTAAGTATGGATAAGTAATACATTAATAATAATATGTGTAGAAAATATTGTGGCCAAAATTGTAAACAAATTCAAATACGTTTATTCGATCAAGTGATAAATGTGATGACTTTCCTGCTGGCATTTTGTCCTTAATCTCAGTTTCCTTTTCAATGAATTTATTTTTTATGATTGCATTAAACTTTATACTCGAGACAGACCCATATGGAGTAATCCATCGGATTATACTCAGGTGACTGAGGCAGTCATTCTTCTTTCTGATAAAATCAAGACTGCATAGTTCTAGATAATTTGACTTACTGGGAAGGTGAGTTAGCCTGCTGTAATATGTAGTCACTATCAGCATAAAGCTGACGGTAAGCAAGAAAGTAACCAGTTATCTAACAGCCTGCTCGAGCTTTCTGAGTTTACTTTGCATTCATTTGTGCCAATAAAATATATTCTTGTTTTGCTTTCAGTGGAATTCCTGGCGAAACAAGTACTTTCGTACTAAAAAAGAAAGGTTTCATAATAAAGCAAAATGGATTAAAAATCCCTTTTCTTTGAACCATAAAATCTGTTATTTTGCCAGTTTGTAAGCACTCCAAAGTAAAATCCTTTTCGGCAGTGACAAAAGTTATTTTCATGTCTTTATCTCGATAGTCATCAAAAAGTGGCTTACAGCTAGTCTTTCGACCCTTTAATACATTCTTACCACGCCGAGAAGCCAGTATTGGCTTGTGTGTCTTTAATTTTGAACTTTAAATTCTTTTTTGCAGAAGAATGAATGGGAAATACCCTGGTTACGCCCAATCTGTCTTTGAGATTGATGACTTCCTGGTTTATCTTTCTGGGATTGAATAATTTTGCAGGTAGGGAGGTCACTATCTAGCTCGCTATTGAAGAGGTAGCTTTCATCTTTTTTTATTAAGATATAAACACTTTGACGAGTCCACCTCTTAGTGGACTCGTAGATGGTAAGATTATAGTCGGAAAATCAGAATAAATTAAATGAGACTAATCGCTATTTTTTATTTGTTTACTTATTTCTAATGCATATTTTTAAAATTTTGAGGGGTCGCATAGGCTTATTTTTATCAGTCTGGTTAATTTCGCTACCCGAAATTAAATAATTTATAATGATTTTGTCACTTTTACTCAACTTTACGCTATCCCTATCAGATACAAAATAGGCATGATTGTGGTGGTATGACATTACATTAAATCAATACCATATTATATCTATGGGGGAGGGAAACAATAACTTAAAGGCGAACCGACAAGGGACGGAACGCCACGAGTTTCGATGCGCAGAACAGCGAGAAAGAGTGCAACGAGGTCAGGTAAAATTTGGGCAATGGCAAAGCTCAAGGTTATTTAAAGAGGCATGTGCAAAAATATAATTTTATTTACATAAAAATAAGAGAATTAATGGGCAAAGTTATATCGGTAAACGAGGGGGAAATTGTAGAGTTAAGCATCAGACTCTGAAGTTAAAAATTTATGTATTACAGGAGGAGTCTATTCAAATGGGCAGGTTTAACTCAATTGGGTTGCTGAAGGGGAAAGAGGAGTTGGCTTACGGAGGATTCCGGATGAGACGTCAAGGTTAGGCTTCACGGATGTCTTCTGCACGTGAGGCAAGGGCACTCGGAGCTTCTGAGCGGGAAGTTAACCTGATGACGGTTCTCCAATATGAGGGGGGGGGGGGGCGGTAACGTTCGGTCTAGGAGAGAGTATTTCGGCCTCCCGAAAACGAGAGTCAAACGAGGAGGGCTTCGACAGGAGTTGATGAGTGAAGTCGGAAAAATCGCTGGGTAGCGATCATCAAATGGACTTACCTCACTGGCTGGGTCTAATTTTAACACACAAATAGTTCAACCGTCACTTTGATTGGTTGTTAGCACCTGACTTGGAACTAGGGCAATCTTCTTATGTGTGGGCGAGACTCCTCAACTCTGTGTCTTCCACATGGAAGACGAGCCATATATATATCCGAGGCTCTCCCCTCGGGGATGGGGGGAAACAGCGCTACTCTCGAATGGCCTCGAATCTTCACGCCGAGGCGATTCTAACCCGCGTAAAGGTGGTCCGTGGTGGACGCGGTTCGAGCCTACCGCTTGTGGAAGGGGAGAGGGAGGCTTAGCCATTTAAGCCTAATCAACTTCTAGAATCTTCTCCAGCGCAAGGACTTCACTTCCGTGCTGGAAAAGAAATTCCACGTGGAATTACCCCACAATGATATCTTTCGATACTTCACGCTAATTTATTCACTGCGCTAAAGGTATCACAATGAAAGCATTGAACGTACAGTAATTCTGAAACATAGACAGGAGTTAAGACTTACCAAATATTAGTGGTAAAAGATATAAATTTAGCCAAGTTTTTATGGCCACCTGATAAAAGTGAAGAGCCTTTGGTTGCTAAATATTTCAAACCCAACCACGGATTTCTTAATTTGTTTTTCTTCTGAAGAAGGACAAGTCTGAAGAAAATGGCAATAGCCTCAACGGTGATTGGACTAATGGAGATCAAAGTAGGTTATAAGCAAAGAGGATGGCTTCAGACTTTATTCAGGCTACCTTTGACATACATACATTGTTATAGAGTATAATATATAAAATGAACCACCGAATTTCAGGTCGAGTAACATTATAAATAACCCTAATCAGTCTATTTAAATTAACAATTGGCTATTTGCCTATGGTGCATTCTTACGGTTCTCTCTATAAAGGAAATACTTATTTATTTAATTTTTTAGTCTGTTATATAACAGAATCCACAAGGTTTAAAACGACGCGCTTTTTTCTTATAGTTTTCAAGAAGAATTCCCGGAAATTCATTTCCCTATTTGGATAAACTGTATATCTGTATATATTTATTCTTTTGTTCGGCGCCTCATTTCTTACATGTACTTTCGGTTAATAATTATTTGCTGCGACATTTTACCTCTTATGTACGCGTAGTGGTGTATCTGATTTATGTGTAGCTGTGAATTAGATTTGCGTTTTTAACCCGTTTGGGATTGCTTTTTCATTACTTTATCTGAACACATAAATAGCATTAAATTCCCCAATTAAAAATTTTCCTTTTTAAAATTGGAAACTAAAATGTTATTTAAGACATTATTAATTTTTACTCATATCCTAAAATGGAATGTTATGGACATAGCGTTACACAGGGATTCATCAATACTTTCGTCTGCCGAAATTATCAAAAACAATTTATATAAAATATTACATTAAGAGCACACAAAGTAGCACCTGACTCACAATTATGTAAAAGTAACAACAACAAGGAAAACAAGAAACGTAGACTTTGATTAAATTTATATTTTCACTATATAATAATTGTATTCATCCTAATTCATGTTCTAGTAATTTAAAAAATGTACACATCAAATATTTCGAATTGAGGAAGTCGATAAACAACGCGCACTTTAGTCCACAGCGACGAACATGAGTCCACTTCAATTAACCTAGGCTTAGTCATTGTTTCTATTTTTTAGTGTGTAAACCGCTTCGAATGCATAATAGCACCTTTACTTCATATTATAAATCTTTCTTTTTAAAAAAATTTATATAACACGATCAGAAACTCTCCGGCCTTTTTTTACGTATACTGGTTAAGATTCATATTCAATTAATCCTTTAACTAACATTTCTGCTCCCCCAAGTCATAGTGTTTATAAAGCTCATTGTGAAAATAAAGAAAAAAATATCACTTGGCAACTCGGAGGGCATCTTCGAATTATGCATCAAGAACGTACCAAATCGTTCAGGCGATCGAGGAGGTAAAAACTTTACTAAATAGACCACCACGATCCCTTTATTGGAAAAGGGATTAGTTAGATACAGGAAAAAATAATTATACAGAATATCAACTGCGTTTTTAAAGAAAAAATAATACCTTCAATCTGCATTGTACTTTTCCATTTATTAGGCGCGGAAAACACTCTTTTACGAGTTATTGCTACCTGAAAGTTGTGTTTTGTGTGTTAGAAACGCGCTATCGCAACCTAAGTTAGAAACTATTATCGAGAAGTATTTAAAAACTTAAAACTCCATTTCGGGAATCGTTTCTGTCTGAAGACTTTGGTACGTACATAGTCTATATGTGTTTAGCGTCCTTTTGTTCATTCACACACAACTTTGAAGTATGGAACAGATCCGCACGAACAATTTAAATAAAATATCTAAAAACTGACCCCATTTAAATAACTTCCTTCCCTCCTGCCTCCTCCCTTGTAGTTAAATTGCGTCAATCCTAATGCGATGCTAATCATCACCGTGAGGACTAGATATTTCTTGAATTGGTGCGATCAATCTCTCCTTTTTAGAGGGTTATGACGTCATAACGACAGTGCTAGCAGCGACAAAGCGCATGATTTTTTTTTATATAACACCAAATATTTATAAATATTTATACCAAAGCGCCTTTGATTGCGATGTAGTCGTTAATCTGTTAAAGAATTACCTAAGAAAGTTCCACAACCTTCTGGTCACATGCACCCTCAACTCCTTTTGAATGGGTCGTTATCACACTTTTCTTCTCTATATTCACACCATCTTTTACGAACTAGTTTTTATAAGCCTTTTAGAGATAATACTTTGATTTTTCACTTTATTTTTGTTAACAACTGTTTCCTAAATAGTTCAATTGCCGCGAGGAATCTAAAACTCTATTTTCAGTCATATATTTTGCTTATTAGCATAATATACCTGGACCGTAACCGACGACAAAACCTTTCCTTTAAACCCGTTCCTTAATCGTTCCTCAAAAGAATGAAAAAAAGATATATATTCAAAAATATTTCCTTACCTAAAAATATTCTTTGTTTTTGTTATGGGTTTTATCACCGGGATTCGAACCGCGGATCACCACAAGGATCTTTCCACTCAGCTTGACGTAGTGAACAAAGATTCAATACAGGCGACTTCTAACAAAGGAATGGCGTTAAGGATTAGTGAGGACCGAGCTTGAGTTATCCTTGAGGGTTCTCTCTGCGGGAGAGTCAAGACCGAGACGTTTGAGGAACCCTCAACGAGTGCAACCAAGGCGTTTGAGGAACCCTCAACGAGTGCAAGTATGCTACTGGTCCGAAGATGATTGGTTGATGGGTCGTAGATAATGATAATAATGATGGTGATGATCCAAAGGAAATGGCATGTCACCCTAAGGAAGCTCTTTAACGGTAGACACTACCAAAGACAATAGTTATTTAGATGTCCTCATACCATCTCATGATCCTCTTCATACATTATTTTCATCAATCAGATGCACATAGAACGTTGCTCACTAACATGTGTATGTAACCTGCCTTAAGGTTCTAAACAAACAGCACTGGGAGTGGGCGAAAGGTCAGGACGTCAGGTGGGTAATGCGTCCGGCTGAATTGACCCCAATTAACCTGGAGGTCAAAATGATGCGTGTGGTGATTGTAGATTGAGTGCCCACTGCCGGCTGCCGGCTGAACAGGATGAGGTTGGGGAACATTTACTTCTATACTTGGTTTCTCCTCTCAAGTTGGGTTTTACATGGATCAATCTAGATTTATGGGTCTCGCGGTCTATCGTGGTATTTAGGCTCTTTTATTTTGCGGCAATTAGTTTAGGTTGAGTGGATTTTACATAGTAATTAGTGTATGGTGGGTGGATTTTAGATATCAATTAGTTTAGGTTAGGTCAATTTTACACGTTAATTATTTTAGGTTGTGTCTATTATACAGGACAATTAGTTAAGGGTAGATCTATTTACATATCAATTAGTATAACTTGGTTCTATTTTGCATGTCAATTCAATTACTTTAGCTTGGTTTTATCCTACATGCCAATTAATTTATGTTGGGTCTATTATACATGTCCCTTAGTTTAAGTTGTTTTTATTGTATATGTCACTGAGTTATGATTGGGTGTATTTTGCATGTCAGTTATTTATATAGGGTAGATATTTCATGTCAATTAATTTAGTTTGAGCCTATTTCCATGTCATTTAGTTTAGGTTGTGTATATTTTGCATGCATTTAGTTTAGGTAGAGTCAATTTTAAATTCCAATTAGCTCAGGTTCGGTCTATTTTAAAAGTCACTTAGTTTATTTGGGGTCTATTTTTAAATGTCAAATCGTTTGGTTGGGTTTATATTACATGTTAAATATTTTCATTTAGGTATGATTTACATGTCAATTAGCTTAGGTTCTGACAACCTTCATATCTCTTTGTGTAAGTTGGGTCTTTTTTGCTTATATCACTTTAGGGTGGATTTATTTTAAATCTCAAATAGTTTAGGTTAGCTTTATTTACATCTTGAATAGTTTAAGTAAAGTCGGTTTTCCATGCCAATTAACTTACCTTAGCTTAATTTAAATGTCAGTAAATTTAATTTGGGTGTATTTTACATGTCGATTAGGTATTTCCCTAACAATTAGTTTAGGTTGTGTTTCTTATGCATGCCAATTAGTTTAGTTTTTCTAATTTTAGATAGCAATTAGTTTAAGTTGGGTATATTTTAAAAGGCAATTAGTTTAGTTTGCATCTATTTTACATATCGATTATTTTTGGCTTAGTCAATTTTACATCTCAATTGCGCTTCTAATTTCAAGAAAAGAAATTTCCTTTCGCTCATCCCAACTACACAGAGAGTTTAAGTGTCGTTACCATCACAATGTTTCTTTGTTTCCTGACGGGTCTTTTCCTTTCCTACACTCATACCCTTTAGTTAGGGCACTCTTGGATCTTTTCTGGCTTTAAAAATAATATATAAATTTAGCCAAGTTCAAAGGTGATCAATTAACGTATTCGTCACAAGAAATTATACACAAAATTCATTTTATAAATAAAATGGAACCTTAAACTTATTTTTATTTTACATATTATGAATATTTATGAATTAATTTAGTCTTATTTTTTTACATCTCGAAAATGATTTGGATTAAGAGGCAAAATTATTTTAAAATTAAAAAGAATTGTAGTAATGTTGAAAAGTGTGTACAGTACTGCTTGGCATGGATGACATAACATTAATTGAGGGTATTTTATTATCATAATTTGAAGTTGAAACATAAAAAATAGAGCCTAAACCCATCATATTAATTAATACAGTAAAGTGATCCGCGCAGTCAATATTTACGATGATTCACTTGTTCTTCAGAACTCCTTCAATTCGGTTTGGAGACCAAATTTCTGACCATGTTTTGACTGATATTGTTCCGTTTTTTGTTCAATAATCATCCACAACTGCTTACAATTCGACGGTTTCTGTTTATCAACTACTAGATTGATTATCACCCCCAAATTATCTATTGGCTGTAAATCTGGCTAATTACCGGGCCAAGGTAAAAAAAAAGAAGCTCGATGTTATTTTGAGTCAACAACTCTGTTATCCTTTTTTCTTTGTAATAATTTTTTGCCATCGGCTAAAAAATACAGCAATCATCACCATATTAGTCCTGAACGGCTTGGAAAAGGTTCTGATGAAGGATGTTTTGGTACCATTTTGAGTTCATGGCCGTGTTTGGTGACAAAATTGTTAGTGCTCCAGTTCTGTTACATGAGAAGCAGCCCCAGACATGTATTTTGTCCGCATTCTTTACCATGAGCACAACACGCGACTAATGAAATTGCTACCCTTTTCTGATCCTAACGAGGTTTCTTCCAAAGGCTCCAAACAAACTGAAGAGAGCTTCTTCAGTAAATATGACTTTGCTCCGGTCTTCAACAGCCCATTCCTCATTTTTATTACAAAAGTAGAGCCTCTCCGTAAATTCCTTATTTCAGAGATGAGGCTTCTTTGTAGCCCTTCTTGACTTGAGACCTTAGTCGAAAAGTCTCTACCTAACTGAACGCGATAAAGTGTTTCCACATGCTTCTTTCCAATCGTGAGCAAGCTTGGCACTGGATACAACCTGATGCTTGAGCTAGGAGTTTACGAGGGGACGATCTTAGCGTTCAATTTTAGGTTTTAGGTGTCCAGAAGACTACTTCACAGGAGTGTAACCAGTATTTTTAAAGTCATTAAGGATTGTATAGGCGGTGGTTCGTGATATCATATTCTTGACAAATATCTCCTTGCTTTTCAGGCCATTTTGGTACAGAGCAACAATAATTGCACGATTTTCTTTGGAAAGAACCATTTCTGGAATTAGAAATGATTAAAAAATTTATTTTTATAACAAAAAGATTACAAAATAGATTATAATCACACAAAATCATTCATTTAACTCATATTTGTTATGATTTCATTTTTAGATCGAATAGCAAAGTTCCAAAGACTGAAACTCACCTCCTACAGAAACAGGACCAGAGCTCGATTTTGGATTCAGCAAAGGATGTATTTTTTTACGTAGTATTTTTAAAAATGCTAACTTTTTAATAAACCTGCAAAAATGTAAATATTAAAATAATTATTCATATCACGTAAATTAAAAATAACCCCGAATGAAATAAATAAACATATATAGTAGTTTCTAAACTTTTGGCCATGACTGTAAACTCATTCCTTCTCCTTAGCAATTAAAAATAAATTAAAAAACAACACATCGTAATCATACTATATCAATCACGAATCATCTTTTTCAAACACACACACACACGTATCACTCTACACTGACAAATTTATGCAACGGCCAATAATTAAGGTTACGAACAAAATCAAAATTTCCTTAGATGCACAACGTGCAATGATCATCAACTGGATCTCTTAAATACCGCCCCTATTCGCAAACCGGACTAAAATGAATATAAAAAATTAAAAAGTTAGAGCCACTTCATTCACCCAACGAAAACGGAAAATGGGCTTCGAGGAGGAGCTGATGAAAACGAAATAAAGAGAATATTTTCAGTTTCACAAAGACTTAAAATCCAGGTAATTAAAAACTTCAATTAGAATAGTCTAGTCTTTTACCAGTTTCAAAGTGCGCCAAATAAGCCTTTTAAAATTATAAATTGAGTCTCGCTGGAAACTCTTCCGCAGTAAGTGTTGTATTCAAAACTTAATTAATGAATAAACAAACATTTCTTTCTTTCGATGATATGTGAAGGCTGATTAATGTTTCATTTTCGCCAGTGAGTTGCTGTTATTATTTATATTGTTATTATTTTTATTATTATTGTTATTATTATACTTATTTTTATAGGAGAATTTGACGTTTACCATATTGTCATAAGATAAGTGTATGGTGGTGTTTTTTTGTTCAAGTATTAGATTAAAGATAGATCAACAAAGCATTATGAACATTCGTATAATATGAATGCAGAGAGATTGAATCAAATGTGAATATGGTTTGTTTTGGTAGCATGTTGAGGGGTGGTGACACAGTGGTCAACATTGAAGTTCAATGGCAAATACAAGCGTAGAAGATTGGGAAAGTGTCTAAGGTGAATTAGTAGTCGAAAAATAATAAAGTTTAGTAGAAAGGATCGAAATAGTATTGTGAATGTTGTTGTAATAGAGCATACGAGTGCAGGAGAGCGCCTGGATTTTGGAGAAGTGTATTGATTGTCCTATTTACAAAGGTTAAACCTGGAAAGGAAGAACGTAAAAAATTCCATTGTAAACTTCATCTGTTTAATGTGGCTAGAAAAGGTGATGTTAGGGTATTGATCGTGAAGTTGCGTTAAGTAAATGATATGGTGAGAAATGAGGCTGAGTAGGACAAAGTACAGAACATATTCTTTTACTGTAATATCTCTTTTTAAGGAACCCTTAAATGGAAATTGGAGAGAGAGAATGAGAGAAACCAGGAGTGGTACGAGGTTGTCCATTTTTAGTTTTTATGCACCCAGAAGACTTCTTCACAGGAGTGTAACCAGTATTTTTAAAGTCATTAAAGATTCTATAGATGATGGTCCTTGATGTCATACTCAAGAGAGTCCATTTGTTGTTATAGAGACCCATCAATAAAGGAAATTGTAGGGGTTAATAAAAAAACCCCTTGAAATTCTCTTATCTTTTTACTCCAGGTATAACACATTTTAGAGGTCACATTTTTTCGACCTTCTTTCCTTACTGATAGTGTGTAAGAACATGTGCTGGTTAAAGACTTATGCAAACGCATATAGAGGTGTGTGATGAAAATAATATTAGTTTGAATATGACGTACTCGTAACGTGATTGGACAGAAAATGAGTCCCGTGCCGTGTTTAAAATACTTTAAACTACGTGTCTAATATTTTGTCTGAGGAGCTTATAAAAGAAGTTTCTTGAATACTGATAATAATTGCTTCAATAATGATGATCGAAACTCTTTCGAAGAAGCTCTGATGATATCGAGAGTAATTCTAAGCTTTAAATAGCTAGAAACTTTATTAGTACCGACAGAAAGCGAGATTAAGTCTTCTTGCTATGCATCAATAAAAAACTGTCTTAGATATTTGGGTTATTCTAGTAACTATGATCTTGGTTTATCTATAGGAGTGTGATGATGGTTAGGTGGAAGCATAAGAACCAGAGAAACTATCCCTTAAAGTCGTGACACGAATTCGTCGAACTAACAAATTCTCTTCCGTTTCGTCGCCCGCGAATGCGACGTCGAAATGGGAAGTTGGGCTGCTTTCTCTCGCTAATATGATTGAGTCATTGGATGATTTGTAATTTCTACGACAAAGAGAGCGACTCGCTAGATCTGCAGCCTCTCCGCTTATTTCATGTCGTCAACGCAGTCGCTCTTTCAAGAATACCCTTCTCCGCCCCTATTTCACCCTTCCAATTGCTTCAGCCCCCCTTTTAAGTTGGGCCCCATGGGAAGGTCTTCACCCCGCTGCTTCCGATGCACAAGTGGCGCCGCTCCGCCTGATGGGAAGTTGTGCACTCGAAGCGCAAAGTATATTTGTTGATCGTCGTCATCGAATTAAAAAGTGCAGGCGACGCTTTCTTTCTCACATTGCTCTCACACCATTTATGTCTTTCTGCATCTTTTTGAAATTATCTTCTTTTACACACTCGATTAGAACATTCTCCCCTTCGCGTTCCCCTACTTTTCTGCTTTGGCTCTACCTCATCGAGGGTGTTTCGAGGGGCGGAGGCCAAGATGCTGGTGGAGGGGGCTGAATATGGGGGAAAGGGGGCAACACTATCTTGGGTGGCACTACCTTGGGTGGCACTACCGTCATCAGCAGTAGCATATAAGAGGATCGTCAACGCCTGGAAAATCAGGTCGACGCCATTGATCACAAATATACACAAGACGAGGGCTGTCGACGGAAGGCATCCATCCCCTTTTCTTTACCTTCTTTTCGCTTCCCCCCTCATTAGAAGAAAGAGAAAGAGAGAAAGAGAGAGAGAGAGAGAGCGAGATATAGGGAGGGTGCATTATTGCTTTGATATCATTCAACATATTTACCCCTTCATTTCTATCGAAATTACTCACAAAAGTCATACTCAACTGACTAAAGCAAATATTCCATTGTAATTTACTATCAGAATTGGCAGGTTTCCGAATATTTATCACAGATTTGGTTCTCTAACCCCTGATTTGCCAATTTATTATCTCATAATAATCAGACCAGCCTGAAAATCAGGAAGAAAAAGGAAATCATTTATGAAAGCACCCTCTTTAGTTAACTAGAGTATATAAACACTTTCTCGCCTATCCAGTAGTTCATTTCTGGAACTTTCCTACATACCCAGTGTTAAAGACTTGCCACTGGATCTCTCCGTGATAAAATAGTGTTATCAGATTTCGCAATAGAGGACATTCGAAAATACAACAGGTCAGGGATATCGCATCCTAAGGAGCTTAACGAAAAGATATTCCAGACAATGGATTGGTAATAAAAAACACTATTACGGAAAATTATTCACTCAATCTTTACTTGCAACAATATCATAAAGTTTGATTCAAGTCCATAAGAACTAACTTTCCTCATAACAGAAATAGTACCTGTTCACAGTCCAACTGAAATATACATTTTTAGGATTAGAATAATGAACAATTAATCTACTCAAGGAGAAGAAATAATAAGTGCTAAAAATTTTAGGAGCAAGTATAAGAATATGTATGGAACTCTTTGCAGCTCATGAAAGTAACACGGAAAAGGAAGTAAAGGGGAAAATTATTTGAATGTCGAAATAGCCTTAAAATTAGTCAATAGGAGATTTTCTGCAAAAGTCATTTAAATCTGAAAAAATAAGCATCTTAATAGGATAATGGGGAGATGTGTAGAAAATTATGCACATTTATATTAGTTTTAACTATCAAATTTATAGGTCAGGGGAAGTTAATAGGTTAACGAGTTGAGATTCTGACTTGCAGGGTACTTCGAAAAGGACAAGGACATTATGTCGAAGCGCCGACTAAGAAAAGAGGACAGGCAGCAGTTGATTAACTCAAACTTCCCTGTGAATGATTATCTCTCGAAGGAATCGGGTCGTGGGCGAAGTGAGCTTAAGTTAGAGGAGGTGACCGCATCGAGCTTGTTACCGAGAGAGCCTGAAAAAATAAGAAAGGACAGCGCGATCTCTAATACCCTCCTTATCATCGAGGTCACGGGCTTTGCGTTGTTTGCTTTCATGTTGTTAGCAGGTAGCTTCTATTTACTTGTAGTCTATGGTAGTGGATGGTTTTCCCACTCAGGCAAAGGAGGACACATAAACAACAGAATAATATAGAGTATGCAGGAAATTAGATCAAGATGTAAAGGCACCCCCCCATCCCGACAAAATTCACATTAATAAACTTTTAACTCAAAAACATTTGTGATATAGGATCTCAATTTGTTGTCCATTGTTAACACAAAACAAAACGATCGAAAGCATTTAATGCGCTGTTGCAGAATCCCATGGGAATAGATCTAAGTAGGTATAGCAACTCGTCCCTCACATCGTGGATAAGGAAATGCACATAAAGATTAGAATGACAATCACTGGAAGCCCTAACGTATTAAGGGTCTTTTTCGTTGGAGAGAATGCGTCTTCGCGTCAGGGGTAAATGGGTAGGCTGCCCCCATAGAAGAAACTAGTACTCAATCAGAAGGGTTCCGCAACAGACGAGAGAGTTGGTATGTTGTGATGTTAAGGCTGAAAGATAATGATATGGAGGTTGTGTTTCACCCTGTGCATGATGGTGCGTGTGGAGTAACATGCTTCCCGGGAAGGTTAGCATCAGCGTATCAGCTCAATAGGCGACCAGTTTATGACACCACTGAAAATTTTCTATACGCGTTCACTGGGATTGAACCTCTGCCTTGACTTCAGAAATGGAACGCCGTATCCACTAGACATACACCATCCTCTTTGACAGGTAATTTCAAGGGGGCTTCTGTATTTCAGGGAGAAGAGTAGCGAAGGGCCACGAACTCTGCTCCACGGTTCATCGGCTCTATATAGCGATATCGACCTTGATAGTGTAGATAGAGTGGGTAGGAAAAGGGGCAAAGAAAAAATAATGAACGAAAGTAGTGTAGGCGAGTTGCGAACAGCTTCCTGCTTCGCTGGATTACTGTTAGCGAGTGGCGAATCTCCTGCGCCATCCTAAGTCTCAAAGAGGACTCATTCAAACGAAGCTTTTAAACTGCTCGTTTGCACTTCTCGTCACCCTACAATAAAAACGTTGGTAAACTCCTCGGTGGCAGAGATAACTGAACACTGCAATTAAAAATCATTGTAATAAAAAATCTCCTATTTTTGGCAATCGCATTTTGGCTCCATTTCTACAAGAGCTTTTCTTTTATCTTTAATCTCTTTCCTCCTGAGTGGAGTCAGTGCACATCAACGAAACAAAGCCGCTCATCATTAAATTGGCAAAACAAATTGCCCATTTTGAATAATGGGGGCCATGTGCTGAGGCATATCCTCTAGTCAGGGTTTTCCCATGGGTCGAAGGGCCCAATTTCGCCTTTTCACAAATCCCTTCCATATATGCCCCATTATTTACTCCATCTATCATGTTGTAGAGAAATAAATGTCTATTTTCTAAATTAATGTTTTAGATAGTATTTATTGAAGTAGTGTCTTTTTTATCATTTAGGAATGTTACAATTAATAAATTATACCCTTTTATTCCATATTATTAAAGTATTGTTCATTATCTTCTTCGGTATTCACCCCGTTGTCCTCCCATCTAAAGATCACATTAGACATGTTTTACTCTAATTTCATAAAGGTGTCAATGCAAGTAGAGCGGAGACATCCATTCAGAGCACTGATGCGAATGATGCAGTAAATAAAAGAAGTTGCAGGACGTAGTTTCTCTGCTTCCAAAGATGGTATTTCAGTCTATAAGACGGACCAAAAGAAGGTCGTCCAAAGGAACTTGATTCTAAAGAGTTGGAAACTATTGTCAAAGCCAATCCTGCTAAAACTTCTAAGGAACTTAACGAACAATTTAACGTAACCTACACGACTTTCCTACGCAAACTGAAAAGGATCAGAAAGGTTTCAGTGATTGGAAAATGAGTCACGCACAAACTGTCCACGGCGAATCTGCAACAGCGTGTTGCGCGCTGTGACTCATTGCTTTCACGACACTTTCAGGCCCCCCTTTTGGGCAAACTTTTGTTACGGGTGATGAGAATAGATTTTTACAAGCGTGGCATTTATAAGATTTTTGACAGATGGAATGAGGTTCTAAGAAGCAATAGAGTTTATGTTTATAATTAAATATTTCAATAGTCATACTTTTTTTCCATTTTTAATATATTGCCTAAAATCGAACATTACTTTCGTTCCAATCTGATTTGTACCTTTACTATATCCAAAACATCCAAAATCCAAATCCATAGTTGTAGTTCTTTTTATAATTTGAGACAAGAAGGAAATAAACAGCATTTTTGGCGAAGATCGTTCAGAATTGATGAATAAAACTTTGCTGGAGAAACATAAATACGTAACTCTTGATAGCACCAGGGAAAAGGAAATGAATAAGAAGAGGAAATTAGGTTGGATTGTTCCACGAAATCTAAGCTATATTTTCAGAAGTCACACTTGGATAAGATCGCAAATATTTTTTCATACCACTCATTTGGTGACTACCAGCAAGTGCTTAAGTCACGGAGGACACCTACAAAATATAACAGGACCTAAAAGAAGACAATGGAAACATGATATTCTGTCTAGATATACTTGAATAAAACAATGATTTAAATATATAAGTGTAGTAATTATTAATTTAATAATTATCCTTAATAACAGTATAAATATAGGCAGCATTTATTCTGTCCAATATTCTAAATCCACTCAAAAATCACTGTCTGTCTGACTGAATAGGTCAAAAGTACTTGGAAATAGTTTTTCTCTTTCCTGTGGGTACTTTGCATTCATTGATCCCCTCGCGCAGTTCTTATGAGTTCATCATGTATATAGTGTAGACCTTTTCATATATTATGTGTAAGTTAATGTAGATCTTTTCATAGACTCAAATTTCATTAGTAGAATGAATAAAAAGGGGCCTTTTTTTGATTCAATTCAATTATTGAAATTTTTGAGCATCAACTCCAAAAATTGTGCTTAAAAAAACCGTAGTAAATCTAATAATGTTAAAATGAGAGAGTTTCAAGTATCCGCTTATCGATCAGAATTACTTTCGCTGGGAATTCTATTATAAAATGTTAAAAATTAGCTCATAAAATAATTTAGAACTGAAAACGGAAGAATGTTAATTAAACTTTTCTTGCGTGTATGTATGAAAGCCCCAATTTTAACGTATATATTTATATACCTGATTGCCTTTCATTTCAGGCGTAGTTTCTTTTATATATTTTATTTTTCAATCATTTAATGGATTATTGAATAATTTATCAACTTCTTAATATTTTTAGCTGTTTCCAAATATATAAAGAAACTTCTTATCAAACATATATAAAGAAATTTCATACAATTCGTAGCAAATATTTTTAACGTAATAAGCCTTGAACTTTGTCCCTTATATTTACTATTGAAAAATAGTTTAAGTTAATTAGTGCTACACAGTTTTACAAACTTGATTAATTGGCATTTTTGTAATCAAAGTTTAGTAACTTATGAAGTTTGTTAGTAATGAAAGTTTTTAAGCTTCTTAAAAGATTTTGTAAAATTCAAATTAAATCTTCAGTATATAATATAATAAAGGTTGAGAGTTCATATATATTTTCTAAAAAAACCCAGATGTAATAGGATAAAGTTTAAATTAATATATAAGCCATTGGACAATTTTGTTTACAATCGGTATTTAGATTTTTCGATGACGGAAAATTTAACGTTTGGTAAACAAGAAGAGAAAATGACTGCAATAAGAGTATTTCATTTCTCTTTATTGAACCCCTTAAAATAGGTTATTTTATTGACCTCTTCTAAAGCCGTGATACATCAAATTGGCCCTTATTACGGGACAGTAAAGTAAAATTGTTTTCACGAAGTCCATTAAAAGGCAACCAATTTTGAGATCGGTAATTTTCAATTTCTCTCCACTACTAGGAAGTAGGTTTGGTAGAAGAATATATATATATATATATATATATATATATATATATATATATATATATATATATATATATATATATATATGCGTCAGAGTCGAAAATTGTTATTAAAATCGTACATCATCGTCTCCAGAATGGAAGCCTAGGGATTTTTCGTCCAAATTACACCAGTAGAAAATTTTCTATTAAGAGTTTAATGAGTTCATTTTTGACGTCCATAAAGCAATAAGGTTATCTCCCTTATCCTCTTTCTTCCTTGTTTTATTTCCAGAATATCACTCCATTATCTCGTTTTGACATTAAAACCTCTCATATTCTTCCACCTATTTGAGGCCCAATTAAAGATATCGTCTTTTGCTGGGGAGTAAAACTATCGACAGCTTTTTCACTCCAATTTTTCTTTTAAAATAAGTTTGAAAATGTTGCGCCAAAGAGGGAACTATTTGGTGCGTTAGGAAACGGGTATGCACGTAGCTCTCCTGAGCCTTTCCCTTACCCCCTTTTGCAACTGAAGGGAAGCCCCAGGGAGGGAATTCCTGCCACAAAGGTAAAATTTCCTCCATTATAGGGTTGAAAGCAAGAACTGCTTTCGTAAACACTTTTAGGAGAGTTGTGCGGTGGTCTTGTTAACCCTCACTAATTTTATTACTTTATAACCTCTTTATAAAAACATCCGATATACACTTGTTGGTTTTTACTTTTGTATTTTAATAAATAGAAACACTTCTTCAAGCGGAGGTTGTGTGGAGGAGATATAGCCCCTAATCCACCTGTAGGTGCTGGGGCCTGGAGGGCACACACTGAATGTGATGAGTCGTGACAGGAAAGTTTGATGTCTACTTGCCTTAGGAATATTAATTAAGTACCTCGCTGATCTAAAAGAGGTATTCATGAAAGATGCTACAGCAATTCACATATATATGTAGAGTAGTTAGGTAAACGAAAGTTACCTAAAAGTAGAACTAATAACTACCAAACGCAAGTTATTAGTGAAGAATCTGTAAACTCTTTGGAGTACCACTTGTTTATGCCTGGCTTTGGCGTCCCCTTAACAATGACAGTCCAAATCTATATGCATGGCCTGGTATAGCCTTGAAATTTATCCCCCTCTTGGGCCTATTTTGAGCTAATCCGGTAATTTCACCTTTGCTTCCCGGTAGATAGGCCACATAAAACCCTTTTCTAAACAACCAAAACTTATTAAAATGGGGATTTGAATAATTTGGACGGGGCTGTTTAAATTTTTAAGGTTAGTGAATGCGTATTTGCGCATTCATTCTTAGGGATTTTAAAATGAAGTTTATTTCAAAAATCTTCATCGCGGTTCTTTTACATAATTTTTCTGTCGTTATTTTTACACTTCTTACTTTATACCACCAGTTTTTTTGGCTAAACACTCATGCGTGAAAGAAGAAACGAAATATTGAACTTGTGTAGGGTTAATAACCAAAAAACCTAAATATATTATATATTATGTTTATTATATAAGAAAGTGGACGCAGTTTATCATCACTCTGTTGATTCATTAGAAGTTTTCTGTTTTCTTATTTTAGGTTTTTTACAACTTAACGATTAACTGTGCCAACTTCTGATTATATTTCTTGAAGTTAGAAAGACTTCGAATCAATGAGGCTGCCATCTTTCCTGATCGCACCAAATATTTTAGCATCGCCATTATAATTGTTATCACTTAACCACCAGAGTTGGGACAGCGCAGGTGAGTGCCGTTATACGTCGATGTGTTTGTGGGAAACAGAGATTTCGCAGAGGAGGTTTGCCAGTCTACGGACCACTATCCGGGTTTAGTGTCCTTTAATGACACGCTCTAGAAAACAATATGGAGATCCTCCAAACTCACATACTAATCCACAGCAGTTACAGATAACGTTAAATATACAGGGTGGTCTAAAATGGGTAAACAGTATTATAAAAGGTAACTAATAGTGTAGGAGGTGTCCCAATACTGTATTGTGTACAGGTTGTAAAATGCAGCTAAAACTGCGGGCAGGAAGGTCTTAATGAATTTTTGACCGCGTGTTGTAAAAGGCTCCGAAATCTATTTGGCTGCAGAGATCCAGAGCCGCCTTGGGTGTCTCTTAAAAGGCGTCTAAAAGTGCTATGCAAGAGAGTCCCCTAAACTTCTTGGGTAGATGTAGTAAGGCGATGAATAGTATGCGGCCAGAGTGTGTCAATATTGTGCCAGCATGCATTTCAAAATGCGAATAAATTTGTCGGGCTGGAGAGTGCCAAAGCAGTCGGGGGTGCACTCGGTAATAAGTAACTAATAATATTGTACAGGAGGTCACATTGCCTTTTTAGGCACACGTTTTAAAAGGCAACTAATGCTATCAGTTTGGAGAGACCCAATACCGCATTAGGCGCGTGTTGTAAAAGGAGACTAATATTGTTTTTTTCTGGAATGTCCAGGTAGCGTCTTGGGAGCTGTTGTAAAAGGACACAAATGCTGTATTGCTGGAGAGTTCCTATACTGTTTTCGACGACTTAGCAAAAGAAGAAGAATAGTACACGAATGTGGAATGGCACAATACCCTCTTGGGTACTTGAACTATGTAAAAATTAGGTAAAAATTATGTAGGGCTGGTGTGTCCAAATGTCGTCTGAAATGTCCTAGTAACTGCTTAGACGGTGTTGTAAAAGGCGACAAATAGTCTGCGGTTGCAGAGTCACAATACTCTATTAGGCGTGTTTAGAAAAGCTAGACTAATGTGCCATGCAGGAGAGTCCCATTAACCTTTTAGGTGCGTGTTCTACTATAAAATGCGCATAATATTGTTGAACTGGAAAGAGAGAATACCGTCTTGGGGGCGTGTTGTATAAAGGCAAGTAATACTGTGGGGCTGGATTATTTCAAAACTGTCTTGGCTGCGAGTTATAAAAGTTTGCTAAATATCATTTTGGCCCTGTGCTGTAAAAAGCATATATGCCCTTCAGGAGACTATCAATAACGTCTTGTGCGGGGATTGTAAAGGCATCTATTAGTGTTGAACTGGAAAGTCATATTACCGTATTGGGCGTGTGTTTCAAGACACGATGAACTGTTTCCGGGTGGTGAGTAAATATTGTTTTGTGCAGGCATTGAAAAGGACAATTAATACTGTCATGAATAAATGTCCGATCAAGTTAATCGATGCATGTTGTAATAGGAGACTTATACTCATTGATTAATGAAGAATCAATACCCTATTGGTTGCCTGTCGTAAGATGAAACTACTAACGTGCCACTGGAGGTCCTAATGCCGTCTTAGGCACGTGTTGTAAAATGATATAAAATGATGTATGGCTGAAGTCTCTATAAGGTATTCGGTGCATTTTGTAAAAAAAGAAGAATAGTGCACCACTGGGGAATGGTACAATACCAGCTTGGACGCTTGTTGTAAAAAGTAAAAACTATGTAAGGCTGGCGTGTCCCAATTTCGTTTTGATCGCTTATTGTAAAAGGACTTTACTCCTTCCGTAGCCGATCTCGAGAGAGCAAATGCCGCCGACAAAAGACAGTCTTAACCTAAGCCCTTTAGGACTAAGAAATTCCTTCGAGAGCTCGATGTAGCTCTCACGCATGTGGTACCTCTGGTTCTGCCCAGGACGCAACCCTGGAGGGTACCACTTTTGAATATTTGGCAACTTCTCTCAAAGCTTCCAAAGCGCCGGGAATATTGCTTTCGGCCTTTTTGCAGCACACTCCGTGTCACTGTGCATCCGTGCTAGTGTACAAGGATTGATTGCTCCCAGTCACCACGGGACAGGGTCGGTTTCCACGCCGAATTCCCTTTATTTGAAGTTAGCGGGACTCTATCAAAGGCTGCATCAGTCTTCACGGCCAAGCTGGTTGAAATACATCGCTTATGACGAGATATAACACTTCGTGCCGAGTTTGTAAACCGGATTGTGATCTTTACCAACTCACAAAGTGCCCTGAGTGCTCTCGTGGCATTGAAATCTCCATACTCTCTGATTCGTGGTATGAGGGTGAGCCGGGCAGTTATCGAGATTATATTCTGCTGGATTCCTGGACATTGCGGGGAATGAGTGCCCCAATAAAGCCGTCAAAGAATCCGCAAGAACTAGGCGACCAAACCAGCGTTTCGCTCTTTCTCACACTGACTAAATGACAGGAATCAGGAAAGCCACCCAGACTACCTGACAAAGAAGATGAGAGACAGCTGAGGAAAACTTAGAGTTGCGTGCCTTAGCAGCGTGACTATTGCCTTGGACCAACCTTCCAATGCCGTTACGGATTTAGGTCGCTTTCTCTCTTCTTCGAGTTGGACACACTCACGAAACGCCTTACCACTTGATGGAGTGCTCCCCTGCACATTACTGCAACGACTGCGTTGTCCCTCAAACTGTTTGGCACCTTCTTATTGAATGTCTTGGCCTGTTGTTCTTCGTGTAGGTTACTTGTCCCGGTAGCGGGACGAGCGGGATCGCTAGTGCCTGCCAGTTGTACTCGGGATTGGTTCGTGCACGCAGACTGGTGGACTATTTGCCTTCTAGGCGGAGGATGGCCTCCTACATTTTATTTTACTCTCCTTGGTGTTGGTCGCAGCCTCATTATTTTTGTGTCTTGCGTTTTTTTCTTGCGTTTAGTTTTGTGTTTGTTTTTTGTTGTTCTTTGTTTTTAAATTTAGCATATCATTAGGCTATAAGATACTTAGAGCGACTTATGACATTTTCGGCAGTCGCAAGATGGGCGCTGAAAAAAATAAAGGAGACTAATTTTGTGGCGCTGCAGAGTTCTAATCTTGTCGCGTCGCATTGTAAAAGAAAATCTGATCTATTTCGAGGGAGCGTTTTAATATGATTTTGGGTGCAAGTTGTAAAACGTAACAAATAGTGAGATGAGAGAAAGTCTCATTAATGTTTTTGACGGGGGCTTTAAATGTCGAGTAATTCTGTGGGACTTGTGAGTCCCAGTATCACCTTCAGCACCTGCGATAAATACTTATCTGGGTAGAGAGTCTTGAAATTTTATTGGGCAGGCGCTGAAAAATGTGACAACTAGGCTCCTCCAGAAAAAGTTCTATAACGTCATAGTCTGAATTACTACGAAATCGTCGAACCCACTTTTGATTGGGTGATCCCTCTCCCAGCATGATGGGCAAGACGAAGTTATGGAGCAGGGTGAGATTAATAAGTGTCACTTTATTTGCTGTAGGCTTCAACTGTATCACTTGGGTCCTGCCGGTGCATATTCTCGTCACACTAGAACGTGACGAGAGCGTTGGCTCAAATATACTCTGAATCGCTTATCTCGATATGCCGAAATGGAGGAATTTCGGTTATCTTTGGGCAAGACTATGTTGTAAGAGTTTCGCCGCATTTTGTGGACAACAAACACCCAAACCGACCTAGATCCTATAAAGCTCCCTAGAATTTGAGGACTCGAACCTGTATGGCAAATTTCGGCAGCCTCATGCTCTATTTTATCCGCGTTAGGGATATTCTACGTTCAGTAGCATTCAGCACCTGAGGTGAGGATATAGCTACACTTCTGCCTTTATATCATTTCATTATTTACTCCAAACTCGAATAAGGATGTTAAATTTACTCTTCGTATTCAAGCGTCTATTACGGACTGTGATAGAACGGGTTGAGGCCGCTTAATTTCAACCACTATCACATGTTATTTAAAAACACGATGCTACCCACGTGTATCTTCGCTTTGAAGCCGGGCGCATTATCGCCGCCACCTGAGTCAATGTTTAAACAAGAAAGTTTATCATCCCCCCCGTCGCCCCATGCGCTGACCTCACCAGATTGAGTAGGCTTATGGGCAGATAAGGTATTGTTCTCAGGCGCGGCTGTGCATTTCCTCGAAGCCCCCACTCCATTGTCCCCTACGCCAAGGGGATGTCTCACCTATTTATATGGAAACCTGACCACAAAGATCAGATTCGAGATCCAGATTTTCTTCGCGAAACATCACTACGATCCACTCTCACCTTGTGCGCCAAAGGCCCTCAACCTCGAGATCCACCATCACTTGTCCAGAAGAAGGACAATATCCCTTGAGTGCCAAGGTTCGAGCCTTCGTGACGCCAAGTCCACAAGTCTTCCCCTGTTGTTCAGAAAGAGAACAACGTTAGAACAGCCATTGTTCTTTCGAGCCCGTAGACAAGAAACGGTTCTCACCCCACCCCCTGTTGTTCAGAAGAGAACAACGTAGAACAGCCATTGTTCTTCCAGCCCGTTCGCCAAGAAACAGTTCTCACCCTTCCCCCTTGTTGTTCAGAAGAGAAAAACATTAGAACAGCCATTGTTCTCGAGCCCGTAGACAAGAGACGGTTCTCAGCCCCCTGTTGTTCAGAAGAGAACAACGTAGAACAGCCATTGTTCTTCAAGCCCGTTCGTCAAGAATCGGTTCTCATTACCAAGACGCCACGTCAGGATCATTTAATTCCCCACCCTTCGGCTGGAACTCACCAGCAGAACAAAAATTCCTTCACGTCGCCTTCCTCTGCACAACAAGTGTATTTACATAAACTGAACGTTACCTTTGAGTATTTAACCCTTTTGCCAACCCTATCCTGTGCTTTAAATAGTTTAGCGAACCATCCCATTTCTTTAACTTTTATTTGTTTTACCTTTTTAAATCTCTCTTAATCCTCGGATTAGCTAGATTTCCCACGACCCTTTCCATTCTCTGTTTATGTCAATATTTTCCGTTTTGGGTGTTGTTGATAGTTCTAATTAATAAAACTCTATTTTATTAATGATAGCCATATTATTATCCTTGAGCTCAGTTCCACTTCTTAAGCATATTGATGATTAATAACCTCGGTCGACCAGACATCCACGCACTCTAAAGATAATAAAATAAGTTCCCTCAATGAATAGTCATATATGGTATATCGTCAAGAGTCCATTCTACGACATATATATATATATATATATATATATATATATATATATATATATATATATATATATATATATATATATTTATTTATAATATTTAAATTTGGTATCAAGTGTGTAAGGTTTAACGCTATATCTTTGCAAACACTGGTCTCAGTCGAGTAAAGCATAGTGTTATTCGTTATAATAATAGAGTATAGTAGTTCCAATTTTGTTTTAACGATTGCTATCCTTTTTTTTGAAACTTAAGAAGCTGGAGTAGCTCAAGGAACTGTTATAATAATTTGTTTGTGTTTTTTTGTGTGATTTTAGTCAGTGGTTATCTAGATCGAGAAACCAAGTACGAATAGGTCAGTGCCCATATTTAGGTAGGCTAATTCTCTAGAAGGCATAATTCTTGTTGCAAGGAATTTTAGTTGGTTGACTATTGCGCCCCCAAGTGCATAGATGACTCAGTTCGAAATCTTTAAAGCGTAAGGAGAGTCCTTGGGACTTTCCGGAAAAGAATTAATTGAGTACGTTCAAGAGGAGAAAAGAACAGAAAGAGAAAGAGAATTAGAAGAAAAAGAAAGAGAAAGAGAGGAACGGAAAAGACAAGCTGAGCTTCAACATCAGATTGAATTAGCTCGTGTTGAAGCAGAAATACAGTCAGCCAGTTCACGTTCAGAAGCCCCCCCCCCCCAATCTCCCACTAAAGCTCCCCAATTTCAGGGATGGAGAGGATTTCGGAGCATTTTAGCCCACTTCGAAAAGATCCTCGAATTCAATAACATGGATCTGGAGGCTGAAGGTGTAGTCAGATTACTTCCCTTGTTAAATTGTAAATTTCGCGAAATTTTTATATCTTTACCATCTGAATGTACAATTAACTACAGCACCTTAAAAGCTGAGTTATTGGCCGCTCATAATATGACTCCCGATTTCTACCGCCAAGAATTTCGTGGAGGTCGTATTAAACCCGGACAGACGTTCCGTCAATTCGGATACATTTTTCAGAGGAATTTTAAATTTTGGTTAGAATCCTCAAAGGTTGATCCTAACTACGAGTCCTTAACAGACTTCGTGTTGCGGGATCAATTTTTAGCGTCTCTCCCAAGGGAGATCCGCGCGTTCGTCAAGGATCGTCGGTGCTAGACCTTTAAAGAATGTACCGAAGAAGCGGATGTCTATGCCGCCAGCCATAATTTATACCCAATGAAGAATCGAACTTATCACCAATCCCCCTACAAGGAAAGAAGGAAGGATTCGCGACCCTTCACAGGAAAGCCGACGAAGTTTCCGGGCCCCGTAAAACCCCAAAACTTCATTCCCCCAAACCAACAACGGGACTCCAAACCTCCCGTTAGGATTTCTTCTCCATCTCTCTTCCCGAAGCGACCAATTATATGCTTCACCTGTGGTGTAGAAAACCACATGAGCTGGAATTGCCCCCCAAATTCTAGGCTTAAAAGCGGACCAGCCCACCAAGTTCACCAGATTAATGACACCCCGGCTCTCCCGGTGGTGCAGACCCAAGCAGCAACTTCTCCCCCTCCGTCAGGCCACCAGGTAAATTTTATTTTTTATAAAAGTTCATCGGGAACTTTGAAATTTGAGGAGGGCAGCGTGAAGGGCTGCCGAGTATCGACTCTCGTCAGGGACACAGGATGTACGTGTTTCATTGTGTCCGACGAGCTCCTTTCTCCAGTGGACCTTAGCCACGAAGGATTTGCGGTGGTACATGACTACCTTGGGCGGGCGAACTAATTCCCCGTCGTTAGATGTTACCTGCAGTGTCAATATAATGATGGCTGGGCTGAAGTCATTTCAGCACCCATACGATTCTATTCCGTACTTATAGGACAGAGCCCCCAAGTAAGTTCCGACCCTATGTCTCAGGCCGCCCTTCCTCGAGGCTGAGCTAAGAAAGAAACCCAGGAGCCCGTCCCCATCAGAACCCCGATATTGTCCGATTTCTCGGAGACCCTTAACCAGGACTTTAGGACGGCACAAAAGGAGTGTGAATTACTAACACCCTTAGGCGATAAGGCCCAAAACAAGGACACGGAGACTGTCCGTGGACCCCCCCCAAAAAAGTATCCCCAACGCGCCCATGGAGATACGTTCGATGCACTGGACGAAACATCGGCGCTTGAAGAAGATTACCCCGCGGAGTCTCTTAATGTAATACAGACAGTGTGCATCCAACCTGATGCCGATTACCCTCTTCCTTCCCTACCAGACGAGTCTTTTAAACCCTCTGACCTGGATATTGATGCGCAGCTGACACCACATCAAGAGAGTCAGCTACAAGAACTATTTGAATGGAGTCACCATTTAACCACCCTATTAGCTCTCTTCGAGCGACTGCGCGAAAATGGCCTCACCATTGGCCCCAGCAAATGCCATTTTGCCCACGAAACCATAAAATACTTGGGTTTCAAAATAGGACAAAGCCAGTTAGGTCCCCAAGAGGACAAGATTAAGGCAATCGCCGACATGCCCCTCCCGATTACAAAGAAGCAATTAAGATCGTTCCTAGGAGCAGCTTCTTACTATCGGCGATTTGTTTCGAATTTCGCTGCAATTTCGGCGCCTCTCAGCTCCCTTTTAAAAAAGAATTCCCCCGATCGTCTACGTTGGAATGATGTCGCTGTTTCCCATTTTAATCAGCTCAAGAGTAAGCTCATTCCTGCCCCGATTTTAAAGTTGCCCAACCCGGAAAAATCCTTTGGGATTAAGAGCAACGCGAGCAACGAGGGCATTGGAGGTGTACTCCTTCAATATGAGGATGACGGAACGAGTCATCCAGTTGCATATGCTAGTCGCCAATTATTACCACGCGAAAGGAGATATGCCACTATAGAGAAGGAAGCTCTATCAATTATCTGGGTTATTGACAAATTTAAAATGTACTTGATAGGAAAAGAATTTCAGATAGGAACCGACCACCGTCCGTTAGCCTTTATCCGGAATGTACGACACTCCAACGGCCGAATTATGTGCTGAAGTTTACTCTTGCAAGAGTATCAATTTAAAATAAATTATATAAAAGGTTCTGATAACCAGGTTGCTGACGCACTCAGTAGGAATACGTTACCCAATAGCGTAGAGTAATTGTATTCGTAGGATTAGGATCTCCATGTATGTATATATCGTCTTGTACGACTTAAATTAGATTCTCTTGTAATATAATTAGTTAATGTATATGTCTGAATTTTGTAACGCTCAATTTCTATTTTTTTGTATGTATATATATTTGTACCCATTAAATTACGTATAAATTATTTTGTCCTATATGTACTAATTTTATATCATTTCATTGTTCCATGCCCCTTTTTTTGATTAAGTTGTATTAAAGGTTATTTTACCCTATAATCAAACGATCAAAATAATCATATGTATTGAGATAATACTAGTTAGGTGCATAAAGGTATGGTCGGTACAAGAAAACGAGTTCCCCACAACGGAGCTCTATCATTGTCCCTTCTCTCTTTTTTTTCGAAGTGACAACTTCCCCCCGGAATGGAGGGGTGTGATAGAACGGGTTGAGGCCGCTTAATTTCAACCACTATCACATGTTATTTAAAAACACGATGCTACCCACGTGCATCTTCGCTTTGGAGCCAGGCGCATTATCGCCGCCACCTGAGTCAATGTTTAAACAAGGAAGTTTATAATCCCCCCCGTCGCCCCATGCGCTGACCTCACCAGATTGAGTTAGGTTTATGGGCAGATAAGGTATTGTTCTCAGGCGCGGCTGTGCATTTCCTCGAAGCCCCCACTCCATTGTCCCCTACGCCAAGGGGATGTCTTGCCTATTTATATGGAAACCTTACCACTAAGATCAGATTCGAGATCCAGATTTTCTTCGCAAAACATCACTACGATCCACTCTCACCTTGTGTGCCAAGGGCCCTCGACCTCGAGATTCACCATCACTTGTCCAGAAAAAGGACAATATCTCTTGAGTGCCAAGGTTCGAGCTTTAGTGACGCCAAGTCCACAAGGCTTCCCCTGTTGTTCAGAATATAACAAAGTAGAACAGCCATCGTTTTTCCAGCCCGTTTGCTAAGAAACGGTTCTCACCCTTCCCCCTTGTTGTTCAGAAGAGAACAACATTAGAACAGCCATTGTTCTCGAGCCCGTAGACAAGAGACGGTTATCACCCCCCCTGTTGTTCAGAAGAGAACAACGTAGAACAGCCATTGTTCTTCAAGCCCGTTCGTCAAGAATCGGTTCTCTTTCCCAAGACGCCACGTCAGGATCATTTAATTCCCCACCCTTCGGCTGGAACTCGCCAGTGGACCGAAAATTCCTTCACGTCGCCTTCCTCTGCACATTAAGTGTATTTACATAAACTGAACGTTACCTTTGAGTATTTAACCCTTTTGTCAACCCTATCCTGTGCTTTAAATGGTTTAGCGAACCATCCCATTCCTTTAACTTTTATTTGTTTTAGCTTTTTAAATCTCTCTTAATCCTTGGATTAGCTAGATTTCCCACGACCCTTTCCATTCTCTGTTTATGTCAATTTTTTCCGTTTTGGGTGTTGTTGATAGTTCTAATTAATAAAACTCTATTTTATTAATGATAGCCATATTATTATCCTTGAGCTCAGTTTCACTTCTTAAGCATATTGAAGATTAATAACCTTGGTCGACAAGACATCCACGCACTCTAAAGATAATTAAATAAGTTCCCTCAACGAATAGTCATATATGGTATATCGTCGAGAGTCCATTCTACGACACGGACTATAGATTTGATCTTTGACGCCGGTCCCTGCTCAGTAACTGGTATCTTCTCGACTTCCGCTAAAAGGAGATATAATTCGCTTTACCTGGTGCCTAGTGCACTATGCACTTGTACGCATTGCTACAGCACCTCAGGTCTGCAGCAGCTCTCATATTTCGCCCTTGGGTGATCTTGACGTTGTATATGCTGATAACAGACGCCATGCATGCCCTAAACTATTCTAGGTTAGAGCTAAGAAACTTTTTCGAGAGTTGGGAGCGTCACTGGTTCTGCCCAAGACGCCACCCTGGAGGATACCACCGTTGAAAATCTGTTTACATGCTTCTCCTACTAGATCACTGGGAATATAGCGCTATGATTCTTAGAGCGCAGATCATGTCACACTGTAGCTCTGGAGATATAGAGTATGCGGGAAATTAGTGTGGCGTTGAGGCTGCTATGCCCTCTTCACCAAGCTCTTTGCATATTCTGACTACATGATAAGAATCAGAATAGTCCCGTGGGTGACATGCAAAAAATTATGTCAGATGGCGCTCAGAAAATTATAGTTGCACTGCCTTGAGTTTCTACGTTTCCCGTTGACTTACTTAATTAACATTGCCTCGATGATTCAGGTCCTTTTTATCACTTTCAAATTAGAAACACTCGCGGAATTGGAAGCAGCGTTCCTATGAACCCATCTGTCAAGTTGGTAAGACACCTTTTGGTTGAATGTCTTGAGACTCTTATACACCCGCACTCTTACATAGTATTTTACTGGTCACTCTGAAATGGTAAAATCAACTCTAACTCCGAAGAATTATTCCTTTGCGCTAGACGACTAATGTCAGCATAATCCCCCCCACTACCCCATTTGAAGGGCAACAGAGCGGAAATGAGTTGGATTGCCAGTCATCGTTCCAACTATGCCATTCAGTTGGAAAGATGGAGAAAGCAGATTTGAGGATTAGACCACTGTGGAACTTGGTATCTGAGGCACACGAACAAGCAGCAGAACTGCAACCTCCGGAAACGGTATCCACCACCCTCTCTATCCTGGAGAACCAGCCAGAACTTTAGAGGTTACACACCCGTCTCTATGTATGCCGGAAGCAGTTCTGATTTCACAAAACCTCGAAGGGTGACTCCCCCGGTTAGCGATGGTTGATCCTGCGCTAACAAACAAATATTTGGCCACCCTTTACAACTCGAGAGCTCCTCCTCCCGAGGTCATGCATCATCATCAACCGCCCCATTTGACAATTCGAGTTCATGGACGCTATGTTGCGACGAAGTGGGAGTTACCCCAAGGCAGCTCATAATGATTACCCTATTAGTCTCAAAGTAACAGTGATAAACACATTGCATCTTGATGCTCGTCATCTATTCATCCTAAAAAGAGGCACAACAAAAAAGACGGCCCCGAAGGGCATCAAAGGGAAAATGGCCCAAGATACTACCCGAATTCCCCTACAGGCAATCCTCGGACAGAACCAGCGCGCCAGCGAAAAGTATTCGAAGTGATGTTTGGCAAGCTTAACATCGCTTTAGGAACTCTTTTAGATGTCCCCTCCGCTTATACCGGCATGTGTGAAAAAGAAAAAGATGTCGAGGCACTGAAAAAAGACGAGGTGATGAACACACTTAAAGAAATGGGTCTGCAACCTGCCATCCCTCGAAAGATTCTGGCTCAGAGAAGCGTAATATGCAGGAGCTTGATCTTTGGATAAGCCAGCACTCCCTAGACAAAATTAAGTATTCGGACTGAGACTGACTTAGGCAAAGGTGGCAGATGTCATCAAATTCAGAAATAGAAGAGAAAACTGCGACTATTCCCTTATCTTCAAGGTCATATTTACTGAGACTACAATGACGCAGAAGGCCAAAGAGCATTAACCCCTCATGTTTAACGCTAAAGTTAGCTGAGAAAAAATCGAAAAAGAGGAGTTCACTCAAGTCCAGTTCTGGTTACGGGCTATCGTATGGAGCCACACGCAACTTAAGCCTGCAAAGAGCCCTTGGAAACGTTCCTAAGTCTAGCGAAAAGGGCCATTACTGGAAGGAGTGCAGAAATGCATACGAAAAATGCACCAACTGCGGAAAGGGACATATATCGATGGTCATGGCATGTCTAATCAAGAAAGAATTAATTAAGAAGAAACAATAGAAAAAGAGACTAGAGGATACAGGGAGGTTTAATACCACCTAGGCCAAGTGGCGAAGGTGAAGTGGTGAAGCAGACACAAAGTGTCTGCTTCGGTGAGTTTTAAAGATATAATGTGTTAGTGTATGATATTTGGCAAGCGAAAAATTGCTTTAGTAAGTCTATTAAAGGTCTCCTCTGGTTATACCGCCATTTGAGCAAACGAAAATAATGTCGAGGCACTAAGAAAAGACGAGGTGATATCCACACTTAAAGAAATTGGTCTGCAATTATGGTCTGCAGATTATGGCTCACAGAAGCGTGATTTGCAGGAGCTGGATCTTTGGATAGGCCAGTACTCTCGAGACAAAATTAAAGAAGAGATTGGACGAAGACAGAATTGAGCATAGGGGCATATGTCATCAAATTCATAAATAGAAGAGACAAGTGCGAATACTCTCATGTCTTCAAAGTTATATTTACTGAGACAACAATGGCGCAGAAAACCAAAGAGCATGGACTCCTCATGTTCAACGCTAAAGTTAACGGATAACAAATTGACAAAGAGTAGTTCACTCTATTTCAGTTCTGCTTCTGATGCCATTGTATGGAGTAACACGCGACTAGAGACTGCACAGTGTCCTTGGAAACGTGCTCCAAACGCAACAAAAATGGCCATCAATGGAAGAGGTGCAGAAATGCATACAAAAATGCACCAACTGCGGACAGGGACATAGGACATAGATTGATGGTCATCGCATGTCTATTCAAGAAGGATTTAATTTAAAAGAAACAATAAGAAGAGAGTCAAGAGGAGACGTGGAGGTCCAATACCATCTATGCCCAATTAGCGAACCGGCACTCACCAAAGCAGACACAAAGAAAACTTACCTCAAAATCCAAAAGGAGAACTCAACAAAACTTTTGACTTGCCTACACCACCCGCACGTTATGAATCTTACGCAACCGGAAACATTCACAACTGAGTTAAACCAAATGCTTGCGAAGAACGGTATGAGCCAAATGTGGTTCCAGTTCAACCCTCTTTCTGGGGATGTCCTACAGCTACAAAAGGGTCGAAGCCAACAAACAGATATTTCTAAAAAAGAGAACTAAAAAACAGGAAACAAAACCAAGAAAGAGAACACAAAAGAAGCAGTAGAGGTGAAAGCTTCTGCACCGAAACAAAAGCGAGGAGAAAACAAAGATAACGGAAGAGCAGGGTTGGCTACAACCGATTCCTCGGAGTCCTTAGACACATAGGACTCAGAAACTGCTACCCAAATCAAGAAATCAACCAAGGGGAAGAAAGGCAACCACAAAACGCTGGATGCAGATGAGATCAATCTCTTCATCTACGCGTCCGAGCAGTTTTCCTTCCCTGAGGATATGGAGGCCAGAAAAATCTTCCAAGGAATTAAGACAAAAGTTTACAAGTGGAAATTCGACACTGCACTTGATGCAGAAGTAGTCGAAGAAGCCTTGTTCTGCCAAAACGTTACCCTTTACAAGCATATGTTCGAGCAAGTTTCAAATTCCGACTTTAATGAGAAGAGAAACGGGAAGAAGAGAAACTCGACCCAGATACACTAAAAGGAAAACATGCAAAGAATAAGCAACAGGATGACGATTTTGACACTCAACGTTGACAGGTGGGAGAGGAAAGCAACGGTATATGGAAACATATTCCGGGTGCTAGACCCCGATATCATAGTTATAACAGAGCACGGCATTGACACAACATCTGGTCAAATTAAATTGCAGGGCTACAAAGCGCTCATGAAGAATTATTCACAGGAAAGGTTTGATAGTGCTGATATAGGTGTCAAAACGAATATCTCGTTTAGGCCCCTTTTGGAGCTGGACGAGTCCTTTGTGGTGGGAGAACTCTCCACATAGGTAGGTAATCTCGTTATAACTGCAGCATATCAACCCCCTCGTTGAGCCTACCTGTCCGAAAAAACAGCTTCTACACGCTGTCTGAGCATCGCAGAATAGCATTCTTAGTGTTGACCTCAATGACAGATGCCAAGCGGCCCACTATGATAGAACCAACGAAAGAGGCCAAAACTAAGATGTGATTATAGGAAGAATAAACATACAGAGAATATGGACGGATTTTCCGACCTACATCACTTCCACATCAGCCACGGAACCCAACATAATCTTAACAAGTTACGGCTTCCCCTTAAACTACCATACCAAGCTGGGCCCAGCAGCCCCTAGTGATCACATATCAATACTTACCATCATCTCTTTTGTGCCAATCCAGCTAGCAGTTACTCTCAGAAAAAAATACGCCTCGGTCAACTGTGAACGTTACAAAGACAACTCAGTCAATATTCCCCAGCTGACCTAAGCAAAGCAACCTTGGAAGAGATAAAGGAAAAGCTGGAGAGGATAACTGTGTCTAAAAGAAGAAGACCGCGAGTGTGTACCCATGACAGGGCATAAAGCCCCCTCTTCAACAAGTTGGACAGAGTAGATGAAAGAGATAGTTCGTAAATACAGGAGAGGTGTATGAAGAGACAAGACGGACATGTCCAAACCGGGACAGAAGCTCGCTACTACGGCACCTAGGCAACGAGCTAAAAGATGCTATTAATCTCCAACAGGCTTAAATTTGATAGCAAGTTGAATCCGACTATCTTCTGGCATCAAATCAGAAAGTTATAAGGAATACCAGGATAAGTAAAGGCTCGAATTAACGAGAATGGGGATTATTTAGAGGATTCATGGGTCCTGTAAGAAAGGTTTAGAACTTACTGGAAGAATGTTTTTAGCATCACTCCAGAAGACAATGAAGAGTTTGACCAAGAATTCGAAGGTCGACTGATCGAAGATCTGAATCAGATAAATAGAGCTGAGGAAACTTTATAGGTTCTGAAGCTTCAACCTTCCGAATAAAATGAAGTTATACACTGCCTTGGTACGCTTTGTACTAGTGTACCCGGTGATGGTAACGCAGATGGCCAGCAGAACTTCTCAAAGGACGATGCAGAGGGTACAGAACAAAGCCACTCTGACTATAGCTGGTGCAAGAAGGATCGAACATATTAGGCAAACAGTCCTGCACGAAAGAGCGGGACTGAAGGCAATTAATATAGAGATCAAGAGGCTAGGGAGAAGGACATGGGAAAAAGTGGAGAAATAAATACTCCGTACAATAAAGAATAATGTTGAAATACCTCAAAAAGGCATAGCACAGTCCAAAGAATATCATTATTCCCTAGTGGAAGAAACTGCAAGAGAAGATATAAGACCAATTTATACCTAAAAACAAATCCAAGAACAAGCGGCAAAATCAGGACATTAAACCAAAGAAGGAAAACAAAAACAAAAAAGGCAAATTGCCCACAATAAGACCAACTAAAGGTAACTAAAGTAAGAGCAAAAACTTATACCAAAGAGGCGAAGTGCCCAAGTTAAAAATGACTAAAATAAACATAAAATAAATAAATAAAAAAGAGAAAGTGAAAATAAACAACAGAAGATAAAAAGCGTAAGTAAAAAGAGGCAAAATGACCAAGTTAAAAGGAAACTAAAAAAAAGAGAAAGATAAAAAAAACCTCAAGAGATAAAAAGCATAAATTAAAGGAGGCTAAGTGCTCAACGATAATAATATGAACAAATAGAAATTGAAAGAAAAGAAAGTTAGCAAGATACAAATATGACGTGAAAGCCTTGAAAACCTCGACGGAGGAACCAAACATGAAATTAAAGAAAATGTATACCTTAGGAAGAATTTGACCGTCCTGGACCTTCATTGTGACCAGGGAAACTTTCAAATCTACTTGGCCCCTATCAAACCTACCACACATTTCATCCATAATATATTAAAATCAAAATCATAGTATTTAATTATTTGAAGTGGTTGCACACTCAGCCTGCAAACTGATGCAGGCCTCTTTCAGACACTTGAGGAGGTTGCATAAGAGTTATTTATTTTTTATTGTTATATGTTGTTGTCGTTGTGGTTTCTTTATATTTTAGGTGGTGACTGTTCCTTTTTTGGGTAATTTTGGCTGCTCCAAAAAGAGATAACAAAATTAATTCACAATAAAGGTTGGGCACAGCTTTTAGGAGGCGACGAATAGTATGGCACTGAAGAGTGTCAATACCGTTTTGGGTGCGTGTTATAGGACGAAACTATATCTGTCGACTGTTAAGTACCAATATTGTCTTGAATGCGTGTTGTAAGAAGTAAGAAATATTATTGGCAAGGAGAGTCTCAATAGCGTCTGCAGCGCATGCTGCAAAAGGAGATTAAGAGGAGGGAGCTGAAAAGCATTTTAAAAGCGATTTCAGACACTTCTCGTGGAAGAGACATAAAGTATGTGGCTGGAGAATCCCGATATCGTTTTGTGCGCGTGTTGTAAAAGGTGACCAATTGTGTAGGGCTTGAGAGTATGAATGTCCTATATGGTTAGTGTTGTAAAAGAAGACTGATAGTGTGGAGCTTGAGAATCCCAATACCGTATTATTTGGCTGTTGTAGAAACGACTAATTGTGTGGGGCTTGAGCGAGATCACCGAGAATATGACCTGGCGCTATTTTCTGACTTCATCCCAAGAAGGATGTCCCTCGCCAACACTACCCTTTAATGGGAGTATTTATTAATCTTATTTTACTTCTGAACTGATGTTGCTGTGATGAATATAGACTCAATCGTGACATTGAGGAGAATAATCTGCAGATTTCTTTTCTTCAACAAACACTTTCTTAAAAAATGGAGTTGTTTTTCTTAACACAATAATTATAAATTATAAGTGCTTTAGAACAGGCCAATACATCCCTTTTTTAAGGTTTGTCTGTATTATACTCCGAATTACATACATAATTGTGAAAAAGAGCATCATCATTTAGTAGTATACATAATGTTACATCCATAGCTAAATTTGACTTATCAATTGAATTTTAAAAAACAGGATGCAGTATATACTTGGTCATAATAATACAATGATGACTCAAATTATTGATTGTATCATCATTGAAGTATAATAAAGAAGTTCTGTTAATGTTTTCAATGTAGCTGAGGTTGGCTGGTAACCCGTTGTCGTTCTTTGAAATACTAATCAAGCTTTGACAAGATATGCATTTCATCCGTTTGAAGGAAGCAGTCAGTAACCTGATTAAAAGGTAATTACTGGCTGAACATTATTACATGTTTTATTTAGAGCTACTTTGTGTAGGTCTGATTTAGAATTATCGTCCATTTGTACCCAGTTCGTTTCATCGAAATTTTTAATTTAACATAACGATATGTGAAGACACAAATCATATATCTGTCACACACATATCATACTGACTACCGGCAAGTTGCCTAGTGTTAAACCTTTCCTTGAGATTATGTTTGGAATTTACTTGTATGTATTTCATTTTCAACTCTTTTATACAATAATTTCAAAACATTAAATGTTGGGCTAGTTATTTCTCAATTTGATTCTTTTATTCCAGGGTTGGGAAAATTATCTAACCACAAATTCAATGTTTTGAAATTATTCGATATTTTATTTAAGATTTATTTATCGTTAATATGCATCCAAGCAAAGAATGAATTTGCATAATTAACAATATACAACATAAAGATTATGAAATTATAATAGGTTATTTTAATCAGATGATTGGACTATTTTCTTTTTTAAAAGTCCTTAGTATTTGGTGGAATTTTAGAGACAGCGACCAGTATTTGACTTAAAAAATTGTCGTCTGTCAATCTTGCACGCAAACGACTCTGTTAAATTTAATTTAGAAAAAACATTGTTCCTAAAAATATGTTGCACAGATTTGTGGCAGAATCATTTTCGGTGTTTTAAGAAAATGACAAAGTAGAAAAAACTCTTTACTTGATTTCTGTAGGGGAATTTTGGGGAAGGAAAAATAGGTAGCCTAAAGATAAGATAGAAAGGGAGGGGAAGTTGCGGTAAGAAAAAGGGAAAGAATTGCGGTCTTTTGAAGTATTAGTATTAGAGAGGCTTCTAGAATTTGAAACACTAACCCTACTGTCTGGCCAATTCAGAAAGCCAGCGGATGAGTACGTTCTTGGTGGCCGAAGTAAGATTCGGTAACTAATTAGCACTTATTAGAAAAGCGGTGAGTGACGTCGCGGGGTGGCCCAATTCCGGCGATCTAATTCTCTCCTAAAAGGGGGGCAAATAAAAACTGTTTAATATTACGGTCTCCAAGGTTGGAGTCAAATGGCTCCAAGATATTTAAGAAGAGATGCGAAGTAACACAGCGAAGGGGGAGGAAAAAGAGACCCACCAAGAACAAGACTGCGTTGAATCAAGACTGAGATTTGCAACAGCGAGCTCAGCCTCGAGACAAACCAGTTTATTTGACCTGGAGAGGGGTAATTAAAAAAGTAAAGGAAACAGTTTATGGCGTCTTTATTGATAGACAGAAAGATAATTTATAAAACTGGATAAGAGGGGCAATGTTAAATTTTTCTTCCAATGCATTATCAGCCTGCAATTCGCTAAACTCCATTTGGAATAAAGCAGGAGCATTCTCAGGAGAAAGGCCAAAAGGAACTTAACATATACGAAACTCAAGTTCTCTTTTAATTCAAATTTTGAAATCTCCTTTCAAATTCATCCAAAAGAGTTGAACATTCAGTAGCATAACTTTTGTTGAAAAATGAACCATTTTTCCTTGCTTTCGTTATGTTATCCATATTTGCAGCATTAATTCAAAAGATTTTACAGTTGTAAACAGCAATGTGGTCATCTTTTCTGGTCATTTTAGTTTCATATAAATAAAAAGGGCTTAATTTCACTTGTCAGTACATAAAATCTATTAAGCATTGATGCTTTGCTTAGCCAACACACTTCACAATAGTACAATAAATCATCATAGTCTGCTTCAAGCTCCAACAATAGTTCTTTAAATTTTCTGCGATTCGGCCCTTTACTTTTTATAAAATCAACACACGTCACCGCAATGGAGATCACATTTTTTATATTTAATTTTTGTGCACACAAATTTAATTGCCTATTTTATCCCTCCAAATATGCCTTTACTTGTGGCAGTTCCATGTAAAGATATTAAACATAGAATTTCTTCTTTAATTTCGAAGCTAAAAGTAATCCCGCGAATAAATATGCATAGCCAACTGAGCCTTATAAGTAATGTCTCTAGTTTCACCAGCAGCTAAAGAATAAAAATGAAACAATGACGTTTTGTCTTTCAATGATGTTACATCATCTGACATTTTTTTAATTCGATCGTATATTGTTTTTCGTGACAAACTAGTAGTTTTGTACAAATTATTTTTATTAGTAGCCAAAATCTGAGTCGTAGTTAGTAAGCGTTTTTTATATAAATTCGCTTTCTAAGTGTGTTTTCCTTGTTTTTGCACTTAGTTTACGGATCTCATAGCTGTCCTCTACGATACCATCATTTGGCTTTATTAATTATTGCAATGAGGATTGCTATTTTGATAATTCTTCCATATGGCTGCTAATTTTGCCTAAACACACTTGACCTTTTAATGCATTTAATGTTTTATGTTTTGTTCCATGATGACTGTCAAGGTTGTATTTATTCATTGCCGAAAATGTTTCAGAACATGCTAGACATATTGGCTTGTGTTTTGTGTCAACAAAAAAAGGAAATAATCATTACTTCACCCTTTTTTTAAAACTTATAGAACTCGTCTTCATTTTTTTGTTCATTACAGAGACTTTGCAATTATTTTATAATTTAAAATTAAAGAAAATACTCTATTTATTCTGTACCACAAAGAGTAAATAATCATTAAAATGCACACGTGTCACTTCTATGATATTCAAATGACAAATGGGTCAGTTGCAGGGTTGCCAGATTAAAATTATTATTGTAACAAAAATACCAAAATAAATGTTGATATTGCGCTTGTGATTGGCTGATCATGTTGAAGAGACGAAGATGCTGCGTACTTGGCTGAGAATGTCTAACGACACCATTCCTTGTTGATCTGCATGTAATTCCAGGACAGTGGACTTATGTCGGCCATGTTCAAGAAATATAAACTTTAAATTAGCCTCACAGAAAGTAAAATTTAGCTTAATACTACATATTATGATTTTAGAAGTTAAATAAAATTTTAGATATAGATTATAATTATATTTGTTAATGAAAGAAATATGCATTTATTATTTTAAGTTCTAAAGTTATAAATGGTAAAAGATATTCAAAAGTGGTCTACGGGAAATGAACTTTTAGCCGCCGGCAAAGTTTTGCCCGCGGGCAGATGGTTTCCCACCCCTGTTTTATACCATCTGTCGTTGGTCAGGTTAGATCTCCCGATCTCCGTTTGTTTTCCGCGTCTCGGAAAGGATAGCGAATAGCATGCAGAGCAACTCTGCAAATGGGCCTTGCCTCGAATGATGTAATTTAATTATGGATTGCAATAAATCTCGTAAGAGCGACTAGTTTCCTTATGACAACAGCTACACTTGGCAGAAATAAATCAACTATCTAGGAGGTTCTGGATATCAAACTGGTCGAAACAAAATAATCTTTATTACTGTACAAACAAAAATAAAATAATGGACATGAAAGATAAATGCAAAGGAATAACTGGGTGAATAGGTTTAGAATGTTGGTTCCAGGTGTGAACCGTCAGTATACACAAGCAGCCGCACGCGACCGCCAAAGGAGACTCCAATTCCGGTTGGATCTGCCACCCAAAGATTTTGCTGCTCGAGAGGAGCAGGGTATGAGCGTCGAGCTCGATTACTTTCCAACAACACGGGTTGGGTTTGCACTTAGGGCCGATTAGTACTCGGCCTGTTCGAAATTATGACGGAAGATACAACCTGTTTTCCAGTACCCACTGTCAGCCTCGAAATTGGGGATAGAGGGAGTATTTTTCCAGGGGGAAGCTGGGCTCGATTATGGCAGTGGAAAAGTTCTTCCCCTCTCTAGGAACTTACATCGATAATTTTTTCTTGTCTTCGGGCTTTTGGGGGTATGAGAGGCCGAGAGAAAGAAGCTATTAGGAGAGACAAAATAGAAACTCGTAAGGACAATGAAAACAATCAGGGCACTAGGTAGTATTTCAATTGTTATAGTCGAGTCTTATTTAAGACTGGAATTATTCAGAGAACAATGAATGTTTTAGTCATTATTTAACATTTTTCACAACTTTCCCACCTACATTCGGCCAGCAATAAGAGTCTGCAGGCGTCGTGCCCAAGTGGATGCTTTAATATTTATACAGAGCCGCCAGAAAGAAGTGAATTTTAGACAGTTCACGACATCTTGCAGAACCTCCCATTGTTACAATTAGACTCGCTATATGATACGTCTTATTCGAACGGAAGTTAAGTGTCTTAAAAAGAAACCGATTTAATTAGCATATTTTTTACTCGAATTTGCCCGAATACTGTAACTAAATTAGCTAATCTGCTATAATTGATGCGTAGCATTCCCGTCCTACGTGTCATTCTCTTTCTCTGACACTATCGCAGATTTATAACTAGTTGAAAGTTGCGGAAATTATTCAGGAATTTGAAATTATCATCTTTCAAGCTATTTATCATCAGTGGGTAAGCATAAATTTTATTAAGCCTCAAGCCTGAAAATGCAGACAAAATTAATTATAGTCTACCTAGTATAAAGAAGTTTTATATATTCTGCATCATCTTCAAATTATAACAAGGGGTGTTGTTTCGCAAGTGTTAAAAGGACCTGGATAATATATTCATTGAAGATTTGTAAATCTAAATTAACATTTTTTCCCAGGTCAGAGCAAGTGAGGAATTATAAGGTTAATTTATATGACTTTTTCAACAATGAATCTGTTTCGACGTATAAATTTTCGGCAAAGTGGTGACTGAACCTGCAAAAATTTTACATATTTTATTCATTGCATTATAACAGAACTTGAGGAAACCCTTGCATTTATTCTATTTTCTCTCATCTGTTCATTTAAGTAAGTGAACAGAATCAAACATAAAGTTTTTTTTACCCGGGGTGGATAGACGATTAATAATTTTGGGTGCTTAGAAAAGAATGATATTTATTGTCTTATTGATAGCATTATTATTTTTTTTACACATATTATATATTAGTCTATATGTTCTAATCCTATATCAACCTGTTCTTTAATGGAAAAAGGTTTAATTTGCACCTTCATACATTTGCGAGGGTTAATGTGAACATCTTTGAATGTGGATAAGACAATTTATCATGAAAAAATGCACATGGTGCAACTTTACTACAATTAATAAATGACCCAACAAAGTTTTCATTTCATCTTAAAAATATTTGTCAAAGTGAATTGCATCCGACATTAACGCGACTATTTTATTGCTTTTGGATAGATATTTATATATTTTTATATCTTTAAGCACATAACTTCCATGCTGCTCAGCTGGAGGATTGACCTTTTTTTTTACATGGTCATTGGTCAGTCTTCCAGTTGTGAGGTACAGTCATTGGCAAAGGTTTTGAGACTAATATATATATATTTCTTTTTCATTTGTAATTATTCGAATATTTAAATTATTGCAGGTCTATTTAAAAGTTAGTATTTAAAAAATAATAAGAAAAAAACTGCATTTCATCATTGAACCCACAATCGCACTTTGGTTCGGTTCATACACGAGGAATTTCAGTCGCTGGAGCTTTGTTATTTGATCAAAAAGGGTAAAATGACAAACATGGCTTGAATGAATAATTTGAGCTAAATAAAAGCGTACAACCATTGTTGCCACGCACCAAAGTTGCCTAAAATGCGAGGAAACTGTTACCTAGAGTATTACATCAAGGAGCAGCAACTTGAGGATCACTAATGACTTTAAATATCCTGCTTTTACTCCTGTGACGAAGTCTCCTGGACGCCTAAGAGCTTCGGATGAAAGCCAAGATCGCCTCCTGGTAAGGTATCACGTCAAGAATAGGATTGTCTCCAGTGCCAAGCTTTCTCACGATTGGAAAGAAGCAAGTATGAACGCTTCGGGGCACACAGAGACTCAGATACTTTTCAACAAAGTTCTGTAGTCGAAAGGGACTGCAAAGAAACATCCTTTAACCAAGAACAACCTTACGAATAGGCTCTACTTTTGTAGGAAATATTAAAAATAAACTGATGAAGCTCTCTTCCGCTTATTTTGAGCTAATTTAAAATCCCTCGTTAGGAAAAGAAAATGGGAGCGCTTTCACGGTTCCTATGCCGTGCACAAGGTGAAGCATCCTGACACTGTCCATGTCTAGTGATACTTCTCATCTAAAGGAACTGGAGCACTAACATCTTTGACACTGTCAAGAACTCAAACTGGTACCAAAACGAGCTTCATCAGCACCATTTTCCAACAGTTCTGTACCAATTTGGGAATGATAACTGTATTTTTCAGCCTGATTGTCCGCATTATCACAAGGTAAAAGCATTAACAAATCTTTTGCTCAACTTTTGTGACCTTGACCCGATGATTCGCCATTGTAGACCCTAATAAGGAAATTGTGGGCGATAATCACACTAGCAGTGACAAACAGAAGCCATCCAATTGTAAACCGTTTCGGGTGCTTATTGAACAAAAATGAAGCCATATCATTCAAGATATCATCTCAAATTTGGCCTCCAGAATGCTAAAACGAATTGAAGCATTTCTGAGGAACAGAGAACATAATTCTAGATATTGACTGCGAGCATCAATTGACAGCATTTAAATGAGTACGGGCTCTAAATTTTGCACATTTCACCTTCAACTTATGGTATAAACATACTAAAAAATGCAAGATTTTATTAGTCCTATTAATTTTTCTATAGGAAAAGATATAGTAGTCTCAAAACATCTGACCATGACTATATTCATGTATATTTAATGTGTTATTGAAAAATATTACTCTATAAAGATCCTCGAAGGAAGTAAAAACTTACTTTAATAAATATCGGTAAATCTTTATTTTGAAGTGCTTCATAATTTTATTAGGAAAACTTATGTATTGTTGAGATTGCTCCAAATTTACTGCATAATGTTAAAAGATAACTTGCCATTTTTGTACGTAGCAATACCTTGGCTATTTAGAATAGTAATGCTATGTCTTTTCTAGCAACAAAATTGGTGTTTGAGTGTCACATGACCTACCTGAAAGGCATCGTTAATAATGCGTGAACATTGATTGCTTCATATTTATTGGTTCAAAAAACTCGTGAGCCATTTAGGGACAGAATTGTGGCGGAAAATGAAAAGTGGGTAATTTACTGCAATGTTAAGCGCAAAAAGACATGGTTTAATTGCAAGCTACATATATCACATAACTACTCCTAGAATTGCTCTCTAACAGCTGAAAGATATGCTTTGCATTTGGTGATGTGGGAAAAGAGTTATTTATGATCTCCTCAATAATAAACAAAGGATTACTTCTGACCTTCAGATATGTCCAACAATTGCAACGATTAATTGGAGAGCTTTAACATACACGTTCTTTACTGGTTAACTTAAAGGGTAGTTCTTCCTCTACTTCTTTGTTAACCAAACCTTGTACCATATGATTAACACTTTACAAGTCATTACAACGCCACCTAAGATGAAAGAGTTTACTTTTATATGAAAGAAGTGGTAATATGACATCAAATGATTTATGATTTCATCAAACCAAATGAATTCTTCAGGTTAGATATCCACCTTTTAGTCAAACGATGAGTGAACATTACTATTAATAATAGAAACTATCGCGATGAATATATGCATTTTTGTTTTTTATATTAAAAATGGTTTTCCTGTCCTTTTAAATAAACGACCATAATTTCTTAAGACATTAATATTAACTCTGTGAAATAGAAAAATGTGGATATTCTATACATTACTATTCTGAGTGGCAACGCATATTATAGTGTCGAAAAGGAGGTTTAAATTATGCTACACTGACAGGAAATTTTGAAACATAATTTTCCTTGTCAGTTTACCTGCAGGAATCAGAAATGAGCCGAGTAAGCCTGAATAAAGATTTGGTTTACTTAATTATTGATGACGTTTAAAAGCGATTACATAAAGGTAAGAAGAGTGGGTAGTTGCATTCAACATAAGGGGCTTATTTGTGTTTAATAATATGAGGCCACTTGCTTTGTTGCGAATTACATGAGGAAAAATGTAAATAGCTCCACCATAGTTTGATGAAACAAATAAAATAAATGGAGATCTATTAAAGTAATTTCCTGCAAATTAACTTTCCAAAGCAAAAATGATGGATAGAAAGTTTACAGAAGATGTAATACTTAGAAGAGAAGATAAAAATTTACATGAAAGAGTACGTTTATGTAGAACAGATTGTGACTTATGATGAGAACAGGCGAAAAGTAAATGAGATGAAGAACAAAATTATCTATGAGATTGGTAAGAAAGCTTAGCTTCAATATATATATATATATATATATATATATATATATATATATATATATATATATAGAGAGAGAGAGAGAGAGAGAGAGAGAGAAAGAGAGAGAGAGAGAAAGAGAGAGAGAGAGTAATTTAAAAATGTGTTTTTCCTATGCAGTTTTATATGTACCTTTCAGATCTGGCAATAATCCACCGAAGGTCCATAATAGGAAAAGTATGGATTTCCAGCGAAAACGAATTTCCGATATGAAAACTACACATAAAACTGCATAAGAAAAACACATTTTCAAAATCATTTAAAAAATCCAGAACCAGACCAGATCTAACCTGGTAATTTAGGCTATTTCCGCCCAAAATGAAAAAAAACTTTTAGATAATTTAGATACCCCCCACTTAATTGGGGTGGCATCCCCATACCCCCACACCCTTCGAAACTTTAAAAAAAAATCCCAATAACCTAATTCGAAAACCTACCATCAGATTTCAATTCAAAAATCGATTGTTAAAAGTCGTTAGGGCTCTAGTTTGAATCAAAGCTCTGCGCAGAAAACAGTTTATAAATAAAAGTGTAGCAATTGTTCTAATGCGGCCATTAGAATGTAACGTATCCTTAAACTCATTAACTGAAAATTTGCACGGGTTTTTTCTACCTTCGGATCCTTTAATCCCGAAATAGCACATAACCCGCACGCCATTATACCATATAAACTAAAAAAAAGAAGCTGCGAATCGTTCGAAATATACGGGAATCTAAAACGAAAGCTATTGAGTAAATCAGCAAAAGACGCATGAACAGATCGCCTGCAGATCTAAAAAAGTCTCGTATTGGTTGGATATCGCCAATACCAGGCTAAAAGTTTAAAGAACGAGGCCAAAAATGAAGTAGAAAGATTCAAATTTAGCCAAATAACAATATATTTTCGAAAAGCGAATAAATACGTTAGTATAAGTTCTGGAAGTTAAAATTAACATCAGTGAGCATCATTTTTAGAATCAAAAACGTTTATGTCTTTGAAAATTACAAAATCGTATTTGTGTTATAACGAATCTTAACCATATATATATATATATATATATATATATGCAAATTTTGTTGAAGACCATGGTATATTTCGCCTTAGTCAATTTCCTTTGGCAACGTTCTATTCTTCTAACTCTCTATTTTTTTCCGTCTTGTAGAAAGTAGATCACTTATCCTGTATTCACCCCTCCTTTAAATGAATGGGTTTGGTAATAACTTAATTAAATTGCTGAGCTTTCGATCTTATTTGATCATCTTCGGAGCGTCTTTATGTATTCTTCCGAACCAGGTCATGAATTTCAGACCTATCTCATTGCCGGAGACCATTGGGAAGGTTTTTGAGAAAATTCTTAACTACAGACTATCAAAACACCTGTCAGAGCACTCTATGTCGAACGAGAAACAACACGGATTCAAAAGACACCGAAGTCCGGAAACAGGTATAGCCCACATGCTTCAACACGCAGCGGCTGGGTGGGCCAGGGGGTGCTGGATCGACCTCGTTTGCAGAGATGTAAAGAAGGCCTTCGAGAATGTTTGGATCGACTGCCTGAAGTACAAAATCTCGCGAATAAGACTCACTCCCCTCACTCCGAAAAGATCCTCTGTAGCTACATGATCAAACAGGCAAGCTGTCATTGCCTTCGAGAAGTATACAGAGGAAGCCTTCGAGCTCCTGTCCAGCGTCCCTCAGGGATGATGCCTCAGCCCCACTCTCTACACCATCTTTACGACAGACGTCCCTAAACCAACTGATGGGAGAACTCTCAACATCCAATATGCGGACGATATTACCCAAGTTGTGGTTCAAAGAACAAATTTTGCAAGGATGATGGCCAGAGCCACGACAGCAGAAGCTGAAAGAATCTCCAGGTTCGAGAAACGCTGAAAAATACAGACCAACATATAAAAATTCTCAGCAGCCGCAATAGGGAGGAGTCGTTCCGTCCCTCGCAATCTAGAAAACTCCGAAATTGACTACTCACAACACGTGTCAGTCCTCGGCTACAAACTTCCCAGTACTGGCATGAACAGACACGTCAGCTCCAACATTAACAAATACGAAAAAATAAACAAAGCAACAAATGGAAATGGCCCGTTGATCGGCCACTCACACACATACATATCTGACTACCACTTCCTTCCTGTACCAAAGTACAACTAAAAGGGAGGAAAAAATGCGAAGCAATAATATTAAAAAAAGAAAAAAAGATTCCAAAATGGCACAAATTTGAATGAGAATAACAAATATAAATAATTAAAAGACCTTGCAATGGGACAACATTAACAAATACGAAAAAATAAACAAAATAACAAATGGAAATGGCCCGTTCATCGGGCACTCACACACATACATATCTGACTACCACTTCCTTCCTTTTCTCAATATTACCCTCCAACCTCTCTTCCAAACTCCTCCCTCTTTTATTCTATCTTTCTCTTTTAAGATTCAAGATTCAAGATTTCTTTTCATTCAGTCCGATTCTGATTCCACACACATCATCGGTAAAGGAGGAAAGAATCCCTAAAGACGCTTCAAAGATGATCCAATAAGATCGAAAGCTCAGCAATTTATTTTGTTTTTTTACCAAATCCATTCATTTAAAAGAGAGATTAATAAAGGACAAGTGATCTACCATGTACAAGATGTAATAAAAGAGACAAGAATAGAAAGTTGCCTAAAGGAAATTGACTAAGGCGAAATAATACCAGTCTTCAACAAAATTTGCATTCAAGAAAGACTGTTACTAATCTACACTAATATATATATATATATATATATATATATATATATATATATATATATATATATATATATATGGAGAGAGAGAGAGAGAGAGAGAGAGAGAGAGAGAGAGAGAGAGAGAGAGAGAGGGGGAGAGAGAGACAAGAAGAAGAAGTAGAAGATGGTTTTTGGATGGCAGGATCATCAGTTCCATAGGAACAATGGTCTTCTCTTCTTCTCTTGTGTACGAAACGAAACCAAATTCGAGATTTAGGTTTTGTTTCTGATGGTGCTCACCAAATAAAATCGTATCTAGATTCATAAACAATTCACTAAAAATAATTCTATTTAGAACTTGATTTAAGCGAGTGATTAATAAATTTGGGACATCAAGTTCTTAAGGAGCAGGAATCTGTCCAGGATGTGATTTGAAGTTAAGCAACTGAATGCAGCAAGCTAGTCGATTGGAGTAGAGTTGAATGACTGAATAATGAATAATTGAGAATGAGTGCCTAAATAATGAACGTGTTGACTGACTTAATAATAATCATTGTCGTTCAATGAAAATGTTATTATCTGTTTAAGATATTGAGAGGGACCAGATTTTACCAATCGAGTTTCTCGGAGAAGGAACTTTATCTGAAGGTAGATGAGTGTTTATTTGTTTGTGTGAGAGAGAATGAGAGAGAAAGAGGGGGGGAGAGGGGAATTTATATGGGAGAACAGATAACTACTGGGAAAGAGATTGCTAATAAGACGAGAGGTTGCTTGAGAAAACACTTTTATCAGAATTTTTTAAGTCTAGTAGGTTGGCGTTAATAAATAAATAGAAGAAAATGGTTAAATGTTAGTGTTGTTTGACCGAGGTTGCTCTGATTTGTGAGGAAGATGTATTTTTCTCGGCACAAATCACCCATTGTTTGCATGTTTGCGTAAATGATTTTTCTTAAATTCAATATAATCAGAATGAATGAATTAATTCAATATCCGCTAGAATTATGAAAAGATCATTATGTTAATCCTTAATTCCAGCGTGTATTGATATAAATAATGAATTGAGATTTCTGAAAGAGGTGGAAGACCACACCCAATTTACCTTAGAGGAAAAGGAGAGAAGTAAAATTCCTTTTCTAGACACACTCATCCACATTTGGGAAGAGAAAGCTAAATTATCTGTGTACCATCAACTTACAAATAATGATGTTTTATTCATTTTATATCAGGAAATAGTAAAAAAACAAAAACAAAGACAGGCGTAGTAATTGATATTTATTTAAGGGTCATTTGTATTAGTGGTAAAGCCCTTTGAATGATAATTTCGAATATATTAAGAAAGCTTTCATGAATCTCGACTATTCAGAAGTACTATGATAAAATTGCCTCATATTAAATGAAACTACGGAGAAAAGTAAAAACACGACTCTTAACAGATTCGGGAGAAGTCAATGAGCTTGCAGGTAAAGGATTAAAAGAGGTCAGATGCCTGTAATAGGGTTTGCCTCTTCCTTGAGAAGCGATACTCCAGGAGTGATAGACCTGGTTCTTCTTGTGGCAACCCATTCTTTTCAGAGGTGTAGTTTTCTTCTCTCTTGTTGGAAACCGGGATAAAAAAAATATCCAGTAGTGGATTTCGGATTCGTTATTGTCATGATCTTGGAAAGTCTTTAGGTGTTGCATTTTCATCTTTACACCCTTTCCAATCCCACATTTATACTCCTGACTCGCACACATCTCGGTGAACGAGTTTCAAGCAAAATTGAGTTGGCACATTTAGCTTATATGTATTATATTTATAAATCATTCAATAATAATAGAAACAATGCTAATTTACAAGTTTCTCTTTTATATAATTAGAAATTTTGATATTAGAATATTATGAATTATGTATTGGAGAATATATAAATATATATATATATATATATATATATATATATATATATATATATATATATATATATATATATATATATATATATATATATATATATATGAGTAGCGGCTTTGTCGCCGCAACTCCTAAAAAGATGATAAAATTAATGTAGATGAGCTTCGAGAATATAACAACGAATCAGGAGCAGCGGAAGGCCCAAAAGGTGTTGGACCTTGGCCCGCTAACGTGCGGATGCACCCTGGTCCCTCGCCAACTCTTGAACCAATGTCTTATGGATCTCTTCGACTGGACAAAGACTACCGAAGTCAACCCACCATGCAAAATCTGCTGTGGCGACCCGCACTAGGCGAGCGTTATTAGACCGACGACTCGCCAGTCCCTACAACACTCCACAATGGCTGGTCGTCTTGGACTACCTTGCCACCAGCCCAACTATGGAATGCCAAAATGAGGAATGCACACCCCCTCCCCACTCTAAGCATCTTTTGTGCAAGTTTCTCTCTATGCTTAAATTATTCTTTTTAAGGGCACGAAGTGAGGTTATCACCGAAATCGACGGACAACTAATTACTAATATAGAAGAAGCTTGCGCTTCGTAGGCACGCCTTCGCTCTGTGGCCTATCCAGCTTTGCAAACGGCCTTTTGTTCTAAAATTGTTTTAAAAGTTTCCAGTAGGTACATATCTCCTCATAATTTACTCTGGGTTTATTTCTTCAAATCGGTACTTATTTTCTAAACCTAAAGGTGAGAAACAAGGTCAACAGACCTAATTGTGCGATCTCAATTATTCTGACTCCTAAGAATCTAGTCTTAAATTTTACCTAAGAATCTAATTTTACATTTTTAAGTTAGCTTAGGTTTAAAATATTTCCTATAAATATTACCACTAATATCATGTTCACCATTCTACCCCGAAGATGACCTACTACCAGGTCGAAAGACGTCTAGCCATATATATATATATATATATATATATATATATATATATATATATATATATATATATATATATATATATATATATATATATAAATATATATATATATATATATATATATATATATATATATATATATATATATATAGATATATATATATATATATATATATATATATATATATATATATATATATATATATATGAAGGGCTGACATTTTACTATTTTGTTTATTTGCTTTCTTATTACAGGATTAAAAGAAAATTGACCCTCAGATAGATTTAAATTAGGAACTGATGACGATATCAAGCTCGATTCTACGATTCTTCTCTTAACATACTAGCCGATTTAAATACCATTTTACTTCCATTGAAATCGATCGTATGATTTAAGTCTCTAACATGGCAAAATATTCCACTGCTTTCGCTGCCCACTCTAATATCTCTTTTGTGTTCATACAAACTCATGTCTAGATTTCTCCCCGTTTTCTCTATATAAACTTTATGGCAATCGTTGCATGGTATTGCATATACTCCTATGTTATGATGTTCTTTGGGTTTTCTTGGCCATCATCAATTGGTTTAAGAAATTATTTTATTTAAAGGATAGATTAATACCCACTTTTCCAAATATGTCCTTTAAACTATTTAATTTATTATTAAATGGCAATGTTATACATTTGTTGAAGTCATTAGTGCGGGAAGGCTTATTACCATAGAATGTTTTCCTAGCTGCAAAATAGGCAGACGGTATGAACCAATCGGGGTAAGGCAAATTAGAAAAAATGGTCCTGATAATGACAATTTCTTCATCTAAATAGGAAGGATGACATATTTTGTATGCTCTAAGGAAAAGGTTAGAAATTACCGATTTTTTTATCAGTATTATCGTGAAACAAAAAATAATGTATATAGGCATTCGAGTGGGTTGGTTTCCTATACACGTCAAGTTTTAATTCATGGTGATCTTTATTAATGAGGACATCTAAAAAGGGTAATCTATTATCATATTCCCATTCATATTTAAATTTTATGGAGACATGCAAATTATTAAAAAAGGTATCAAAATCATGGCCATTAGGCCATACAGAAAATACATCGTTAATGTACCTTAACCATATAAAGTTAGGGGGAGAAATTGTGGGAAGGAGTTCAGTCTCAAAATATTCCATGAAGAGACATGCCAATATATATATATATATATGTATTTATATATATAAATATATATATATATGTATTTATATATATAAATATATATATATATATATAATATATATATATATATATATATATATATATATATATATATATATATATATATATATATATATATATATATATACAAAGTGCACGTTAGTCAAAGTTATACATATACACCTACAAAGGAAAAGTGAAAAACGATTCCGAGCGCTTTCGTCTTTATTCTTTAAGACCTTTTCCAGGAATGAACAGGAGGCTGGACATACATTGCCTTAAATAGTGGAAGGGGGGATTAGACTACCCACCTCTGAACCTTAATTAGGGAGTACAAAATCCTGAGACAACTTTATTTGAGATTTTATGTATGTAGTGATAATGGGATCTAGCATAAACAAACCAGGGCTAAGGTTGAAATTTGGGGACGCGTTAATGGAGATAGATTCTAATATATTTCTCGAAATATATTACTGCCTTTTATAACTGGTTTGGGACTGTTCCAGTTAATGCTATGGTTAAGATTGTTCATATGTAGAATAAGCGTAGATTGTTCACTGTCTAAATAACATTTTTGGCAGTTGTTGCAGCCTATCGAATAAACAATGTCAGGTCGGTGCTGGGAGGAAGGCGAATTTTTGACAAAGATGCGATAAATTGTAGTCTCGTACTTAAAAATAACATTTATGTTCAGAGGCCTAAGTAAACGAGGTAATTTAATGAAAATATGGTTATAGGGTAAAACTAATAACTTTTTGGCCTGAAACTTAGGGATATTAACATTAGTTTTATAATAGGAACGCTTGGCGGACTTATAACAATTGTCGAGAAAGTACAAAGGGTAGCACAAATTTATCCCTATTTTATATATTCTATCGACTTCTTTGTCTAGGTATTTTGGTGAGACAATTCTAAGGGCAGGCAAAAACATAGAAGAGAAAACACTTTGTTTGATGTTATTATGCTGGTTAGAATACAAGTGTATAAAAGTGTCTATGGCTGTGGGTTTTCTATATATTTCATATTTGCAACAATAGTTTGTCCGATGAATTAGAATATCTAGGAAAGGGAGTGTGCGATCTTTTTCAACTTCTAAAATTAATTTAATCGAGGGCACTAAGGTGTTAATTTTAGTAAGGAATGTATTAATATTTAAATTATTAGGCCAAAGGCAAAGGATGTCATCAAGATATTGTATCCAGGCTATAGGAGTTTTATTAATTTAAGGAAGTATTCTAGATTCGAAGAATAGAGAGAAAGAGAGAGTCTGGCCATTCCACGACAATATATATATATATATATATATATATATATATATATATATATATATTCAATGAAGAGAAATTGGACGCGAATAAGCAATGAGACAAGAAACAGGAATTTTTTAGAGGTAAGAGAAAGGGACATTAGAAGAAGATTAGACTCAAAGAGAGCAGAGGGCGGCACAATGAAGGCAATCCTTTACCGAGAAGACAGAAATAACGCCAGGGGAAAATAGTTTGAAATTTCTGGCCGGGACTCGAACCCTGGTCTGCTGATTGCCGGTCAGATGCTGTACCGCTAAGCTACCAGGCACAGTGACTCTACTTCGCCCAAAGCGTTACCCCATCAAACACAGTATCTATCTAAGCTAGAAACCTCCAAGGAATTTTCTCCCCTGGCGTTATCTCTGTCTTCTCGGTAAAGGATTGCCTTCATTGTGCCTCCTTCTGCTCGCTTTGATTCTAGTCTTTTTCTTAATGTCCCTCTTTCTCTTACCTCTAAAAAACTCCCGTTTCTTGTCTCATTGTTCATTCGTGTCCAATTTTTATTTATTGTACTATATTGTTATATAGTTTGCAATCCAAGGATTCCGCACCTTTCTTTCTGTCTTCAAAATTGTTTTGAAAGGCAGAAAATAAATATGGCGATATCCCTGTGGTGGTTGTTATCACCAGCAGAACTTGCATTTTCTCCTTCTATATATATATATATATATATATATATATATATATATATAAATATATATATATATATATATATATATATATATATATATATATATATATATATATATCCAGAAAACCGCAAGAAACAGAAAAAGAGGATAATTTTTCTTCGGATTAGAAGCAGACTCAGACATGGAAAGTGTCTGGATGTTTCACAATGGACACAACGAATGAGTAAAGCTATGCTTTACTCTTCTTCCTAGAAAGGGATCTTCCCGATGTCACCCATAAGCTGCTCCGTGAGGGTTCCTTTTGGTGAGATGAGTCTTCTTATCAGTCTTTCTCGACTTGAAACCTTTGTCGAAAACGGGGCCTGCTTAAACGGGTACACCCGCTCCTTTTCAATTGCATGCAAGCTTGGCACTGGTGCCAACCCGATCCTTAAGCTGGATCCTAACCAGAAAGCGATCTAGTCTATCCTTTGAAGCTCTTGGGCGTCCACAGGCTTTATACACATGAGTGAGCCAGTCTTTTTAAAGTCATTAAGGATCCTAAAGATAGTTTTCTTTGGAACAATACCCTTAACAACAATCTCCTTGCACTTGAGGCCTATTTGGTGCACAATTGAGGCATCATTTCTTTGGAAAGATCCATTTCTGTAATCAAACAGGATTCAAACATTAATTTTTTTTACCCCCCAAATATTTCAAAATAGATTATCCTCATTCAGCATTATTCACTTAAGCCATATTTGTAATCATTTACTCTTTTGATTGCATAGCAAATCTCCTGGGACTGAAAGTCCAGGAACTGGACTAGACCGTGATTTTGGATTCAGCAAAGGAATGCAGTTTTTTATTATTTTTGAAATGTCTACTTTTTAATTAACCTACAATAATTTAAATATTAGAATAATTATTCATTGCATGTAAATTTAAAAAAAAAATAAAAAAATAAAAATATACTTTAGTCTCAAAACCTTTTGACCCCAAATTTGTGACTAATATATATTTATTTTTTATTTTCCTTTTTGGGGGCAAAAGTCTGTGACTCCACTGTTGTTCTAATATTAGCTGATAATTTTTTATTTTAGTTTTCTGGTCTTTGGATAGTATCCGAAGATACTATCCAATGAATACTCTGAATGGCACTCATGCGTTTTGGTTGGCGTCAGTTCTCTATTCTTCCTATCACAGTAGATTAGGTTTTCCATCGCCTGTGAAGGAAGAAATATAATAACTTATCCAAAAATTTGAAAGATTCAGGCTAAGTTGCTTATGATTAACACCGGGACTCCCAATGCAAGTGTCCATCTGAGAACGGTGCAGAGGAGCAGAAAAAGCTTAGATGAGTCACGCTTGAATTACTAGGGTACAGCGGTACGAAAATCTTACTCTAAGCGTTACGATACGAAAAAATAACTAGTTTTCTACCAAAATTCATGCTATTATTGACAACGATCCACAAAAGTCAATGAGGTCCATATACTGGGACAAGTGAGTCTCAGTGTGTTTGATTAAACAGGTATTGCATGAGGACATCCGCTAATACTCATACAAGATAAGAAAGGGCCACCTTCTGTCGCAGAAGATAAAGGACAAGAGAAATGAACGTGCTACAAAGTTTGTGAAAAGACTGAAGCAGCTCCTTAAGCCGGGCAGGCTCTGCTTCATGTCAGACGAGAAAAATCTTTGCTAGGGCCAAGTTTTGAACTCGCTAAACAACCAGTGGCTTGCTGCCCCCCCGTCCAATGTACGGATAGTCATCAAGACCAAGTTTCTGTTCCACATCATGGTGAGCACAAGCAAGGGCCACATCATACTTCCGTTTATCTTCTAGCATTGTCTCAGATTCAATAAGGAGCTCTACATCAAGTGCTTAAGGACTTAATTCTTTCTTAGATCCGGTAGGTTGCCACAGGAGGACGTACGTGTGGCAGCAAGACTCTTTACCAAGGCACACAAGCAAGAGTACCCAGTATTGGCTGTCCGGGAAATTCTTTAACCACATCACTTCGAGCTTCTGGCGTCCTAACTCACGAGACTTCAACCCCATGGACTATTATGTGTAGGAAGTCGTTGTGGGAGAGAAAAACAAGTCCCCGTGCACCACCAAGGTTGAAAGCTAATGTTCATGATCACGACAGTTTTCAGCTAGCTAAACAGACCCAGCAAGATGTCCTTCAGCTTGTTCCGACGAGGCTTGGAAGCAGTGGTTGAGGTTAATTGTGATTTAATTGAATAAAATGAATTGTAGAATCCTTCAAATCTTTAACCTATGACCTTGGTAAATATATCTCGATAAATATCTTCTGTGTTAATGACGATTTTATCTGAGGTAGGCAAAATATTATAAACACCACCCTGTAAATCTCTCATCTCGCGGTACAAATTCTTGATATAGTCTGTACACCTATAGGTGGAGATGGACTTGTTCTCGAAGTTAGGGATACAACCTTCATCTGCGTAAGTTTGGTCGATGAATTTATCATAAATCTCTTCGATGATTTCTGCCTCTTTTAGTGAAGGGTGTTTCGTAGTTCTGAAATATTTCCTCATTCCGTGCTCAGTCAGCTCTTTCTAAAATAAATTAAATACACAATTTTATGTACCATCGAAATTTCATTTATCTACTCATCATATTTATAAAAATAATTTAATAAGGGAAAATCGTTCTCTTATTTTGCTCGGTAGTGTATATTATTAATATATGGAGCTTAATTTTTTTTTTAGGTAATAATAAACTTAGGTAAGGATTAACCAGACAAATTATATATGTCTTGGTGGCCGCTGATTCTTTGATGTATGTTGGAAAGTCGGGAGTGAGACACTGCACGATCTAGTTGTCAAGACACCTCCAGATCTCGATCATCTTCAATGAAACGGATCCTATCATTTCACGTTGAGGTCCCCCATGAGAATTGTGCGGTCTCTCATCGTTGAACCTCCCATAAACCAGTGGGAGACTGTATAATTAAAAACTCTCTCTTTGGCGGCTGATATCCCTTGGAGGAGTACCACTCGTCATGTGAAGTAACCTACAGTATATCGCTGAAAGAGCCGAACCCTTCATTGGAGAGTTAAACAACACGCTAGAATCTCATACAGAACAGGTAACCCGCTGGCTCCACCCGACGACTCTACGATAAAACTCCATACTGAAACTTATAATTCCCAGGTAAAGATAGACCAATTCTCATTACTCTCCTCAGCTAATACGCTTTTCGACCTACGCATTCTCTAATCCTTATAAATTTTGAAAGCTAAATTCTCCTTTAATGACCAAATATCATCTGTTCCGTTACCCGTTAAATGTTTCCCCATTTTATGATTATCTTTCTAAAGGCAGAATTTTAAATTTCTGAAAAGATAATAGACATACTTTATGGTCTTAAATAACTGTATCCGTGCTATTTTCAATAACTTTGATGTATTAATAAATAAGAAGCAAAGGTTTCTTGCATCTAGATTCCCTGACCTTTGTTTTCACAATAATGACTTTATTGTGGATTTTAATATCATATTAGCGAGGTTTAATACTTTGCCCTAATTTTAAATACCATATATATATATATATATATATATATATATATATATATATATATATATATATGATAGTGAAACCACTGTATAGGATAATAGAATATATTTACCAAACTAGTTTCGGTATGAAGTTTACCATACCCTCTTCAGTCGTATAATGAGAATGGAATAAACAACACAAGCTACTTAATACGAGGGGCAGTCAATAAGTTTTGCAAATCGGTAGGGCAAAACAGAGAAAGGGTGAAGGCTGTTTGTGGGGGTGTTAGGACAAGTTATGACAAGTCAGAACCTGCAGCCGCACGATCCTGCCTCGTCTATTTAAGAAGCAGTAGCTGATCGCAGATCGTCAGTCACAAATTTTTCAACAATGGAGAAGGTTGAGCAACGCGCAGTGATCAAACTTTTGACCTAGGAAGGCAGGAATGCAAAAGAGATCCATGAACACATGGTTGCAGAGTACACCGTCACCGCCCCTTCCTATGCAACAATTGCTGACTGAAATAGGGAGTTCCACCATGGTCGTGAGTCCCTTGAGGATGACCCCCGTCGAGGACGCCTGTCAGACGTGACCAACGAGGACAATGTGGCCCGTGTGGAGAGGATGATCGTCGAAAATCGACGGGTGAAGGTCAAAGAAATCGAGCAAGAACTTGGAATATCACATGGAACTGTTATCAACACCATCCACGGCAATTTGGCCATGACCAAGGTCTCTGCCCTTCGAGTCCCTAGAAACCTTACGCCACATGATCGACTTCAACGTCGTCAAAGTTCGGAGGGGCTGCTGCTTCTGTACAACCATGACTTGGCGGGATTTGAGTCACGCATAGTGACAGGTGATGAAACGTGGGTCTATCATTGGGATCCCGATTCCAAGCTCGAAATCATGACCTGGAAGCACAGGGGCTCTCCGCCCCCTATCAAGTTTCGAACCCAACCCTCATCCGGTAAGATCATGTCCACCATCTTCTGAGATTCTGAGGCAGTGTTAATGGTGGATTATGCGCCTCGTGGAAGGACCATCACAGGCCAATATTACGCCGAGGAACTGGCTGGGTTGAAGAAGTGCATCCGTCAGAAGCGGCACGGCAAGTTGACACGTGGTGTCCTGCTCCTCCACTACAATGCCCCTGTACACAAGGCCAGAGTTGCACAAGCTGCCCTGCGCGAGTGCGGATTTCAGGAGCTCAACCATCCCCCCTACAGTCCAGATCTGCCCCCTAGCGACTACATTTTATTCCGCTAGCTCAAGGTTGCACTGCGTAGACGCCGGTTTGGGGGCGATGAAGATGTCCAGCTCGCCGTCCAGGAGTGGATTGAAGAGCAGTCGGGAGATTTCTGTATGTCGAGAATTCGAAGCCTCAGGGACAAGTGGCGCAAGTGCATTGAAGTCAGGTGTATTTATATTGAAAAATAATAAAACACTTTTCCTCATATCTCGTTTCCTTATATCTGAATTGCAAAACTTATTGACCGCCCCTCTTATCTCAAAATCCCAGCAAAAAAAAACAGCGAAAAGGGGTCATTAATTATGAGGTGTGGTTCTAAGATCATTAACTAACTTTTTCCAATCAGGTTCCGGGAATAGGAGCTACATTTAAATTGACCATCCGAAAGATTGAAATTAGTAATTTCTTCTATTAGTATTGATTTTTTAATTTTTTATTTTACGTAAATCTTTACAATTATATATAAGTTGGGCCTTTGAATAATCTATTTGGTGGTTGTAATTGCTGGAAGTAGTACTGCTTCGCCTGACATCACCTTTGTGTTCATATATTCAATCCAATCCTACAGTCATCATTTAAAAAAATAATTGAAAAAACCTGCCCCCCTTCGCTTAATCCATAATCACGATTTGGTTCTGTTCTTGCAAAATAGCCTGAAATGCAAAGAGAGTTGATAAGTGTATTGAATCAAAGACCAAAAATGTTTAGGATCATTAATGACTTTAAAAGGACTGGTTGCACTTCTGTGAAGCAGCCTTCTAGATGCCTATGTTTCTAGCTCAAGGATATGTTCGCTTCCAGTGCCAAGCCCGCTCATGATTAGAAAGAGGCAGGTGTGAACGCTTCAGCGCTCACAATGAGACGAAGACTGTTCCACAAAGGTCTCACTCAAGTCGACAATGGCTGCGATGAAGCCCCATGTCACCAAGACTCCTGTACGCATATGGTACGCTTTTATACGAAATATAGTGAATAGACTTGAAAACTGGTGCCAACTTATATTCATTAATGAAGGTCCCTTCCGCTTGTTTGGAGTATCTAGATAATCTCTCGTTTGGCGAAGAAAAGAGAAACGCTTTCACGATTCCCGTGTCGTGCCCACAGTCAAGCTTCTCATCTAAGGGAACTGGCACACTAAATAAAGGTTTGCCACAAAACAAGGCCATAAACTTAAAATGCTAGCAAACCTGCTTCATATGACATCAGCATTTTTTCCACAGTTTAAAACTAATTTGGGGATAATAACTGTAGTGTTTAGCATAATGGCGCACATTGACACATAGCAAAAGCAATAAAAAAGTTATTGGATCAAAGTAACAGCGAAATTTAGGGACCTTGGCTTGATTTTAACCAATATAGAATTTGAGGAGGATAATCAGACTCGCAGTAGATAAACATAAGACATCTACTTATAATCAAGGTCAGGTGATTTTAAACAAAAACGGAGCAATCTCAGTAAAGATATCATCATAAATTTTGTCTCCAGCATGCCAAAATGAATTAAAGCAGTCATGAAGAACTGCGTTTTAATAAAATTTATTTGGGCTATTCATTTTATATATTTCTTTATCAATTAATAATACAGACACTAAAAGGAAATGCAACGTTTGATTAACTAGTTATATTAATTTTTTTATATGAAAAAAATATAGTAGACTCAAACCTTTTGCTCAAGCTAAAGATTTCTTCCAATATTTAAATACAATGCATCAAAAGATAACATATAAGATAGAAACAGAAACTAACAACCTAACAATTTTTAGATTTTATTATTCGTTAGACTCAAGATTCTACTACCACTATAGTTTTCCTAAAGCAAAGGTTCACTGAGTTGTGGATAAATTCCGCCCTAAAAACTTTGTTATTCCGAGGTTACCCTCTTTCCTCCACTTATGACTTTATGCATCATGAATTGATGAAATTAAAAACGTACTTTACTAATAATAGCTATCGAGCCAGCGGTACATATTTATAAAATGATTAGAATATTTCTAAACAATATTTATTTACCCAAAGTAGATATACTTACTGTCCCAAAACAAATCCATTATTTTAAATTTTCCGAAATGGGAACCATAAATAAGTTACGCAGACGAGAATCCTCAATGCTTGTCAAACAATATTCCGGTGAAATTTGAATGTAGGTTCGTATTTGTTTGTTTTTTAGTATATTATAAGTTGTATATTATCGTTTGGGAAGAAACAATGAAAAAAAGTAACTTTGGCTCTTCCAAAACTCATTACTCAAACAGCATACGACGCAATTAAACAACTTAAAAACAACCAAGATATAGTTATCCGTAAAGCTGACAAGTCAATAGTCTATGTTATACTGAACAAAGATTATATTGAAAAAATAAAAAACACTCCAAGACACTTCAATATATATATATATATATATATATATATATATATATATATATATATATATATATATATATATATATCTTAATTTTAGTTTGTTTTATAAATCATTTTTACCTAAAATGCAATAACATCTCACTTAATGACCCTATAATTATAATGTTCTATTAGTTGGTTAACCATATTTCAGTTATTTTAAACAACTACTATGTTTAGCTCAGTTCAAATTTCCCACATATTAAATCATTCGATTCCTGTCCTTCTCTCATTTATTTTATTTTAATTTTTGCTTTGTTTTCTCAGTTTGTTTTATAATTTTGCAGTGTTTTTCTTTGTAAGTTCGCATTATCCTCTCTCGGTAATTTTTGCATTGTTTTCTTGAAAATTTTACTAAACTCTAAATTTATTCATTATTACATTATCGCATTATTTTCTCTCAAATTCAACAAACTTTAAACTTATTGTCAGTCATTAATACATATTATATCTCTTTATGTATTCTAAGCTTTCTTGCTTTCATATTGTTTTACTTAATTATAGGCTGAAGATGAACATAGCTAATGTTTGAAACGTTCCAAATTATATATGTTCCGAATACTGGTTCTGGCTTTAACGTACTTAGTAAAATCGAGGTTGGCGAAGGATGTCTCAATTTATATATATATATATATATATATATATATATATATATATATATATATATATATATAGCAGGAAAAGAAGAGCAAGTACTGAATATAACATATATTACCAACGTTTCGGGCTCTGGACCCATCTTCTAGGCTAGAATATTAAAAATTTATATAAGAACAATTGCTTAACAATTGTAGGGAAATCGACCCTCTCCCTTCTTTCGCAGTCGAGACACGGGACGTTGACCGCAAAAACATCCAGTTCAGGCATCTTGGGTCAATTTCGTAACCACAGCATTTCACCGCTCGTCCCTATGAAAAGCCGAACGGTTTAAACTGCAAGATCTCCCCTACGAGTGTATATTCAATTTCACCCCAGGTACGAATTTGGAGACGCGTTTCTCTCAAGCTCGAAGGCCAGCTGGACTAAAGGTAAGACTTGCTGAGAAAAACCATTGGAGTAAGAACCCTTCTGCGCCCCACTCAAAAGCTACCCCCTCTCCTACCCCTACTCCAGTGGGGTGACGAGGTATAAATACCAAACACTTGGGAAAAACGTGGTAGAATCCGTGAGTCAACGAGGCTACGAAGTCCCCGGCAACAGAGGCAGGGCTAACAAGGGGACTAAGAAGTAGCTCATCCTTGAGCTAGTCCCTGGTTATTAAACCGAACTTTAAGTTAACTTGCTCAAGTTCAACTTACTCTCGTCAAAGAGAGTCCTACTATCCTGGTGCATCCTTAAGCCCAGGGATAGTCTTCGCCCTTGAAGAAGACCCCCTCTTGAGCCCGTTACCTGGTGGTCACACCAAACTCTAAGTTGACTTGCTTTACGAACCAAGTTCAACTGATTCTTGTCAGAGAAACCCTCCTTCCCCTACTATCCTGGTGTAGTACAAAGCACCTTGATAGTCCTATACCTTGAGGACTTCCGAAACGAAGAAGAAAAAGCTCATCCTCGAGCCCGTTACCCGGTGGTCACACAAACTCTAAGTTAACTTGGTTTAAGAACCAACTTCAACTTACTCTCGTCCGAGAGACCCCGCCTGTCCTGGTGCATCCTAAAACACCCTGATAGTTCTCGCACTTGAAGAAGACCCCCCCCTCCTTGAATACTGTGTGGACCCCCATCTGCTGCACTCGCCAAAGTCCCATTTGACTGTCAAGATATCCCGTGCACCGCCAACCAACTGGTTGAGGCACGCGTCAAAGAACCCACCGGATTCCTGAGGCGTCTGGGATCATTGAGTTCAAGGTCAGACTCAAACCTGCCGCCAGAGCAACCAAGGTATCTAAACTCCAGTAGAGACAATTAGCCTATTTCTTTTATATTAAAGTGAGTAGCGAGTTAACCAACATTATAAGGTCAAATTAAAAAGCCTTACTTAAAAACTTATTGAAGTCATTATTGTGTATTTAAATTCGTAGTATTTCTGTGCTCCATATTTGTTTTTGTAGTTAATTGTTAAATTTAAAATATATGTTTATTTTGGGATAATTCCTGGGCGTTTCACTAAATCATTACGTGTTTGAGACCGGCTTTTCTTAAAACAACAAAAATAACATTCTTTGACAAAAGGATTCCTCGACAAATGTAGTGTCAGGTCCGTAGGTTTCTATGAGAAAGAACCCAGCAGCCTCAAATTAAGGGAGAGCCAACACGTACAAAAGAATACCAGGAATAATATAATAATCGTCGAGAGGAAAATTGGTAAAGTTGGGGGTGGAAACAATCTGAAGGTAATTGTTGGGCCAAGGGGTAAATTTGTTGTCGGAGTGGTAATATAATCAGCATAGTAGTGGCATTAAGGGTCAGTTAGGCTGCGTGCTACCTGGTGAGTGGCGGCATAAGTACCGGAGAGTACAGCAAGGATAAAATGACGGACAAACACAAAATGGATCCGGTCGAAAGCCTCAACCAACAAGCCCAAATTCTGGGACTTGAAGACGAGGTTATGGATGCCTACGTCCTATCAGAATTGAAAATGAAAATAGAAGAAGAAATACTACAGTTTGATAGAGAAATGGAAGAAAAAAAAAGAGAGTGGAAAAGAGAAGATGAAGAAATGAAAATACGGATGGACATAAAGATAGAAGAAGAAAGAATACAGCGGAAAATAGAAGTAGAAGAAGAAAGAATTCAACGGAAAACAGAAGTAGAAGAAAGAAGAATACCGAGAGGAAGTAAAACGAACGAAAGAATAATACAGTGGAAAAGAGAAGCGGAAGAATTAAGAATAAGGATAGAAAGAAAAAAGGAAGAAAGGAGAATAAAGATAGAAAGAGAAGATGATGAGAGAAGAATAAAGATAAAAAGAGAAGATGAAGAAAAAAGAACCCGACGGGACAAAACCAACCCCCAAAATGTTAGCTAGTTGGTTGTTTAAGGGGTAATTAATTCATGGTGACTAGTTAAAAAAAAAATTCAGACGAAATTAATCAGGCAATATATAACGGTGTGGAAGTAAAGTCCTTATTTAACTGAGGCTGACTATATTTAATTAAAAGGGACTCAATTATGAGAAGGTCAGATTTAGCTTTTGATGCGGATAATATTCTAAATTCATTATAATTTATAGGTATTTTACATGAATAGGAATGAGATTGGACAACAGTTTTCTTTTACTGACCCCACGGTGAGCATCAATCCTACCTTGAGAAGACGTTCCGTACATCCAATGTACGTTCCCAAAGAACAGTCAGGACAAGTATATTTATATACTATTCTGGAACGCAAAATGTCAGAAATGGGGTCCTTTAGAGTGAACAAAGAACTAATTTTTAAGGGGTTTACAAAAATTGGCGTGAAATTTAAATGCGGATAGAATTTTTTCAAATATTAGACAATTCCTTCCTAAAAGTATCAGTTTGGTATCCCATAAAGGGAAATGAAATGTATAGTTTTTTTGCGGGGAACATTATAACTATTTATAGTTTTAAAGATATTATTTAAAAATTTCCTAATCCAATTTATAAAAATATGGGGTGGGTAGTTGTTTAATTTAAAAAAAGTTTTTAGTTTGATCATTTCCAAATGGAATAGGATCCAGTTAGAACAGATATTGAAAGCACGGTGAATTAAAGTTCTACAAGCATTTACTTTGAATTGATAGGTGCAGAAGCTGTAAAAGTTTAAACCAAGGTTACTAAACGTTGGCTTTCGGAAAACAGAAAATTCAAAGCAACCCTGATTCTTTTCTATTTTTACATCCAAAAACGATAAACTGTTATCTGTTTTTGGTTCTAATGTAAATGAAATGTTAGGGTGATATGAGTTTATGAAGTTCTTGAAAAGTTCCGATTGAGCAGAGGTATGGAATAATGTGAAAGTGTCATCTATGTATCTTTTATATAATTTAGGTTTGAATTCTCTAGGACAATCATTTAAAATTTTGGTTTTCAAATGGAACATGAAAATGTTAGCGACGGTTAGTCCAAGTAGAGAACACATGGCCATACCATCGACTTGCTTGTATACGTTTTTATTAAAAGTGAATAAAGAATTTTTAACAGATAATTCTAGAAGTGTTTTAAACGAAGATCGAGGAAATCTATAATGTAAACTATTGTGATAAGGAAATAGTTTATCTAAAATTATGTCTATGGTTTCAGTTAATGGAATGTTTGTAAAGAGAGATGAAACGTCATTGCTGACCATATGACCGTTGGAACATTGCTGCTTGAGTTCATCTGCAAATTGCTTGGAATTATCAACATTATATTCATTTCGAGTTAAATCAGAAAGAAGTGAAACTAAAAGTTTAGCAATATCGTAACTAGGTGAATTGTAAGCGACCAGAATAGTTCTTAGAGGAATACCAGCTTTATAAGTTTTAGGCAGACCGTATAAAGAACACAATGAAGAACCTGAAGAAAAAAGTGACTGGTAGGTTACTTCGCAAATCAACTTCTGGTTTTTAAGTGACCTAAGAGTTCTGTTGATTCGATCCTCTATACTAATGATTAGTTTAAACGATGGAGTATTAACCATTTGAAATTTAGATTCATCAGAAGTAATTGTTTCCATTTTGGAAACATAGTCAAAGCGATTCATGAGGACAACACCTTTAGATTTATCCGGTCTAGTTACAAGAAAATCTTGCTTTAGACCAAGCTTCTCTAGAATATTTAAATCCGATGTTATGAAAAGAGAAAAAGACTCGGTGGATAGATTGGCATAAGTGTTATGAACCAATTTGTGCAAACGATCTTTAAAGAGGTGTGCGTGGCCATACTCGTAACATGGTTCATTTTATATATTGCCTGATTAATTTCGTTTGATTTTTTTTAACTAGTCACCGTGAATTAATTACCACTCAAACAACAAACTAGCTAACTATTTTCTTTTGTTGTTGTTTTTCGACCAACCAACTACATAGATCAGAGAACCAACTAATACTAAATCACATCTTTCTCGTTAATATAATTTTTAAATTCATTCATTCAGTTCACAGCTTTTTCCGAATCAGGTAACAAATTTTAGGTTATTTATGAAGGTTTTCCTTTTCTTCTAATTGTAACTTTATTAATTTAGTTTGAATTTATTTACTTTTTATCTTAATATACAGATTTTTGTCCTTTATATTGCATTTTGATTTTTGTTTTACATCGTAGTAACTTTTTATCCTAAAGCCATTAATTATCATTGTTCTCATAATTGTTAAGCAATTGTTTTTATATAACTCTTTAATATTCTAGCCGAGAAGATAGATCCAGAGCCCGAAACGTTGGCAATATATGTTATATTCAGTACTTGCTCTCCCTTTCCTGCTGAAAATCTGGCTTGATAGAAGAAGAAACATACACACATATATATATATATATATATATATATATATATATATATATATATATATATATATATATATATATATATATATATATATGTATAAAGTTAATTCGCGAGCATTAATCTTGATTTCATTTACTGGAATAAAGAGAAAGTTGGTTGAATTATTTATTAACTTTTCTTTCATTGCCTTTGAAGATACAAATTAAATAATTAAAAGTTTTGTTCTCTGTTTAGACTCCCTCACATTCTGCTTTCAGAAATTAATAAAACTCGTTTGAGATCGCAATTGTTAATTAGGCTTAAATTTCACTTTTCTTCTCAAGGCTCACTCAGTCTTTCTGGAGAAGGCACGAAATATTTGATCTATTTCATAATGAACACATTAAAGGCAGACTCCAGATCAATAATACATCGTGATATACTGTATATATATATATATATATATATATATATATATATATATATATATATATATATATATATATATATATATATATATATATATATATATATATATATATATATATATATATATATATATATAAATATATATATTGGTATAACTAAATAGCAGCTTTTCTTAAATTTTCTTTGGCAACCCTCTATTTTCATTATTATTTTCTTTTCGCCATCTTGTATATGGTAAATGATCCTTCTAAGTTCATTTCACTTTATAAGTTACTTTGTTTGGTAAAAAACAAACTTTAATTACTAAGCTTTCGATCTTGCGCGATCATCTTCAGAGTAGATTTAGCTGTCATTTTCCTCCTTTACCCATGAAAGTATAGTGAGAATAGAATGAGTCTTACGTCCTGTGAAGTAATAAAATTAAAGTGTATAGTAGAAATTCAGTGGATAGAGATTCTAGAGAAAGTGGGGAAAGGCAATATGTTGAATTGGTTGTAATTGATACAACTCTTGTTGTATCTTAAACTTCAGTCTCGGTTAGTTGCAGACTCTCGTGCCTATTTAGCCCTTCATTTGTTCTTCTTTTTCTTTTACCATTTTATTGCAGATTGATTTTTACTTGATGATCGATACAATTGCATAGCAATCACTCTCAGTTGTACGTGTAGATTGGAGCCCGTTCACCTCTCGCGTAGGGTTTCCCGCTCCTAAAGTTGCCTCTGTTTTTAAATCTATGCACTTGCGGGATTACCACAGCTCTTTTGTCTTCTTCGCTAAAATGTTGTTTAACTTATCCTACAATTTACATGCCCTGTTGTATAGGGATACATACATTTGTGGCTGGGAGATCACTTTCTTGGTATAGGTCCCTTAGTCTTCGGTGTTATCTCCTCCTTTGTTTCCGTGATGATGTACGTAGGTGAGTCAAAAAGTTCTCAGACAAATGCCAGATTATTGAAATGTTCGATTTTGTACAAGTAAATACAGGGTCAAACACGACTTTCATGTTTTCTGAACAATTCCTACAAAATTCGTCATTCAATTTGTCGAGACTCTTTGTATTAGATGTGCTTCAAAAAGGTTACTTTTTTGAACCCATAAAATGGCAAATTTTGAGATAAGAGCGAACATTAAATTCCTGACTAAACTTGATTGGAAGCCTGTTAAGATTATTGACGCTCTACAACAGGTTTATGGTGACTCTTCGCCATGTAGAGCGGTAGTTTACGACTGGATTAAGCGCTTCAAGGGGGGCAGAGAAGAAGTTGAAGATGATCCACGTGAAGGGAGACCCTCCACCTCCATTAACCCAGAAAATGTCGAGCTTGTGAGGAATCTAGTGGATAAAGATCGCCGTATTACTATTGATGAAGTTGCCAATGCATGTGAAATCTCTCATGGCTCAGCATTTGGAATTCTAACTGAAAATCTTGGCCTGAGCAAGCTTTCAGCACGTTGGGTCCCAAAAGCGTTGCGAGAAGACCAGCTGAATCATAGGGCCAACCTTTCTTTGGCTATTTTGACCAAGATTGAAGCAAACGAGGATAGTTTTTTTGAGCGCCTCGTAACGGGAGATGAAACTTGGGTGTATCAGTTTGATCCTGAAAGTAAAAATCAATCAAAAGAGTGGCACCCAAGGGGGGCAGCAGGGCCTATCAAGTTCAAGACAGAGAGGTCCGTTAAGAAGATAATGGCTACAGTTTTTTGGGATTCGGAGGGAATTATTTTAATAGACTTCTTAGAAGGACAAAAAACTGTTACATCCAGCTATTACGAAGGAGTTTTAAGGAAGCTGAAAACTTCAATAGCCAAAAAACGACGAGGAAAGCTCCACAAGCAAATCTTGTTCCACCATGACAATGCCCCTGCACATTCGTCCAAAGCTGTGAGATCTCAGCTACGGGAATTTCGATGGGAAACTCTTGCTCATCCCCCTTATAGCCCTGATTTAGCACCCTCTGACTTTTTTCTGTTTCCAAATTTAAAGGGACACCTAAAAGGAACCCGGTTTCAATCATTAGATGAAGCAAAAAAGCAGGTCATTACTTGGTGCCAGAGACAACCCCGTGAATTCTACAAAGATGGTCTTTACCGTTGGATTCATAGATTAAGAAAGTGTATAGATGTTAATGGAGCTTATGTAGAAAAATGATTACAGTATTATTACAAATAAAAATTTTATGCCATTTATCTGAGAACTTTTTGACTCCCCCTCGTATACTGCAGAGTTCTGAACTCTCTGGAGTTTTATTGCGTTAGACTTGTGGAATCTATTTAGAGGAACTGCCGGATAGAGTTGAGTGGCGCTGCAGAGAGCGTTGTAAATCTTGATCTCATTTTCTTTTTTCACGCCTACAAGCTTGGGTAATTTGGTGATACTCGCCTTCGCCAGGTTGATTCGCTCGTTACGTGCTCCTCATACCCGTGCCGGGTGATCTTAAGTCCGAAAACTCTCCATTCGCTTTCATAACAATATCTATTTGTTTGGACTCTGGAAGTCTTGCGTCTTCCTATAGGTATGATAAAAAACTTATCCGCGTTTGTGCTGGATCTTCCATTTGAGCTCATAGTTGTTAATATTATCGATCTCTGATACCGTGACCCTCGCCATGTTCCGGGGGTGCCTGTATACGCTGTTCGCTACTATGGTGATATCGTCCGCAAATTAAATGTATCTTGTGGAGTCATAGACGGGTCTCGGTAGGTCCATAGTATATACTCTGTAAAGGGTGGGACTTATGCAGCCTCCCTGCGTGACCCCTTGTGTGACTTCGAAGATTGGTCCGTCGTAACCTTCTACCGCGATATATGGTTCTCGATCCGTGACATAATCGCAAAGGCATTTCTTAAGAGTTTGGGGTAGCCCCAGCCCCCTAATCTTGTACTTAAGACCGATCCTCTAAACCTTATCAAAAGCGGTTTGGATGTCCCTAAGTACAACGTCGCTGTAATTTTTCTGATATTTCACCTTTGCAATTGTCTACACTAGGACGGCCGGAACTGTTTCTGTGTTCCTATAATTCGGAAAGCCTGTTGGTGTTGCCGTATCAGGGATCTTTCCTCTAGATATCTCATTAGCCTGTTATTAATTGCCCTTTCCAGCAGCTTCTCCAATGTCTCCAGCAAGGTTATTGGTATAAAGTTGCTCGGTTTATCAGGATGCATCCCTGGCTTCGGCATAAATATAATTTTCTCTCTCTTCGTTGAGTCCGAGAAATAGCCCGCACTGATAGTGGCGTTGAATAAAAGGACTATTTTGTTAAGGAAGGTTTACAACGCACGGACCAAATTTTTCCTAGTGATTCCTGACTCTCGAGGTCCCCTCTGATTGGTGTTCACGAGAGTACTTTTGAACTCTTGGAGGCTCACCGATTCAATTACTTGCTTCTTTAGTATCGTTGGTGATGGGCAATCGTTGGAGACGATCTCGAGGCGATGTTGTTCCAGTTCCTCGACAATCTTAAGCTCATGGTCCCTGTTGAAGTCATCATTTTCGTCCGGGGAAATATCGAACAACCTCCTATAGTGTTCACGGAATGCAGCTTCGATCTCCCGGGGGTCTTTCGCTTCTATCCCGTTGTGTCAAATTTCAAACCTGGTCATTGAATGCCTCTTACCTCTTGCAATATTAATCTTATTCCAGAGTTTGGTTGGGTTCAACTCAGAATCAATAACCTCCAAAAATTGCTTCCATTTAGCGTTTCTCTCTACTGCCGTGGTGGTAATTAGGTCTTCCTTAATCCGTTGTAGTTGTGCCCCATCGTCTCTTTGCAGCCTAGCATGCTCGATATCGTCTCGTCTCTCACTTCGAGGTATTGATGCTCAAGGTCTGCAATTAGAGAAATCCGGAGTTGATGCAAAACGATCTGGAGAGTTGCTAATCCCCAAGACTCATTGCATCCGGGGGCTTATAGCTACAATTAGCACTCTATTCATTATATATTTGTTAAATTTGTATTGCCCTCCAGATAAATTGAAATTATCAACATTGTTAATGATGATGGATTCCGAAATTCTTCTTTCAATATAATTGTTTGATTTATAAATGATTTTTGCATGGAGTTCGCTCGTTGGAGGAAGACAGCTATTCTTCATGATGCAACTACTTATTTTTTTTGTCTTATAGTATATATTTAGATTAATATCCGTATTAGGGTTGTTTGGATCACGTTAAGATAGAGAATGGCTTCGAGAGCGTTTTCATCTTCACGGTAGCCGGTGTTCATATTGGCCTTGTAATAAAGGTCGAGATTACGCCATCTCTTTCATGATGGCGTAGATGGATTCTTGTGGGTAGTTAACAGGGCAATTTCTCATTTATCTTCGTGGACGGCTGTTGATCACGAAATTAAAAGGGTTTCCTGAGTTCTCCTTAACAACGGCTACCCACAGAATCAATCCTAACGTGACCCCAACCGACCCTAATACGGATATTAATCTAATTATATACTACAAGTTCAAGGAAAAAGTAATTGCATCATGAAGAACGGATGTCTCCCTCCAACGAGTGAACTCCAGGAGACTAACGTCGTGTACGAATATTCGTGCAAAGTCGGTGACTGCGAACACCCCAATTCAAAGTACATTAGCGTAACCTCCACAACCCTGTCAAGGCGACCGACAGCTTACCTTCAAGATCGTGCGATTAAAAAACACGCCCACTCTCATGGCACTACCCTAACCCATGAAAAACTAAATCAGGGCACCTCCATCATCCTGAGACTCTAAAATCGCAGAAGATTGAGGATGGCCGAAGCCGTCATCATTCAAATAAAGAAACCGGCAAATAAAGTGCAGCTTCAGCCGGAAACCATACTCCAAACATCTAGGCGTCCCCGAGTTGACCGCCGTTAAAAGAAGCACGTTTTCAAACTTCATTTTACTTTGCCTCCTTTGCCAGGGAACTAGACGGAACGACAAATAGTTCGAGATAATTTCTGACTTACGCTTCCGCTGTGGGCTAGGGCTCAAACCAGTTTTCACATTAACCCTTAATTATGTCAGTCCAAGTGAAAGGCATAGTTAAAACGAAATGAATGAATGGCGCACATCTAAGCAGGTTCACACTCAGGGCGATGGACGGGAGCAGTGAAGTGCTTAAGCCCTCATTTCTGTTATGAATCTTCGATGAATAATAAATATTTCTCTTTTTGAAGGGGGAAACGTAATTCACCGTAAGACTTCCAGAATAGGCGCTCTTCTATGTAGGCGGTGCTCAATATCCATTACTAAGCAAGTGAAAAATGCTGTTTCCGAAGGTTGTAAGCACAGCGTAGTAGTCGAATATTCGGCCGTCCAAATAGTCAGACAATCTGAGCCTTCCAATTTTATATGTTTCTTGTAGCGCTTAGTTTCCCCTTAAAAATTTCATGCGCCATGATTGGTTAATTTTTGAAAATTGCGACACTCAACGTAATTGGATGGGAGGGAAAAGCAACGGCGTATGGGAACATATTCCGTGTGATCGACCCCGAAATTGTCTTAAATTCGGAGCACGGTATCGACACAACATTTTATCAAATAAAGATCCTGGGTTACAGAGTTGTTATAAAGAACCATTCTCAAGAGAGGTTCGACGGCGCCGCGGTTGCAATCAAAAAGAATCTCTCGTTCAGGCATCTTCCAGAACTGGACGAGTCATTCGTGGCGATGGACATGCCCACATTAGTGGGCAACCTCGTGATCGCGAAGGCATATCAGCCTCCTCGAAGAGCGTATCTGCCCCTCAATAACTTTTACACCCTGTTTGGCCACGACAGAATGGCATTCCTTGGGGGCGACCTCAACCCCAGATGCCGAGCGGCTGGCTATGGTAACACGAATAACAGAGGCCATAACTTGGAAATGATTATGCGACGGAAAAACATCCAGAGGATAGGACCAGATTTCCCGCCCTATATTACCTCTCGGGCAGCAACAAAGCCCGACATAATCATGACAAGTGACGGCTTCCCATTCAACTACCATAGCGAGCCAAGAGCAGCAATTCTCAGCGACCATATAGCGATCTTGACCAACATCTCACTCGCTCCGATCCAGCTTCCGGTCCCTCCTCGCAAAAGATACGCCTCGGCCAACTGAGAACGCTACGGAGAAATCCTAGGCGCATTCTAACCGCCGACCTAAGTGAAGCAACTCTAAAGGAGATTGACGAGGAGCTGGAGAGGATAACAGATCTTATCACCGATGCTAACCGCGAGTGTGTACCCATGACAGGGTACAAGACTCCTCCACAACCCAGATGGACCGATGAGATGAAAGAGATCGCTAGGGAGCACATGGAGGTGTATGAAGAGATCAGAAGAGCAGGTACATATCGAAAACGAAGCTCGCTGCTACGACAATTGCGTGATGAGCTAGAACTGCCTATTAACCAACAACAGGCTGAGATGTAGAACAGCCTAATAGCCAGGGTAGACAGCGAGGTGACCCCCGATAAATTCTGGCGCCTAGTAAGGAAACTAAAACGCCTATCAAGTAGAGGAAAGACCCGCATTAAGGAGAGCGATGACTACTTGGAAGATCCGGCGGTCCTGGAAGAAAGGTTCCGCACGCTCTGGAAGGAAATATTCTCAATAACACATGAGGACGATGCGGAATTCGACCAGGAATTCGAAAACCATCTGATTGAAGAACTTAATCAGATCATACATCGAACACACCCACGAGCCTACGTCGATGAAGGGAGGGAGATGGCGGACCATAGCCGACCAATTACAACGGAAGAGGTTATGAAAATCATAAAAACCTTCAAACAAAAGGCGCCAGGATAGATGGGCATCACTAAAAATAATTTGGTGCATGCCCCCCCCCCCCTGCAGATCATTCAAGAAAATCACTAACATCTATAACGATCCCCTAAATACGGGCTACTTCCCGGATGGTTTTAAAATGGCCAAAATCATTTTTATCCCCAAAGGAAATAATCATCCCGATCAACTGGTAGACTACAGGCCAATATCCCTCCTTGAGTTTGTAGGCAAAGTCTATGAGGAGCTTTTAGCCAACAGGCTACAACATCAGCTGTCCGAGCTGGAAGTTCACAACCCTCAGCAGCACGGGTTTCGCAAGAGAAGGGGGACTGATATAGCCCTCGCCCATCTCACCGAAAAGCTTGCTGAGGGGAAATACGTAGACGTGGTGATGCGAGATGTTCAGAAGGCCTTCGATAAAGTTTGGTTGAGAGGTCTACAATTCAAGATCTTGGGCCTGCAATTCTTATTCAAGAGTTCTTGCAATAATAGTTGAGCATTTTGCAGATGACTAAAAATAATAAGATTACCTCTCTCACCCGCTTTCAACTGAACGTGATTGAAGTAGTCTTTATGTTAGGTTATTGCTATAGCTTGGGGGGTTTGTAGTTATTTATATTTTCCCTAAGACTTTCTAAGAAGTACAACCGAAGCGCTAAATTATATCGTTCACCTACTAATTTCCATTAAATATTTTGTTAGGAGACTCGAGTGTACAAGAAGAATACCAAATAAGTTTTAAAAAAGGTGATTCAACAGGATAAAAAAGCGTCAAATTTCTATTCTTGTTCCGTTAAAAAGAAGTGATTGGATTAGTATGAAAGGATCATCAGTTCAAATAGATAGAGATCCATTATGAGTAACATGACCTTTGTTTTAATGGAATCATGTGCAACATCGAATTTTTGGTGAACTTGTGGTAGAAGAGTAGAAGCAATGCTACCTTGGACCATTCTTCCAAAAGCATTCCCTCGTCGTAATTGCTATTACCATATATTTGAGGCCCCTTAGACCTTCGGTGCTCAATAATACACTCTGTCGTCCTCCCACGACTCAACCAAGTCATTCCAATGATATCACTTATAGCCACTCCTTTCCTGGTAAAAATCCATCTGAACCCTCTTCTTTATACTAAGAGAAGTGCGATGGTAACTTGCATTTTCTATTATTTCTGTAGATGGCGTAAATGCATGACGGAACGTCAGAAAAAGATTGAAATTTGATCGAAAAGCTTCCGGCCTTGTCTCTACTGATCATTTTTACTAGTCTGTATTCGGATAAAAAAAAGACCAGCCGCAAACTAGAAACAGAATGCAAGAAATTCTTCTTTTTTCAATTTCGGTCTCCTGTCCCGAATAAAGAAGTAGTGCTGTTAGAACGGGGCCAATGTGGGTAGTGAAATTAATCCCCGAGTTTAGGGATAAACCGTACGAAAAAAGACTTAGATCCTTAGACCAATTCTCACTTAACTGTGCGATGACGTGTAACCGATTGAAATGTTAAAAATAATAAAAGGATTTAGTAATATTAATTAGAAATTACTGATCGAGATGGATAATAGAGTAAACACGGTAAAATCGATTAAGAAGAGTAAATAAGCGTTTTTACACTGCCACAGTAAAAAATTACTCTAGTTATGAAGTCCCATAAACGTGGAATAGTCAACCTTGCCACGTAGTGAAAGGCACATAAGCAAATATGTTTGTTTTTAACAATAACGCTTAATTTTTAAATTATAATATTAACTGATAGGGTAGTTTAGAACGCCTAATGAACGAATAAGAAATGTAGTGAGGGAAATGAAAGAAAAGATCGATTATTCCCCTTAAAACGCATGTAAAAATGTGTGTTCCAAATTCAATTCACACTTCCTCCTCATTGTATTCCGTTTTCACCCTTAGCAGGCAAAGGCCTACGTGAATAAAAAGAAAACCTTTCCTATTATTTGTTGTGTAGTGAGTTTGTGACTAAAGGGTACTGCAACTCGCTTTTAATTTTCTTATATACAACCTGCGTGAAACATAGGTGCACACGTGGATAAGTAGCGTGCATCCATAACCTTAGACATAGCATAAAACAATAAATAAAAATGATATATCAATTATTCTAGCTCTAATATTTGATATACAGGCATTTAATTTTGGGACCTTTTGATTGTAGGATGACTAATATGGTTCATTACCTGATGTTTGGCTAATAGATTTTTCGCCACCTCTATACTTTTTCAGGCTGGTTCATAGTGTATATGATTCTGTAATTCCTCTTTTTTCTCTTTCACTATTATTTTTATTCGAAATATATGATCTAAAAACCTCAGCACACTTATTAATTTAACGTTTGCGACGCAAATATTGGAGTGAAGTGCATCCTCACGTCAAGAGCATTGACGTAAGAGGATTATATTACAAATCATATTATAAAACCGAAAGGAAATTAAAGTAAATACTCCCAAATGAAAAGAAGCTTAAAATGCCTCCGATGCGAGACAAGAATGAATTTCAAGACTTATCCTCAATTCCAGGCTTTGAAGTCTTTACATAAAAACTCCTCCTCTATTTGTATCCCTTTCAAGATGTGATGAGTCTGGTAATATATTTCTCTCACATCTCGTTCGATTTTCGCTTAATTTAAATCATTTATGATATACATATATATATATATATATATATATATATATATATATATATATATATATGGAGAAAAAGATGGGAAGTAGTGAGATTTAGAAGGAAAATATGGGAGGGTAAGAATTAGATGAAAGAAATGGAAAAAAGTAAGAGGAATCAAAGGTCAGTTGTTTAGAAAGGAAATATGATGTGTTTTAAAATCCCTGGTGAACATTTGGAGCTAAATAAGCCCGTCAAGTGTGGTAAGTCGCCGGATAGAGGACCTGGGACATCCACGACACCAACGCTGCTTTAATCATTCTCAAAGTTGCTGTAGTACATGATGAGTACGAAGTAAGCTAGATGAAGGGACAAGAGCGCTTAGAAGTCTGGGCCTCCAAGAAGTTAACAGTCTATCGCCCGCTCTAAGCACCTCACTGCCTCTCGTTTCTTTTGCCTCGAATTGGGAATGCAATAGCAACGAGGCACGAAATCGGAAAGAGAAAATCATCAAAGAAGTAGTGAAAGGTAGACGGAGGGAAAATGTTTGGTCAATGTATAGCCGTAGGTCCTGCCACAGGCATTAGCGAGGGGAGGGAGGGGGGAGTTACAGCCAGAAATGCACATAATTCCCCCTCTCTTTCTATGTATCTTATTATCCTTCTCCTAACGGTAGATTTTCTAAGCATTTTCACTTTCTCCAAATTCACCATTTCCACCATGGACACTTTACTTCAGCCCACCTACCCCAGCTCCATGTGTGGGTCCACAGGTCTCTGAGAGAAGAGATGTTGGGTGTAATGAGACAATATGGACATACTTTCGAGATCGTTTTATTAGAGATGCCCTTGATGATTTTACATTATAAAGAATAAAGAAATATGTGTGTTTATGTGAGTAGAATGTGTAGGTGAAAGAAAAATAAGGAAAAAGCGACAGAGAGAGAGAGAGAGAGAGAGAGTGTGAGAAAAAGAGCCAGCGCTTTAAAAAATTAGCTAAAAGAGTTGGAGAATGGAGAAAAGCGAGAGTAAAAGAATGAAAAATAGAGAAAATAAGAAGAATAAGAGAAAGAGAGAAGGAAGAAAAAGAGAAAAAGAAAGAAGAGAGAAAAACATAGGTAAAAGAGTAAAAAACGGAGAAAATATATATCAACAGGATAAAGCAATAAACAGAGTTCACAGAGAAAATATAAAAAAATGAGAGAATGAAAGAGGGTTGAAAGAAAGGAAAGCACTAAAGCCTTCACGTATCTTAAACGAGCGACTTACAGCCGCAGCAGACAGATAGATCGATCAGTTAATAGATAGATAGATGAATAGATATAATAGAAGGACGAGAACGGAGAGAGAAACTACTTCCAACGGAGGACAAAAACTAATTAAGATCCTTAAGGAATGTGGAAACAAAAGTTATAATTAAAAGTAAGAAAGAGATTGTAAAATGTGCTGTTAATTAACATCAGTAATTAGAATGAAATACTTGGATTCTTGGGATGTAATGAACTACCATCGTATATTACTTCCAGATATACTCCCTTTAAATAAATTTCATTCTCATTTTTTTTCTTTCTTAACTTCAATTCATTTAACTTTTAAAATTTTTCAGAAGTCTGAAAAATATTTTAATTAAAATTCGGTTCGAGTGATTAAAATATAATATTGTTTTAAATTGGGTCCCAAATAGAAGCTCCTTTGGCCAAAGCTTTTCCAAACCCATCTAAAACTCTGTCGGTTGCATTTTTAATATATATATATATATATATATATATATATATATATATATATATATATATTAGGTTGCTTCTAATGAGTATGATTTTTAAGTTAGCGATGAAGGCAAGAACAAGACAGCCAAAGGTTTCTCATTTAATCATCAACAACAGCGAAATGTTGGGTATATTACACATCGTCTGGTTCAAAAAGTAACATTTCTTAGAATTAAAACTGATGAACAGCTATGATTGCCAGAATACATAATTGGGATCAAAATTAAGTAAATATGAAATTAATGTAAATGGTAAAAATTTCATATTTACTTAATTTACATTTGTTGATACAAAGAGAGATAAGTTTAATAACAATAATGTAGAGAGGAGAGGAGAGCAACGACACCAAGAGGAGGCTCAATTCGTACAAAACTAATACTATAAAATTATTTATATTCACTACCATACCAACATGGAACTACTGTGCGACAGAGGTTGCGAAACAGAGTAAATTACCCAAATGGTGTACTCCTGAGGTTTCAAGAGATAGTACAAGCAGTATGAAATGCAGTTCAAAGAAGTAAAATTATTCTATATTTTTTATATGAGAGACTATTGTAGCGACTAATAGGAGGAATGGTCACTTCAGGTTCTCTTGCCCTTCCTGCAAGCTCAGATTGGCTAATGCCACAAACATCCGGAGTTTGCCCCTTTCATATAATTTTCTCTAGATTGTTTGCTTTTAGCAGCAGTCGATTATTAATTTATTATTTACCAACTTATTTTGTACATTTTTGTGTTGGCTCATATATGACCCAACATAAAGATAAAGTTTGCCTGCCTAATAATTATATACAAATATTAAAAATGGCCACATCTCTCTTAAAACAGCTACATTTTTGTGTGACGTTCTTTGTGGAGTTCAGACAATCAGTAGCAGAAATTTCGTGTGAATCTAAATGCCATATGAGAGGAAAATGAAAAAATTAGGGTTGATTTAATTATTTTAGTGTCAAGAGATCATTTGCAGATTTTTAATTAGTATAAATACATGGAGTTTTTAACCTAAATATAAAAGAAATCCTTAACTAGAAAGTATAATAAATATAAATGACTTATATCAAGTAATTTTAAGAAATACAATTAAGTGAAATTAGATGGAACATAATTTTAAATAATAATTGTTCAAAAGCTACTGGGCAAAGCGACCCTTCCGTGGAATAACTTTCATGATCCTGGTGGCTACTGACAAAGTCAAAATTTTGATACAATCAGCAGAAACATTCTTTGCAGCATCTTGGATTGCTTATCAAAGGTCATTTTTGTTGTTACATCGAATTCCCTCTGTTAAACCTCTCTCCTTAAGACGATCCATAATGTATCTAATGGATTTTGGTTGCAACTGTTGGGAGAACAAGTCATAGTTGAGTCTACTACAGGTCCTTTCTTCTCTAACCAATTCTCATAGAACTTCCTCATACTCATTGGTTGACTTTTACAGCAAGCTTGGAACTCTTCCTCCAAGAACTCACAGTACACATTGGCATTCATTTTAAGGCAATCGTCCACTTTGAGAGGTCCTACTAGCTTGTCTTCAACAATTTTAACCCAAATCATCAATCCTCCTTCTCCTCCTCGCGGTCGCTTGGTGAATTCTTTACCTGCGGTCTATTGAGAATCAATATTTGGGTATACAAGATACATTTTTCTTTGTCTTACCTGGTTACGAATGGCTTTTGAGTCTTATTCCTAAGGGTAAAAAACTTCCGAAGTGCCTTATACTTTGTTTCTCTCGAGACGGAAGAAGCCCAAGCAGTTTGAAAAATGACTTTTCGTTTGCTATGACGGATTCTAGCTACTTCATTTTTTCATTTGAGAAACATCTTTAGGGAAGAGAAATCAAAATTCTGTTTGAGCCATTTTCCTTCTGGTCTGAATGATATTCTTTACAATCATATTTACAATGCGATGCTAAAACATCAAGTCTTTTGAAATTTGCAGAGAAGACTTTCCTTTACTTACTTCCTTGATTATATAATTCTTCTCTTCTTGCCCAAGAAAGTTCCTTTTTCTGGCCATCTTAACACAAAACTCTCATTGCAAAAGCTTTCCAAACGTTAATTTAATAGAATTTCAGAAAATCAATTATTAACTATGTACTACCTGAAATAAAGTGTTGTGAGCATGTAATAAATTACGATTATTACATTCCTAAATGTATCTGAAACAAAGTCCTTTATGCACTTATTGGAGAATTGTATGACGCTAAAGAAGTACTACATATAATCTTTAGACGCGCTTGAATAGGTGAAGGATTTATAAGTATCTTTATAAATGGATACACACGAAGGATAAAGAAGTTCATGATGATTATGGAGGACTTAAATGGAAACACTGTAAACAACGACATGATAGTCAATCAAGGAGGAAAATTAGAGAGAACGAAGAAAATGAAATTAGAGGTATTTGCAGCACTGAATTAATTGCAGGATAAAATTTTTGAGCGCTTTGGCTTTTATTTAACAGGCTCATTTAGGGAAAGCGCTCGAAATCTTATTTCATTTTTTTCTGCTGAAAATTAATATTCTTAGTCACACGCAGTTTATGTGAGCTTTTTACTATTCCGAAAATAAATTCGAATTGTTGAATATATGAGTTTTCAAACAACATATTTTCTGCCCAGAGGCTAAACTAGATTTTTATACGACTCCTTTCAAGTACGAACAAATGTTTAGTAGAAATTCACTAGGAGGCAGCTGTCGAAGAATCAAATTAAGCCTTATTTGAGGCGTTCAGCCTAGTAGTTTTGGGCCAACGATTAGCCATAGAAAAAAGAACAACAATTTTGCATTTCACTCGATATTGCTTCCAATGAAGTATAACATGTTTCCAGATGTTAATCGATTTCTTTGTTATTTGATATAAACACATTTTCTTAATGCAAAATTATATTTGTTATGATCATTTATTTTCTGGGTTTTGTGTCATTTAGTTTAGATGTGTAAATAATATATTTCTATAGTAACTAAATACTGCCTGAAAATCTCATTTTTTTATTGCTTTACCGAATGAATACGAATATTTACTAGAAATTTTGAAAGAACTCAAATTTCTGATAGATCTAGTGAATCGAAAAGCATGCTTATAGTTGTTTCAAATTTAAAAAATACATTAAAAGATTTGTAAAACCTTCATTAATCACACTATGTTGTCCGCTAACCATTGAAAGTTTCCTTCGTCTAAAGCTCTGCTCTTCAACTTAAACCAACCCAGAGAAATAAATAATCTCATGTTGTGGTTGCCCAGACATTTATGTGGGTGACACAGGCCCTTCTCTGCCACGACCCATCTCTTAACTCCTCGTTTACCTTCACCATGAAAACGACTTTTCAAACATTACAAACAACTTAATAAACTTTGACAAATCATCCAGGGAATTCCCAACAGAAACCAGTCCGAGTGAAACCACGCCAATCCTTTCTCTCAAACCTCTTTGTTAAAAAGAATACCCCCCTCCCCCCAAATTTTCTGAACCATCTGATTAATACTGATCATCTCCATCCTGCATTTTCTGCCGCCTTTAGCTCGAAACACCCTATACCTTTATAGAGCAGGAAGGGAAGATTCGTCATTGGCATAGACACCTTCCCACACTCCTCTACCGATGTGTGAAATGAGGGTAGGGAGATACCCCCGGTTGACCCTTCATCTGACTCCTTCCCTTCCCTCGAAGAAACCATGTGGAGCAAGATGGCGAAAGGTCGGTGAGAGCCGATAAAGGTGTAGAGGAGTAGGAGTAGTAAAAGATTTCAAATCAGAAAAAGGGAGTAAGACAATAGAAGGTGATCTATGCTGATTTTCCCCTTATCATGGGGGGAAAATAAAGCGTACACAGAATTGGGCAAACGTAACCGAGGACATAAAACTCAGAAACCGTAGATACAAAACAAATACCAGTACGCCTTCAAAGTGGTACTCAGCCGAACCGTCATGCCATGGAAGCTAAACGAAAGGGGTCTACTCCTACTTCACGCCGATTTAAGCGGAGAAGAGATAAAAATAGATAGAAAGTAAAGAGTTCGCTCCTATCTTGATGTGTTTCAACTGTTACAAGATAGAACAATACTCAACTAAGGACTGTCAAACGGGGGAGACATGCTTCAAATGCAGCGAAAAAAGGTACTGCTGTAAATGCTGTATCTGAACCTAGGAAAGATGCAAAAAGTGTGGACAAGGCCATAGAACGATGGCAATGGCTTGCTTCCTTAAAATAGAAATGCTCAAACAAAAATTAACTCATAGACAGGAAGAAGCACAAAGAAAGACAACCTCCTACGTACAAACGGCAAAAGTGACACCATCCACGGACGAGATTAAGAATGCATACCTAAAAATAAATAACGAAGGCTCGACCAAAATCCTTACATGCATCCTTTATGTGCATATAAGGAACCTGACTTTCCCGGAACATTCTCAAGCTAGCTCAACATGATGCTGAAGCAAAACGGTGAGCGAGACGTGGTTTCCGGAGAATCCACTCTCGCGAGCTGAAAACACTAAAATAATTGCAGAGGGAAAATACATGAAGTCAGAACAAATCAAGACGCGAGAACAAAAAAAAACCCTACAAAGATGCCTCGCATCAGACTTGAAGATATTAAAGAGAGGCAAGAGAAGGAACCCAGAACCGAAAAAGAAGAAGTAAAAGGAAATGATAAAAAATGCAAATTATATTAACTTCTCATCTCCTACTTATTTCTCATTTCACCATCCTTTTACTCTTCTTCTCTCCTCTCCTGCCCTACTAGGCTCCCACCAACTTCCCTCCTCCGAGCTTTGCCAGTCGGAAATATATTTTTTTCTATTGTATTTCTACTTCCCATATAATTAAATACTTATAACATTCGCACCGTTTGAATGTATTTTAATGGATATATCCTGTTAATAATATCGTATATATTTATTTAAATTATTTAATTATTTTCTCATCACTCTTCATTAGCTTACCTTTTAATTCGGGCTAAGGTACTGAAGATTACGTAGTTACTCCGTCATCATCTTCCTTTTCTTCCGCCGTCGAGAAGGACTTTTCTTCTTCTTGTTACTTGATTCGTTCAGGTCATTCGTCACTTGGCCCTCTTAATTTGTGCCATAGACTGCTGCATCGTATCGATTCTCGTTCAGTTTGAGGCTCAATCGTTATTCTTGATTTTACTCTTTCGCTGCGTTCAATTTGAGCAGTCATCTTTTAAGCCGCCTCGTTTAACTCTCTTAATTTGTTTTCCTTTAATGGTTCGCACCATCTTGTCCTAAATTTACTTCAACGATTTTGAGACCAGTTAACTCTGAGAATTTCATTGATAAAAGGGACGGTCCCCCCTATTCATTCGGTGTAGCTAGGGCCGTTATGATAAAGTAACGAAGAAATTCCATTCACGCCTTCAACTTTAATTATTAAATGTGTCTAAGAGTAAACACAGCCTGCTAATCTCAGAAATCTAGTTATTTACTGGCTATTAAATTCGTCACAAATGTGTAATTTAGGAGATTTTACAACAATAATTACATTTTTTCTAATTTTGCTCCCATTGTTTTTTTAAAATTAAATCTCGTCGACTACTATAGGTTTCCCAACCAAAGGTGAAACACACGTGCATCTTAATAGCCTATAATAACAAGGGTGAAATATTGTAAACCTCAAAGTGGATTTAATGCATCACTGCGAAGTAGTGAAAATGACAGTCAAATAATATAAGCAAAGTGAAATATGTTAACAAAGTGATTAATATGGAATAACTAAATCCTTCAAACCTCCATTAAACACAGAAACAAAACATACAAAGTACATATTCAATACACACATTTAAAACATACACAACACTACCAGGGAGGTAGTAGTTAAACACGAATTTTCCCACAACGGCATGAATGTTACAGTACACAATAATGAAAGAAACACATAAGTGAGCATAGATTAGTCGGTTCTACCAACAAACTATAAAGAAGTTGCAAATACACATTAGTTAAACATCAAAAAAAGAAAAGGATAGAATGGAACTGGAGAAAACCACTCGGGGTTTCTATTCCACGTTAATCAGTATGCCTTAAAACAATGGAAGTATTCCAGTCTTCCTCTATGAAGAAGGTCAACATAGCTCAAGTTCTTCCTCCTACAATATATTTTTACACCCTCTTTCATCTCTTCCTTCTTCTCTCTTCCATCCACGGCTCTCATCGCCCCTTCTTCCTCCAGCCAGGCTGGACCTGGAGGAGAGCAAGAGGGTCGACAGGTCGTCGCCTCCCTTCCTGCCCCTGGTAGAAAAGGAAGGATTGGGAACGACGACCGAATTATCTATTTCTTTCACGCTTTTTGCTATCAGTGTTTCAGAACTGAACAGTCGCTTCGGATAATACCTATTCTCTGAAAAAGAGTTTTTCTTTTGAACCGTATCTATTTTTCCATCGGTGTGGTTCTTGGTTCTTTTAATATTTTGGAAAGTCATGAATGGAAAAAAATTCCTATTGTAGACATGGAAATAGATAAGCCTTGTTTTTAAAAACGAACATTGTTATATTGATTGGAAATAAATAGCATTTAACTCTAAACCCTGTTATGAGTCTAATACTTTTAAACCGGCGATTTTATACTGTTGATAATAAAAATCATTACATAATCGAATTTTTTAAATCGAAAATCTATGTACCATGAAGTATCTCACAGGCCTGCTAATTAGGGATGTATAGAATTAATTCTTCGTGTAGATGTCTTTGGGGGATTACTAGGTTGTATAGAAATTAATGTCTTTATAGAAGACTCAATAAAAGTTATATTAAGAGCTGTTTAAATTGTTTCTATTTGGTGCAAGATGCTAAAATATACCTGTATAATCCATATGCTCTTTTCTGGCTATAATAATACCTAAGAAATTTTACGCTAGCATTTTTTAGGCTTATTTTAAGCAATGGAAGTGGTATTTGCGCATCACATAAGCTGCATTAAAGAAGCGTTTATAACCTGTTGGCGATGCTTCATCTCTTTTCTTTCAAAATTCCTATGATCCATTTCTAGAGATAATTGTTACGGGATAGGAAAAGTGGATTATTTACTGCAGTATTAAGTTAAAAAAATAAAGGCTTGATCGCAAACAAAATCCGTTCCTACCCTTAGACTTGGTCTCCAACAGGAGAAAGTTATGCTTTGCATTTGATTGGTGGGATTTGAAAGAAGTGAGTCTTTAGAAGATCTCCAATAATAAGCAAACATTTACTATATATATATATATATATATATATATATATATATATATATATATATATATATATATATATATATATATATTCAACAATTAAATCATTTAATTGAAACTCTCGAACAAAACATCGTTCACTGTTCACCCAAGGAAGAATTATTGCGTTAAGTTGGCAGCTTTTTTCTCATCCAACATATTCCACAGGATCACCTAAATTGCTTCTAGAGATTAAATTCAAATATTAAATATAGCCAAAGTTCTCTTTAAACATCTGGATTTTTTTTGTAAAGTTTTTCATGGAGTTTAGACATTCAGAATAAGAAAGTTTTATGTAAATATATAGGATTTAAATTCCATATGAGAGGAAAATGAAAAAAATATTATTGGCTTGACTATTTTGATGTTAAGAGATGATTTGATAGATTTTTAATTATTAGATATACATAGATTACAACCTAAATACCTAAGTAAACATCTAATAACAAAGTATAGCAAGTTTAAATGATTTATTTGAAGTCTATTAATTCGATGAAACAATTTTAAATAATAACTAATTGAATGCTATTAAACAAAGGAATCGTTCTTCGGAATAGCTTTGAACAGTCTGTTATCAAATGATAAGGCCAAAGTTTTGATAAAATCAGCAGAAATATTCTTTGCAGGACCTTGAATGCCTTACTAAAGTTATTTTTGCTGTTAAATTGCCCTTATTTTTCATAAACGTCTCTCTTCAAGATGCCCCCACAAGTTTTTCATTCAATTTAAGTTGCAACTTTTGGAAGTCCCATCTTTGATTGAGTTTTCAACAAATACTTTCGAAACTAACTAATTCTGAGAAAATCTTTAGAGCTGATTAAGATGATCATCTTGCATGAAGACAACTACTTCCTCATTCTCAGTGGCTATCTCTTAAACTAAGGTAACAGGGTTTTCTTTAGGAGCTCGCAGTACGCCTGCGAATCCATTTACTAGCCATCATCCACTTTGAATGGTCTTATTATCTTGTCTCCAACAATTGCAACCGAGATGGTCAATCTGCCTCCTCCTTCTTCCTGTCATTCACTGAATGCTTCACCTGAGGTCCATTGACAACTATCCTCTTGCCCAAACATACGGCACATCCAGGGTGACTCTGGATGAACAATGAAGTTAACTTTCTTAAGTTCGTTTTCATGCGTAGGCGCCCACAACACATTGTTTATCTTCGTGTCTATTTTTTTATTAGAAACGGCTTTTTAGTCTTATTCCTCACGGCAAAGATTTTACTTGAGAGGAAAAGGGTTCCAACAGCTTGAAAATGGCTTTACTGCTAGCATGATATTTTTAGCCACTACAATTAGGATTTGAAAAAGATCTCTAGAGTAAGAGCTCAAAATTCTTCAGCACTTTTTTCATAGCTGAATATCATTCTTTATCATTTTATTCACGCTATATTTCTTTTGAAATTTGTTGAGAATACTTTCTTTAACCAAATTCCTTTACGATATAATTAATTCCTTTCCTCTCAGAGAAGGTTCTTTTCCCTAGCCATTTTATTAAAAAATGATTCTTGTAAAAGATATCCGGACGGTCATTGTAATCGAATTTCGGAAAATCTACTATAAACTCTGCAATATCCGAGATAATTAGTGTTGTAATTATCTAGTAAATTGTTCTTATTACACTCCTAAACGTATCTGAAACAAAAGATTTCATAAACTTTATTTAGAAAATGATTAGAGCTATAGAAAAATGGCATATAATCGCTAGACTCACTTTAAATGGCAAAGTGGAGTATTATATTATTCTTCAAGAATTAAATCGAATGATTACACTGTACACCAATTTTAGTGTCAAGAAAAAAACATAGATCTCATTTGAATTTTATTATGAATTGAGTTTTGCTGAATTCGAATTCGATAACAAAAATTTCCCATCACGTAGCATTTTTTTTTGTAAATTGCCGATTTAATAATTATGCAATTGATACCGATTTCCACGATAGTATGTATAAATGTATTTCGCTCACAAAGTTAGATTAATTCAGGAATATATAATGAATCAGCATGTTTGTTAGCATTATATAATGTATTAACCTACATTTTAGTATTGACTTCTTCGTTTGTAAGACGTCTCACGTGTATCCCGCTTCAGGTTCCAGCCCAAGTCAGCCAGCATAGCAGGGCTCCATTTTCCCTTATACCTGTTTTCTATTGACGCTATATTTTGATGGAACTTCTCTCCTTGTTTATTACTCCGTTTTCTGCATTCTCTGGGAAGAAGGACTGATGAGAATGAAGAAAGTGTATCTTCAGTGATATATTGCATCCGAGATCTTGGTAGCACTTGATTAGGCTCTTAAGCTCTCGCTGTGCCCATTGGTGCTTTCCCAGAGGTCCTTTGCATACATCTTTGAATACATGCCAGGCCGCTAGCTCACTTCCATCCATTGTCGCCTCGAAGTCCCCATCAGCTATAATCTGATGAAGCTGAGGGCTGACGTATATGCCTTCTTTAATCTTGGCATCACTTATGTTAGGGAAGATCGCTTTGAGGTACTGGAAACATGTTGCAGTGCTTTGGTATATTGCTTCATTAGACCTAGTTTTATATGCAGCGGTGGAAAAATGCTTTCTGCTTCTTAACTAGGGGTTTATAAATTATATTATGGCATCCAGGTGTCATAGTTTCCGAGGTAACTATCCTTAGCGTACATAATGTTCTGATCTGGCCATACTTTCTCACTTGCAAAGGAAACACAAAAACTTGATGTATCCAGTTTGTAACTCATTAAGTAGAACTGCTACTTCCAAGTCCCCACAAATTAGCCTCTCATGCTCCTTGTACTTTTTGCAGTCTAGAATTAAAGCAAGGTTCTCATATGTTTCTCTTAAAATGTCTGAGTGAGCAACTGGAACTGAAGACATGGTGTTCCCAATGTGCAATAGAACCGCTTTTATACTGTAAAGGGATGCATCTATGAATAACCTCCACTCATTTGGTTCATAAGTCAACTCAAGGGCATTGAATAGGCCTCTGATATCACTACAATCAGTGACACTGTTTTCAAAAGTGAAGAATTGGTTTAGATCCGCAGAAAGCTTCCTAAAGACTGTAATTCGAGCATGTTCATCGAACAGGTTCCATTGTTGCAGATGTGAGGCTAGGAGTTCACTCTGTATATTAGTAAGTGTTGCATCACGAACTTGATCATTGAGTTTCGGTTGGGTGATGAACGGTAGTTTCTGGTCAGATTCAAACTGTGCAGCATACGGTGTATCTTGAGATTCCGAATTGTCTGAGTTGCTCGTGTCATCGCTTGGTAGTTCAGAGGGCGGCAGTGGTACAGGAATAGCACTTGAATATCCTACTTGGCGAATAGAAGACAGAAGATCTGGATACATGATAGATTTCTTGCCTTTTATGTTGCGATCTGCAGTGAAGTAAAAGTTAATCAGGCTAAAAATGCATATTACTGGATGTGATCACTTGCAGAAATAGTGGAAGTACAAAATAGAATATATTTTAATCTTTTGAATTGATACACCTGTTGAAAATGTATTAAAGACCAGGAAAGAAAATACATTAAATACCCACCTTTAATATCTGTTAAGCAGAAGTAGCAATCCGTTGAATGGTACTTTGGCACCCTCCAAACTATTGGTACGCCAAACATTAGGCCAGGCACTTTGTCTTTCATACAGGCAGAATGGTAATTTGTACACCTGACCCAACATATGTGAGGTGCCCATCCTTTGTCCTGGTCACCCACTTTACATCCAAAGTACAGCTCATAAAGTTTCTTCACATGCTTAGTCAACTGTCTCTTGTATTGTCTTAATGTAACTGATCCACATATATAACAGAAACTGTCTGGAGAATTTTTGTATTCTGTAGGCATTTTAGCTCTCTCTCATGTAAAGAAAAAACACTGTAGTATGTTAAAAATAATATAAATAGTAACATCAACAAATATTAAATAAAAAGTAAAAAATAGGAAGCATTTTAGTAAGTTACAAAATTATCAAGCGTTACATAAGAGTTACCACGGATTTGGAACCATATACCTCAAAGAATATTGAGTGTAACTTCATATATTTCATAGGTTAGGATGACAAATACCTTAGGAACATTCCACTAAAATTATATCAGAATCTGTGTATAACCTTTAGATTTGTTGCTTTCGGCCAAATCCTGTTTGCATTCAATCCCTACGGAATCATTAGTTTATTTGTCGTAAGTAAGATGATAATTTACGAGAAATTGCAGGGTGGCAGAAAGAGACGGATGTTATATTCGTGATTTTCGCCAAAAATACCCCAAGAAAAGTTATTCTGATTTCCGTTTCTTTCCGTGTTTTACAGTGTTATTTAAACGATTGGATAGCTTTGCCAAAATAATTGAATCGACTTTTCTGGATGATTTTTTTTTTATGTTAAAAAGATTTAAATTTCCTTTTAAAAATGACTACTTTCTTGACATCCTAATATTTATCAGGTTCTAGAACATGTTCTAACTGTTTTGTAGACCTATTTGAATGAGTTCTAACAAGGGCATTTTTTCTGGATTTAATTCAATACAACACTTTTATTCATCAACTGTAATACTTTTCCGAGCCTTGTGTAAGAGGTTCAGCTTTAATTTATTCATTTTGATTTGAAAAACGCTTTTTATTCATTTTAAATATTCTTATTACAGTCTTTAAGAAAACGCTCCCACATTTGTATGTGCATCTTATCTTTACTCGGTTTTGTCTTGGACACCTTCGTGTGAGAGTTAGCGAGTTAGGAATGATCTATGTAGGTTTTATTCAAAAATAGTTATGAACCGATTTAAGAATGCTAAAGAACATTTAAAAAAACTAACAAGTGAAAGGCAGAAAATGACAGAACCAAGAGTGCCTCAAAAGAATACAATCACAGATAAAATATTGAAGAATCGTGAAAGTCTATCAACAACTTTATTCCCGCATTAAACATCAAACACAAGATGCTTCTACCATGGCGCCGATGAGTCAAGTGTCTAGTGGAGGATGAGAAGAGACAAGTGCTTTCGAGGAAAGGTTTGCTTCCGAAATTTCGCCATCAAAGTTTCTTAAGGAATGGGGAATCATTAAAATTGACAGGCGAAGATGAATTAGGTTGGACGCTTCCTGCCATCTTGTACTCTATGGTCAATGTTACAGGGTTACCCCCCAAATACGGGCCCCAACATTCGATGGGCCTCAAATCTGAATTTTCTGCAAGTATTGAATGAAACTTTGGTGATAAAGTTTATTATATTTAAAAACACCATATTCAACATAAGAGTCTTTGGACTTTTCTTCTTTATTCTAGAGCACGTTTTCGAGAAGACCTCCATTTAGCTCTGTGCATTTCTTGAGGGGCAGCACAAAGTTGTCCATGATTTCCTTACAAACCGACCGACTAATGGCTCTGATCTCCTCTCTGATGGCTTTCTTGAGTTCCGTGATAGTCCTGGGTCTCCCTACGTACACTCTGTATTTAAAGTAGCCCCAGATAAAAAAATCTGGGGGGCTAAGGTTTGGGCTGTGAGGTGCCCACTCAAAATCAGTCTTGAGACTGATCACATGGCCACCAAAGTTCTCTTTCAGCCGATCTCGGAACAGGTTTGAGGTGTGAGAGTTTGCTCCATCTTGCTGGAACCAGAACTTACCCATAAGCGACGTAAACAGGGCTTGCAGCTCCCTCTTGAAGGTTGTGAGGATCTCAACATACCGCTCCTTGGTGACTGTCACTGTCGCGCCAGATTCCTCGAAGAAGAATGGTCCGATTATGCCTCTTGCTGGGATTGAAGTCCATACCGTGCACTTAGGAGAGTGTAGGGGCTTGGTAGCTACCTTATTTGGTCTGGAGGTGACTCAGAAAACATTTGTCCTCGAGTTTACCTTTCCTTCAAAATGGAAGTGAGCTTCATCTGAGGTCCAAAGGAGGTTAAGGAAAGTTGGGGTCTCCTGAATCTTCTCAAGTATCTTGAATGTCATAGCCTTCTTCTGCTCCTTGTCTGAGGCTGTAAGGGTCTGCTTCCTCTGTATCGGTAGGCCTTTATATCAATTACTAGCACTCTACTGCAAGTCACACTGGATATACCGAGGGATTGACCTCGCTATCGCACAGAGCGTTTTGGCCTCTGCTGAACTGACTCTATCACACCTAGACCAGCTCAACTGTACGCTTCCTGGCGCATCTGGAATGGCTTGGACGGTTGTCAATGGCTGCATTGAGGTTCTTCACTGTCCCATAGTTCTCGAAGTATTCCACCCAGTCATGAATTCTAATCTTGGAGGGTGCCTTTTCAAATTAGAAATGATGCACGTAAGTATCCTGCACTTTCTTGAACGAGCCTGTCTTGTAGTAATGTTTGACGCAGTATATTCTTTACTGGAGCTCCCATTGAGATCTAGTTGTGTTTACAAGCGTTGCTTAGGTCATGTCCTGCAAAGTAAGGGTGATTAGTGAATGAATGAATGGAAGATATATCACTAAAAGTGTGTGCAGGCCCGTTTTTGGGGGGTCACCCTGTATGTCAATAATTATCGGCTTTTCAGTGGGTGGTTTCAACTGACCTCCGCGGAACGCTGGAACAAATACACTAACCAGCTGAACATTTATTCACATAACAGTGACCCATCAAGAACAAGAACGCAGAATCAGTGCCACCGAAATTCATCTTGGACTTTATTAAGGCTGTCAATTTTGGAAAATTTCTTATTCAAAAAGGCCATTGGCAAATTACACTTGTCTGCGTTGTTTTCAAGGTCAAATATATAATACCTGATTTTATTTAAGTTTTTTTGCACTAAATCTGAAAATCATGCTCATTCTACCCAATCGGGTCAGGTTTTTGAAATATGAGCACATACCCCCAAAATTCCTATATTTCCAAATATTTGATGTAAATGAAACACATAATAGCAAATATTGAACCGATTTACTCACAGAAGGCTTACAGAATATTTTTAATAGATAGCATAAATAGTACAATGCACAAAATAAGCTACTCATGGATGAATGATCTCTTCAGTGACCTCCGATTGTGTCTAGCAGATACCACATCCCTCTTAAGGCACCGACAGTAGTCAGCCAGAAAGTTCACATCCCATTGGCCTTGATAGCGTTCCTTCATGACACGGATTTCTTGGTGAAAGCGCTCACCCTGTTTTTCACTGAAGTCTCCGCAATTTTCTAAAAAATAGTCCAGATGGGAGCGAAGAAAGTATATTTTCACTGACATACGCGCACCAGCGTATGCCTTTCGTGACGCCAAGTCCACAAGGCTTTCCCTGTTGTTCAGAAAGAGAACAGCATTAGAACAGTGATTGTTCTTGTGAGTCCGTTGACAAGAAACGGTTCTCCCCCCCCTTTTGTTCAGAAGAGAACAACGTAGAACAACCATTGTTCTTCCAGCCCGTTCGCCAAGAAACGGTTCTCACCCTTCCCCCTTGTTGTTCAAAAGAGAACAACATTAGAACAGCCATTGTTCTTGAGCTCGTAGACAAGAGACGGTTCTCACCCCTCCTGTTGTTCAGAAGAGAACAACGTAGAACAACCATTGTTCTTCCAGCCCGTTCGCCAAGAAACGGTTCTCACCCTTCCCCCTTGTTGTTCAGAAGAGAACAACATTAGAACAACCATTGTTCTCGAGCCCGTAGACAAGAAACGGTTCTCACCCCCCCCTCTGTTGTTCAGAAGAGAACAACGTAGAACAGCCATTGTTCTTCAAGCCCGTTCGTCAAGAAACGGTTCTCATTCCCCAAAACCCACGTCAGGATCATTTAATTCCCCCCCCCCCTTCGGCTGGAACTCGCCAGCGGACCGAAAATTCCTTCACGTCGCCTTCCTCTGCACAACAAGTAAATTTACATAAGCTGAACGTTACCTTTAAGTATTTAACCCTTTTGTCAACCCTATCCTGTGCTTTAAATGGTTTAGCAAACCATCCCATCCCTTTAACTCTATATTTGTTTTACCTTTTTAAATCGCTCTTAATCCTCAGGTTAGCTAGATTCCCCACGACCCTTTCCATTCTCTGTTTATGTCAATATTTTCCGTTTTGTGTGCTGTTGATAGTTTTTATTAATAAAATTCTATTTTATTAATGATAGCAATATTATTATCCTTGAGCTCAGTTCCACTTTTTAAGCATATTGAAGATACTTTATATCGGTCAACCCGGACATCCACGCACTCTAAAGATAATTAAATAAGTTCCCTCAACTAATAGTTATATATGGTATATCGTCAAGAGTCCATTCTACGACACAGACTAACAAAATTTTACAACTTAACAACGACATAGGAAGGATACACGGACTATATTTACAAGAGAAGCCATATATTATACTGGAAGAATATTTATGGGCCAGAGTTCCGTCTAAATTAGGGAGTCTACGTTGTAATCCATTTATACTGCTGACACATCACCCACAAATCGAAGTGCGGAACTATATAGTTCAAAGATAATATAACACATATAGTAGTCACACCATAGTTAAACACAGCAATGAGCAAGAAAATCAGCCACGAAATCAGCAATATCAACGAATATAAAAAGAAACTGAAGATAAAGACCCATAAATTTAAAATTATGCCGAGTGCAAGTCAGAAGAAAAAGAATGTTATGGTTAATAGCCTGAACTATAGGTATGTGACAGAAGAGAATGTCCGTGCAATGAAAATTACTCTCAGTGGCTATCCCACTCCCGTCAATGACAAGAAACCTAAAGCAATAACTAAAGTAAATTTTCTCCATGTTTTAAGGAACTTAAGCAAAGAAAACTTAGATAGAGTCTACCAGGATTTGATACAATCAAACATAAAATATCCGCTAAATCATACTCACACTATGCCATAAATGAAGATAAGAGAAATAGGTAGAATGGAAAACAAAGCCCTCTACATAATAACCATTATCACTAAGGGACAAATTAAGCAAATTTGAGAAGATCGAGAGGCAACAAACATTGAACCAAGAAATACTATTCGCAGTAAGATTTCAAACAGTACCTATAGAACAGCTTGGAAATCACAAATTGCCTATTGTCGTGGTATGGCAGTACATTACATCAATACCATATTATATATATCAGGGAGGGACCAATAACTTGAAAGCGAACCGACAAAAGGGACGGAAAACCACGAGTTCAGACGGGCTGAGTAGCGAGAGAGTGCAACCAGGTCAGGTAAATTATAACCGATGGCAAAATAAAATATAATTTTATTTACCCAAAAATAATGAGAGAATTGATGGGTAAAATTACCTCAGAGAATTAACGGGCAAAATCACATCAGGAAATGAAAGGGGAATTGTAGTTATAAATCAGGCTATGAAGTTAGAACTTAAGGTATTCCAGGAGAAGACTATTAAAAAGGGGGGGGGATTAACTTAATTGGGTTACTAAAAGGGGGAGAGGGGTTGGCTTACGGATGTCTTCTGCACTTGAGGTGAGGCCGCTAAGACTTCAAAGCGGGAGGTTGGAGTGATGACGGTTCTCCAGAGGAGAGGATTTCGTCTACCCGAAATGAGGATGGCTTCGACAAGAGTTGATGAATGAAGTCGGGAAATTCACTCTGGGCGATCGTTCAGTGGAATTACCTCTTGGATGGGGCTAATTCCAAATACACAAAATAGTCCAGCTGTCTCTTTGCTTTGTTGCTAGCACTTGACTTGGAACCATGGGAAAATCTTCTGGATTCTTGGTGAGACTTCTTAACTCTGTGTGTCTCCTGAGAAGTCGAGCGTTATTTATATCCGAGGTTCTCCCCGGAGTTGGAGGTTAGCGGGAAACAGCTCTACTCTCAAAGGGCATCGAATCTTCTGGCAGAGCTATTTTAGCCCGCATAAAGGTGAATCGTGGGGGCGACTCGATTCGAGGCTACCGCTTGTGGAAAGAAGGGGGGGATGGGGTAGGCTCACCACTTTAGTCCTAGCCGGGCCTTTTGCTGCACATAGAAGTTTCTTTCCGCTAAAGATCTTCCACGTGGAGATTCCCTCACACATCTCCCAACCGAAAGATGATGCTTTACAGAGCAGTGCGTAGTAAAGAATCATCCCAACCAGTCAAATTAGAATTATCAAAGGTCTAGGGAAATTCTTACTTGCTACGACAGGTGTACACAAAAAAAAACTAAATCTGAGCTCAGCGGGGAATTAACAGGCATAAGCCTTAAACAGTTCGATTATAGAGAATTTAACTAATACAATTTTAAACAAAAGAAAAATCACAGGAGAACATTGGCGTCATTTCAGTGGAACCAAAAAAAAGGAAACAACTAAATGGAGGCATAAATATGGGACAAAAAAAAAAACAATTTCGTGGACTCCCCCCAAAAATCATGATTAGTAACATTGATGATAACATATATATATATATATATATATATATATATATATATATATATATATATATATATATATATATATATATATATACAATTGACGTGGAAAACCTTTGCTTCCGCCGGAGTATGGATGAGTTAATCCACGGGTCCTCTAGCCTCGAGGACGGGGTAGGGTCCCTTTCACTTGCTAAGGATTTTGTTGCTTCCCGTGGGAAGTAGCAGCAGCACCTTCGCGCCAGGCTTAAATTTTCGTTCTCGTGACCTAAGGTCAAAGTAAGCCTGAAAGCTTTCAATAAGTTCTTTTTCACGGGATACGAGACTCGTTGGTTGCCTCGGGTGGACTCACGCTTGAGGGCTTCTAGGCGCGGGAAAACTTATCGCTCCGGAGGGCTTGGAACTCCGGGTCTATAGGGGTTTTCAGGCGAACAGGTGCACGGGATTCCAGGGCTGCCTGTGTATGGGTAATCACGGGCTTGGCCAAGGGATGGTCGTGAATTACGGGGTTCTGACCAAATAAAACGGAGCAAAACTGGAATGGGGCCGCTACCACTTCGGCCCAACCGGACATATAGTCACACTCGATGTGACAACGAATTACTGGGAAACGACTGGACCGGCCAAGGTAGTCGTGGACCACCGCAAATTTCTTGTGGTCGGGCGCAACAGGGAGGAGTAGGTCCTCAGACACTATAATGCAGGTGCACCCAGTGTCACGGACGAGGGTGGATACTCGGCGACCGTTTACAGTTCCGTTCTCGAACTTCAATCCACCAGGGTTGTTCTCATTAAAGACAAAATTTACCTGATGGACCGGGTCTTTGGCGGGCGAGGAAGGTTCGGGAGTCTTCTGAGGAGACGGAGGAGGATCAGGGGTGGCCCAGATTTGGTGTACTTGGTGGGACTGAGAGTTTTCGAATCAGGAGTTTTGAGGACAGTTTGTGCGGTAATGGTCGGGAACCTCGCAGGTGTAGCAGACGATCGGGTTCTTTTGGTACGGCACAACCGGGGGATAAGAAACTAGGGGCTTAACGTCTCGTTGTTCCGATGGATGGAAGTTTCTTGGCTTCGAGGGACTAGGAGCTTTGGTAAATCTTGGGAACAATTTAGGGGGGTCTTAGGGCTATAAAATTTAGTTTTGTGGGGCGATTGGGGAGACTTTTTAACATCCTTAGGGTATAAATCGTGACTACCCACGTAAACATCGGCCTCTTCCAAGCACTCCTTGAAAGTGGCGCAACGTTTATCCTTAATGAAGGCGTGAATTTCGGGAGCCACGGCAGCTAAAAGCTGATCCCTAAAGAAGAAGTCTAGAAGGGACTCGTAGACCTGGGGAATCTTGCACGCATCCAGCCAACACTGAAGGTTTCTTTGGAGGATGTACCCGTGTTGTCGAAAGGTTTGGCCATGGCGGATCGTTCAGTGGAATTACCTCTTGGATGGGGCTAATTCCAAATACACAAAATAGTCCAGCTGTCACTTTGCTTTGTTGCTTTCACTTGACTTGGAACCATGGGGAAATCTTTTGGATTCTCGGCAAGACTTCTCAACTCTGTTTGTCTTCCGTCGAGTCGAGCGTTATTTATATCCGACGCTCTCCCCGGAGTTGGGGGTTAGCGGGAAACAGCTCTACTCTCGAAGGGCATCGAATCTTCTGGCAGAGCTATTTTAGCCCGCATAAAGGTGAATCGTGGGGGCGACTCGATTCGAGGCTACCGCTTGTGGAAAGAAGGGGGGGATGGGGTAGGCTCACCACTTTAGTCCTAGCCGGGCCTTTTGCTGCACATAGAAGTTTCTTTCCGCTAAAGATCTTCCACGTGGAGATTCCCTCACACATCTCCCAACCGAAAGATGATGCTTTACAGAGCAGTGCGTAGTAAAGAATCATCCCAACCAGTCAAATTAGAATTATCAAAGGTCTAGGGAAATTCTTACCTGCTACGACAGGTGTACACAAAAAAAACCTAAATCTGAGCTCAGCGGGGAATTTACGGGCATAAGCCTTAAACAGCTCGATTATAGAGAATTTAACTAATACAATTTTAAACAAAAGAAAAATCACAGGAGAACATTGGCGTCATTTCAGTGGAACCAAAAAAAAGGAAACAACTAAATGGAGGCAGAAATATGGGACAAAAAAAACAACAATTTAGTAGACCCCCCCCCCAAAAAAAATCATAATTAGGAACATTGATGATATAATATATATATATATATATATATACATATATATATATATATATATATATATATACAATTCACGTGGAAAACCTTCACTCTCGTCGGAGTATGGATGAGTTAATCCACGGGTCGTCTAGCCTCGAGGACGTGGTAGGGTCCCTTTCACTGGCTAAGGATTTTGTTGCTTTCCGTGGGAAGTAGCAGCTGCACCTTCGCGCCGGGCTTGAATTTTCGTTCTCGTGACCTAAGGTCCAATTAAGTCTGAAAGCTCTCAAAAAGTCCTTTTTCACGGGATACGAGACTCGTTTGTTGCCTCGGGTGAACTCACGCTTGAGAGCTTTAGTTTTCTCTCAAAGGGGGGGGGGGGAGTTGCGCACTACTTCTGGGCGCGGGAAAACTTATCGCTCCGGAGGGCTTGGCACTCCGGGTCTATAGGGGTTTTCAGGCGAACAGGTGCACGGGATTCCAGGGCTGCCTGTGTACGGGTAATCACGGGCTTGGCCAAGGGATGGTCGTGAATTACGGGGTTCTGACCAAATAAAACGGAGCAAAACTGGAATGGGGCCGCTACCACTTCGGCCCAACCGGACATATAGTCACACTCGATTTGACAACGAATTACTGGAAAACGACTGGCCCCGCCAAGGTAGTCGTGGACCACCGTAAATTTCTTGTAGTCGGGCGCAACAGGGGGGAGTAGGTCCTCAGACACTATAATGCAGGTGCACCCGGTGTCACGGACGAGGGTGGATACTCGGCGACCGTTCACAGTTCCGTTCTCGAACTTCAATCTACCAGGGTTGTTTTTATTAAAGAGAAAGTTTAACTAATGTACCGGGTGTTTGGCGGGCGAGGGAGGTTCCAGAGTCTTCTGAGGCGACAGAGGAGGATCAGGGGCGGCCCAGATTTGCTGTACTTGGTGGGACTGAGAGTTTGCGAATCGGGAGTTTTGAGGACAGTTCGTGCTGTAATGGCCGGGAACTCTACAGGTGTAGCAGACGATCGGGTTCTTTAGGTACAGCACAACCGGGGGAGAAGAAACTAGGGGCTTAACGTCTCGTTGTTCCGATGGATGGAAGTTTCTTGGCTTCGAGGGACTAGGAGCTTTGGTAAATCTTGAGAACAATTCAGGGGTGGTCTTAGGGCCATAAAATTTAGTTTTGTGGGGCGATTGGGGGGCATTTTTAACATCCTTAGGGTATAAATCGTGACTACTCGCGTAAACATCGGCCTCTTTCAAGCACTCCTTGAAAGTGGCGCAACGTTTATCCTTGATGAAGGCGTGAATTTCGGGAGCCACGGCAGCTAAAAGATGATCCCTAAGGAAGAAGTCCAGAAGGAACTCGTAGACCTGGGAAATCTTGCACGCATCCAGCCAACGCTGAAGGTTTCTTTGGACGATGTACCTGTGTTGTCGAAAGGTTTGGCCAGGAAGGATCGTTCAGTGGAATTACCTCTTGGATGGGGCTAATTCCAAATACACAAAATAGTCCAGCTGTCACTTTGCTTTGTTGCTTTCACTTGACTTGGAACCATGGGGAAATCTTTTGGATTCTCGGCAAGACTTCTCAACTCTGTGTGTCTTCCGTCAAGTCGAGCGTTATTTATATCCGACGCTCTCCCCGGAGTTGGGGGTTACCGGGAAACAGCTCTACTCTCGAAGGGCCTCGAATCTTCTAGCAGACCTATTTTAGCCCGCATAAAGGTGAATTGTGGGGGGACTCGATTCGAGGCTACCGCTTGTGGAAAGGAGGGGATGAGTAGGCTTACCACTTTAGTCCTAGCCGGGCCTTTTGCTGCACATGGGAGTTCCTTTCTGCTAAACATCTTCCACATGGAGATTCCCTCACACCTATTTATGTTTAATATATAATATAGAAAGGAACTTTCGGAAAAAGGAAGCCAAATCCACCATTACTTTTTTCTCTCACTTTCTAAATCTTTCAATTTCTTATTCCTTGAAACGCTTTGCCATTAAAACGCCGTAATAACGTCTTTGGTAAAAATCACTCGTCTCTCTTTCTTCTTCGCATAACTGTTGCTCTGAGGCCGATGATCAATCAAGATGACATCCCGTACATGAAGATCTCGAAAGAGGACAATCACCGTGTTAGATTAGGTAAATAGCAGTGTTTGAGTAGGAGATGGTGGCACTGAAAAGTGTAATTAGGGAGAGGTAAACAAATTTGAAGGAGTAAGTCCAAGGATGAGCAAGATTGACAACTCATAGAGGTGAACGCGAGTGACGAGGCTTGGGGAAATGAAAGTCCAGGCATGAAAACCTCTTCCTTGCTCAATTTGCAGAATTCTGCCTCAGACAGCTAGTCGCTCATTTGGCTTGTTGTTTGTAGTGTTTATTAGTTATTTTGTATTATCAACCTAAAACATTTGCAATGATTTGCCATTACAGTTGTTTGGTTTACAAATGGAGTGAAGCAAAAGGAGATAGAGACACCAAAACATCTTCATGTAGTTCAAAAAATATTGCAGCAAAGTAGTGAACAAGATGTAAATATATATATGGCTTTTGTGGAGTATGAATATCCTTGAATTCAGTCAACGTCAAGCAAAGTTAGGAAACATCCTGGAAATATTATCTGGTAAAGATATGTTGATATTTGTCAATTTTGCCCATTGAATGTAATTTAGGGAATTTTGTTGGAGCCTTGAATAATTTTAAACATATGAAATTCACTTACGAATTAGAAGCAGATAAATTGCATTTTTTTTTAATAAATTGGTGCATCTTACGCTCATAGATTCTAAGTTATTTTCAATAAATAAGAAATGTTTTACTTTTCCTTACATATTTCCGTGCTCTTTGAGTTTATGATAGCGAATTTACTGACGAAGAATTTGAGGCAATTTAAAATATCGGAGAAAAATGAAAATATACCTAATATTTCCCAAATGAATCTGTAGGCGTGATTAAAAAGTACTTTTAGGGACAAATTATGTTAGCGATCACGCGGAGCAATATTTTACATCATTCTTACCACGCTCATAACTCCCCTGTAGACAAGTTATTAGAATAATTTAATGCAATTTTAGTTTCGTGGAATAATTAAATTGAAAAAATCCTAAGTCAAATTTCTTCATTAAAGTAAGCAGCTTGCATTTATAACATCTTCTATAAACAGTGTCGTAGTTTTTACACAGGAAAAACACATAAAGAATTAAAAAAATATAATAGAACAGCATAGATACTGTTGTAGGAAAGTAAAAACTTCCAATGAATAATTTATCAATCAATCTACATTCAAACATTAACTCGATCATCTTAACGCTTAATCATTTATTTTATGGCAAATATCATTGAAAGAAATTTAGTTGAGTTTAGTCATCATTATATTCTCGCAAGTAATTAGTTTGAATTTAAATGAAGGTTTATCTAAATTAGACGATTACATAATTAATAAAAAATATAGCATAACGTTAACTTATCGGGAGTGATTTCTTATAAAAAAACAGGTTTTATTAACTCCACTTCAAATAAAATTTGGAATAAGAAAACAGATTGTAAAGGCAATAGAATTTAGAGCAGAAGCATTGAAAAAAATACATCTGAAGTTTACAAAGCTTTCAGTGGCTAAGATCAAAGATGATATATTTATTGGACCATAAATTTACGCAATATTGAAGTCTGAGGAAATTGAAAGAGCAATGAACAACGTCAAAAGAAAGTCATAATATACATTTTGTGGTGTGTTAATGGATTCTTAGGAAATCACAAATATCCCAGCTACAAGCAGCTAGTAGCAAAGCTTATTGAGAGCTCCAATTACTTAAGCTGTCGTATGTCAGGGAAGATGACTTTTTACTAAGAAAGATGGGGCACTATCATGCAGGGAGATTATATATGGTCTTCAGTCAGAACAGATAAAAGCACTCGCACTCGAAAAACACGACTTCGAAGCACTTCCAATTAATTATTCCTTGCTCTTATTTTCTTTACAGCTCATAAGTACCTTGTAATAAGTGAAAATACATATGCTATCTTTTCAATAATCCTTACAAAATCCTAATAAACTGAACTAGACATATCGCCCTAGCTCGTTAGGTAGTGAATTATTTTTCTGCCTTTGTGTGGATTCATATACATGTTTATTCTAATCTAACTTGTTTATTTGTTCGTCGTTTTGTTTTACTGAAGCCCTAATTTTATTCAAAGCTTGTTTTTTTGGACGTATTTATTCTTTCGTCATCCTTGAGGATATGATAACGCAAGTGTTCAAAGATGGTTGAGGAAGCTATCAGAGAGTATTTAAAAATAGGGAGGGTTAAATTTGTTGCTCAATGAGAGCTCAATGCATATATGTTTAGGGAGCACGCACACAACATGGGCGCCTACCGCCGCACGTTATCCAGCAAAACAGTGCTTTAGTCCAGGTAGGAGTTCAAAGAGTGTTCAGGCTGACTGAAGGGTCTTCTTGGAGGGATAAATTGGCGTTTAGAAAAGGCCCACACGACATGAGTTGGCCATTATCCCACGTTCTCCGACAAAACATTGATTTAGACAAGGAAGGGGTGTTCAGGAAAACCCATACTTCAATGGGCACAGATGGCTGAACCCTCTCCGCCCTGCAGTACTTTGTTCCTGGGAGTTTTAAATAAAGGCCACGGGAAGAATCTACATGCTGGTATTCAGGCAGAGGCCAATGGAATTGAGGGAGCACTCTATGGGTGTTACTGGAGGGTTCAAAGGGTATTGAGGCTCAATGAGTGTTACAGTCGAGATCAACCTTGCGAGAGCTGTGCTACGTCGCTATTTGATAGACTCAAAAGGTGTTACGTAACGGTGGAATGGATGTTAAGGCACTAATGAGACTTGCCATAGCTGTGCTATGTTGCTGATGAGAGGGCTCAAAGTAAGTTAGGTGGCTACTCAACTGTGCTCAAAACGGTTGACTGGGTGCACAGGGAGGGCTTCTCCGTCAGAAAGTTTGTGAGAATAGATTTATAAAGAAAGTGACAAAGACAGAAGAATTGTAAATGTGTGGAAGATACATGTATAGGCGTGGATTCACCCTCGGACATTGGGGTTGGCTAGCACGCAGTCCTCCACATTTCAGTAAGAATAATTGATAGGTGAAGTAGACTTTGTGAGTCAGTGGTCAATTCTTACAACTTTAACACTTTTAAGACTACTCTTGAAATTACATGATAAATGCGGTGTTATGCGGTGTGATATTTAACATAATACAACGTGTATTACGCGCAAATTGGCTAAAATACCATCACATCACTGCAAGACAATCTTAATCAAGTTACCGCTACCATCGAGCCTTCGCCCTCATCACGCCTTTGCCATTGTTATGTCTTCTTCTCTACATCTTGGACATCAACACATCTTACCATCTTCATTAAGCAATCATTGTTTTTACGATTGTTTTAGATTTTTCATTTGTTTAAGTCTTTTTGTTGTATTTTTTAAAAAAAATTATATGCTCGCAACTTTGAAGGCATTTAGGCTTTTTTGCGTTAAATATATGTTATTTTATGTCACTTGATATGAACTACATGGATTGGCGATTCCACTTTCACTTGTTCAGGTGGTAAACTTAAATAATACTATAATCGTAACTTATAAGCAAAGAATAAAACTATTAAATGACCTGTATATAGATTTAGTTCTATTTTTCTCAATTATCATTTCACCAGGTCCATAGCCCATATTAATGAACAGTCAATATATATAAGTAAACATTTTCTTTTATATAAAATTTAAATTTGACAGTTTTAATGCAGTGTGCAATTACTGACAATTCAAAGTTTTGCAAAATTTCTGTCACACTTGATTTTTTTATGTTTCGAGAGGTTTAAGTGTGTAATAGAAAAAATTCCGCCAAACAAACTGAAAACTCTACTTTTCCCGCATATGTTATAAAAGGTTTTTCCAATTGTGCGCCATGGTTTACAGAGTCGTGGAGAGGCTTAAAAACGAGGAGGACGTCAAAGATCGACCTTGTTCAAGCAAACATCAAGTTATTAACCAGTTGGCTGTGAGAAAGGCCCTCAAGAAGTGATCCGAAGCTAAACAATACTGCGCTTGAGAAGAAGAACATCTCGATGGCTTGTGTCCAAGGCCGTTAAAGAGGAGGGCGGCAAGATCTTGAAGTGCGTGGAAAGGCTTCTGCTCACCAAAAATATGCGTTATAGATGCCGTCAGAGTGACAGCTCCATGTTTGAACATTTTTAGGTGGTATCAGATTCAGTTTCTTTTCGTGGCATGTTTACCGCTCATCATTGCGAGCATAATTGTCTCCACTAAATCTAAAGACGTCTTTTTCAGATTTGTGGAACCATTTCAAAAGATTTTGGGGCATTTTCACACAACACTACAATCTCGGATGCTGTTTCCTTGGCAAAGTCCTACGTGGCCACTTTTTCCACATTCTCCATTCAGGATGCTGCTCTGCCTGTATTCTAAGCATGTCTCACGGCGGCTGAATGACACTAACTAGAGTTCACCTCCAGACGCGCTGAACCCTTCGCTGACCAGCTTTCGGTAAACCAGTTGCATTCCACTTTCGCATATTCCGTATGACATGCTTTAAAACTTAGGTGGGGTTTTGTGTTAGCTGTGTTAAAATTGATCTGATCAACTGGTATCTTTGCAGATTCATGGTGAAATACCGCCATGTTTGTTTTTCATTCTGGCTGGTTTCCACCTAATCTGTCTAATATCCTGCGTGTCTAAGTTGATGGAAAATTAGTAAATATTGGGTTAGCTTATTCCATGGATAGCAGGAGACAGTTGGCGTCAGTATAATTTGGCCTTTTTAAGTCCCACTCCACGTCATATGCTTTGCTCCACCTTTGGAGTGCTTCCTATGATACTTTCCTAGGTAGGCAGCAATTAGCTACAATATATTTTCAATTTGGATGAAAGTCTAATATTGCGCATGTCAATAGTCTATAATGGAGAAACTACATTTTATAGGGATTAAGAGACGCCTAACAATTTTTCCGTGGAAATTCTTAAAAGATGAACGATTTTGAGTGCTGGGATGGGTGGTGGGATCTCCGAGCTCGGATTACAAAAAGAGTGTGCCTAACGGAAAACTGTTATCAGCATCACTCTTTTTGCTTAGCATGAGCATCATTAGTATCCCTGTTGTGCCACCGAGGTTTTCAATTTCTTTTGGCGCAGTTCAGATGTTCACCTTGGAGCGCCGACTCTAGCAGGCTGATTTGCATCTCTCGTTATGTCGAAATGCACGAGTTTCGGTTATATTTGGTCATGACCATGCTGGTGTAGTTCTGCGGTAGTCACGAACATCAATTTCAAACAGAACAATGTGGTTTGCCTAGACGTGAATAGCTAGTAGCGATACTTTGCTTCGTTCAAAACTTTAAACAGATGCGAGATTCACTCCGTTTTATTCTAATGTCTTTTTTTGGAAGGTGTATTTGACCCACCATACCAGTCTTAGCTTGGCGCCGTTGCCTTCCATACGTCACCTAAAGCTAGCCTCTTTGTTGATGTTAAACAAATGCCACTCCCTCTATGCCGTCCGCAGTACATGAGATGTTAATACGAAGTGGTTTATATTCTCCTTTAAATCGTCAACTGTTCTCATTTTGTACGTAGGCCACTTTGACGATGCCGATGTAGCCGAAGTGTAGTGTGGGTATTCGTGCGTTGGGGTGTTGGTGGACACGAAACAGTTACTTAATCTTATGACCGTGGCCAGTTGGAAGGCGAAAGCAGAGTATGAGTGAGTGTAGTGTTGATCTAACCCTTGTTGTCCTTTTGGTAGATCGTTCGTTATGTCTTAATTGTTGTCTTGTAAATTGTGCGTTGTTGAAAAGTTATTGTTGAATGTTTGTAATTATTCGCTGTTTAGAAATTGTAAATCGTTCGTTGTTGGTGGCGTTGAGAGCAGTAAATTAAGGAGCATCATAAATTACTCATTTTTTTTAGTTTCTCTATCGTGCACATGAGGTACGAGGATAATGCACTAGACCTCTCGAATTCAGGGTCAGGAAACTCCTTTGGCTGTTTTGTGTATCTCTTAGATCGATAGCGTTGAAGGTTCTAATTAAAATGCCACCCTAGAGAATACTACATGGCGAGTCTGCCATTTGCCTTATTTGGAGATAAATAACGTTTACAAGCAAGTTTACTTCCATGGGAAAATAAAAGGAGATATGTTAGAGAGGGGAAAAGTTTTCTTTTCTCCTTCTCTCTCTTTCTGCGCTCGGTAGAGGTCGCAAGGCAGGCAATTAAAAAATTATCTTTCTCCTGTCTGAAGCGGGAACGGGTAATAAGGCCGGAAGCTCTCTCGGGTCGCACGGGTAAAGCCATGTACATTGGTATAACTCGTATGAAAAAAGGCAGAGGGGTGGCGTTCCCAACATCTTTATCGACAGGTATATCCTCTGGCTCTCTTAGAATCCTCACCTTTGTTTAAGAGATTATCACTGGGGGGAATACCTAGTGGTCCGTCAAATGTGTAACAATCTAAAGTTATATCTCTTTCCATTAACATAGGTGAGTTCCTAGACCACATTCATGACTCTAGTAAATCCTAGAGCTCACCTTCTCTAGTCAGTTTTAGTTCAAAGCTCATACTACCTAAGACTATAACTCCGCTCTAGACAATTCGAAATTATTTACATTTTGATTATAGAAGTTTTGAGACCGCATTCCATACTTTTATTATCTACAACTTGATTAATTCATATCTTTGATAAGAATTGCTAAATAAATTAGAAAAAATTAACCGATCGAGATTGTTCCTCTTTCTGTCTCTTTTGTCCTTCAGTCTATGTGTCTATCATCCTGTCTCTCTCTTTCTCTCTCTCTCTCTCGGAAGAGAATATATATATGCGAGTCACAAGGTATAAGAGTACCGAATTCACCGCTTCGATCGCCTCGACTGCGCTTATCGCTTGGATTGCTCTCTTACATAATCGTTGGGCGGTAAAGTAAAATGTTTTGGAAATTTGATCTGAATTTTCAATTCGAATGAGGTCTTTTGTTATGGTAGACCGATTGCTGTATGTGACCGGAAATATTATCAGTGGTGATACGTTCGAAAGTCACTATTTTCTCCTTGACTAGGATCATTGAAGGCTAGTTGAGGGAAAGGAAGTGAGCCCTTCTTTGCTGCCTCAAGGTAAAGTGCTGATATTGTTCATTGGACAGTTTTTTCCACCTTCACCACATAATTTTTCCTTTTTCATAACGGATCCCCAAACACATACCCTCACACACAAATACACACGCCCAGAAACTCGGTCCCTCCGATTCCCTTTCTAATTACATCCTTGAGTGATATGAAGGAGTGATGAAAGAGACCAGGCGCATAGCTTTGAGAAACTCACCTGACCGGCCAAAACCGAACAGGTGAAAGGTTTTTGAAAAGATTTACACTGAGCTAAATATTGCTCTCGTACCCCTCATCGACATCTTCAATGGATATTCGGCTATCTGTGCAAGGGAGGTGGACACTGAAGTCCTCACTTCCCCGCGTGCCATAAAAGCCCTACTCAAAATAAACCTCAAACCACAAACACCACCACAAATACGCTCCTATAGGAGCATTATCTGCCGTCGTCTCGACCTCTGGGATGGAGAACATCTACAGAGGAGATAACCAATGAGATTCTTTGGATTCACTCGTAGGCGAAAGTAGCCGAAGTAGTAAAATTCAAAAGCTACACTCACGCTTTTAAAGTAGTCTTCACAGAAACAACTATGGTGATCAAAGCAAAAGAAACTGGCATCCTCCCTTTTAACGTCCGTGTATGCCCCGAGCAGATTGAACTGGAGGAATTCGTTGACCTGCAAGTGTGCTTCCGGTGCTACAGGTACAACGAACACACCACTGCCACTTGCCCTAAATCTGACATTGTAGTCTGTTCTGTGTGCGCCTAAAAAAGGCCATTCATGGCCTGATTGCAACGATGCAATCAAGAAATGTCTTAATTGTCGTGGCCCACATAAGACTATGGCTATGGTGTGTCCCGTCAAAAAGGAACAAATCAAAGCAGCAAAAGAAAAGGGCAAAACAGAGAAAGAGAGGAAAGTTAACGCCACCTACGCAAAGGTTGCCAAGGCAGTGGTCGCATAAAGTAGTGTGGCCCCACAGCCTACTATACTGCAAATCGAGAACGAAAAATCAACAAAAATAATGTGTTGCCTTTACTATGCACACATTGCTAACCTAACCCGGCCTAGTACCTTCGCGAAGGAGTTCAACACCATGCTCGTTACAAAACCGCATGGAAGAAATGTGGTTTCCTCCAAACCTTCCGTCGAATGAAGTCCTTAGAGTAAATCTTCAACCGCAGAACGAAAAGAGCGGTCAAAAAGCCCAGGTTTCGAATATTGCCCTTGAACGGGATCCTCGAATCCAGGCTATGGCCACCCGGCAGAATGCTCCAAACAAACACACGGACACACACACAACAGAGAAAACTCAAAAAGTTTTACGAGTCGAGCGGGTGGAGGCCCAGGCTGTAAGGCCCAAGAAGGTGGAGCCCTCAAAAGGCCCCCCAGTCACCTCGATGAGTAGGTCCTCGTCATCGAAAACTCGCGAACCCAGGTACATGTCCTACTAGAAGATGATTAACCTCAGGGTATATGCTGCCGAAGGGAACCAGTTTACAGACGAGGCGGGTCCAGATGATATTGTTGATGGTTTAAGGGCCGGACAGTACAAATGGTACTACACGGCTAACATACCAGAAGATCTTATTAAACAGGCTCTTTTCCGAGGACTCATCAAATTCTCAACATATACTTACATTGTTCTCTCGGACTCCGAGTATCGAAAGAAAAGATCTGGCAAGAGGAGAACCTCACCAGGCTCCAGAGACTCTAGAAGCTAAGTTTGAGACAGAATAAAACAGGCACCTACAAAATACAACTACGCTGCAGAGCGAGCGTAGTATCTAAGGCCAGCCGTAAAGCGTAGAAAATGACACTAACCCATATTGACATAACGAACCCCAAAATAACAACCCGAATTACGACAAAAAAAACTAAATTTGACTTACCGTAGTGACTGGCTTACACCCAACCACTATAAAGGCTTGAATGCCAACCAACTTTGACTTAAAAATTCCTAAGTATACATTAATACAATGCCAGTGATACCCTATGACCAAGGATCTTAACAACTACCTTACTATGCTACTCTATACGCTATATCTATTTTTGCTGGAGATACCCTTCCACCAGGGAACAAAAATCTTTCAAACTGATACTAAACTTATCTTTACTATCATTTTCAAAACCCTTTCACGACTATGCCCCTTTCACTTTTATCCTACAAATCTTTTTTTTCTGTCTTAATTTGTCTAATGTACATTGGATCGCCTTCTCGCTGAATCACTCACGCTTGGTAAAGCAATCACCGAATGCATCTCTTCCCTTTCCTTCGAAGATAATTTTCGCCGCCGAGGTTGAAGTTGAAATACGGAGGAAGTTACGAAGAACTACATCAGTAAATCTGGAAGAAAGTTCACACTCGTTAAAAGAAGATTTCAAGATAGAAGAACATCTCAACCTCACCCCCATCCTCATTCTTATTTTTCATTTTAATTTCATATATAGTACAATTCACATTCGGGAGGTACTAAAAAAAGAGAATTAATAATTTTCATTATGAGCATCATACTCATCATGACTGCCTAATTCCCTACTCCCCACCCCAAACCTGGGCTCTATGCCTTGATTAGTGGAAGCTGTCATTTCAACCTCGTCTCAGCTATGCAATGCACTTGCGATTGCATAATTGGGGGTACGGGAGGAGGAAGGTCCGAGGAATAGCCCGCTGCAAGATACCCGTATCAGAGGAGCCCCCGGATAATGGGCCGGGTTGCAAACTTTGCAGGGGAGCTTAATCACTCCGCTTGTGAGGGGCCCCAGAATCGTTGAGGGACATACGACCGTCTCAGCTTATGCTTGATGCAACCGTGGCTTTTAATTCCATCGAGGAGGCGGTACCCTCGGTTAGCGCTGGTTGATTCCACGCTAACCAACAAAATGTCCGTCACATTTAACCCATCGAGAGGAGCCCACCAGGGTCAACCATTTCATACATCATCAACTCAATCTTGACAGCCAAACTAGTGAAGGCGGGGCCAAAAGGAAGGGGGGGGGGTCGAAAACACCACACCGACATGGATAACAATATAGAGTATAGAAGACTCCCACTGAGAACCGAACCCGGAGCACAAAAACCCGAAAGAAGAGTATTAATAAGGACTCTTTACACTGAAGTAAAGATTGCCCTTACTAAATTAATAGAGGTGGTCAACGGTTACGTTGCCCTATGTCATAAACAGAATGACATAGAACGCCTGGTGGCACCCGAAGGACTAAAGGCTCTAAGGAAGATCAAACTTGCCCCAAAACTGCCACCACAACTCCTGGCAAACCGCTCCTTCATATGTCAAAATGTAAACCTCTATGTAGGATCCCACACAAAGAGGAACTGAAAACGGAGATCGAAAGGGAAAATCAACATCAGAAGATCGCAGAGATCATCATATTTGGACATCATATGCACGTGTTCAAAGTCACTTGACCCACGGTGGAGATGGCTAATAAGGCAACCAACAACGGGATTCTAGGCTTTGGAATGAGGATACCCCTTGAATATATGTAAAAGGAAAAATTTGTAAACATACAAACCTACTTCCAATGCTATGCTATTGGGGAGCACGTGACAAAGAACTGCTCAACAATCATATATTCAGGGAATGCACAGAGACTACAAAGAGATGCGTTAACGGCCAAGGTCCACATAGGACAATGGCAGTGAACTGTCCAAAAAGAAGAGAAATAATAAACAAGAAAGAACAAGAGCAGAATGAAGAAAAAAAAATTAAAAAATAATCAGACATATGCCAGCGTAGCAAAAGCTACGGTAAAAGAAATTAAGGAAACACAAGAGCCCCAAATCGATATCAATGTTAATGAAGGAACAGGGCTGGACATTCTAGCATGTAGTATGTTCACTCACGTACAAAACATTGCCCAACCAGGGACCTTCTCAGAAAACCCTCAATATTATCTTAGAGAAAAACGGAATGAGGAAGATGTGCTTACCCCCGAAACCCCCTTGGCTCTCGTATACGGGGTAACGGCGGGAAAAACTTTTCAAATAAAAGATATGTTGGACATAAGAGCAAAGATGGAAGAAAACGAAGAAACAATCCAAACCGACGAACCCAATGAAGAGGAAAAAGAAACGGAAACTTCAGGGAATTAACAAAAAGAGGAAATGAAGAGTCAAAAGAAAAAAAACCCAGCTAATTAAAAAAAAAACAAACGAATGGGACACACAAACTAACACAGAAAGCGAAACGGAGAGAGAGCAAGGCTGTCGTTACGAAGCAAGAGACTTTAAACTTAAGATCTTCGTAAACGAGGCCTTTCCCCTACTCAAAGGTATTATATTGAAGGATATAAATAAAGGTATCGAAAAAGGTGCCTGTAAATGAAATTACATAACAGACCATGATGAAAAAATTATCCAAAAACTACTGGAACAAAAATAAATAAGGATCTACCCCAACGACGTCAGAATTATCAAGAAGGATACCTTCGAGAAAATATCAAACGGCAAATGGAAAAATCCCAAATCAAAGAATTAAAAAGAACGAGATTAATAAGACATAAAGGATGACGAGACAACTAAACTGAAAATACTTCATTTAAACACTGACAGAAGGAAATCAAAAGAAGAAAACAATCAGGAGAACAAAAGAGCTCTAGAAATAGCGGACACAAATTATGAAGAAGACCCGATAATAACAACAAAATAAGCCAAACAAGAAAAAAAACCCATCAAAAAGGCATAAACGCCTGAAAACAAAGAAAGGTAACTATACAAAACAAAGGAATTTAGAACAACCCAACCTAAACATATAAAGTAAATAAATACAGTACAAAAACCGAATTTGAATCAGAAGAAAGTTACCGAAAGGTACCCCAAGCAAAATTACCAATAGGATATAGTAAATAAAAAGGAAAATGAATAAAAATTTAAAACCAACCGTAGAACACAAACCATATCCAATTAGAAGAACGTCAGAAGAAAGAGATCAGCCAGTAACCTGACAATTATTAAACTACACACATTTTACACTTACCCCCCCCTCCCCCTCAAAAATAAAGCTTTCATGCTATCTACTCCTATCATCCCCACACTTTATTCACCTTATATAAGAGTACCTCAAAAAACTGCTCTCCATACCAATGAGGTCCTCTATAGAGAAAGCCATAATATACAGCTGGGAGAGAGAGCCTGTGTCTGTGAGACAGGGAGAGTATTATACATAAATATGTGCATTAATTAAATCTATGCATAAAGATAGTTTTGTATAGTGCTTGTTTATGACTTGAAACGGTCATCTCAGCGCGTGCGAGGAGCCGACATCCTATCATTATATCATTATTAATAATTTGACCTTTTGACCTTCAGCCGAGTCTATTTCGATGTTTTTTTCTTATAAGAGAGAGAAAAAGGGACCCAGATTTATAGATAGTGAGAGTTGTTGTTTGGCTATGGTTTTTACGATCAATTTGCATCGACTGATACCTGAATATCTCCGGGAACTTACAGTCTAAAATTGAGTCCTAACCACGGATAACTGAATCCGACAACTTAACATATATGATGCGTTTTAACCTAACTGTAATGGGAAGCAGCGTTTTTACCCACGTTGGAAGTAACCCAAGAAAAAAACGAGCACCTTAAAATACCTTGCAATTCCTGCCTACGTGCATTTGTATGGTCTTAACCTATCTACGGAAAAGTAGCAGGCTGGATAGAAAACTGGCTAAATGGCAGACGGCAACGGGCGGTGGTGAATGGACAGGCATCTGAGTGGGTGCCCGTTACTAGCGGAGTACCTCAAGGTTCTGTCCTAGGACCACTACTATTCATCATCTACGTCAACGACATGGACGGTGACATGGTTGCCAAGATTTCTAAATTTGCCAACGATACCAAGCTTGGTATGAACGTTGCAAAGCATGGAAATACTGCCGCCTGCAAGATGATCTTCGAAAGATTGGGGAGTGGTCTGATACGTCTAAAATGCCCTTCAACGTAAACAAATGCAAAGTAATGCATATCGGCCACCGAAATCCCCAATCACCCTATATCCTTAAGGGCACTGCTCTCGAATCCACCGAACCTGAGAAGGACTTGGATGTAACTATCACCAGTGACCTCAAGTTCTCGAAACAGGGTATTGACGTGGAGAAGAAAGCCCAAAGATGTTAGGGTATATAAAGCGACAGTTTGGATATCGGAACAAGGAGATAGTACTGTGTCTGTACAACTCCCTCGTCCGATCGCACCTGGAGTATGCCGTACAATTTTGGAGTCCTTCATTTAGAAAGGACATCGCGAGATTGGAACGCGTGCTAGCCAGGGCAACCAAACTGATTCCCTCTATCAGACATAACAGTTATGAAAATAGATTAAGGAAATTAGATATGTTCTCGCTGGAGACCCGGAGACTACGTGGTCAGCTTAGTAAAGTGTGTAAAATACTTCGAGGCTTGACAGACTAAACTACCAGGATATTTTCCAGCTTAGCGAGGGAAGAACAAGAAATCACGGCTTTAAACTTGAACTGAAGCGATACCACCGTGATCTGTGTGGGAAATTCTGCACTTACAGTATCTGCGGTAGTTGGAACGCACTTCTGACGGAAGTTGTCAACAGTGAATCTGTTGACCAGTTCAAGTCACGACTAGATAAAGTTTTGCGAAATCGCCGTTAAGATCCTCGCGACTTATCTTCGAGGTTGCCAACGGACACTTTCGAGGATTGCGCCAAAAGTACCCTCCTTGTATGGACCGAAAGGTCTTCTAGGGTACTAGTTTTCCTTGTAGCTCCTTGTAGCTAATATTTTTCATCGCAACAAACTAAAAAGATCAATAATTTAGATGAAATAATAACACACCAGGAATTTTGATAGCAAATTATTTGTCTCTCAGTACAATCCAATAAGCCAAATATGAATGTTAAACTAAATACTTATCTAACAATAATACGAATCATATATGGAATTTTAATTATAAATATATATATATATATATATATATATATATATATATATATATATATATATATATATATATATATATATATATTTATATATATATATATACATATATTTATATACATATATATATATATATATATATATATATATATATATATATATATATATATATATATATATATATATATATATCGATAACAAATAAGAATAAGGAAAGACTTATTTTCAAGCGCTTTCGACTTTTAATAAGGCCAAACAAGGATCAAACCCAACATAGATTAAGAAAGAGAGGAAGAAAGAGAAAGAAAGAGAGAGAACAGCCTGAATTCAAACTGTTAATGAAATAATACCCGTTAATGAAGGTAAAAAAAAATAGATGGGTATCAAACCCCAGCCATCGAGCGCTCTTTGCTGCTCAGCAAATTGGTCTCCGAATAAGCTACAGTTCACATCTCGAGAAAAGAAAGCTTCCATACGAGCTATAAGCCGAGCCGAGCCGAGCCGAGCCGAGCCGAGCCGAGCAGTATAGATATATCCCCATATGTTAAGAAGAAGAGGCGTTAGTCGGAAAGGCACACGGGATTCATAATGTAGGGGAAATCCCAGTACACACACACACACACACACACACACACACACACACACACATATATATATATATATATATATATATATATATATATATTATAATCACTACTAATGTCTTTTTTTCATTAATACTTCTATTAAGATTCACCTTGGGACTTCTTAGCCTACGATTGTAGAATTATTACTTTTCTATATTAATTGCAGACGAAGCAAAATTAACCGGGCAGCATTTTTATTGCATGTTTTCGGAGATAATTCGATCGAATTCGATTGATTACGTCCCGCTTAGTAGATAATCTATCGAGTATTACGATAGCCTAGGCTAAATAGGCAGCCTAATTAGGGTAGTTTTTTATTGAGTTTGTAGTAACCATTGATTGTGAACGCTCTGCACCTTGTTTAATTTTGTAAAAAAAAACCCACATTTTGCAATGGCCAGCAACCAACGTTTAATAATGTAGGAACATGTCTTTATTGTAACCAGGCAACAAAAGCGAAACCACGTCGATTTTAAGACAGATTTTATGGTTAAATATACAGAGATACGGTTGATAGCCTCATTCAACGCAATCAATCAAGAGTTTCAGGTGAAGTTCTTCTAAGACCAGTAGGATTAGGTTCTGGCTGTAGAGACCAAAAATATGAACTTTCGAAGTTGCTTTCGCTCGTAGTCCACGGATGTCCGCCAGAAGAGCTGAGGATGAAATTGACATCTCACAAAAATCAATTATAAAAATTCTACCCTTTACTTACTCACTTGAAACCATATCGCTTGCACTTGCTTCATACACTTAAAGTAAATGTTCATGTCTATCGCGTGAAGTTATGTAAGATCTTTTTACAACTGTGCAATGGACGCTAGCTTCGATTAAAAGATCACCTGGAATGATGAAGCATCCTTTAAAATAATTATCCACTTCAGTCCACAGATTTGTGTTGGCTGGTCAAGTGAAATTTTTTACCTAATCTTCAAAAAGGAAGCCAATATCATCGGTGTCACGGTTCAGAATGGGATCTATGCTACAGGTTTGGTTGCTCAGTTTTTTTTATGAAACTGTGACAGAGCGACAACTACGTAGCGATGCTCAACAATGATTTCCTTCCCAAAGTGGTACACTCACCGCATATTCATGAGATGTGGTTCCAACAGGACGGGACACCAACCAATTTCAGCTTCGCTGTGTATGATTGCCTCGATGAGCAATTAATTCGTTCGCTAAGACATATTTTGGAGTACGTGGTCCCATGAAGTATCTTCCTCAAAATACTGACCTTGAACTACCTGACTTTTTTTGTTTGGAGGGGTGTTAAAGAATTCAGCTTATGCTTAAAGACCAGGGACTATTTAGCAGGTAATTCAATATTTTTAGTTGTTTCGCAGACATCAACGAAGATTTAGGGCGAACGTGGTCAGCTTTTCGAGCACGCTCTAATTATGATTTATAATTAATTTTCTAGTACCATGTACATTATAATTTCTTAAATTGGGACTAAAAGTTCCATGAACATAAACTTTCGAATAAAATGATTATTGACTGCATAGTTACTTCTTCTGCCTGATTATATTTGTAATCTTGTCTAATCTGTTGTTAAATTTATATCCTGTATTACTGGATAATACTTCTCGAAGCGGATTACAAAAGTTGGAAATTTCATATAAAAATTAATTACAACATAGATATGTCCTAAAACTCATCCCAATTAGTTACCCGTTTCTGATTGCATTGCTATATTTCTTAAATAACTTTTGACCCTCTGTACTAGCGTTTCTCAGCCTTTTTACCTTTGCGGGTCCCTTGAAATAATTTGGAGGGGGCCCCATATAAAAATATATCTTAATTAACTTTGTAAAGCTCTATCAACCGTATTAGGAAATTCAAAATTAAACCTCTCAATATGCAAAAACAAAATTGTTAACTTCGTAGAAATTTCTTCCGCAGAAAATATGGTCATATTAGATAATTCTCTATCGCTTATCATGCGAATATTTTCGTGAAACATTTTGAATTGTCTTTACTCCTCTCCATTATTTCAAACCAAATTTTGTATGATAGTTATATAGATGACGTCATCAAAATATGGCCTTTAAACAGTTTAAACTTTTTTGATAACTTTCTCAACAGTCTCAATAACCTCCACTCAACCAGCAATTTTAAATTTAAATGGGAAAAGGAAAAGTGTTTACTCACTGTTTAGTTTGTTTCATCGGAAACAGACACATTCCAATTCCTATATTCATTTTTTCTCGCTTCACGATGTAAATGTTAAAAAAGCCGTTGCATTAAGTATGTTCTTAAGAGCATTTATAATTTGCGATTCTCGTTCTTTGCAAGATGAAATTACATATACGACCTGTATATTTATTGAACTGAAATATCCCCTCCACTTCATTAACGCAAATTTATCTAAAACCAGATCATATTTTACTGCTTCAATGATAAAAATACTGAAATTATTAAGAATTGTCTATCTCTTCCATTCTTGCCAATACTTAAATCATAAAGCAGTGTTTTCTCCCTTAACACACCTACATTTAAATACCCTTCTACAATCCTGAGATATTTTCCTTCAACAATTCCCATTGAGAAAACCAATGAAGCAGGCGGATGTTTAATTCTTTGAAAATCTAATAATTGCCTCTCATATTTAGGAGAGACGAGAAGATCCTTAGAAAACAGGTTATATGAACACAAAGGTTATGTCTGACAAGCAAGTACTGCATCGAGTATTTTTAATCACATAAAAGTTTAAACCATACAATTGATTACCGTAGGAAAAATTCCCGATCCTACGGAAGTTCAAGAAATCCCCAACTTTAGACTTTCGGACGGGGAAATTAAATGTAGTCCCTTTGTCCAAAATATAATTAATAATGATATCATTAATGACCTTAAAATCACTTCCCCAAATTAGTGACATTGTTCCGTTGGAAATATTTGTGTTGATATCTGTCTTCTCTCAGTATACGACCGAAGATTGTATGGTAAACTTCATACAGAAACTAGTCTCGCAGATTAATATTATCCTATTATCATTTAGTCAACTTGCTAGACGTATTAATTATTTTATTCAAAATCATCCAGAATTTACTTTCGTCAATTGGTCCCCGAAGGGAGTAGACCTGAACACTATAAAATCCTTTTGACTTCAATGGTTCTGGAGTGGGATAATAATGTCCTGATGTGAAATCCGAATCCACCTTTTGCAGAAGCAAATCCGAGGCCGCATTATGGAAAATTTGGTGACTCGATGCAGGAGTGTGTAAATCAGGCAAGGGGGTATTTTACAAGGTAGTAACGAGTCAAATTGAGTGCCTATATTAATTGTACCCTTAATTCTTGACATATGAATTAACTAAATATGAGTATTGGAGTAGGTAAAACAGAAAAATGTGAATTGCATTGCTCCCTAAGGACCATCTCTGGTGTTAAGACCATAATTATAAATACCAGATTCTTCATCATCATTAACCACTATCCTATAACGTGTGGTGGTGGTGGTGGCGACCCCGTCCCTGTCCCGACAGTGGGTGGGGGACCCTCAGACCTATTCCAGGCCATACCCTAGCTCCCCGAACTATCGCAAGAGCAGACCCGCCGCCTTCTGAGGTCTCTCCCAGAGATCCACCGGGCCCAGGTCTGTGTGTATCTGTGGGCAGTTCAGGAGATGTGGGGTGTCGTGTATCTGTGTTAAGCATTTGGGGTGGTTTGTTGTTGTATGGGTGGTAGGAGATATTTTGTGCATGTATGACATCAGGAGGGTGATTTTATTGTTCTTATATGTGCTAGTGTTCTTCTGATCTGCTTTGTGAGTGTTTGTTATGAGTTGTGTATGGTTGGAGATGGTGCACTTAATATTTTGTTGTGGGTTCTGATTATCAAGTATTGTTGTATGATCTGAGAGTGGATTGTTTTCTTGTTTTGCTTGATTAGGTCTTCTGATGTTGCGTTACAGAGTCTGTGTCTAAGTTGGTGGTGTAGTTGTTGTAATCTAAAATGGTCTGTTTTTTGTCAGTGATTGGGAGGTTTTCTGGTGATGTGGTGGAAGGGATGATTTAGATGTTGTGTTTTCGGCCTGAGTTGTGATGCATGTAGTTTTAGGTGTATTTTGATTGGTATGATGTTCGTCTCGTCGTGTAGATGTTGGATCTTTGTGTCAAGAGTGCATCTCATCATGTGGCAGTGCGTGCGGGGGGCTGTGTTTTGTAGTGTCTGTAGTTTTTTGTGTTGGTTTCTGAAGTGATTGAAGACCAGATTGTGTTGGCGTATTCTAGTGCTAGTCTTGTGATTGTCTTGTATGTGTTAATGAGCATTTCCTTGGTTTTTCCCCAGTGTGTAGTTGTGAGTGCCTTGATGAATTTGAGTGTTTTTATGGCCTTGACTAATCTGTTTTGTATGTGTTTTGAGTATGTGAGTTTGGGGTCAACAGTGAGGCCAAGGATCTTCGGTTCTTTTGTGGTGGTAGTGGGTGTTTTCTATGTTTAGATCTATTGTTGTGTTGTATTCTGCAGGGTCTGGTGTGAAGAAAATGGTCATTGTTTTGGTGGCGTCTAGCTTTAGTGAGTTTTCTATTGTCTATGTGTGTATTTTGTTGAGGTAAGGTTGTATCTCTTATGCAGCGGCTTTTGGTTTGTTGTGTGATGGAAGTATCGTGATGTCGTCTGCGTAGGTGACAATGTTTACTGTTTGTGGGGGAGTTGGTATATCTGAGGTGTAGATGTTGAAAAGTTTTGGGGAAAGTACTCCTCATTGGGGAACTACGGATTTTGTGTGTCTGTGTTTAGATTTTGTGTTTTGTATGTGGGTGTATTGGAGTCATTCCTTGATGTAGTTTGCTATGTACTTGATGAGGGTGGTAGGTATGGTGAGTTTGTGGATCTTGTTTATTAGTTTATTTAGGTCTACTGTGTCAAAAGCTTTGGTTCTATGTGACGATTTCTTTTGTTGAATCCATTTGTGATTATGTTTTTTATTCTGCCTAATGTTGTGGTGGTTGAGCGCATGGATTTGAAACCATGTTGGTGTTGTGTGTTTGTGATGCTGGATGTGATGTAGGGTAGGATAATTATTTCTAGTGTTTTGGCTATGGGGGAAAGCAGCGCTATTGGTCTGTGGGAGTCTCCTTTGTTTATGTCTTTGTTTGGTTTGGGTATTGGAATTATTTTTGCTACTTTTCATTGTTTAGGTATGCTGTTTGTATTTATAGCGGAGTTGTAAGTGTGCTTGAGGAGGTTTATGGCATTTTGACCTAGGTGTTTGATGTTTATGTCATCAAGGCCGGTGGAGTTGTTGTCTGTCGCTTGTTTTGTGCTCCCATTGCTGGTCTAGGTGATGTTTTCATAATTTTTGTTTTTTGTTCTTTTATAGCGCGAACTATTTGTTTGTTTTGTTCTCTAATGTTGAGGTCTAATGAGTTTTGTTTTCTAGTGTTTTTCTATGACCCCTATGCAAAATGCTACCCAACATTTTCCACACCAATTGGCCCTTCATACTGATATGCTCTAGCACCTCAACGCACAACACAACACATAAATCTACATAGTAGATTTATGTTAAAGTCAATTATATGTATTTAAAAACAAAATGCCGCTACTCTCCCATACCGCTCATATGATTACATTCCGACTTGTAAATTTGTGTTCCCCTAAGTTTTCCATCTCCCTATTCATTAGTTTACCAATGATTGAAAATGACAAAGGTCTCAAGTCAAAACCTGGTTTCGCAACTAAATTGATCCTAACACTGTGGTTTCTTTCCTGCATTAAAAACCAAAACAAGAATACCAGATCAGATTCATGTTGTATGCCGCTTGTGACTGATTTCCTTCAAGAATTATTTCCATTGACAACAACTCTACCTACCGTTTTCCAACCAATCTTCAATCCATTATAATACGCTGCCACCTATTCCGTGCGAATGTAGCTTTATTAAAAGTCTCTTATTAGGAACCGTGTCAAAAGCCTCTTTGAAATTAAGATAAACTACGATAGCTTTACCTTGGTCAAGCGTAGCGAACATTTCATATAAAAATAAATCGAGCAAATTATTATACGTATATCGCCCTTGTTAAAATTCACGCTGATAGCCATTTATCAAGCTTTTTAACTCGAGATTCTCCACGATCTTGCCTCTAAAAACTAATTTTTAGGAACGTTGTGTCAAAGAATTCTTCCTTCGGTAGTAAATTAAAAAAAAAATATTGTAATAGGGTTTTAATATTTTATTTTATAAATCTTAAACTGAATTGGATAGATTTTATCAGGGTTAGGCGGCTTGGAAATATTAATTTTCTTAATATTAAAATTAATTTAATTTTCAGTGGTCATGTTTTAAAATGTACAATTGTCTTCAAAATTTATTATGTCTTGTATTTTAGGTAAGTTATTTGTGCTTTTATAGTAAAAAGTTCGTAAAAATGCTCATTAAACTTTTAACCCACGTGGGCTAGATCGTTACTAGGGCTACTCTTGCCATTCGGGGGAGGGGGGACGAAATACTCTATAATTAGCTTACGAATATTTATATATTTTTAAAATTGTTTAGTTTCATTTTACGGCAATATAGTTACCAGTTTCAATTCTCGAAAGTATTGCTGTGGTTCAAATTTTTCTACAATCCTTTACGTTCTCTAACGCACCTTTTTGATCTGGCCATTAGCCCACGAGACATTATTTGACCCATCAGAATCTCTAGGTTTATACCGCACTATTTCATCCCAATTTAAAAGTTATAAGTGGGAGGGGTGAGGTCAAAATTACGCGATTTAAAGTTTGGGGTCACTTTTCCCAAGTGCCTGAAAGTTTGCCAGTAATTGTCGTACTTATTTTTATAAGAATTTTATTATCATGTCGGGAGCCTCTTTCACGATGGGAAAGGGACGGGTGGCACAATTGACTAAGTACATAAAGATCTACCCCAAAGAATAGCTTTAGAAAATTACTAAATTAAGAAGGAAATAGGCTTGCTTTGGATATTTATCACTTTAAGCAATAAGGTCAGCAACATAAACAAAAATATATTTACGAATTTATCAGAGGGTTTAATCCTATCGGCAAAGCCTACTAGCTCGGTCTCTAACGCCCTAGTTAGTCCCCTCAAATTTGGTCGGCTCTCGTATTCTCCAGACATCTCTGCGTCCCCTAATTCTCATTTACACATCAAACCACCCTGAAAAATTGAAGGGGTTGAAATAAACAAAAAACAACAACTAAATAAAAATCTAGATCAACTTTAACTGGTCATGATGATTGGAAGCTATGTGCTATAGCATTTCGTATATTTAGGTTTGATTTGGGGGTAAAAGTCCCCCTACCACGTCCGTCACACACCACATCTATTCACACCTAACACATACAATATCACCTACTTTCCCATCGGTTAGGTCTCTATGTTTTAAACGCTGTTTAACGAAATATTCTCTCCTTTAGGAGGTCTTCCGAATCTCTCTCGCAACACCAAAATCAAATAGTCTCTTCTTAAATCTATTCTAATTTTTGAGTTGCATGAAGAATCATGCAACTCAAAAATTTGTCCTTAACAACATAATTTGCCTCTCTTTACCTATCATATACATCACTTACTTATTTATTCTTCACTTATATAATCTCATACATTAATCAGTCTCGAATGCTCCATCAACATTGATCTGAATCTCGAACTTCCATACACGAAAATTGGCACCAGCATACTTTCACGTTAATTCCTAGCACATTTCACAATGTAATCCTTAGGATTATTGGATATCTGATCGCTCCTGAGACTTTCTTACAATGCACAACCTTGTGATCGGTATCAGTTTCATTTATACATCCGTTGCTCGTTGACATTAAACCTCTCATTTTCTCAATTGCCACGCTTTGGTCTTTAATATCACATGCACTCAAACCTTACTGCCAAACAGCAGTTTACCTCCCTCCCTCCACCCAAAATAATTAATCCAAGGTTTCACTCAACATTTGCGAAATTCTCTCAGGTCACACTAGTAAATATAATCGCTCTAAGGTCAAACTAGTAGAGATAATCCTTCTCAGGTCACACTAGAAGAGATAATCCCTTCCAGGTCACACTAGTAAATATAATCCCTGTCCGGGCATACTAGTAAATATAATCCCTCTGAGGTCACATTATAAAAGATATTTCTCTTTTGGAGTAATCATTATTTTTAAAGTTGTCATGTTAGGTGAGATAATTATTATATTATATTAGTTGAAATGATTAAATTAAATTTAATATTATTTGTTTCTTAATATAAAAATATCCTTTTTGAGAATTGCGATCATATGGTGTGGAATCTCAAACAAGGTCTGCTGACTCAAAAAGTTGCGTGCTCTCACTTATTCTGATTTATGACCTTACGACCCTCAAAGTTTTCAATAATTCTCGGACTCACGTTGGGAAGACCTTGGCAATTCTATCATTCTAAAGAGAAAGTAAAACAACATTAGCGTTTCAAATTTCGTTAAAATCGGCAGAATAGTTGGGATGTTATTACCAAATAATTCCCAGACAAACCTTGAGAGGACCTTGACAATTATATCATTCAAAAGAGAACGTAAAACAACATATAGAATTTAAATTTTGTTAGAATAGGCCTAATAGTTACAATGTTATCACAAAACAAAAAAAAGCAAAACGGGGACTGACCGACCAACCGACCGACATAGTGAGATGTAGAGTCTCACACAACTAAAAATTGTGATCTCATTATTTTGAAAACGGAGAAAGATGCGCTCATCTTTATCCAAGAATACGACCTGATAAAAAAAAATCTAAGTTATGTTACCGCCGTAACCATTCATTGCGCTTAAGTATTCGTGGTGGATCTGCTCAGCGGGGCTCTAACCAGTGTATTTAGGTAAGCAAAGGGACGTGGTTTGATGGTGGATTTGTTTTGTTGTCCTTCCTGGCTGTGTTTATCTGCAAATGGATCATGGCCCCTGACTACAATTATATTTTGTAAGGAAGAGCTGGATATTAATGCTTATACGGCAGTGAACTACAGCACTTCTTTGCCAGAAGCGTTCCCAGATAATATTCTCAGTAAGCTTTCTCATGTGGACGTCCCTGGAGATACTTTCGAAGTCAATCAAACTTTATTCGTGAAGGAAATATATGTAGGCATAGAGTATTTGGTGAGGTAGGGTGGGAAAGTCGTGAGATTTTTCTTTGCGCTTTTCCATCACGAGATTTCGAAAACTCAAATAGAATTCTTGAAGGCTTGCACTTCATCTGGTTCTGCAATAATAAGTGACATGTAGAAGGCCTACGACCCTATTTATGATATTCACCTTCATAACTACAAACGTAAAACCGTCAATAATGGTGGTAAGTTCGTTTTGAAAAAAAGGATCTCACACTCAGAAAATTGAGAGTGCCTGGAATTGCCTAAAACTTGCAAAGAAACGCTTCTGCGTGCGACAGAGACTCCGCTTCATGTTAGATCCTTATTTGTGTGAATTCTTATAGTGGGAAAAAAATACAGACCTATTTGATATGATATTGTGCTGCATTTCTGACTCTAAGCGTTAAACTAATACAGTATATTTACTTCATTATTTAAAAGTTATTTTGAATAAATTGTATAAATATTATCTATATCATAATAAGATATCCTAACCTAACCTTACCCAACTTTAAAAATAATAGTGGTAAAATTAACAAAAAAATCGGAGAAAATACACCAGTCCAATACATCTAACCATGCCACCTTAAAAAGAGCCATCACAAATTTTAAGTTCACTAAACTTCACCAGTTTCGATGCGGATTATATTTCAAAGGCTTTCTATATGAGATTCCTTCGTTGATGTTCAGCAATAAAAATGACATCAAAATATGTCTACTTCTGATAGATTTCATCTCTTTAATGTTGGTTTATGTATTCCTCGACAAGTGTATGTGCACATATTACCTGGTAATTATTTCTAATTTAAAAAAATGGACACGGACAAAATATATTTATATATAAATGAAGTTAGTGTGATAAATTTATGATGAACATATTTATATTTTTGCATTATTCACAGAATTTAATGTATATTTTCACACATACCTCACATTATTTTTCTTTTTATTTCAGTTTGATGAGAGGGTAGTGAATCCAAAGGGTGAAATTAAGATGAACTCCGCCCAGCACTTTGCTTTCCATTTCCGTATTTCGCTTCGTTTTAGGAATAAAATATTAGTTGTTGCCTTCTCTTTGTGTGGGTGTGCTATCTGGAAAATCGATGAATGTGTGTAATAGAGCAAGTATTTCATTACTCTTGAGCATCTTCGCTCTATCTATCATGATACATTCGATGGTCACTGGAAAAGGGCAGAACATCCTTACATAAAAACTATTATATATTTTGATTAATCTTTTTCTTTCATAAACTACAAGTTTCTATATATATATATATATATATATATATATATATATATATATATATATATATATATATATATATATATATATATACATATATATATATATATATATATATATATATATATATATATATATATATATATATATATATTCGGGTACCTTATTTAAACAAACATTGTTTTTACAAGTTTATTGACAAATCCAAAATAACAGCAAACTTCTATAATTGAGATCTCATAGGTAGATTTTCATTCACACAGCTTGCATCAACCATATAATTAAAATAACAAAGAAATAAATGGCTTTTAAATATTTTTTTAAATAATATGAAAGTTTAATACTTTATTTTAATACGCAAGAATTTTTCTACACTATATCTTACCCGTATAGTAAAATTACTCATACAAATTTAAACTGATAAATTACTTCAAAATGAAGTTTTGCATGATTTTCTTATTGATCACTATCTCTCGCGGAATCCTTAGCTACCTACCTACCACGAGTGGAACTCTAGAGTTCCAGTAAACCCTTGTTGAGGAACACTACTCTATAGTCTAGAACGTTAACAGCAGAAATCAGGAAGGTATGTCTTCTCCTGTGTAACGTCTTTATATCAGGTGTCATCATCAATTTATAAACGATAGCATAAAGTCGGTAGACAAAAGGCTGCCACTCGCTAATTCTACGCTAAAAAAAAAAATAATTATATTTTAATTATTCGCCGCAGCTCTGAAACTGTAGACCCAAACCGATTAAAAAAATACCATAGACTGAAATTCCTGAAGCTCGGTTAAGAAAATCATCCTTCTTTCCGAAATTCTCCCCTTTCATACTCTTTATTAAGCCTAAATTAATCTCTGCGATTTAATTGAATATACTTTGATATTAATTCTTCCTCTAAGGAGTCATTTTACAGAAATTCAATGCATTTCCAGTGAGTGTCCTTTCGTAAAAATAGAACTAGAGGCCACATAATTCATTAATCCATCCTGCTTTGCTACTTTAATTGGCTTTAGAGGAAAGTCCATTACGCATACAAAATTTTTGCTTCATAGAACTAACTCGAACATTCACATTATAGACATACACACGCCATTCCATCGTAGTCTAAGAAGCGGGAAGAGCAACCCGCTTATTCCAACTTTTCATTTCTCTCTTATTACAATGGGACTTATATTTAAGGTCATGTAGTGTACTTGAGGGTTCGCGAACGACATTAACTAATTATAGGGAAGAATAGAATGTAATTTCCTTTATTTCGTCTTCCTTATGTTTATAATTTTTCTTGCGTTTAAACCTTTATTTCCAAATCAACTTCCGCTTTCCCACTAATGCCTGATTTTCCACCATTAGCGAACGGTAAAAGTTTTAACGCGTAATGAGCGGAATGAATTTTAATTTGCATATTATTCCAAAATAATGGATGCAAAAAGTAAATAGTTCCATGATTGATTTCACCTCTAAACAAAATTTTTGGAAAAATTTCAATCGATTAACTGAGGCATGGATTGTAATTGAACGAACACTTGTATATAGGATAGTACATGTAAAATAGATTTTTTTTTATTCGAAGAGCCTATTTGGCGACTGCTTACTGGGGAAAAAGTCGCTGTAATCACCTTACAGCCTAAACTAGCCTAGATTTTTAAAAAATATGCAATAATCCCAAAACCAAATTAAAAAGAAAGAAAAAACAAACAAAAACAAAATGAAGCAAGAAGGAAGCACGCTCCAGCGTCGGGGGGGAGCCACCCTCTCCCCGGTGTAGAAACATGTGACCTAGAACAGAGAGATTCAGCCTTCTCCAAGGGACAAGGGGTAACATCTCCACACATCCCGATACTGGGACAGGTAACGTGCGCGAAGATCACCTAGAGTGGGAAATTCAACAAGAATGTGCCGAACAGTTTAGGGGACAACGCAGTCGTCCTAATAAGGTGCAGGTGAGCGCATTCGAAGACGACAAAAAGCGAGCTGAAGCCTTCGCGGGATTGGACAGTAAGTTATCTTCTTTGCCAAGCAGCCAGGAGGGCTGCCCTGATCCTTGCCATGTAGATGGTGTGAGGATGAGCGAAACGCTGGTCTGGTCGCCCAGACTCTTTTGCGCCCTCATCGCGTGCGCATTCCCCGAAATTACCACATGTCCAAGAACCCAGCAGAAGATAATCTCGACATCCACCCGCCACACTTGGAGGGATCTCCACGCACCTTCCCACTCTTGCCTTCTGTTGTCACCATAGTTGCTGAAAAAAAGTCACACTGAGAGTAGATACTATTACCTCTAAATGACTTAGAAGCTTAGGAATATTCCAGAATGTGATAATTACATATAATCGGTCCCGCTCAAGCGTTGATGGGCTTTGCCAACCCACTTCGACTTGGACATAAAAAGTGGTGAAATTTAGGGAGAGTAAGAGAGAGATAGTAAAGAGAGGGAAGTGGTGAAATAGGGTGAGTTTAAAGAATAGATGTTGTGTGGGACACAGAATAAATGGGTCCCTGGTGAAAGGGTAGCCCTGTTTGGTTAAGTTTTGTTTGTTTTTGTTTTTTGGGGTGTATTTTGTTTGTTGTTTTGTTTTGTTTTTTAATAAACTATAAAAATTATAATTTATTCAATTAAATTAAACATGTTAATTCAATTCTTTTTTTTATATATGATCTTTGTCGAGAAATAGGTCACCTCTCCAGACAATACGTCTATATATACATATATGTATCTATTGGTTGGGAGGAAAGAGATAAAAACCACGAGAATATGCATATATATATATATAAAGTTATATATACACATATCCTCTAATATACATACGCGTAATTCGCTACGTACAAGTACGTTCACTTCGTAAGAGTAATCCGTTGGTTACGAGATATACGAGTGCGATTTTACTACAGGGGCCGATAGCGTTTAATGAGTTTACCAAGTTGCAGTTCATAGATATATTTAAAGAGCAACAACCAAAAATATAATTTTAATAAGTCACTATTTAACATATATATACATACGGAAAATATAGGAAATGTAAATAAGGACAATACTCACAGAATATAGATAATTGCCAATCGGGTAACGTTAATTACTTGTTAGTTAGCTTTTAAATGGGATACTATAAATCAGTTATACAGTAGAAATATTTAAAAGTCGGAAAGTGGGTCGATTAATGGGAGATACAAGCAAGGGGCGTTTTATTTTAAAGGGTTCACCTCGAGGAAGGGGAATCCTTTAGCGAGTCAGCGCGGGGGAATGGAGACGGAAAATTGTCGTGATTCTCGGCCGAATATCGTGATGGGGACGATGATGAAAGGGGGAGGGGGGCAGAAGACTAGTTCACTATCCTCCTTGAAGACGGACGATAGCAGCTCTGATCCAGATAAGTGCAACCTATAAAAGTCGAGACTCTGATGCGGCTCGGCGCGAAATCTCACACGGGAAACTGGAGATCCTTGAAGGGGTGTTCCAGATGAGACGAGAGGAATCCCGGCCAATCCTCCAGGGATGAAACGATTCGAGGCTTGCTCTGAACTGAGTAATCCTTCACAAAATAATGGATCTGCCTGGTAAGATCCAGCCTCGATGGTATAAGTGAATACCAGAGACTTGGGGAAACAGACTCACGATCTAAACCGAAGGCGACAGGTTTTCAAACTCAATATGCCGATATTCGAAAACCCAGGGTATTTATATGACAGCCATTTTTTTGGTGCTTAATTGCTGAAAAGCACGGACGTCTGGGAAAAGGCTTCTAGCGCCTAGAGGGATTAGTTTTTTTCGCCCGAAACAGGTCTTAATGGTCTCCAACGATGTGGGTGGGAAACTTTTGTTAGCAGTTTCCCGACTACGAAGATTAGCGCTTCATCGTCGAGGTAAAAGCCTTTAGCACCCAACTTAATTAACTGCACCTGTGAGCAGCTGACGGATATTCAAATTCTTTCTTCTTTAATTTTCTCTTTAGTTTAAGAGCTTACTCCACGTAGAGTTATACTTAGGAGACATAGGGAGAGAAGGAATTCAAGAAACAAATGAAGGGGTTATTCTTCTTGGCGTCCCTTTCCCATACAAACTTAATGGTCCTAAATGACATTCAATTCTTTATTTCAGGCGGGGTTTATTGTTCCCGCTGTGGGTTTTTGAAAAAGCTTTTCTACTTAAATTTTGGATTTTGATATTTTGAAAAGTTTTGAAAAAAGGGTAAATCTTAGTGATAGTTTATGAATTTCTACTAAAAAAACCTGAGCATTACACAGGTCGTTTTTTTGTGATTTTTCGATTTCGCAATTGTCATTTTCTTCTGGAGTAATTTTGTAGATTGAAGACTAGAAAATCCTAAACATTCTTCAATCTATTCAGCCTCAGTAATTTTTTGGCCGTTGTGAATAATTGTCATTTTTGTTTTTGGACGTTTTCCTTTAAGACGTTTAACCGTCTTTAGAGCGTGTGTGAGTCTCTTTCTATGTCGAGTCTGTCTATTAGTCTGTCCCATAGTAGCATTTGCTGGTCCGTAATTAGTGTCTGGTGTTTGTCTTTAATTTGTCTTAGTCTTCTGTGGGCATTGTGTTTGGGGCCTATCAGCGATACTACATTGGACAGCTCCCTATATTCTTGAGCCAGGGCTCTCATGGGAGGCGTCCAAGGGGGAGCTGGAAGGGTTGTTAATTAATACGAGGAATACTAGTTTGTTCGGCTTTGATTAGAAAGTCAGTGATTTTATCCAGTTTCTCATCTATTTATTCTAGATTAGCATCAAATAAATGGTCGGGGATATAATTTAAGGGGTATTTCTATAATTTCCCCAGTCCGCTTGCTTGTAGCTTTTGCGTTCTGGAATTTCAATTTGAATGGCATTTACTCCTACTGTAATTTTGATAGCCTGGTGGTCGCTCGTTGATGGGGCTCGGTTCTATGTAGTAATTGTAAGGAAACCTGATACTAGATAGGACTATATCGGGTTTCGTGGCTGCTTTTTCCCATATGTACGTCGGGAATTCTGGTCTGATCCTTGTCATGTATTGTCTGTCGAGTAATACTTTGATGTTTCTACCTGTATTGTTTTCAGAGGTATATCCTGCCGCAGCACAGCTTGCATTAAGATTTCCGGCAAAAATTACACTTTTCTTGTGGCAAAATATCTGCAAGAGGTTGTGCATGGGCGTATAGCCGTGTCTTGGGGGTTGGTACCCTGTGGCCACGACCAGTCCCCCTAGGGCAGTACCTACTTCAATCGCAAGGTGGGATTCATCTAAGTCCTCCAGTGTCCTGTATTTTATTTCTTTTTTGACGGCTATTGCGCAGCCGTCATACCGTTCATAGCTATGATTCTTGCCAATGACGTCTTATTGAAATAATTTTAACTGTTTTTGCGCGGTCAGTCCGTGTTAAGAGATAAGTATTATGTCAAGGTCACTCCGTCGCATAATATTGCCATAGATGGAACTTTTTAAGTCCCACCCATTGACATTTATATGTAAGTCTGTCTCTCATTTTGTGTAGTGTTGGTTCTCTAGTGTGTGGGATTAAAGTAGACGTTTATTAGTATTCTACTTTAGCCTAATGAGGTGTAAGGGGCGGGGTGCGCTCCCTGCTCTTTCTTTTTTTATGTATTTTGTGTACTTGATCGCGAGGAAACAGTTCGGGAGCAACTTTATCATGTTTTGAGTGAGAGTATCTTCAATCTGCCGCTTGGAAACCTGTTCTGAGCATTCCCACTTGTACCTTCCGGTCCTACAACCTTCAGCTACTTCGCAAGAATCGAGCTCGTTTGGGAAAGGAGCTGATTCGGGGACAAATATTTTGAGATTGAATCCTCTCGCGTGGTATTTGAGTTGATGCTCTCTCCCTCGCGAAGAGGAAGAGGTTGACCTTGGGCGGCCGTTTTTGGAGGTTTTTCTTGATCAGGGATACCTGGCCTCCTTGCGGCGCACTGCTTCCTTGTTGGGTGAGTGTGTTTGCATGTTGATTGTAGTGATGGTGTTTTTCTTGGGTGAAGCTGGCGCCTGTGTTGTTGTTTGTGTGACTGCAGGTTTATTAAGACGCAAAACGCGTGTATTGGTTGTGTTTGGGGGGCGTGGGAACTTTTTGGCATACTTCTTGGTACTGAGGGGCTACGCTAATTCTCATAACTTACTCTGAGAGTGGATTGTCCGGAAACCACATCTATTGCAACCCGTTCTTTCCAAGCATGTGGTCGACTTCCGTGGCAAAGGGACCTGGGCGAGTAATGTTTGCAATGTGCGCATAGTAGATGCAGCACATTATTTTGGTTGAGTGTTCATTTTCACTATGGTGGTATATCTTCTGGTCGTTGGTCTCGGCAATAGTGGCTTTGGCTAATTTAGCTTAAGTTTAGTTTGCCTTTTTCTCTTCGAAATCGCGTTAAATTTTGGTTTGCTTTGGGATTTCCTGCTTTTTAATCGGAGATGCCTTAGACATAGTCTGTGGGGGCCTTCACAGTTTAAGCATTTGAGAGAGTTACTCTTGCAGTCGCCCCAAAAATTGTCGCGGCCCGGCGCAAAATGTTTTTTCTGGGCAATTTGACGTAGTGTGTTTGCCGTACTTGTATTACCAAAAGCATATTTGTAAGTCGACAAACTCCTCTTGTTCCATCTGCTCTGAGCAGACTCTTACGTTGAAAAGTCTGCTTTTCGAGCCATAGTAGTGTCCTCCAAAACAACCTTGAATACGTGCGTGTCGTTTTTTAATTTAATTACCTCAGCTACTTTTGCCCATGGGTGGTTCTGTTCAATTTCGTTTTTAATCTTATCTGCCGAATGGCACCCGTTCCAGGAGTCGAGGCGCCTGCAGATCAAGCTACGGTTTGTTCTAATTTGTGACGGTGTGGTCGTTTTAAAGTTAATTGGCTTAAGACATTCAACGGCCTTGCTTGAGGTCAAGGCTTTACAGTTAGTCTCCCTCGCGCAAATGGCCGATTAACCATATTGAATGTCTATCAGTTTAACCAAAGCAATAATGAGGGATACGAAACCTTTTCGAAAACCTTTCCCTGTATCTGGTTTTGAGCCCTCCGAGAAGACCCAGAGAGTGATATGGAGGGTCTCTCTCATTTCTCCTGCATCCTATCGCGAGATAGGGAATGGTGTTATGATGGTATTTGGATATGAATTTATGTATATATATATATATATATACACTGAAAAAAGTTTAGAAAAGAGAGGGGGGTGGAATGACCAAAGGAGGGGCCAAAGTCCAAGTAATTGTATACCACTTTACCTTATACTTCCTTAGGACTTGCGGGTGGGCCAGATGAGGCTCCGGTCCTTATGTCTAGCAAAGGAACGAAGATTTCACCCTATACTTTCCTAAATCGAAAAGTTATTGGTCCACTTTTCGAATGTAATCGCTTTATCACTTTACCAGTTTTTATTGTCACTAATCAAAGCGAGTCAAACAACTTCACCTTTACTGATATTCACTTTGTAAAAATTCCGAAAATGGGCACAGCGGGAAAAGCAGAGTAGCACCGGCAAGCAGAGCAGTTGGGTTTTGCCAACCCAGCCTACCATTCAGTCGAAATTATCCAGGATCTTTAACCATAAAAAATAGTGCCGGCGTAGCCACCTTATATGTGTCCTGGAGGAAGGTGAGCAGAGTGGACGGCATAACACACCCTATACCTAGTTTTTGCTCTAGTCAGCGGGCTTGTAGCCTTTGCATCAGGTAGGGACCTCACAGTATACACTGCCCCTCGACTAAGGCTCAGGAGAGGACGCTGGGGGGCCGGGCAACCAGAACCTCTTTGGATAGAGGAGCAGGTTTGGAAGGGAAAAGAGGGTATGTAATAAATAGAAGTAGAGAAAAGCGAGTCTACAAAAGAGTCGGGTGGTGAACACTTATTATTATCATACTCTAGTACTAGGTGATCTGAGGATGGTATGAAATTCACCAAGGAACCATGGCTACCGGATCAAACTCTGTCCAGATGGAAAAGTCATCCTGGTATAAAGTGCGAGTAGAAAAAGTTGAGGAGATAGGTCAAATTATAATAATAATAATAAGATTAAATAATATAATTATATAATAATATACCGCTAATAATAAATAATTATATTTCATAATTATAATAATACACAATAATAACAATACCTAGTAACAGTAATACACAATAATATAATTCCTCATAATAATAAATAACACTGGTCTGCGTCAAAAATGTACCTTAGCTTTTCTGTAGTGTTTCTTAATAAAATTGACCTCCTAAATCCGAATCTAGCCTCCGTTTTTCTTTATCAGGTCCTGTTTTTGCGATACAGGGGGTGATAATAATTTTATAGTTTATACATGTCCTATATTCCATTAAAATTTCAATCTTTTTTTCACTATTCGCAGTAAATTTTGTGTACATTTTAAGTAATTTTGTTAATAAGTTTATATTTTTGCCGGTTAGAAATTGCTTAGCATTATAATAATAAGAATAATAATAATAATAGTGGTTGAGTTAAAAATGAACAGAAGATTTTCATGTTCTGCAGCAATGCACAATCTCTCCTATAATTAAATCTTTGTATACCGCATAATGTGGAGTAAGGCTAGGATATCAAGATGAAAGTTTTGCATCACATATCTGCTGCAAGGGATGCTATATAAGTTTAAGACGCTTTAGTCAGGGCAAACAGAAGTCCCTCTCTTTTGGTGTTCCCATGGTGTGGAGAGATGGCAAGGACCACACTACGGACTGCTATTTTTGCATGATAAATCTTAAAGGTGAGCATTGTATCAAGTATTTAAGCTTTCTGTATTATACTGGCTCCTGAAAATGTCATTATTATGCATAGACTTAGCATAAAATTAAAAACTAACATAATTCACTTCGGCATTAACATATCTTTTACTAACCATTTATCAATTCCTTTATGTAATATGCAATTATATTTTCCACAGGTATAAATAAGAAGAATAAATATAGTGTGGTATATCCGGATGTTCCTTCTGCCATCATAAACCTGCCCCATGGTCCAGGAATTCCTATACCTTCTTACCCTGAACATATAGAGATCCATGAAGAGATTAATATCGAAGTTCATCAAGATTATGACACATCTGAATCTTATCAGGTTTCCACACATGATATGGTCGCAAGACCATTCACTCAAGTTCAGTTAAATGACCTGACCAGGGATCTAGGACTTTCAAAGGTGTCGAGGTATGGCCAAGTGTACGTGAATATGCGCACAGAGGCTCTAAGGTAGGCCAAGCAAGGCGACAACTGTTATTGTTTCTAAGAGTGCGATTTAAGAAAATAGCGGCAGTGCGTGACCAAGGAATATAACAAACACAATGACAAAAATAGATTTTTAATACACACGAACTAAAAGGAAACAACAATAAATATGGATATATAAAAAGGTACATTAATGAGACAGACTTAAACTCCGAATACTAATTAGATAACCGTGGTCAGGAAATAGTTATAATGGGAGATTGAGGGTAATAAGGGATTTACTTCCTTTGAGACTCGAGGGTAAGTTGGGGCAAACTTGGGGAAGTTCTTGGTGACCTTGATTACTCACGGGAGGTATCCACAGAACCCACAGCGGGTGGGGCTACTCTTTTCAAACCCACCTTTGCGAGATGCGGGCCTCTGGTCCTCAGGAGGTCACAGAACGAACTTCGAAGGGGGGGAGGGGAGATGACTTCTCCACGCTCGGCTTGAGCAGGCTAATGGGCCTCTTGTCGTAAGAGGTCACCAGAAGAACTTCGGAGGACGGCAACTCCAATTCTTGATCCAAAGGCAGATGAGAAAGGCTAAAGTTAACTCAGGGGACTCTTCTCCCTGACCCGAAGACACGGGGGTGATGTCTAGCTCTTCCGTGGCTTGCAACCTTCACTCCCTCTTCTTGGGAGAGAACTCGTTGAATTGCAGGCCTTTCGGGGAAGTCGCGTCTAACTGAATCTGCCCGTGAGCCTGGAGCGGGTTTATATATACCCGGAGTTATTCTAAACAGGGAGAGAGATTGAGACCATCTTTACCTTCCTTATCGGGCGTGATGAACCGAGCGCCTCCTTACGAGTAAGTGTCAACGGCTGGGATCAACAGCCGGTTCACGGCGAGTCTACAAAGCAGTCTCTCGACCCCAGGGGGGGAGGACGACCGGGATGAAGCTTCGGTAGGAATTTCACGGGAACATGGCGGCGGGTCAAAAGAGGGAGAGGTCGGAGGGAGGGGGGGAAGTAACGGCTTGCTTTCTATCCCGAAATACTGTCCTAAGAGGTGGGGAAATAAAATTATTCAAAGGGGATTCCTCCACAAAAGGAGAATGCACAACTTCTTGGATCTCGACTTCGTGAAAGTAATCTTCTCGCTTAGGAAACAACATTTTTTGGTACAGAAATAGAGAACAAGAGTTTCAAAGCTATTTTTTACAGCATTCTTCCAGCTCTTTAGTATACTGCGCCAATATTAAAAGACTTGTTAAGGCCATTGGAATTCTCTACAACCCATTAGAATGGAGAATTTTCATAGATTCACCCAGTAGAAGTTTAAAAGCTGTGTTACTGAATATTGGTAACAAGATAGCTTCCGTTCCTATAGGCCATTCAATACAACTTACCGAAAGTTATGAAAATATGAAAAAATTGCTTGATACAATAAATTTGTAGAAGTGTGTCCCTATAGGTTAATGCATCCTTTTGGGTTAATGGGGAACTTATTCTGATTGAGAAAGTATATAACATAACTCCATTAACTTAAAATAAGATGTACATATATCCAATTAGTTCTAATACAATAATTTAATGCATCGGCATACAGGACTTTTCAATACATATTCATATTCTTATTGTTTTAAGAGATATTACTTTGAATTTCTTTTTAAAAATATTACACTTTGAATTTACATACCCTGCTAAATTTCTTTTCAGGTAGTGTCTCTTATACTTGGGATGCAAACAAGCTACACGAAGCATCCCTGTTAACTATGTTTATAGGACAGTCGTGTAGATAGTATGCACTATGAGAAGAAGGTTTGGACTCCACGAGAGGCATTTAGAATTACATCAAAGAATATGATAGCTGAACCTTTAGTGCCTCCTCACAAAATACTGCTTCCTTTACTCCATATAAAGCTTGGCATAGTGAAAAATTATGTCTAAACCTTGAATAAAGAAGGCCAAGCTTTTAAATTTCTTCTTCAAAAATTTCCATAAATCAGTGAACCTAAGTTTCCTGCGGGAATTTTTGATGGACCTCAGATCAAGAACTTGATGAGAGATCAGCAGTTTGAGGCATCAATGGCGGACATAGAAAAAGATGCCTGGACAGCTTTCAAAGCTCTGGTTAACAATTTTCTAGTCAATAAAAGAAGCCCAGAATATGTTGCCCTGGTCAATCAGCTCCTAACAAACCTCAAACATTTGGGAGCTCGAATGTCTATAAAGATACACTTTTTACAGTCCCATTTGGATTATTTTCCCGACAACTGCGGGGATTACAGTGAAGAACAGGGGATAAGATTCTACCAGGACATACAACCAACGGAATCCAGGTACCAGGGTAAATGGGACGTAAACATGCCCGCTGACTACTGTTGGTGTTTGAAGAGTGATGCACCAGATGAGAAGCACAAACGAAAATCATCAAGGGAGTCTTTTTTTGGAAATTAGAATTATTTTCTTTATTATGTTGCATTCTTTAATTTTTTGTTTATTAAAAGGATTATAGTTTACATACGTTTATTCCTGTTTCTATGATATAACAATAATAATGCATTATTAGATAGAAAAAGGTTTTTGAAATTTATTTTCATGAAAAATGATGTAATCTCAATGAAAATGGTGTATGCTGTACTGAGAAAATCTGAGCTGATTGAACAAAAATACATTCATTTTTGAGCTCAGGAAGTTTGATTCATTAAGAAACCAACAAGAAATACTGAGGAAAATAAAATTATTTTTCAAACGAAGGCCTTTGTAATGATAATAATAGACATGAATAATACCTAGTAATAGTAATACACAATAATTATAATGATAATAATACACAATAATAATAATAATACCTAGTTTTAGTAATACACAATAATTATAATTCCTAATAATAATAAATAATAATAATATGTATATCATAATAAATACTGATAATAAATAATATAAAATAATACTAAATAATAATAATAAAGAGTAATAAGAATTACAAAAACAATGATAATGTTAATAATAACTTTTAATACTACTACTAATAATAGAAAGGTAGGGTAGTGTTTTGTGTGGACGAGGGGAAAGCGCAACAACAACTTTACCAGGCCCCATCAGAGAGTTCACGTCAACCCAGTGACGGGGCCTCCCTAATTTGCATTCAGTTCGGGGGGATGTGCCGCTCCTCCAGGTACTAAGTGCAACAGCCTATTTTGATCCCCGCTGGGTCAAAATAGTAACACACACCAAAGGTTTGTGATGTGTTGTTTCATTTGTGGAAGTGTGCGTGTGTTTTGGTAAATGAGATTGCAGATAACACATTTTTTGACAACTTTTCCTGTCTAGCTCCCGATCCAACCATTTGCGCTTCTGCCAAAATATACATTTTTACTTGGATTTTCAAAAACTGAGTTTGTTTGCAACTTATGAGTTTAAAGTAATTAAAGCAACTGAAAATCTCCCACTGTGTCGGATAACATATGTAGAACATTCTTTGTTCTTATGCATTAAGTATAGGTAATTTAAAAGTTTTCGAAAGAGGACCTTTGATTTAGAATGTAAGCTTATCAAATACCACGTATTTGTTCATATAACCAACAAATTAACGCGCTCGACATAAGCAATGTAAGAGAGAAGATAGTTTTCAATAAATCTCCGCAATATTTGAAATTACAAATGGTTCTCTAATGGAAAATAAATATCTTCTGTTCTTACATTGCTTTTAGTCATCTGAGCAACGTGCACAGTAGACAAAAATTTAAATTGCTTTAATTGCTTTTTAGGTGAATTTTTCGAGAAGCCTCGAAACTAGAAATAGTTATGTACTAAAAAATAAATCCATCCTGTTCTTAGGTGTTGCTTTGGAAATGCTTTGATTTTTGTAAGATTTCTAAAGTGAGAATTCGGAATTTGATCCTTAGATAATGACTTAAGGGTCTTTTCAAAATGATCTTCCAGCAGGGTTGTTTGATCTTATGTGGGAGAAAAGTAATAGCTTAAAGCGCCTTAAATTTAATTAAAAGAAAATGTATATTTAAAAGCCTGGCGTAACATAATCAATTTAATGCTACCTATTATAAATGAGTAAAAATGTTCAATATACTTTTAAAAGTGAAAATGGCACTATACATCAATACATTTGCAGAAACCCCGCCCCAAATCCGCCTAAATCAAAAAAGGTTGAGCCCAAATATATATGTATATGTAATCACTGTGCTTGCAATCCTAGTCACGTTCTACGGGGCAGGATCGGCCGATTGTTGGGGGAAAGTATTCCTATGTTTAAATTAAATTAATCCATCGCCAAAGTCCCCAATTTAAGGTGAAGCACATTCCCCCATAATTTGGGGTCGTAAATTCTATTTGCGAAGATTTAGCCATCCGTTGTGTTGATATTCGTTCGTCCATGATTTTTTGATGATTCCATAAGCTATAGCTAAATCGGTAAATCATTGTAATTTGCAAAAAAGGAATTTAAATATGTATGCTAAAAATATTTGTAATAGACCGTTATTAAAATTCGATGTTTTTAATACATATGCAGCTCAGAAATAAGGGGTAATTGGATTTTAAATGGCAGAGAAAACAAATTACTTGATATTTAGGAAATAATTCAAAATTTATTTTTGTCATGGTACTCGTATAATGAACTATCAGAATAAGATAAATCAAAACATTATGTTCGTTTGTTTGTGTACAAGAAGAGGGAAATGTTTGTGTGAGAGTAAAGCGTAATTTACAAATATGTTCTGGTGATCGAATTTTCGGATATATTTTCAGCGCAACGAAAGCCACCTTGGTTGCCAAACGGGTAAATTCGGGAGAGTTGCGAACTCTCATATTCCCTTACCGTTCAAAGGGGGCTCTTAGTTTTAGAGCTTTGTATCATCACATTTTTATTTCATGCAACTTCATTGAGAAATGGAGGGCAACAGCAATGAACGATAAATAGCAGGTGATCGAATGTATATTATATGATACAAGTTTAAAATGCAGGTAAATCTCAAAAATAATTATTAAAATCAGTATTATGCCTTAGCTGGCATTCCAAACTATTAACCATCATTTTCTGATGCGTGGAAGAAATTCGTATTTGATAGACTTAGTGTTCACTCCTGAATGAGATACTCTCATTTAATTATCAATGTTGTGTAAAATAACCATTATTAATTATCAATGCCCTTTTCTCAGACTAAGAGCGGGGGAAAATCAGGCTAGACCTCTCCAAATATTTATCCTGGATCCCCTACTGAAAAAGAGGTTAAATTTTGCTAGGACAATTACTGAGTGATTTGTAATTTTAAAATAGTAATAATGAAAATGAAAAATAAAGCTAAAGGTCTCCTAAGGGATAAGTACTGCAAGGGTCCGGGATGAAACGTCTTTTTATAATGGGGTTCTGGGAAATCATTCCCTCCATTTGATCCATTTGATAACAAATTATAACCACCTCCAACCTGAATGGCGGCATCAAAGCGGCCTCGCAAAGAATTGCATTTCGAGTTCAGGTGGTTCTCGTACATAGTGGCAATAAAGTCTACGAGAGCAGTCTTCAACAAGTTTTTGGTCTCGTGTGGCAGCTCGTTGGTCTCTCTTTAACAAGGCCAAAGACATACTAACTAGTACAAGGAGTTAAATCTAGAGAGCTAGAAGGCCGCATCTTTGAGGTCAGGGGATGGTAAAAATTCTCGACCAGCCACTCATGGGGCGGGTTAGCTGTGAATGAGCGAGCAATATCCTACATCACGTAAAACAGGGCAGAATAAAGCATCACACGCACTAAAAGTTTGATATTTGACTCCACCAACTGGAGATGATTAGCAATGACCCTCATGAACTTGCTGACGTCGTTATTAATCACACTCTAAACCTGCATGACAAAATTGACCACGGATGACACCTTCCCGCCAGAATCTAGTGTTTCCTTTCTGATCTTCAACTCGAAAGACCTCGTCAGGTTCAAGACGGTGGTAATTTCTGAATCACCGTAGCTGGCGGTTTAGGAACGATGACAGCGCACATTTTCATTTTCTGAAGTAGATTGGAAACTGCAATTTTGTGTCTCAAATAGGGAGGTGATAAAGTTGGCTAAAGTTTTTTCAAACTGTACATAACATGTGCGCACAACGATCGACCTACAAGTTTTGCCTAAACATACAAAAAACAGACATTATGAAAACAACCCAAAGGAAAAGTAATTTGTATCTCGATTCTGAGTTTATAGAACCAAACTTACATCTGATTTCCTCTTTCTTTTCTCTCCTCTCCCTTGCAATTATTAACTAATTCTGACCTACACTTTACACATGCCTCTCTTTTCTACCATCGTATTAATAAACTTGAAGTAAGTCAACTTATGTAATGAAAGTTTCCAACGCATACACAAAAATCTTTAAAGCGCCTAAAAATTATATCGAAATGAATTTCGGAGTTAAAAATAGAACCTCCTCAAAATAACTAAAATATTTTTGTTTCTGACTAAAAGAATTCTTCGTTTTCTATGATAATATTAAAGTTTTTGATGTCATTGAAGTTATTTAGAAAGTCTTTTCGTTGTGGGAACTTTTTTGCATTTTGATGACTATTTATGATAAGTTTGGGATGTGATTATTAGGCTTTTTAATCCATCAATGTTTACTGATGATCTTTGTGGCACTTTTGAATTAGGATGAAGAGGGATGGAATGCACATAAACAATGGTAATACATTCAGTTCGATCAAAACGACATCACGGGAAGAATTTTCAGGGTGAGGGAGAAAGAGATTGAAATTTTGAGATAAATTACATTGGATAAATAGTTAAAAATGAAGAAATATTGCTTAAAAATCATTCTAAATTGTAAAAAAATATGAAGAAATCTAATAATAGAGAAACACACGACTGAGAAAAATGAGAGAACGATTTCCTCTATTAAAATCTTTTCAAAAATATGATGAGTAGGTAAAGGAAGTTTCCAGGGTACATAAAAGTATGCATTTAATCTATTATTGATGAAGATTTATTATGATACAATCGTATATTTAATAAATTATACTAAATATACTAATAAAATAATGATGTGTTGAAACCTTTGTTTTCTATTACTTCGGCGCAACGACGACCACAGCACTTCACCAGTTTTTTTTTTTTAATTTAGCGTTATTTTTTTCATTCTCGCTCAATTTTCGTCGGTGTAGACCGACTTTTGTAGGAGATTTGTAGGTTTTGTTTCCATTTTATAACTTTAGAACCCGCGAGATCACACTCTTAGACCTTCTTAACACTCTTGAGTTCGCAGAAAGAATCCTACCCGAAGTCTTCAAGCGAACAATTCTATGATCGAGCTCATGAGTCACATTCACGTGTGGTGGCATTCCTGCAGAACGAATACCTCAACAATGGTGGTTGTACAGTTCGTGTCTACTGAGCAAGAAAATTCTAGAATGTTCCTGAAAAATCGTTCTCTTATTTTGCACATATCAATATTTTGTTGTTAGTTTATTTGGCATAATTTCTTGAATATCCAATTTATCATATGAAATATTTCTAAAATATATTAAATGCATGCCTTTATGTACCATGTTAAAGTATCAGTTCATGAAGAATATTCGTAAAAATTTTAAAAAGAAATTGCTGTCGAAAAGAATTGAGATTCGAACCTGTACTCTAACGATCTTCGTCCCTCGATCCTAAGAGAGAGTACAGGTTCAAATCCCCACCATTTTCAACGACTCTAATTTTATTTTCAAACTTTCGCCTCATGTTAATCCATGTGGCGTTCGTTTATTTTATAGTTTGCAGGAAATCAATTATTAACAGAACTCTAAAAATTTTCATAAAGACATTAACTATGGCTTCTCGATGTTGCATTTTGTGCTAATTCCGTTGCTAACTTCATACACAAAGGCATTAATGTCAGAATTATCTTTTACACTGAGGTTTGCAATTTCTGTATTGAATCTAATTATATAATTTATTCAAAAAATCATTCGTTAAATACTCTATTTTATTTCCTCTAAGAACAATTTCATAAATCGATTTGGTGCACATGAAACCATGAAGGTATGATGACTGCAGAGAGTAAAATTGTGTAGAATTCAACCAACGAAAGGAGATAATAATCTCTCGAACTGTAAAATCGATGCGCTTCGCTTCAAAACTTGAAACTAAGTTCTTCTAAAAAATTAAATATGAAAAATGTGACGAGATTTTGACTAAAACAAATTTTTGCTTCCACTGAGGTTGGAATCCAATCCACTTAGAAGAACGAATTTAATTTTGACTAGAGGATACACCTGTCTATCGATATACATATGTGTATTTTTTCCTGTGTGGTGGTGGGGGTTGGGAGGTGTCCCTTTGTGAAGTTAATTTCTCCATTTCAACTAAAACAGGATATTCTTGAAATTATGAAGTCTATGACCCACGATGATTCGATTTTATAACGCTATGCATACGGGTATCTGTCCTCTATGGCTACGGATATTGGGTTGATATATTTAATCTATAGCGCTATGCGTCTACTATTTAGTCTCTATGGCTACGAAAATTGAGTAGAATTAAAATGTGCCCTGGGTGCCATGCTCTTCTGTCTCTGGCAACGGAAATTCTTCCAATTTAAATAATGTATAGGTATGTGTTTCTGTGGATCATGCATGGATTCAGGGCGGGAGGCTAGGAGGATGAAGCCCTCCGCAAATTTCAGACTGGTTTATGCTTAAATTTGTTTTTTAAGCAACATTGTATTCTACTATTCATAAAGAGTTATGCAATAATATAAGATATATATGAAAACGGTTTTTTAAACCGTTAAGATTGAATGTATCATATATGATACATGTCTAAAATACAGGTAAATCTCAAAAATAATTATTAAATTGCGTATTATATATACCTTAGCTGACACCCCAAAACTACAATTCATAATTTTCTGATGTAGGAAAAAATTCGGATCTAAAAGAGTTAGTGCTCACTCCTTTATGAGACGCTGTTATTTATTTTGAATGTTGTCTAAGATAACCATTATTAATCATCAATGCCCTTTTCCCATACCCCTCAAAGAGAGGAATTAAGGTTAGCCCCCACACCCAAATTTTTAGCCTGGACCCACCACTACTATGGCTACGGAAATTAGGAAGATTTAAATAGCACTATGCGGTTTCTATGGCTACCTCATATCAGTTACTAAAAAACCTTTATGCGTAGGCGATGAGGTCTCTAAACCTATGGAAATTCTTTTAACTTAAATATCGCTATGGGTAGGCGATGTGTTGTCTATAGATACATACCTTTAGTTGCTTTGAATACCGCTATGCGTAGGCTCTCTCGTCTCTATGGTTATGGAAATTTGATTGATTTAATAAAGTAATGCGTCTGCTAATACTTATTTATAGCAACAGAAATTCGAGTGATTAGAACAAGTCTATCATCGTATTTTATAGGGATTTTCTACCACGATATAAAGGAGGCACAAAATAATCAGAAGCTTGGTCTAAAAACTAGAGTTTCTAGTTTATGATATAGCTCAGTGGCTTTATAAAAGCTTTGTAACTTGATACGAATTTGTATTTTAAAACTTTTTAAATTTAAAATAGCCATTTATTCAGAAGTTTTTATAGGTATTTATGTTTGGCCGAGTTCATACTTTGGAATTCGAACTCAAACATCAGGCGTGGTTGGTCGAAAGAGAAGAGTCCAATACTGCTCGACTTTTACAACGGTTGTCGTGTAATCTTATAATAGCAGTCAGTGTCTTTTGTACTCCATTGATAATCTTCTAAAAGCAGTCAAGCTCGTGTATACAGCCGTGTTAATCTTATAAAAGCATTCAGGCTCGTGTATACAGCCGTGTTAATCTTATAAAAGCATTCAGGCTCGTGCATACAGCCGTGGTAATCTTATGAAAGCATTCAGGCTCGTGTATACAGTCGTGGTTATCTTATAAAAGTATTCAGGTTCTTCTATACTGCCGTGACATTCTTATAAACGTGGTCTGGCTCTTTTATACAACAGTGATTCACCACCTCCTCGTTATTATTGAACCACCGCATTGTCTCTTCTTATCACATTTCTCGTATTTTTCGCCCCAACGCCATCATTTTTACTCTTTTAGGTATACCTTAACTTTTAGCTCTATCTCCACACACCTTCTCTAAACATTCCTTATTTCGAAGCTCTCTCACTCTCAAGCTAATCAACATACTCTAATAAAGACAATGCCTATCACTCCGCATTCCTGATCAATCTAATTCCCTGACCGCTCCTTTTCTAACTCATGTCTTAGCAAGCCATTGATCAAGATATTGAACACCCACGGTGACATCACACACTTTTTCTGTCACTCACATGTACATAAAGCCATTGCTTGCAGTAGTCTTTTACCCGAACCCATTTATAAAATTTATCTTCCATTCAGGTTCACACATTAGAACCTGCCATAGAACTTCTTTATTTACATGCTTTTCTTTTCCCTAAGACTTAACTTCCCTCCTTCTTTCTCTCTTTGAAAATGATCTGTCCTCCTCTTGATTCCTTCCCTACATGTCTCTATCATCAATTCCTTTTTATTCTTCACCTATTCCTTTTGGTACTTTTAACACGTCTCTATTATTTGAGGCGGTGCAATTTATTTCAAGCCAGATTCTACTCGACCAATCATTAAAAGACAGCTCGAACTCAACCTCTCCTCAAGCTATCACCAAGTGCCACTCAATTTTAATGTCAACACACATTACACTTCTCATTTTTTGCTTTCGCTCTAAACTCACTTTGCCATCCCTAATCATTCTTTCTGTATTCCTTCTTTCACGGTTTATCAAGTTTTTCCATACTTCTTTCCAATAATAGTCCCCCAACTTATTACTATGTAAATCTTGCACGAGCCTTTCTCCATTCCTCAAATACTGTTACACTCTTAAAAGCTTTGCACCACAAACTTTAGATCTTTCTTTATTTAATATGTGCCTTTTTTCATGTTTTCACGCATTTTCATCAAAGTTGAGTTTCATTTATTTTTATTTGTATTGACAAGAAAAGAATCAAGAAAACCCTTGGGTACTTGTCCTTATGCTTATCCTGAAGATCCACCTGATAAAGTATCAAATTCACTTTTTTAGATGTTTTTGCTTCAAAAGGAACGAATTCGTTGGAGGCAGTCCATTTATGATGACAGAGAAAGTCGGTCTTTTCCTTAAGTATAGTTGAAATGGGTAACACCCCTTGATTTTTAAGCATTTCTGGAATGACCAAAATGAAAAAGAGAACCCATCAAATCAATTCTCTACAAATGGAACCAGACTGCAGGAATTCGGTTCTTTACTTGCCCGGTCTTTTGGACTTGAACCTCTCTAACACCGTAAATACACATTAGATAGGTCAATTTATCCATGATGCTGAGAGTTTAAATAAATATAAAAGTAAAAAGAATATATCATATCTCTTATTAGATTAACATCTATGGGTGATATGTAGTAATAATTAAAAAAGAAGAAAAAAGAATATAAACAGAATTACTGAAATAAATCATGATCTTATTTAGCTAATTAAAGTAATCTATTTCTTGTAATGCTATTAAACTCGGAAAGAAGCGTTAGTTATGAAAACCAAAGTAACATCTGAGTTAATTAAAATATGATTATACAATATAGGCAGAGGTAATCAGGCTCCCTTTTGGTATCTAATAAGAAGCAAAACCGGGCTTAAACAATGGTCAAAGGGAAGAAACTATTTAATTGAAAAAGGTCACATAATTTCATATAAATTTAGAAACCACATAATAATATAATAGGATTCCTCATACAGAGAAACAGCAACATTCCAAACTGAAATTCTATGATATCCGATAGATCAATCAAACTACTAATTAAAATATCATATTGAAGTCTAATTCCATAAAGTCAGAATAATTTTTTACAAGGAAAACATCGTCAAAGAGCTCGAGTACAAACAAAGAATGGTACCAAAAGTTCGCTTACAAAATTTTTATGTAGGTTATTCCAAAGTAGAACCTTAACATATCAAGCCCCCTTCCTCCCCTCTTTCTCCCCTATAAGAGCGAATAGTTTTAAAAATTAAAAATACAGACTTAAAATCAAAGAAATATATTGCCTTAAGCATATTTATACCAAATGAAGCTTACACAAATATGTAAGAAATAATAAAAAAATAAGATAATGTTCTTTCATAGTTACCTGATTTAAAAATTTAATATCTTAGCTGGGTTTGGTTTTAAAGCAAATTTTATCCAAGTTAGGTTCATTCAACGATGATATGGCCACTTGTGGTTCATTCTCAACAATTAATCGAGTAGGATATTTCGATTTTAAAACCACAAGTGGGGAAAATCCTGTTTCAGACAGGTATGATGCAACAAATAGAAATAAAGTTCACATTACTCGATTTTGATAAAACAGCATTATTCTGTTTTAATCTTAGGCCATATTTAACAAATGTTTCATTTTCTGAATCAAATTTTAGAATTATTCCCTTGTTAGCTGTCGCCAGATAAAGGCCATTAAAAGAAAAAAACAAACAATTTCTCTTCCTCTCAAATTTATAAATATTTATACAAAATGTTGTTTTTTTTTACTCATAAAATTCTACCATATCCATCTTGAAAAAACCCCTGTGAAAACTCATCAAATGATTAATAATTATAACCAAAATATCGTTTTGTTTCATGTTACTTAATAGAAAAAAACTCTCTCTTTTTAAAATGAATCAAAAGTGTCACTTTGTAAATTTGTCATCCGCAATTCTATTTTCCTCAGAAATTAAGTTAATTCATCTCTGATTAATTCACTAAACATTTAGACCTTTCATAAAGCTATTTAAAATTTTGAGTTTCTCAAGAATTTCAACGATAGACCTATGCAAATATAAAAATATATTCTCATCCTTGAATATATTTGACTCTTCCTTATCATAAGCATTCAAGGTAAATTTCTATTTCTTGTTTAAGCAAAAGAACTCTTTTAAGAGATTTTAATCTTGAAACCCACGTTTTTACAGTAGTACAAAAACTTGGTGTTTTCAGCTTCTGGTGACGAAATAAATGGGTAGTTTGTTACCTTTTCTAAGCATTGTATAAGGAAAATAAATATGGAATTAAAAATATTAACTTTTCGGGGAAATTTTGTCACGCTTTTGCAGCTTCGGTTGAGACACGTTTAGCAAATTTCGAATTAAGTGATGAATGATACTAACTTAATTGCGACCTCTCTTATAAAGGTCATGCTGCCCTTTTCTGTGAGTTGCAAAGCCAAGTATAGAAATTAATATCCTAAAAGCAATCATACGAACGATCCGTAACCATTTAGTAGTTGACCGCTGATTTGTTCCAATAATGTTGAATGGTAAAAGAATAAACGCATGGTTGAACTCAAAATTAACTGTTCAAAGATGAGAACAATGACGATTATGTTGCAGAAAATTAAAAGTTTGTTTATTGGATCCATAATAAAACACTCGATAGCAGTATGGGAGCCTCTGTCTACCCTACCCCTGTTCACTATTCATGTTCTTTGTATTTATCCATTTTTTCTTTATCTCTCTGTCCCTTTCTTAACCTTAATTTACTGAAAATGACCTCGTTGTTTGCAAAATAGTCTCTTTTTTTATTGACTGGGCGAAAATTTTTTAGCGTCTGTTATTTTCAAAGTAATTTGAACTTATTTTCATATTCGCTAGACGATTCCTATCTCCTGCCCAACTCCGCCCAAATAATAATACTAAACATAATACAACTACTAATAACAGGGGTGCGCATTCCAGCTTTTAATTCCTTTGCGCAATTTCCACACCCTTGGTTGGAGAACTGGGAAATATATTTCTTGTTTTTGTTCGGACGAACTAACCAATTAACTCTGATGCCCGAACTCATCAAAGCATAGCTCTAATTTCAGATAATTATGAAGTACCTTTAGATCACATATTATTAATTTCAAACCACCGTCTTGCCCGCGAAGATTCCTGAAAAAATTTAGGCAAATTCACTTTTCTGCGTTAAATCTATTTATATTCAATGAACCAAAGCGTATTTTTGTTTTGTATATATTTATATTCATTGACCCAAAGCGGATTTATGCGTGGTATATATTAATATTCATTGACCCAAAGCGGATTTGTGCGTTATATATATTTATATTCATTAACCCAAATCGGATTTGTACGTTGTATATATTTATATTCAATGAACCAAAGCGGATTTGTGGGGGGTATATATTTATATTTATTGACCTAAAGCGTATTTGTGCCTTGCATATATTTATATTCAATTACCTCAAAGCGGATTTGTGCGTTGTGAATATTTATATTCATTAACTTGAAGCTGAGGATAGAAGAAGTAGATGGAAAAAAATGGAATAGATTGAGGGGTAGCAAGTGAAAACCGACTTCGTGTGTTGCTGAGTTAGAAGAATAGGCGTGTTTTCCACTCAACCATCATCAGTTCTAAAAAAGTCGGTTCAAGCAGTGTTTTAAAGGTTCCCGTCCCCGTAAACGTAAAAATACGGCCTCTTTACTTCGGTGCTTTCAGTCGTCGCTTATTATCCACCTAAATCGGCTTTATTTGCAAAAAACAATCGGGGTTTTGGATATGTTTTTATTTTCCTGTGGGTTATAGAAATTCTTATTCCTACATGATTTTGAGATATTTTGATTTGTAGTTTATACACATAAAATAAAATGAGAGTCAAAGCGATTTGGTGTCCTATAGTTTTACCAACGAAGGGATCACAAAATTTGTATGAATTAGAATATAGATGAGCTCTATAAACATTAAATGAGGCTGAACCCTGCTTAGCCCAGGCACTCTAATTATCCTACAAAAAAATAATTTGCTAAGTTCTTTATAAATAACGTGGGATTTTGGTTTCAAACATTTAACTGTAAACTTTTCATCCAAATCAGGGTCAGAGTTCATTAACACCACTGAAATACTCACCTTGTCTGACCCTTTTATGCACTATAAAGCACAAAGTCGCTTATCACAGTTTCCACGCTAAAATGGACCTTGGGGGGTATGAGGTAGGCTAGGCAGAAAGCAGTAAACACGACCTCACACAAAGCTAATTCGAGCATACCTATCCTAGGTAATATCATCGGCTTGCTACAATATCATCCTTTTCATTCTCAAACACTCATACACATAATAATTAATCCACCACTAAAATGAAAGTTATCTTTATAAATATAATTGAAACTTAGCTATCAAAATAAAATACATGTTGTTGTAGTTTATAGGTCGCTAAGGCAAACGGAATACTACAATATTACTCTCTTTTTTAATCGCTTTTGGCTTTAATATCACAAAAGGTTACGATTATATGAGGTAAGCTCAACTTTTCAAACGTTGATTTTTTAAATTATAATGGAAGAAAATAATCCAAACATTTAAATTTGTAATTTTGATATCTTTCCCTTCCGCTTGAAAACTTTTAAAATGAAACGAAACTTTCCACCGTTCTAACGCTCCAAAGTGAATAAAGCATATATTTTATACTATATATAACCTGATAGTGCGCCATAAGCTTAGAAGTTCTAATTGATAAGTCCAAGTGTGATGAATAAAGAGTCAGATTGAAAAATGCTTAACGGAGCGTGACTGATTGTATAAAATTTAGAAAACCGGAAATGGTATCAAGAATCTAAACGATTCATTAATAATAGTCTTTTCAAACGCAAAATAAGAACAAATAAAAAATAACTATGAGGAGGAACTATTTTTGTTATCAAAACATAAGCAATTTTATACATATTAAATAATGATGAGTCAATTATAGAGTCCATGAATCCCTCTTACAACCACTATGGCTTTCGTAAGCATGTTTCACAGTTTGATAGCCAAATTTACTTCCTTTATCGTAACATAGTTACAGAGAGCCAGCAAGAACTACTTAGTCTACTCAAAGACCAGTCCCATTCTATTCTAATATGCTAGTAGTCGTCCTTTGGAGATTGTCGCTACACTGCTCACTCACGCGATAGCCAATCCACAACAGGGCTCCGTATTTAAACGATATCATTATTCGTAAAATAATTGTCATTTTATTTTTAAACTATTCACACTACTAGTATTTACTATCTCCGTGGGGAATGCGTTACATTTATCGATGATTTTAAAGGTGAAACCTTTTACCTCCGTTCATTTGAAAGCTCCATTCTTTCAATTCAAAACCATTGTTACATGTGATACCATGGTCGTACTTAAATTTTTTTTTCATAATTTACGTTTTCAAATTTATTAAAAATTTTGAATACTTCGATAAGTTCACCTCGCAATCGCCTATTTTCGAGAGGCGAGAGTTTTACTATATTTAATCTTTCGATATAAGACTTATTTTCTAATTGAGGGAATTAGTTTAGCTGCCCATCGTTGAATTCTTTCCATTTTATTGATGTTTATATGACCACAATTGTATTTCGTATTCTAGGTGTGGCCTTACTAAACTTTTATATAGAGTTATGATTATATCTTGGTGTTCGTAGTGAAAACTTCTTGCAATAAATCGAAGCATTCAGCTCACCTTCTTGCATGCTTCATCACCCTGTTTGTTAAACTTAAGATCCTTTGAAACCCGCACCCCTAAATCTTTTTCTTCGTCCACGGAGATAAGTTTTTACCACCAATTTCATAGTTAAAACTTGGGTTACTTCGACCTACGTGCAAAACTCTACACTTGTCTAAATTAAATTTTATGTTCCATTTATTACACCATTCGAAGATTTTATCTGGATCCCGCTGAATTAATGTTCTATTGTTCTCATTTAAAATTTTACCCTGAATTTTTGTTTCGTCCGCAAATTTGGAAAATCTACCAAGTAGGCCAGTGTCCATATTGTTTACATAAATAAGGAACAACAATGGTCCCAACACAGATCACTAGGGCACGCTACTAGTTACATATTTCCATTCCGAAAATTTACCGTTTAAAGCTACTCTCTGGTTACGATTACTTAGCCACGACTCTATCCATTATAGGAGGTTTCCCCTAATTCCATTAGCTAAAACTTTAGTAATCGCCTATGAGGATCGGTGTTGAATGCCTTTGCGAAGTCTAAGTAAACTATGGCCAAAGATAAATTCGTCATAGCTTTTAGGCATGTTGTCATAAAATTCTAAAAGATTAGTTAAACATGAACGTTTCTGTCTAAAGCCGTGTTGACTATCATTTAAGAAATTATGCGCTTCAAAATTATCGATTATCCTATCGTGAATGACGGATTCTATTAATTTACATACCTTGGATGTTAAACTTCTGAGTCGATAATTAGTCAGAAGTTCTCTTTTTTCCTTCTTAAAAATAGAAGTTATATTCGCTAGCGTAAAATCTAATGGCATGACACCTTCTAAACATTTGTTGAAGATTTCATTAGCGGTACCACTAACACGTTTTGAATTTCTTTTAAATGCACAGGATAGACTAAATCAGGAGCAAGAGAAATTCGATATCGGTTAAAAGGTTATGTTCGTTAATAATTCTCACATAATATTTTTATCTTTATTTAACACCTTTCTTTTTTGATTTTTCCTTAATATTCCCTGACCACATGTTCATCATGAAAACACCAATCCAACTTTCTTTTTCTAACACCTTGTCGTCCTTCTCTATTCTCGGTGATTTCCAACACCCCCAACCTATATACTCACATATATCTGTGAGATCGAGATCTGGTTTGTCCTTTAAAATTCATAGCCTCTCCAAAATGGAACCCTCCCTCCCAATTGCTGAAAACTTACATAACCAAATCTCTTTCTCTGTTCTCCACCTCATCATCGGATTCCTCCAATGACAAATAATTATCATTAAGGATCTTGCCTCACTCTTTCCTTCTCAAGGGACACTACCAGTGCAACTCTCTTCAAAACCTTTCGTTGCTCTTTTATCCAGATTCTCTCCTTTCGTCTTGAAATCCATGTGTCACTTCTTATTAGACTTTTTCGCTGAAGTGGTCCGTCTGTGTTTTCCGATACTATATGAGACCAAAGCAACAAGGGTGAGCTCATGAGAGACGTCTTAGCATTGCTCATGTTCTTGGTACTGATACTTTAACAGACTCCTTTCCCCACTCCCTTGTTACTTATTCGTAGCAGAACCATTCTGAAATTTTCCCATTAAACCCACACCCACCGTCTACACATCATTAATGAAATAAAGCCAAATTAAGCCTGTTCAAAACTTATTTTGTTTTCATGTTCATAGGTTTTTGTACATTTTACATTGCTTTCCGACCTGAAAAATAAGTAAATCACAATTACTTGGAACTGGGATGGTGGGAAGCAGTTTCGCATGTGGAGACTTATGTCCTAGAAGGCAGTCGCCAGATCAGATATTAAAAAAAAAAATATGTCGCATGTGGCTTTAAATTTTCTACCTTGAAATCGGCCAAAAAGACCAGTTCCTTAATAACTGTTTATCTCAACAGGTTTGAGAAGTAAAATAGGCACTAAAGTAAAGTAGTTTTAATTCTCGTTGTACCTAACTTATAATATTTCCATAGCCTTTAATTAGTACAATGGTAAATAAAATGTTTTCAGAAATATCATATAAATTTTCTTACACTCAAAGCAGACAAGGCGTCTTATTCATTTCACAAATTTGACATTAATATTTTGTCAAAAGTTTACCCGATCAAGACGAAAAAGCATTATATAATTATTAATTTCATAATGACATTCACACATTCAGTTGTTGTGAGTTTGTTTCTTAAAGCTTTCAAAGCGGTGCATGTTGAACTCCAAAGCTGGAAGGAGATATATCCTTTGCTTTGTATCTGTTGTTATGACATCATTTGCAGTCATTTATCATCTTGATACCACTCTCAACAAATTTATTCACCACTTTCAGATTCTTAACATACTCCAACGCTTTTCTGTAGTCCACATTCTGTGCTCAAGATATGAAACGTTCCAAAAGCCCCTCAGATTTAATGTTTAGTGTGTCTAACAAGAAATGTTAGTTTAAGCAAATGAAATCAACTAGGGTTGTCTTAGCTGTGACTGGCTGGATTAGAAGCTTCAATGTGCCACTTAATCTACTACTGAAGAGGGTAAATTGCAGGAATGACTGCACTACGTACCTTTTGTGGTTTTAAATCATATTAAGTACTGACTGCATCAGCAAGCCCTGGGTCAGTTTCCTTGTATTTCAACATAGATAATTCATGAAGCATCTGCAGTAGACATTGACATCATCCAAAGTAGACTGTAGAACAGAGAAATGAAGATATTGAGTCTTTCCAGCTTTGATACAGTGACTTTCTTCGTCGTACTCAAGGTGATCTACAAACATCAGCATTTTCAATGAGTATCGGTTTCTTGCCATCCATTTAGCCTGATGATTGGCGCCTAGTCGACTCCAGTAATTACCTCACAGTATATTAATGATGAGAAAATCCAGGACGAGGCTAATGGTAATCCATGTCCTCTGTGGTATTATTGTTGTCACATGGCCATCTGCCTACTGTTCTGCTGTAACTGTAAAATAAAACAAAATACTAAGACCTTCTTTGTTAAGTATGTACATGATAAATATTGCAATAGCGCAAAACTTAGAAGATTTTGTGACATCCAAAGTAATTAGTTTTACTTTGTTCTTGTCTATACTACCGTTTTTCCTTCCTAGCTCCTTGCTAGACTGATCTTTTCTTAAAAATATTGTCATGACCAGGCATGAGACCTTTCCTTTCAATCTTTTAGTTTTTCTAGAACCTAGTATCTTCATATTTCTTCTCTGTGGATAAAAGTATTTTGTTATGTTTTTCTTGGATTGCATTTTGAGCTCTTGTATCGAACAACTGTGAAATTGTTATTATATTATTATTATAGAAACCACTTAAGCTCCCAAATAGGGTGAAGGTCACGCATGGCAACCTCACAAAACACCCAAAGGCAGTGTCGAGGGGAATTAGTATCATAAGAAATGACTAGAATACACAAAGTTAAGACACAATAATTCACTAAAATATAAATAACAATGTGACTTCGTGGCCCGGGTAATCCCTCAGACAAGTAAATGAATTATGAAAAAAAGCATTAACAGCAGATTTAAAAGCATTTAGGTCAGCTGAATGAACAATTTCATTTGGAAGATCGTTCCATAATTTGCTATAATATGGAACAAAACATTTTGAAAACTGATTAGTTCTGAAGTTAATATTGGAATGGAAAAAAGCATAGATATTTAGCGCTAAAGTAAGCCTAGTAGATCCCCTGTGGATAAAGGGAGCAGGTAGTCTCAAGTACAAGGTATGTTTAACATTATGGAAAATCTTGTACAGGAGAGACAAACCACCAATTTTTCTACGTTTCTCTAAATCGATTATTTAATGTGATATAATGGAGCGAATACAATTTAAAGCTTAGTTTAATGTGATTTAAGATGACACTTAGCTGTAGAAAACCATATACTTAGGCATGCAATACTAAAAACAAGGTAGGATGAATGCGTAAAAAGAGTTTAAAATAAAGTATTCATTATCTAGTGTCCTCAAGCACTTAGGAAGAAGTCCAGTTTTTTGTGCAATAGAGGAAGCCATAGATCATAGATGCTTCTCAAAAGTAAGCTTATCATCTTTCAAAACATCCAAGAGTGTAAGGTAGCAAGAGACCATCAAAGGAGACCCACAGAGAAACAATAGTGGTTGAAGAGGGTCATAAGTCCTCGATCTACTGACAAGTATAGATTTTGGCTTGCTTGGAGTTAGCTTCATGCCCCATTTAAGACACCACGACTGTATTATAGAAAGATCTACATTCAGATAATCTACCACAGAGGCACGGTACTTGTAACTAGGAGAGTTAACTGAGGCATACAATGTCCTATCATCAGCATAAGCAATTATTTTTTTCTAAATTTGATCACATGTCGGCGGGGTACAATATAAAAACAAGGGACCCAAAACACTACCATGTGTGACACCAGATAAAACCGGCTTAAAAGAGTTGGAACTTCCATCAACTGAAACATGCTGCTGACGGCCAGACATAAATTCTCTGAATACATTGATAATGACACTGTCTAACAAAATTTAACTTTTTGTCGACTAAAAAGATTAGAATAACATATTTGAATATAGTTTTATGTATAGATTTCAAAAATGGAAGTCATTTTTATCGAAATGACTCCTGTTTTTTGTAAGTTGACAATTACTATTTTTGTCAAATTTTAAAGATTTTAACGAATTTCATTCTTTTATTTCCTATTTTCAGGTTATTTAACTATATAAAATTTGAAATAAAAGCAACAATTTTAATTAAAATGCCAAGAGTACTGTGTAAAAATAGCCCAGATAAATTCTGCTACATATGTTGCTCAGTAACATTTAAAAAAATCAAAGAAAGATTTCTTCTCTAGTGAAAAAACTATATAATTTGTATTTTGGATGTAAAATTGGCGACCAAGATAAACCATGGGCAGCGCCTATCTATTGCACGACATGCTTCAATTCTTTATCAAAATAGTCTAAAGGAAAAATTAAAAGCCTTCAATATGGTGTTCCAATGGTATGTCAAGAGCCCCAAGATCATGCCACTGACTGCTATTTCTGTTTGGTAGACATACAAGGTAAGTAATTGTTTATTGTCCACTATACCTATATTTTGAAGTAGTATACTGTAGTATTATTTTTTTAAAATATAAAATTAATTAAGTTTATAACCACTTTATTGTAATCACACAAATGTACATAACTTTAAATTTTATGCATATAATTTCTATAATTTTAGGTAAAACAACGAATTGCGCTTCAACTATGTTATATCCCAACTTTGGATCTGCTATTTAACCTATACCTCACTCAAAGGACATTCCAGTACCTGAACCAGAAATTGTTTTGTTTAACAATGATGAATCAGATATTGAACCATGTGAACCAGAACCTATAATTTATCTTACTGAAACTGTTGATACTACTCCAAAACCTTTCTTACAACCTGATCTAGTTTATCTTGTAAGAGGTCTAAACTTAAGAAAGCAACAGAGTGAATTACTGACCTCAAGACTGAAAGAAAGAAATTTAGTAGCAAAAGATGTTCGAATTACTAAGTTTCGCATTCGATCAAACAATTTACAACACAACTTTTCATTTGACAACAATTCATGCTACTGTAAAAATATTCCACGTCTCTTTAAAAAATTAGATATACATTATAAACCCAGTCAATGGAGAATTTTCATTGACGCTTCTTTATATAGTAGTAAAGCCGTGCTTCTGCAAAAGGGAAATAAACTACCATCCATACTAGTAGCTAACTCTGTTGTTTTGAAAATTGCAAAGAAAATTAGGAACATAAGTCAAAGCTAATTTCTTTAAGAATGTTGTTATGAAAAAACTCATTCTTAAATAAATTAGCTTTCACTCTTGTTCCTTTTTTTCACAATTTTCATTTTTATGGGAACCCAATTTGTCAATTTAATTATTGCATTGATTTTGTATTAACATTATTTTATATCTCTTCTTCTCTCCTTGCCCCTCTCCCCTACGTATCTGCTTACTTCTTGTGTCTCTCCTAATCTCCCTCTTTAGACTATCGCTTTATCCGTTAATCGTTTTGGCCCTTTTTGGGCTTTGTTCTTGACTCTTTCTGGCCTCTCGGTTTGACCTTGCTACCTGTTAGAGCTAAATCTTAATGTGAATTAACTTGTCCCTCTCCTACTTCCTCATTGGTGATTTCTTCTCTTAGAGGCGGTCCTTTATCTTTTACTAGGTTATATATATATATAGCCTTATTATATTATTTTCTCTTGTAGTTATCCTTGAGAATGAACTGAATAAAGTTCGAAAGTACTTGGAAGCACCTTTAAATTTTTCCTGCGGGTTATTGCATTCATTGTGAATCTCACGTGCTACTTTGTGAGTTAGTCATTTCATATATATATATATATATATATATATATATATATATATATATATATATATATATATATATATATATATATGAATGCAATGTCCCGCAGGAAAAAATGAAAAGGTGTTTCCTGCGGGACATTGCATTCATTTGCTACCCTCACGTGATACTTTGTGAGTTTTCATTTTATATATATATATATATATATATATATATGAAAAGGAACCCACAGGAAAATAAAAAGATGAATCCAAGCACTTTCGAACTATATTTGCAAGTTCATTTTCAAGGAATAGCATGAAAATGGAAAATACAACCTTATATAGGGTACAAAGATACTAAGGGAACACCCATCACATAGTACAAACCAATAGAAAAAACACAAATACAAGACTGCAAAATTCCAAGAAAAAGAACAAAAGGCAACTAATAACACATATATGCATCTCTCAAACGATATGCACACAGCAACGCCGTGTATATGAATGGAATATGGTGGGCGAATTATTTTTTTTAATGGATTAACATTAGAGCGAAAACATTTGGGGCTAAGAGTTAATCCACAGTCATAACAGAGAAATGTGGTGGGGGAGCCAATGCGAATTATATTATTCTCCTCGGTTTCTCCTTTCAAAAGCATTTATTTCCCTGATGCTCGCTCCATCTCCTTTTTGGATCGTTTACCTTTACGATGGACGTGATTACTCCAAATCAAATTTAAGCCTATCTAAATTTATAGCAGGTTTAGGATTGAGATATCTAAGCAAACATACCCATTAATGTGCTTTACTTCATCAGGATTCAGAATGTCATTTTATTTTCTTGCGGGTTATCCATGATTCAGCCGCTCTCACGCAATTTTATGTGATTTCTTTAGCATTATTGGATGAAAAAATCGCAAGAGATGGGAACTGACCATCAATACTCCCCTATAATCTTAATCATGCCCTTAATTTGGTCGTGACATGCCCATTCATATTATTTGTTGCCATGGAAACCATGCCCAGTTGTCTCGTTGACTCAGTTATTTGAACTAGGAAAAAAGTCACAGGAAAAGCCGTCACAGGAATAGCTTAATCCGATTCCTCTTTATTCCTTTAATCTAACCTAACCTTAAATGTTTTGTTTCATCTCACTGTTTAAGAAACTAAATAATTATTTTCTTTTCAGTATTATATATAAAGCAAAAGTTATTTATTGTCAATTAATAAGCTATCAAATCGTTTTCATTCTTTTGTTTGTTTAATGCATTTGAATCAGATATGACTCTTTCCTGTTAATTTTTTGTGATTTTGTTCTCGGGGACCATTTTTTTCGATCAGTGACTTATACTATAGGACTGTTCAAGGATGCTTTGTTCCTGTTAGTTTTGTAAAGGAAAGAAAGATCTGGAATGCTTTATCTTAACAACTCTCTGATGAATTAGTGTTCCATCCTCTCTAAAATTAGAGAATTACTCACAAGCTTCAACTCGTGCTTATAATGTAGACTCCGTATAAAGATTTTCATTTTATGTTAGCCAAATATCGAATTATGTTGAAATAATACCTAAAGATATTTCATATGTCAGAGAAAATTTCCTCGTAAAATTACAATGTAAATCCCCGGGTATTTCAATTACTCCTAGATTTGGTAAACCAAACCATTTTATCGTCAATTCGAGGCAATCTTCAGTTTAATAGCTAGCGTCATATTTGCTGAGCTAAGAATATTGCTTGCCGTTTGCGTAGATGCAAAATAAAGGTAATTACGATGCCATTTGGATTCAACTGCAGTTACCCTCGCTTAGAATGCAAACTCTATGAATATAAATGTAAACTTTTAAGAAATCTTTAATCATAAGCTGCCTATTCTGTTTGCTGAACTACAGTTTCCCAAGGGAAAAGAATGTTTCGAAACGCCATTCACAAATCTCAATGCTTGTTTGACCTTTTTTATATTAAGACCAGGCAGTGGCTTCGCCCCTCCACCCTCCGTGGGGGCTTGCGTTTCGCTAATAATTATTTTATAATATCAAAAAACAAAATGGTGAAGTTCAGAAATAAATATAAATATCGAAATTTTGTGAATTTTCAAAACCCAAAGAATTACAAACGGCGAAGTTCAGAAAATTTATTTTTTATATCTTCTTCTATAACTATATTTTAGCAACGTGATATTTTGAAAGGGCGGAAATTTAGTTTAGAGTCTCTTTTTAAAATTATTATAATTAGCGAAGTTCAGAAAATTTATAAAAGTTTAACCATGGCTCCTTTCTTTTAGATTTAAAATTTTAATCTTAGTAGCGAAGCGCAAGCTCCCCACGGAGGGGGGGAGTGGCTAAGCTATTGCCTGGTACAATTATTATATTAAGATGAGTAACATGGAGCCATCCACTTCATGGTTAACTGCCTTAAATATGGATCTTTAATAGATTGTTTGTTATACTTTGAGTAAAACTAATACTTGAAGCAGTTCACTCTAGGCTAAGTGGAAATAACAACAAGTGATCCTCATTTTGTGGTTCTAAGTTTGATGTTAGAATGATTCTTTAACAAGCGCGATTGTTGTGTACGTAAGAGATACCAAATGATATAGGTATAGTTGAATCTGACAGATTTAATTACAAAAGAATTTTCCACGTTTATTTTTCATTAAGTAGTTTTTGATAATTAATAGTTATATATAATTATTTTAATTGGTCTCCATTTTGTAGCTGTATATTAGAATTAAAACTTACTCTGGCCTGGTAATAAATTTGTTAAAAGGTTATGAATTTAATCCGTGAATTCTGTACGACTCAGACTCTCAACGAAGCCATGTGTTTAAATACTCGTATAGGCTTATAATATAATTATCCATTTGAGTCAAAACCGAATTATATCCCCAACTTCACTACAAAATAACCATACAACACCGCAGGATACGATGCCCTTTTGTGTGGTATGCAGAGAAAATAAGCCAATTTATAAGGCTTGCCTCTGAACACCCCCTGATTTTGAAAACGGAGAGATGTGTTATAGTGTAATTTAACGAGTAAAGAACGATCCTGACTCTTTCAGATGTACAAAGGTTAAAGATCGATACAATTCATATCTTCCAACAAAAGCCTTAAAGGGAAGAAAAAAAATTAATGGAAGGGTCCACCTTCGGATGTTGTAAGCAAATTTTACGTTTAATAGAATACAATTATTTCACGATGAGTTAACATTTTTAATAGCAGTCATTTAGTCCCTACGTTGCTTTAAAAGGTACCAATAAAAGGTTAATGTGACTTTTTTTATTTATAAGTAAAATTGTTTATATTATAACTAATGCTTGGAAACATTTCATTGCTGAAGGTATATTCGAAATATCTTTTCAATACAATTATTTCGTTTTGAGAGAAAACTGATATCATTATAATTTAAAAGACTTATAAAGGACCAACTTGCACGATAATTTTGGAGGTAAATCTAAATATTCAGCCACATTTGGACTTATTAAGGGTATTTACAAGTCCATAAACAAAATTTTCCTTTCAGACTGTTACGATATCTTTCCTCAGAGAGGCTACAAGCTATAAAGATATGCAAAATAGTAAGTTGGTTCGTCTTAATGGTCGATATTTTGTTCAAAACTACAAACAAAATTAATTGCAGATTCTATTCTCCAAAGATAAATTTTATTACTCTTCTGTTCACGATTTATATAATATAAAAGTTTATAGTAATCATAAAGCCTGAAATGATCTCAATAAAATATTATTTACTGGGAAAAGCTCCATTTAAGTCCATGTATATGAATACAGCCGACATTTTCCTACGAGTAGACGTACATATATATAAATAGTAAAAGCTTTGTTTAACGTCTTTACGACCTTCTACGAATGGGAATATATATATATATATATATATATATATATATATATATATATATATATATATATATATATATATATATATATATATGATATATCGCCTGTTACCTCCTTTTGCATTCTATAATTTCATAATTATTTAACTGGCCTTCTGACCCTTATAATCTTAGTAAAAGAATTTATATTTTTGGTAAAAGGTCTGCTTCCATCTCTGCCCAGCCCAACGTTGCCACATCTTTAATAAATCACGATTGAAGCAAATTAAATGACAGCCCCTATTCAAAACTTATAATTTACATCTAAGTAAGGCTTGCTCGGTGTTATAAGGACTGGCCAAATAATCTTATCTCTTATCGCTTTCTCTTTCTTTTGTTTACTAAATATATGCTATTTGTAAGTGCATACTGTGTTCTAATATTATGAAGATGGATTGGGTATATTCTGGCAAACCAGATATAAAATGCGAGGCCATAGATAGTAGTGGAAGATAAAGAAGGTTTTCCCAACTATTTAAATGCAAAGTTGATAAATATTTTTACTCAGAATTATTTTAATATAGCGCTTTTAACCGTAATGCTTAGTTTTATGAAACAGTAATGTAGGGAATAATTTGGGTCTGTGAGAAATAAAGTAATAAATTAAAGAGAAAATATCCCCTAAAAAGCTATTGTCTGCGTATGCAAACATGTTTATGATTTTTGTTTTGAATGATACTAATAATAATTTTAAGTTTAAGTCTCCAGTTATTTTCCATGCATACTTTATGGCCATTTTTTATAGCACCTATTAAATTTTATTACATTTTACCAGGTCAAAAGTTTTTAATGAAACTTCCTTTTTATTTGCTTTAGATATCGTTACGTTCATTTCTGGGTTTGTAGCTCTTAAAAGGGTTTATGCTACAAAGAAGTAACTCGATTATATCCCTTTTTAAGAAGAGTGGAAACAAGCGAAGCTTATGAAAGCCTTGAAGCCACTCCGTGTTATTTTTTAAATTGCATTTTTATATTCAAAAGTCACATTTACAACCTTATCACTCCTCTCTCTATTATTACGCGATATAAAAAAATATTTAACACATAAGGCTCGCGTTGAGTTGCCAAAAGGCTTCAAAAGGTTCATTTCATTAGTGCCGTCCCGGTGGAAAGTGAACTTTAATTCGTGATTGTACCTCGCCTATCTTCTGAGCATCTCTCGGGGCTGGAGCTTTCGTTATCCAAATAACGCTACAAATATCGTTAGTTTAATGCCGTGTGTGACCTCACGGTCGCCACGTAATTGTAATTACTTAACGCTTCGTTTTGCGTCTGTTGATGAGGGGGATCGCATCCTCCTTTCGCTTGTATGGGTCTCTAAGAAGAGGTTCCTCCCATCAAGTCGCACTGACCGGCTGCGTGTGGGGATAGGGAACGTCGTTTGCGCGGCACCCTTAAATCAGCGTCGAAATGAGTGAACTCCGATCTCAAGGAATGCTAATTGCTTCATTTTAACTTTCTCTTCTTTCTCTTTCTTCTATAATTTCCTTCTTTAATTCTTTAAATTATTTTTTCTATCTTTAATTTCTTTTATTTTTATTTCTCTCTTGCTTTCTTTCTGTTTGTCTCTCTTCTCTTTCCTTTCTTTTTTATTTCGCTTTTTTTCTCTATTAAAAAATATTTCCTAAAATTTGCTTAAATTCTTTTTAAACTATATTTTACCAGAATTAAATAATTACATTAGAATCAACAGCAACCAATTTGGCCTTAGACAAGATAACTCTACTACTACAGCCATTATGGCTTTCCAAAAGGTTGCAAATCGCTTTAACTTGAATGGTTCTAATATATATGCATTTTTTTTAACCTAATAAAGCATTTGATTCAGAAACTAATTTAAAGCAAAGTCCCTCTGTATCTACTCAATATAATTACGAATATGCTCATGAACCAGTTAATTAACGTTTTCTTTAGTCGAAGTAAATCGTTATTCTGGAAAGTTGGCAATGGAGTGAAACAGGCGGTGGGGGAGGTGATTTCCATTCTCCTATTCAATCTGTCTGTACATAAATAGTGTGGTGTAAAAAGTCAGGCCTTCGCGTCTTGGCTGCCGCTTGGGGATCTACCACTACAACCTCCCTGTATATGTTGTTATTATTGTTCACAGGATCTGCAAACTAAATGATATACGCGTGTTGTCCTTTAAGGAGGGGGGAATGGATATTAACGAAAATAAGTCATCTTGTATGCTGTTGGCGTATATTCTTAGCCAATCTTTAGAGCTCGTTGTTTCTTGTTAAGAATTAACGATAGAGCTAGTAGACTAAGTGAAATATCTTGGAGTTTTTTATAGTTTAGCCTCTGAAACAACGCAGATATCCTGCGGAATGATGTCTTACTTTCTCGAGTTCCCTTCTTTTTGCCCAAGTTTAGGAAGGTTAATCAAAACATATTTATTCACAATTTAGAACCTTCTGTTAATCATTCTATGGGCATCGTTTGCGAAATGATCTTAAAGCTTGCTCTTGCAGGTTTAAAGCTCTGTCTACTAATTTTCTTATTGATCTAAAACGAATTTTCAACTTATCGGCAAGGGAGAGCAATCACAATGTATGCTCTCAAGGAAATTTCCTAACCTTTCCCCATATCATAAATAAGAAAATATTGAGCTTTGACTTCAAAATACATAGTTTCCTAGTTTTCCGAACCTTGGATAATACCAATCAAGAGTTACGAGATTAATCCAGGATCGTGGATAACAATACCATCTTCCTGTATTAGCTCGAATATTAAATAAAAGTACTTAATGAACACGTGACAATTGATTAGCTTTAGCAGAATCTAAATAACCTTTATTAGTCAATGGTACATGGTCAAAATACCCCATATATTGTATCAAACTTTAATAATTGCGCGTTTCATCATCATCATATATATATATATATATATATATATATATATATATATATATATATATATATATATATATAATAGATAAAAAAGGAACGAAAACAATCGATATCCCTCTCACTCTGAGAACATTGCTACAGATTTTGCTTTCCCTCTCACTCCTAGACCCCAATCTTAAGTGATAGGATTGAATAAGCTGATAGCGTATCGAATTCGAACTAAGTCCGCATGTGGGGTCAAAACTTATGCATTTAATTGTCTGTACGTTGTACACATTTGGAGGTTTCCTGAGAAACTCTCTCGACCCTACAGCATTTAGGGTTGATATAGTTTTATATCTCTTTCATCTCTAAATTTTTTACTCAAATTATTTTCACATTTTTTAACGCAGATTTTTTGCCAGTTTTACCCACATCCCCGGAATGCCTGGCTGGAACTGGGTTAAAAAGTGTTAAACCGACTCAAAGACCCACACAAATTCCACGTTTAACGAGTTTCTCCTGATAATGCTAATCAAGGCAAGTTCTGGGATAATCATAAGGCTTCATCTTGCCTTCAGAATTTACCTAAAAAATGAAACAAATAAAGAATTATAGCATCATGTATCAAATTCTTACAGTACCCAGATGAACAGCCTGTTTTTTAGTCATATAACTTTTTTTGCCATTTAAATCTTTGAATAAAATAAGATCGATCTCTTTTTGAGTTACTCCAAGTGATCGAGTTTCTACCTTTGCCTATAATACATCCTGCAGAATCCATTTAAATATATCTTTGAATAAAATTACATAAGAAAATGCCATTTAATGACATTTTATTTAGATTTCTAACACAACTGGTGTTACCTTTGTGATACAAAGACTCAAAAAGTCATTTTACCCTACTTGTGTGGAACCAAAATCTGAAGCATAGTCGTGGTTCAATTGTCGGATGGATATTATGTCCTCATCAGGGCCAGATGAGATGCTTTTATGCCAAGAAAGAATGAACTAAAAAACTTATACAACCAGGTTGTCATAAGATTTAAAGCCATCTATCCAGGTATGGCATCCCATAACATCAAAAAATGAAGTTATATTGGAGCAGGATGATAGTCATGCAATACATCTAACCACAACAAGAATTGATTGAGAGACTGGACAGCACAGTGACCAAACTTAAATCCAATGGAACGTTTGTAGGGAGTGTTGGGAAAAGTAGTAAGAAATAGCACAAATACCAATAAAACAGAACAGTTTGAAAAATTACAACCTGAGTGAAAAACTTTCTGAAAATCTAGTGAAAGAAGAATTAGGGCTGTAATTTAAGCAAAATGGGGGCCAACTACGTATTAAAATAATTAAAAATAAATACATATATATTAGATATATATATATATATATATATATATATATATATATATATATATATATATATATATATATATATATATATATATATATATATACTGAATTCATTTGAAAAAAAATGCCTAATTATATCATATGAATAATTCCATAGTGTGGTTTATACTTGTAGCCAAGGGTGTAAAATGAGCAATCAAGGTTATCTCGATCAATTGTTAGAGTTTTCATTCTTATCAGATTCAAATATCCTTATATAATTTATGCCGACTTCGAATCCAATCTTTTATTAATCATTATTTTGATATCCAGACTGCATCCAACCTCTCCCTGGAGGATTTTTAACTATTTAAAGGTAAAGAACGAATGCATTTCGCCAGATAAACTTTTCAAAAGTTGTTTTTGGGGGGAAGTGCTGAAACTAGGAAAAATATGTGGAAGATACATACTTTGGGTAGTAAAAGAATGAGAGTAGTGGTCACACTGTGGAGAGGAATGGTATGCAACCGGTAATGCGACCAAGGTAAATACATACTTGGTGATAATTTTTTCTAAACATGAGAGAAGTTAAATCACATTAGATATGGTTAGTTGCTGGTTAGCTGGAGCCCCAATTGGGAACGACGTTACCGCACTCCTGATTCCAGGTTAAAGTGTAGCTCCTTTGAGATACTGGCATGACTACTAAGATTAAATTTTGGTGCAAACTTATCCCCCCCCCCGTTATTAGGCACCTGGAATCCTAGTTTTTCATTTAAAAAAGCATAGAGGCTGATCCTGATAAGTTTCGACCCATTTCCCTTACTTAGAGCGTTGATAAACACTTAGAGTTCATTTTCACAGGTAGGATAGTGAAGCATTTCGAGTTTAATAGCTTAATATACATATGAATCACAGCTCGGCTTTCGATGCAGAAGCTCATGTATAGATAATTTGCTTGAATTTTTCATGAAATGATCGCAACGTTATGCAGTAAAATTTGATTTAAAAAAGGCATATGACACCGTTCATCATTAAACACTCTTGAAAAAGTTAAATGTGCAAGAAATAATGGGCATTGGTCACTAGCAACGGAGCTCAGGGACCTCTTCTTCGATCCATCGTTTATATCCATCCTATATATCCTTTATATATATATATATATATATATATATATATATATATATATATATATATATATATATATATATATATATATATATATATATATATTATATATATAGTATATAAACAGCCGTGATATAAATCTACTACGTAAAATGTCAATATTTTCCAATGATTCGCTTCATAGTACTAGAACAAAAAAGATTATAGCGACTGAAAGCTTGAATAGAGCCGTATAGTATTCGAATGGTTGGAAAGAAGGTAGATTACAAAACAAACCAGAAACCAGATCACAGATAGGAAGTTTGACCAGAAAGTATAAGTTAGATCGCAAACTTAACTAGGAATTATAAGGTATGCCACCCCATCCTAACCAGAAACTCAACGTTAGATCGTCAACCAGACTAGGAAATAGTTAGTAGAAGGCAAATATAACCAGATACTAGATGATAGACAGCAAACTTTTCCAGGAAATAAACTGTAGAGAGTAAAGTTAAAAAGAACTAGATTTTAGATTGAATCTTAACCAGTAACTAGGTGATAGGGTGCAAAGTAAACCAAGAACTAGATATTAGATCGGAACTTAACTGAAAAGTGGTTGGTAGATTGTAAGGTAAATCAAGACATAGACGATAGATAGCCTTCAAAATTGATAATGAACTAGATAGTAAACCCCAAACCTAACCATGCATTAAAGGGAAGACCACATAGTTAACCAGAAACTCAAAATTAGGCAGTACATAACCGGGAACATCATTGTAGACCGTGAACTTAACCATACACAAGAGGGTAAACTCAAACATAAGCAGACACTAGATAGAGACTAGATTGTGGACTACAGGGTTAACAAAGGAATATATTTCTGACACAAAATTAACTAAGAATTACAAGGTAAACTACAAAGTTAACCAGTAACTAGATATTAGACCAGAATTTTAATCGAAACTAGATGGCTGTCGAGGTATGGCCAATTGTACGTGAATATGCGCACACAGGCTCTAATGAAGGCCAAGCAAGGCGACAACTGTTATTGTTTCTATGAGTGCGATTTAAGTAGATAGCGGCAGCTGCGTAACCAAGGAATACAATAAACACAATGACAAAAATAGACTTTTAATACACACGAACTAAAAGGGGACAGCAATAAATATATATAAAGAGGTAAATAAATGAGACGGAATTAAAATCCGAATACTACATAGTTAGATAACCGTAGGTAGGGAATAGATATAATGGAAGATTGAGGGTAATGAATGATTTACTTTCTTTGAAACTCGAGGGTAAGGTAGGGCAACTAGAAGGAAGTTTTGGTGACCTTGATTACTCACGGGTGGTAGCCACAGAACCCACAGCGGTGGGGCTACTCTTCTCAAACTCACGTTTGCGAGATGCGGGCCTTCTGTCCTCAGGAGGTAGACGAACGAACTTTGAAGGTGAGGGGATGACTTTTCCACACTCGGCTTTAGCGAGCTAATGGGCCTCTTGTCGTAAGAGGTCACCAGATGAACTTCAGAGGACGGCTTCTCCAATCCTTGATCCGAAGGCGGATGAGAAAGGCTAACGTTGCCTCACGAGACTCTTCTCCTCGACCCGAAGTACGGGGGTGATGTTCAGCTCTTCCGTGGCTTGCGACCGTCACTCACACTTCTTAGGAGAGAGCTCGTTGAATTGCACTCCTTTCGGGGAAGTCGCGTCTAACCAAATCTGTCCGTCAGGCTGGAGCGGGGGCATATATACCCGGAGCTATTCAAAAAAGATAGAGAGATTGAGACCTTCTTAACCTTCCTTATCGGGCGTGATAAAACTAGCGCCTCCTTACGAGGAAGTGTCAACGGCTAAGATCATTAGCCAGACGGGCGACAGCGGCGGGTCCATAAACGCGGTTCATGGCGAGGATACAAAGCAGTCTCCCGACCCGAGATGGGGGGGGGGGAGGTTGAGACGACCGGGAGGAAGTTTCGGTGTGAATTTCACGGGAACCTGGCGGCGGATCTAAAGAAGGAGAGGTCGGAAGGGGAGGGGGGGATCACTCGCTTTCTCTCCCGGAATACTGTCTCAGGAGGGGGGGGGTGATAATATTATTCAAAGGGTATTTCCCCACAATGGTGGAGAGCAATTCCTCACCAGAAACTAGATGGTACACCGCAAACTACACTAGAAACTATGTAGGCTGTCGACATTATTTTTAATGACTCTCATTCCAGTAACTAGCAGGTTTATCCATTATTTAGAGGTAATTGGTAGTAATTTCAATATTGCAGCAAAATAAAGACTTATTTTGAGATAACTTAATTTATTCACCTTTTAAAAACGTAGCAACCTTTTTCCTCCAAAAGCTTTTTTTCAACTTTTGGCAGTTTCGTAAAAAAATCAAGTAACTCTATACCTGGTATTTAATGTGAAAGAAAAAACGTTATAGTTGTTTAACAAAATTAAATGAATTATAAACATTTGCAAATTTAGATAACACAGTAGACAAAAGGTTTGTGTAGTTTAAAGTTTTCATTTAGATTACTAAATATTTTCAGTGTGGAAAAGTGTTAACTAGGTAACCTGTTTTTTAGTTTTATTTTCTCCCCTGATTTATATAGTATCTCAGTATTAAAAGCTTTGGGCTATTGCACCACTTTCGAGATTACAGACTAGTAGGCAATTAATTCCAGTTTTAGCGGTATATTGATGAATATAGATGTAGTGAGCTATAAAACTGGTAATGAACTTTGCTTTGCACTATTCATTTATGAACCAAAATAAATAAGATGTTATGAATCGCTTTAAGAGGTCCACTCGTATGTTTTGCGGACCCGCTATAAATAATGCAAGAAAGTATACACAGTTTTGTTTCGGTAATAAACGCAGATATTCCTGTAATTATGCGTCTTCCTGGCAACGGAAATTCGCTTCAATTGATAACGCTATGCGTAGGCTTGGCAATGCATCTATGAACTTTCTATTACTAAATATGATAATGTTTGGCTTTATTGGTATTTATTGGACAAAACTTCATTTACAACCCTGTATTTTAGGATTAATAAAACTATTTACGTATAAGTACAAAAACGAGATTCCATGTTTTGTTCCAATATTACACTCAATCGTCACGTTTTTAAGTTTTAACAGATGTAACTAGAGCGTTCTCGGGGTCACCAATGGAGGGGTTGGTTATGTAAACACGTTCGAATTATATTTAATATATTATCTTGGAATTCTTCTTGGTTGCTTCAAGTCAGCTGATTGGCAGTTAGCGTAAATAGGCGAGTTTCTTGGAGGTTAAGTGAAAGCTGGCACTTTCCGTGGAGCGAAGATGGTAGTGAGCATGGTGTGAATGAAAATTGATAATTTCATCTGCTTTTCCTCGTGCCCGCCAGCTATGTAGGCCTCAAACGCCATGAGGTTGCAGAGGTCGCCATATGGGATTGCCAGCGTTCGCTTAATCCACCATCAAAATAAGATCCTACGATAGTCATTAATCGTTGTTTATAATCTTTCAAATTGTGCGAATCGGACCTACAAAATATCTCTAATTTCAGGACAAGAAATTAATCAACGGCTGAAACGACAAAAGGGCCTATTAACAGAGGAATAAAGACCAAATTAAGAAATTTAAACTAACAAAAATGAAGGAATTATCGATCTTAGCACGAAATGTTGACGAGACTAACAAAGAATTACGACACATACAAATGCTAGATTATTGGGGACATTGCTTGTAGGTTCCGATTTTTAACACAGCCTCATTCTCTCTTCTTAATCTGTCTTTCGATTATTCCCCCATGAAGTGTGGCCCTTGTGCTCCCCTCCCCCAGGTTACGATTTAGACGAGTTGAAACTGCTTCCAATTACAGCAAAGATAAACCACATCGGCTAAGGTAAGTAGCTGGAAGGAGTAAAGATTCGAAGATTCGTGTCCACTTAGGGGGGGCTGCTAAACGCTGTAGCAAGAAGCTGTTTGGTTTCTAAGTTACTCTCCCGTTGCCCCCTGAAAAATAAAGGGCATCCAAAAAGGTGAAGGGCAGTAGGAAAAACCTCTGCTAAATGATTTTTAAGTGCTGCAGTTCAGTGGTAAAAGCCCCTCACATGGGTACTCTAGATGAAAAATTCATATCGGTCATTATTCTCCTATTAACCACTAATATTTTAAGGTCCCTCTTCTAATTAAGTTTTGTTAGTGTCTACAATACTAAAATGTATTAAAAAATACAACTTGTTAACTCTGGTAAAAGTGTGAATTTCCTTTTCAGTTGTACAAAGTGTTGTACATTTGAATATATAAAGTCCATAAACTTTACATGTACAAAAAAGTGCACTTTGGCAGTGAAAGGGTCAAATTAGCTCATGATAGTGCTTTTTCAACGCTCTTGAATTGAGCGTCTTGTGCATGATAATCTAGGCCACCCAATGTATCTTCAGTTCACGGAATCGTTGTATAGTTTGCAGTGTTTCCGAATACTTCTAGTTATTCTAGAATTCATAGAGGGTTTGCATAGCTTTCAATGCCATTTTTATTTAAACAAAAACGTTATTTTCAATAGCTTTATTAAGAGGCAGCTGATAACCAAAACGGCACTGAATATGTACATAAAGATAGAATCAAAAGTGGAAATACCTTACCTGGTAAGGAAGGGTATTTGCCCCTGGCAATTTACTCAAATTAGGTCCTTGAGCAGTTGAATTTTCTGGATGTCGTCACCTAATGCGATATTTAGGTGTTTGAAATTACAAGTTAATTATTTTATGGCAGGATAGGTTGGGCTTAATTAAGGATTAAACTATATTCACCTTCCCAAAGGAATGTTTTTATTTCAATAATTTAATAACAAAGTCTCTATAGAGAGTGTTTCCAAAGAAAATTCTAAAAAGATTCTATATCAAGATTGACCATCAAATATTTTAAATAGTGAGTGAACAAAATTGAAATAGTTATACGATACGAAGACCACTTGATCCCTTTAGGGACGCTTTCTTAGTCATATAATGTCCCTGTTGTACCATAATAACCTTTTTTGGTACTAAAACTTGTCATATAATGTCTCCAATGCACCTTGGTAAACTTCCTAGTACTAAAACATGACTGACTGTGTCTCCGACAAGGAAACTTGACTCGGACTGCTTTGGATGCCGCTAGGAGGAATGAAATGAAGTCCGCTTTACTGACAGTGGGTCCCATCAGAGTAAATGTATAAATAGTCACATGGCACAAATGGAAAGATTAGCAGAGCATCATCCAGGCTTATTAATTTTAAAGATATTTGATCAGGTTGTCAAGTATTGATGCCATTTTTAGAAAACAGATAATGCTTCTTAAACTTGTTTAAATTGATCTAAATCACTGCAGGATGTTTAAAGATGACTGTGGTAATGCCTAGATCTTTTATTACGTAGGGAATCTTTAGACTTTTTTAAATTGAGTAATGCCTAGGCTTTTTTGAACTACAAAAAAAATGGTGTTTTGGCGCCATATAAACTCCCTAAAGGGAATCAATATTTGTTCTTCTCTGTTGGCTCGAAATACGCGTGAGCGATTTCTGCACATAATTATTATGGGAGATGAACATTGGTTTCACTTTGGCAGTGAAAGGGTCAAATTTGCCCTATTATAGCGACTTTTCAACGCTCTTGAATCGAACGTCTTGTGCATGTCTTGAGATCAAAACAATAGCTTGATATCAATCAAAAGCCGACTCCTAGTCCTATACCTAGTCTCCAATACCACTTTGTGGTATATGCAAGGAGTTATTAGAACAAAAACGTCCTTCAATGGTCAACCGAAGGAGTATCTGTCCTCCTCCTTCATGATATTGCATGCAAACACGTGGCACGTTTGACCAAAGAAAACATTGATGCATTATGTTCAGAAGTTCTTCATCATCATCCATATTCACTGGACCTTGTAACAACTGATTACCATTTATTTAAGTCATTATATCAGCTAGACGACACAGTTTTCCCTCATATGGAGGAAGTAAAAGGATATCAGATTATTCAATATTTTATCAAAACTGAATTAATTCTTCAAGAAATGAATCCGCTGCTTAGTTAAAGGATAGGAAAGCATTGCCATTAATGAAGGAAACTCCCTTGCAAAGCAATAACCTTCTTTTTATATTTTAAAAATGATTTTACTTTCACTTTTAATTAACGGCATTAATTTCTTGATAACCTACAAATAAAAAGTATTTTTAATCTATCTCTGATGTCGTATTGCATTTTCTTAGTAATAGTGATGATAATTATTTCACTATATCTAAATTCCCCATCTGAAAATCAAAGTTTAGTGAAGGGTGGAGTAATCTGCATCAGCGCCATGTAATAATTTTTCTCTTTCTAATTTCAATTTCTTGACTGTGTTTTTGTTACGATGCCTGAAATGGTAACATGCTCAATTTCATTACCACTGAATAAAGTTGATCAATGAGATGACAAACAAAACAGTGGTGGCAAAGTTTTGCTAAGTATGAAAGAAGGCGAACAAGTAAAACGTGGGTGAGTTTGAATGCTCTTAAATTATTCATTCTACGTTGAAAAAACGTGATAAAAACGTAGGTTTTGCGAATCGGGAAGGCAAAACAGAGGAAGGGGAATGGCTGTTTATGGAGGTGTTAGTACAAGTTATGACAAGTCAGGACCTGAAGCCGCACGCTCCTGCCTCGTCTATTTAAGAAGCAGTAGTTGATCGCAGATCGTCAGTCACAAATTTTCAACAATGGAGAAGGTTGAGCACCGCGCAGTGATCAAATTTTGGACCAAGGAAGATAAGAATGCAAAAGAGATCCATGAACGCATGGTTGAAGTGTACACCGACACCGACACCGCCCCTTCCTATGCAACCATTGCTCGCTGTAATAGGGAGGACCGCCATGGTCGTGAGTCCTTTGAAGATGACCCCCGTCCAGGATGCCCATCAGACGTGACCAATGAGGAAACTGTGGCCCGTGTGGAGAGGATGATCCTCGAAAATCGACAAGTAAAGGTCGAAGAAATCGAGCGAGAACTTGGAATATCAACATCATCCACCACAATTTGGCTATGACCAAGGTCTTGGCCCGTTGGGTCCCTAGAAACCTTACGCCCCATGATACACTTCAACGTCGTCAAAGTCCACAAGGCCAGAGTTGCACAAGCTGCCCTGCGCGAGTGTGGATTCGAGGAGCTCAACCATCCCCTCTACAGTCCAGATCTGGCCCCTAGCGACTACTTTTTATTCCGCCAGCTCAAGGTTGCACTGCGTGGACGCCGGTTTAGGGACGATGAAGATGTCCAGCTCACCGTCCACGAGTGGATTGAACAGCATTCGGGAGATTTCTGGTTGTTGTGAATTCGAAACACCAGGGACAAGTGGCGCAAGTGCACTGAAGTCGAGGGTAGTTATATTGAAAAATAATAAAACACTTTTCCTCATATCTTGTTTTCTTATATCCGAATTGCAAAACGTCTCGTTCATACTTACCAAAGACGTCAGAAAAAATAAAAATGAAGGTTGGAATCAAGAATTGAACGGTAAGATGGAAAGAAGAGAAAAGGAAGGAGAGATTGAGAAAAGCCACCAAAATCTTTCTTGTGAGAGGCAACAAGAACGTAGCGATGACCTCGCCAAATGCATAACGATGTGTTGCGAATTATAACCTGTTTGCAAGAAAGTCTGGCTCGATTAAGACAGACAACAAATTATGAACGTGAACTAAAGGAGGAGCTTATGTTTTCCTGAATATCTTTGACAACACATCGAGAGGAGATGATAGGAGTAAAACTACGCGAGCTCGTAGAAGGAAGTCCATTGATGTGTCGGTCGTCTGGAGATTCTTCAGAATGAGAAGAAATTCCTCTCATGAAAAAAGTGGGAGAGAGAAAGAGGGAGAGAAGATGGTTGTAGAGGAATATGGAAAAGAAGGAAAATCATGAAAGAGAAGTAGAGAAAATATGTGTGCCCGGTGAGCAGTCCATCTCTTGCACTGTTGGCACCTTGTTGTTCATTACTTAGTTTGTTTATTATTTATTCATTTATTATTATTATTATTATTATTATTATTTTTAGAAACTAGAAAAAACAACGGTTTAAATAACCTTCAGAGTGGAGCCAAACGTCAATGAGGCCATACCAGCTCTAGATTTTATTCCTATGCTCCACTGCCAGTTTACTGAGATTGCTGCTATTTTCGCATTTGATGTTTGAATTTTTAAAACCTAATTTTAAATATCTTAAAAATTAGTCGCATTTGTAGCCGTATTTTAATTTATATAATTCATTTGAAATCGAGAATTCTGAAGTGAATTTTCCAATGCAAGGAGGATCGAAGTTTTCAAGGTTGTGCAATGTGCAACCACATCAAAGACATTTCACAACCCTCTCATTTTGGGTTGTGATCTTTTCGTTGCCGATGTAGCTTTAAAAAAAATGACCTTCGTGTCCTTTTTCAATCTCTCTTTCAATATGTTCTGTCTATTTATTTTCATGGTTATTTTCGCATCTCTTCCACCATCCTGGACGCTCGTTTGCGGTGCGCTCTTACACTTGCTTATTGTAAGAGGTCTAAACTTAAGAAAGCAACAGAGTAAATTACTGACCTCGAGACTGAAGGAAAGAAATTTAGTAGCAAAAGATGTTCGAATTACTAAGTTTTACATTCGATCAAACAATTTACAAGACAACTTTTCATTTGACAGCAATTCATGCTACTGTAATAATATTCCACGTCTCTTTGAAGAATTAGATATACATTATGAACCCAGTCAATGGAGACTTTTCATTGACGCTTCTTTCTATAGTAGTAAAGCCGTGCTTCTGCATAATTGAAATAAACTACCATCGATACTAGTAGCTCACTCTGTTGTTTTGAAAGAAACTTATGAGAATTTAGATTTCATTTTAAAAAGTATTAAATACAGTGAACATGGTTTATTTGTGCTGACCTTAAGGTAGTAGCAATTTTAAATGGCTTGCAGTCAGGCTACACAAAATTCATGTGTTTTTTGTGCCAATGGGACAGTAGAACTCGGGGAGAACATTACATACGCTCAGAATAGCCTTTAAGAGAAGAGACTGAAGTAGGTTGTCATAATGTCATACGTGAACCATTGGGTCATAAGAAAACACAATTTTGCAACCACTTCACATGAAATACGGTTTAATGAAACAATTTGTGAAAGCCTTAAAGCATCACCAGCCATCCTTCTTATATTTAAACACAAAATTTCCTATTATTAGTGATGCTAAAATTAAAGAAGGAATCTTTGTTGGGCCTCAGATTCGACTTGAGGCAAATTGTCTATGTAATGGTCTCCTTGAAAGGCTCAAATCAGAAAATTACCCATTCTTGTTCAAAATTTGATTAGGTCTTATAATGAGTCGGATGTAGTATGTCACTAAAGGTGCATTTTTTGCATTCCCATCTGTCTTTCTTTCTAGAAAATTCAGCAGACGTCAGCGATGAGCATGGTGGAAGATTGCACCAAGATATTGCCACTATACAAAATCGTTATAAAGTAAAATGGAGTCCTGCAATGCTTGCTAACTTCTGCTGGACCCTTCACAGAGACAGATAAGATGTTGTTCATAAAAAGAGGCCTAAATATTCTAAAAATATATGACTATTGTATAGATTTCAGCAATTTTGAAAAAATCTTAAATCTTCATGATTTTTTTAAATAGATTTTTATAATAACACACTCTGAAATGCATTAAAAGGACTTATTAATTTCTTTTGATAAATAAGCTTTTTGTTTCCACTTATCTTTGTACTTTTTGTCAAATAAAATAAAAATAATAACAAATTTTTCCTACCTCTATATAGTGAATAATCTAATATTAATAAAAAATTAAATGTGCAGATTACAAAAAACTGAAGTCATTTCCTAAAAAATAAAGGTCATTTTCGTAATTTACGCAAAAAACTACAATAGATAACTATTTTCTCATTTCTGTAGCAAAATAATTGTTGGACAGTGTAATTAGCAAGTAAAGATATTTTTTGTGCCACAATATCAGAATTTCAAACAATGGTCATCTGTATTTATTTGCGACATGACTTTTTATCCCGGGCAACGCCGGGTACCCATGTATGCTAGTTTCATATATGGGCGAATACCAGTCATTTTATTCAAGCAGTGTATGCGGCATGGAGAGTTTTTGTGACGGAAAAGGGGTGCCTGAGACTTCTGCCTGGGGATAAACCCAGAATGAAAAAGATACTGTAGACTTGACACATTTTGGCTATGAAGGGCTAATTTGTTTTGGTGCTTGATATGGTATACAGACGAGCTCGAAACGTTGCACAAATAATCACTTGATAATTGCATCTCTATTTACTTTATTCTGCCTTTCTTGATCACTATCAATTTGAAACTCAGCAGAATCAATTATTTTGAACGTCTATTTATCATTTTCATATGTCCACCTCTAACATCTACGTAATTTATTCGAAGAAATAAAAATGCTGTATATCTATGTTTTTATCTATCGCTCACACTCTCGCTCTATTTCTATATGGATATATATATATCGAAAATTTCAAAGATATTGAAATGACAGTTTATTAAATTATGATCCTTTAATGAATATCAAATTACAATAGCTTATTTATATTCATATTTCTGATGACGAGATTGTCTCATCGTATCGAGCGAACAGAAATATAGCAATACTGACACATTGTCATCATTATATAGAAAGGTTCGATTCGATATATATTTAATGTGCAATCGCCTTTATATCGAATTTCTAATATTAAATTCCAGTCACTTAATAAAATCTTTTTACAGCATAAAGGGGAGGGCATCGAATGGAGGGCCTCGAATGGAGGGCCTCCTAACGTTGTGATGCGATTTTATGTCTAAAAGATGCTCAACGAGTGAGTAAAACAAAGTGAAATCGATAGGGATAAAAGCTGGCGGAGAAATCGTGTATGCTTTAAGAATGGAAGCGGAAAAGGAATTATTTGAATGTAAGGGTGTAATTTTGTGTGGTTGTGGTAGAAAGGTTATGGGGGAAGCTTTACGTCTGACATAGTGTATTGAAATGTGAAAGAGAGGTATGAAGCCTGGTTTGGTGTGTAAACGGTGAATGAACTATGGGTGAAGCTTGACATAGTGTACATATAAGGCGAATGATAGTGATCTGATGTGATCCGGTGTGAAAGAGGTATAAAATGTATGGGGGAAACTTGAAGCTTGATTCAGTGTACTCGAAAGTTTTCCAACCAGGTGGTGATGTGAGAAGAGGAAGATGATGTTGTCCGAAGGAGAAGTTAAATTAAAGGTGTATGATGTTAGTCAAAGCATTACTTGGTAGATGTACGACAGTGAAATATTTATTCTGTCATGTGTTGACGCGCTTAAAAATACCCTGAGTCTTGTGTGTGGAAGTAATTGGCTAATTACTTGATTAAATATTTGAGTAGTTTATTAAATGGGGAACACCAACTCGATGAGAAATAAAAAGATGAGTAAAGAGAATGAAAAACAAATGATACAAATATTCAGGCCTAATGAAGATGTGAAATTCCCTCTATTTTTCTACCTTTTCCTAACTGTAGCTAAGATACCCTTGTTACTTTTCTCCTCTTTTTTAAAAACTAAAATCAAATCATGATCGTATTTGAATGTGAAGATGATCTTTGGACAATTTAATGTTCTCCCACAACTCGCGGATGCATTTAGTCGAGAGTTACGTGGATGTTGGATAGAAATAATACCCACCTCTACGACTTCTCTATAAACATTTGCTTTAGTTAGTTTTCATCTATATTTAAATAAGGGGATCTTGATGAGGTACGAATGTGAATTTAGTTTTGATAAAATGAATGTTCTGCCACAAGTTGGGGGTGTATATAGAGGTGAGATGTGCGGATGTTGGATAAAAAAAAACACAAAAAATGACCATCAGACTTCTATAAAATCCCTTTTAAAAAGGGGTGTGGGTCTGTTGTTCAAAGGGCTCATTTTATGATACTTAGAAACCTAAATGGCGTCACGGTGGTTCAAGAATTTCTCTCAATTCGAACACAATTTTCGAGCCAAGTTATTATTGCGATAAGAGTTCATAAAATGGCATCTTATCTACCTCCAATCGCTTCCCTGAAGGCTAGTTTCTAACAAATTGGAGTATAGTCTTTGGAACTGATGTGAAAGATAACGTCTCTTTGACATTTTTCTGTGGGAGTGCCCACTCGCAACTCGTCTCATCTCCACGTTCCAAAACTCGTCGCATCTCAACAGATCAAAACTCTTCATATCCGAGACTCAACGTTTCAATCGAAAATTAATAACGCCTTTTCATTAGCGCTGGAAATCGAATCCAGAAACCTCTTAAATTAAAGCGAGGTCATAAAACAAAATAATTCTCTTTAATTTAGAAAATAATTCTCAAAGGAGATATGTAGATGTGCAGCGGTCAAAAGTAGGTACATATTACTTAATTTGTTTATTTATTTAAATTTTATTAACTTCCATGGGGCACCCTCAACTCCCAAAGGAGTCCAGAATTAAGAAAAAAAATGGATTTAAGGATAGAGCGAATTATTGAATAACAAACGAGTCAATAAAATTGAACTCTCGTGAAAAATTGACGAATCACAATCAAGAATACGACTTCGGACCAAAAACTTCCATGTGGAACCCTCAAATCACAAAAGAGTACATAATTAAAAAGAAAATGACGATTTTAGCATAGGACGAATTATTGACTAACAACCGAGTCAATAAATTTGAACTCCCGTGAACGATTTACGACTCACAATCCCGAATAGAACTTCGAACTGCAGACTTCCATTGGGAACCATCAACTCCCAAAGGAGTGCATAATTATGAAAAAAAAAATTTAGGATAAGGCGAATTATTGACTCACCACCGAGTAAATAATATTGAACTCCCGTGAAAAATTGACGACTCACAATCAAGAATAGAAATTTCAACTAAAAAATTCCATGGAGAACCCTCAACTCGCTACGGAGTGCAGAATTAGAAGAAAAGAAGGATTTAAGGATAGAGCGAATTATTGACTCACAACCGAGTCAATGAAATTGAACTCCCTTGAAAAATTGAAGACCCTCAATCAAGAATAGAACTTCGAACTAAAAACCTCCTTGGGAAGAATTAAGAAAAAAAGGAATTAAGGATAGGGCGAATTATTGATTCACAACTGAGTCAATAAAATTGAACTCCCATAAATAATTGACGGATTACCATCACCAATAGAAATTCGAACTAAAAACTTCTATGAGGCACCCTGACTCCAAAAGGAGTGCAGAATTAAAAAAAAAAAAGAATTTAAGGATTACGCGAAATATTGACTGACAACCGATTCAATAAAATTGAATTCCCGTAAAAAATTGACGCCTCACATTCAATAATAGAACTTCGATTTATACACCTCCATGCGGCACACTTAACTCCCAAAGGAGTTTAGAACAAAGAAAAAAAGAACGATTTAAGAATAGGGCGAATTATTGACTCACAACCGAGTCAATAAAATTCAACTCCCGTGAAAGATTGACGACTCACAATCAAGAATAGAACTTCGAACTAAAAACATCCATGGGGAGCCCTCAACTCCCAATGGAGTGCAGAATTAAGAAAAAAAAGAAGGACATAAGGAAAGGGCGAATTATTGACTCACTGACGAGTCAATAAAACTTAACTCCCGTGAAAAATCGACGAATCACATTAAAGAATATAACTTCAAACCTAAACCTTCCATGCGGTACCCTCAACTCCCAAAGTAGTGCTGAATTAATAATAAAAAAAAATTTAAGGATAGGCCGAATTATTAACTCACAATCGAGTCAATAAATTTGAACTCCCGTGGAAAAATAGACGACTCACATTCAAGAATAGAACTTCGAACTAAAATTTCAATGGGGAACCATTAACTCCTTAATGAGTGCAGATTTACGGAAAAAAAGTATTTAAGGCCAAGACGAATTATTGACTCACCACCGAGTCAATAAAATTGAACACCCGTGAAAAATTGACGACTTACAATAACGAATAGAACTTCGAACTACAAACTTCCATTGGGAACCCTCAACTCTCAAAAAAGTACAGAATTAAGAAAAAAGAAAGATTTAAGTATAGAGCGAATTATTGACTCACAACTGAGTTAATTATATTGAACTCACGTGATTACTTAATGGCTCATAATCATGAATAGAAGTTGGAACTAAAAACTTCTATCAGGCACCCTGAACTTCAAAAGGAGTGTCGAATTGAGAAAAAAAATGAATTTAAGGATAGGTCGAATTATTGACTCACAACCGAGTTAATAGAATTTAACTGCCGTGAAAAATTGACGACTCACAATCAGGAATAGAACTTTGAACTAAAATTTCATGGAGCACCCTCAAGCCCCAAAGAAGTGCAGAATTAAGAAACAAAAAAGATTTAAGGATAGGGCGAATTATTACCTCACTACCGAGTCAATAAAATTGAATTCTCATGAATACTTCTTGGCTCACCATCAAGAATAGAACTTCGAACTAAAACCTTCCATGGGGAACCCTCCACTCCGAAAAGAGTGCAGAATTAATAAAAAAAGAAAGACTTAAAGATAGGGCGGGATGTTGAAACCGAAAGGACGTACTGGTCTTTTTATGTATTTTTTAATTAAAAATATTCTAAAGCAACCTGGACAGATTGGGCACAACTCTTTATTAAAATCTATATAAATAAAGGTGGAATATTAGAATTAAAAATATAGGTGAATAATTGGAATTAAAGATGTAGATGAGGAGTTTAAGTAAATATGTAGGTTAGCTCCTGGAAGTAAAGATGTAGGTGAAGTGCTGGAGGAATAATATACGTGAATCCCTGGAAATAAATAGGTAGGTGAACTCCTGGGAGAATAGATATAGGAGAACACCTAGAATCAATGATGTAGGTGAAGCCCTGAGGGTAAGTATAGGGTAAGTCCTAGAGGGAAAGATATAGGCAAATGCCTTGAAGTAAGGATGTAGGTTTACACATTGAAGTACGTGGATGTGAAGTCCCGGTAGTAAAGAGGTATGTCTAGTCTTGGAGATAAAGATGTAGGTTAAGTCGTAGAAATAAAGATATAGGTCAAGTCCTGAAGGTAAATCTTTTGGTGAAATCATGGAAATAACGATGTAGGTGTGTTCCTGGAAGTAAAAATGAGGGTGAAATACTGGAAATAAAAATATCGGTGTAGTGCTGGAAGTAAAGAAGTAGGTGAAGTCCAGAAGTAAATATGTATGTGAAATCCCGAATGCAAATATGTAGGTGAAGTCATAGAAGTAAAGAGGTAAGGGAAGTCCTGTAATTATAGATGGAGGTGGTGTCGTTGGTGTAAAGTGTAGGTAAACTCCTGGAAAAAAATATGTAGGTGTGCTCCTGGGAGTAAAGATGCAGGTGTAGTCCGCAAAATAAAGAGGTAATTGAAGTTCAGGAACTAAAGATGTAGTTGAAGTCCTTGAAGTAAAGATGTAGGTGAATTCCTGCAAGTAAAATTGTAGATGAAGTCTTAAAATATATATATTGTTTTAGTACTGCAATTAAATATGTAGACACATTCCTGGAACTAAACTAAAGATGTAGTTAAGTTACTAAGATAGGATGTAAATGAATTCTTGAAAATAATGATGAAGATGAAGTCTTGGGATTAAAGATGTAGCTGAAGTACTGAAAGTAAAGATGCAGGTGTATTTCTGGAAGTAAGGATCTAGTTGATATCTTGGAATTAAAGATGTATGTGACCTCCTGGAAGTAAAGATGTAGGTAAAGTGCTGGAAGATATGATTTAGGTGAAGTCCTGGAATTGAAGATGGAGGTAAAGTATTGGAAGATATGATTTAGGTGAATCATGGAAGTAATGATGTAGGTAAATTCCTAGAAGTAAATATGTTGGCCAAATTCTGGAAGGAAAGACAGGTGAACTCTTTGAAGTGCAGATAGAAGTGAAGTTCAGTACGTAAAGATTTAGGTAAAGTTCTAAAAATAACGATGTATGTGAGTTTCCTAGAGTAAAGATGTAGGTGGAATCGTGGCAGCAAATATGTAGATAAAGTCTTGGAAGTAAATATAAGAGTTAGGCGTGGTCCAGGAAGTAAAATGGTAGTTGTAGTCTTAGAAGTAAAATCTTCTAGTAAATCTTGGAAGTAAATCTGCAGATGATGCCCTGGAAGTAAAGTTGCATGTAATTCCTGAAAATAAAGATATGGGTGAAGTCCAGGTATTAAAGAAGTAGAAGTACTCCTAGATGTAGAGAGGTGGGTGAATGCCTCGAAGTAAATATGTAAGTAAAGTCCTGGAACTAAAAATATAGCTGAAACCTTGGTGGTAAAGATGTTGGTGCAATCCTGGATTTAAAATCTAGGTGAAAGTCAGGTAGTAAAGATGTAGTTGTAGTCCAGGAAGTAAAGAGGTGGGTGATGTACAGTAAATAAAGATGCAGGTGTTTCCCTGTAAGTAATGATGTAGGCTACGTCCTAGATGTCAAAAGTGTGGTGAAGTTATGGAAATAAAGAATTAGGTGAATTTCTGTAAGAAAAGATGAAGTAGATATGTGGAACGTAAAGATGTAAGTGAATTCCAGTCAGTGCAGATTAAATGAAAGGCTGGAAGCAAAAATGTAGGTGAACTCCTGGAAAAGAAATTAGGTCAATTCTTTTAAAAAAGAAGTAAACATTTAGGTGAAGACTTGTAGGTAAAGAAGTATGTGTAGTCTTGGAAATGAAGATGTAGGTAAAGTCCTGGAAATTTAGATGTAGGTAAATTCTTGGAAGTAAAGATGTAGGTGAAGTGCTTGAAGATTGGTGTAAGGAGAATTTGTAAGTAAAGATGTAAGTGAAATCCTGGAAGTAAATATGTACGTTCTGTTACACTCGTTTTTATTATATTTCTAGATGTATACGTGTGTGATAGAAAAGGTTCCAACATGTGTCATAAAACGTCTTTTCCATTGTCTGGAGATGTGTAGAGATCAAAGTGTAAAGATTCGAGATCTCTGTTCTCCCGCACGCCGGACACAAGAAGTCGGACATCACCAAGTGGCTCAAAGTCACGCGGATGACCTTCGACAGTATCTAGGAGAGGCTCAAGAACGAGAAAGACCTGAAGGATCGCCCTCGTTCAGGCAGACCTTAAGTTAAGAATTGTTTGGCTGTGAGAAAGGCGTTCAAAGGTTCTTAAAATGGCAGCGCTCGCGAAGAACAAGAACATCTCGGTGGTCACGGTGTCCAAGGCCATCAAAAGCTCGAGGTGGGTGGAAAGACCTCTGCTTACAGACCCTATTTATAAACAACGTCAGGAGTGCCATCGTCGCCTTCTCAATGACTTGATTTTAATGGCAATCGAATTCTCATTTTTTTCTGATTGAAAAAAGCTTCAAGATCGATCCGGTCATCAATGAGCAGAAAGACTGTGTGGGAAGCTTTGGGCAGGATATGTTTAAGATTCGCTACGTGCCTACAAACAAACGCTCAGCCTACGTGAGGATGCTCATCGTCATAGCTTTGAATGGCGGAAGATGACAGCGGTGTGGTTCGCGGCCGATTACAGAGACATTTTAGCCACGAAAGTCCTGTCTTGGTGAGAAAGATCACGAACCGAGACAGGACGGTGCCCCGCTTCACATGGTCAAGTCCGCGCAAGAGTGGATGGGGTCGAACATGAACTTCTGGTAGAAGGAGGTTTGGCTGCCGCAGTTGCCCCACCTAACTTCCCGCGACTACCGCGTGTGGGCACATGTCGAGGGGCAAGAAAGGCAAGGTCCGCCACAGCAACGTCGGTGAGCTGAAGTCCTCCGTTTTCCGCGTGTGGGCCAGCATGAGGAAGAACTTAGTCCGCAACGTGTGTGCGGCCTTCAGGTATCGCCTGGAGCGCGTGCTTTCCGCCGAGGGTGACTACATTGCTAAACATTACAATGTAAAGACATACTTATATGTTAAAACAATAAAAACCTGTCTAACTGCATTAAAATATCATTGTCAACTTTGTTGAGAACGTCGTAACAAGTGTAAGAGGACTTTTGCAATATCTGGTATGTGCCGTAATGTATATATATATATATGTATATATATATATATATATATATATATATATATATATATATATATATATATATATATATTGCTTAAATGAAGGAAAAATGCAAATGATTTGATCTAACATCTATAAAGGGTATACCAGAAAAATTGTTTCTCCTCACTTCATCTGTTTGAGGCCTTACTCGAAGCGATACTCGTATTTAGGACAGCTCAATGGCAAAAAGAATTTGAAGAGCTTGGTTTTGCCGACGATAAAGTTTATAGCTCTACAGGAAAAAATGACCTCTACCCCCTTTGACCACTTGGGAGATTAAGGGAGGAAGCTTTGTACATACAGCCTGTGTTGTGGGACCCATCAATGCTACCACAATTAAGTGGGACCGCACTGTCTGTGAGACTGCCATGAGGGACCATACGCCTCATATTTATTTTTCAATCTCCAAGAGAATTACAGTCAATAATAAATATTTTCAAGTCTGGCTAAGAAATGGACTTGAAAGAAAATTTTACACAAAAAAATAATGGTTAATAGATTGCCAGGAATAAAGAAGAAGTAGGATTTTTGCCCCAATTGTCGAGTAGGTGGAAGAATGAGGCATAAAAGAAAGCGCTCAATAACTTGAAGACATTTCAGATAAACATAGAACGTACAAGCTATGAATAAAAAACCAAGAACATAAAGAATCACGAATCGGAGTAAAAATGCTCAAGTCCGGAAAAGGAATCACGGATGAGAGACAGTGGCAGAAATGATGGAAGATGGATGCAATAGTGTGTGTTGTGGGAGAAAATGAAATCGATAGCATGGAAAACTAGCAGTGAACCGTGTCCAGAGAACACATTTGTGGACGCCTTTGCTTAGCAGCTGTATTAAGTAGGCTAATGCTGGGAGGGTTGTTGATGACATAAAACCTACTTTGCAAATTTTTTGTTAGTTATAATTTTATAAATTTTCTGGTCATAAATGTTAATAAAAATGAGTAGAAATAAACATTTAATGAAACGATTAACTAATAACACCTATGACCCCATAGAAGGAAATGCCAATACCGAAAATAAGAATTCGTTGATATGTATCTTGGTTTTCTTATGGACTATAGATTTCTCTGAATTTTCATTAGTCGCTTCACTTCATATTTATCTATTATCCTTGTTACAAATATTCAAAGATTTGCCTCATTAATCCAACTAACTTTTTCCATCCTCGCTTGATGATGTTTTTGTATTTTATTTACACTTTGGGTTCTATTTCCTTTACTAATAAAAGGATTCCTTGTCTCTACTCGTCTATGAAGACCACTTTTAATCAGTTCTTTTAGTGGCTAAATGGGGCACTTGTGTGTTCTTAATTTTGAGCTGGTTTTAGGGATTTTTTGGCTCTTGATGCTCTTCTATTTCTCAAAAGTATGTTGCAAGTGACTGATAGCAGAGTATAAAACTTTTGGGAGACTTCTACTAAATTTTAGGTTTTATGAAGGGTGGTCAATAAGTTTTGCGAATCGGTAGGGCAAAACAGAGGAAGGGGGATAACTGTTTGTGGAGTATTAGGACAAGTCATGATAATTCAGGACCTGCAGCCGCACGCTCCTGCCTAGTCTATTCAAGAAGCAGTAGCTGATCGCAGATCGTCAGTCACAAATTTTTCAACAATGGAGAAGGTTGAGCACCGCGCACTGATCAGATTTTTGACCAAGGAAGGCAAGAATGCAGAAGAGATCCATGAACGCATGGTTGCAGTGTACACCGACACCGCCCCTTCCTATGCAACCATTGCTCGCTGGAATAGGGAGTTCCGCTATGGTCGTGAGTCCCTTGAAGATGACCCCCGTCCAGAACGCCCGTCAGACGTGACCAACGAGAAACAATGTGGCCCGTGTGGAGAGGATCATCCTCAAAAATCGACGGGTGAAGGTCGAAGAAATCGAACGAGAACTTGGAATATCACATGGAAGTGTTATCAACATAATCCACGACAATTTAGCCATGACCAAGGTCACTGCCCGTTGGGTCCCTAGAAACTTCACGACCCATGATCGACTTCAACGTCGTCAAAGTCCACAAAGCCAGAGTTGCACAAGCTGCCCTGCGCAATTGCGGACTCGAAGATCTCAACCACCACCCCTACAGTCCAGATCTGGCCCCTAGCGACTACTTTTTATTCCGTCAGCTCAAGGCTGCACTGCGCGGACGCTGGTTTGGGGACGATGAAGATGTCTAGCTCTCCGTCTAGGAGTCGATTGAACAGCAGTCGGCAGATTTCTGGTTGTCGGGAATTCGTAGCCTCAGGGACAAGTGGCGCAAGTGCATTGAAGTCGAGGGTAGTCATTTCGAAAAATAATAAAACACTTTTCCTCATATCTCGTTTCCTTATATGCGAATTGCAAAACTTATTGACTGCCCCTCATATATTTTCTCTGTTTCTTCCCATAAATTACTGATTTCTAGTATTGTTTGTCCTGAAAGCTCATTTTTATCGAAGTTCCTGACGGGAAATTTCCATTTTGATACACAAATTCCATGTGGCTCTTGATTTCAGAAGAACTTTCTTCACCATGGTTTTGTTTTTGTCAAACACTTCACAAATAACCTAAGCATTAAAATATTGCTCAATTTAGAATAATAGAATGGCTAGTATTCTATGGTGGTAAAAAAAACACATTATCTCTCTCTATATATATATATATATATATATATATGCATATATCTTTCATGAGCGCGAGAGAATGATGAAATAAATCCAACTTCACCGCAGGAAAGAGAAAACGGAATAATTTTTGTTCGGAAATATTTATTTTTTATTTCGAAAAAATCCGAGCTGGGGTGGGATTCAAACCGTGCACACAAATTGAGGCAACGAGCAACCGCTTTAATCTCAAATAAACCGCAATTTAGACCACTCGGCTACGCGGAAGACAAAAAATCTTCCGAATAGACAAGCTTTTTAAAGCACGCTTCGCATGGTCGAAAGGGAAGGAGAAAGAGAACTAATTGGGGATTCAAAGGACAAAGGAGAAATTGAGTAAAGCACGCGGCAAATAGACAAATACATATATCTCTCATGAGCGCGACAATTCGTGTGTTCGAATTGTCAACAAGAATCCAAAAGTCACTTGCAAGTAAATCTGGCTAGCAGTGGAACAATCATAGACGTGTTAACAGCGCGACGTTACCTGAACCGTAAGGGTCTCCATGTACATGTACAAAGGAAGAAACCACTGTTGAAGATGGTTCACGAAAAGAGACGTTTAAAGTTTACCAGACAACATATTGATGACACTGAAGCAGCACTTAATATTATGGTCAGACGGGCCTAAGCTCGAGCTGTTTGGCAAGCACACGATTACAAGCACACGAGCAAATCAACGCAGAAATACTTTGCCAATCAATGCTTGAAAGTGATGAAATGGCCTTCACAAAGTCCAGATTTAAATCCGATGGAGAATCTATGGAAAGAACTGAAGTCACGTGTTCATAAGTGGTCACCAAACAGCATCGGAGAGTTGACAGCTTTTGCAGTGGAAGAGTGGAGTAAAATTCCTACTAAAACTTGCAAGGACCTTGTTCATACTTACAGGAAACGTTTGATTGCTGTAATTGCTGCTAAAGGAGGGAATAGCAAGTATTAATTTAGAGTTGACAATAATATATATGAAATATTTATGATTGTTGCAAATACTTTTGCTTCTTGTGTTTTTCTAATAAACACCATGTTCAATGTTAATAGTTTGTTTCATTATCATTTATACATTATAATATATAGATTTTAGGCTAATATAATTAAATATAATATAAATATAAGCATTCCTGACAAGTAACGTATAAAATTCGTAAATTACAAAATTAGAAATGTGTTACCAATAGATACGCGCGCGCCACTGTATATATATAAAGATATACGTACGTACTTTTAGGATAAATAAGCAGGTTAAATTTAGGAAGTTAATTATTATAAATATATATTTATAATCTCATATCATTGAGAATGTGTTCCTACCCGAAACGTCGGTACCAAGAAGTTAATATATAATAATTAACTTCCTAAATTTAACCTGCTTATTTATCATAATAATACGTATACGCCTAGCAACGGGCAACCCCTCTGCTTTCTTAAGATATATATATATATATATATATATATATATATATATATATATATATATATATATATATATATATATATACATATATATATATATACATATATATATATACATATATATATATATATACATATATATATACATATATATATATATATATATATATATATATATATATATATATATATATATATATATATATATATATATATATATATATATATATATATATATATGAGGAATTAAACCACATTCTCCGAAGACATGGGAAATAGCATGGAAAATAGTTTATCTCCGATATTGGCATGTCTCTTCATGGAATATTTTGAGACTGAACTCCTTCCCACAATTTCTACCCCTAACTTTATATGGTTAAGGTACATTGACGATGTATTTTCTGTATGGCCTAATGGCCATGATTTTATACCTTTTTTAATAATTTGAATAATTTGCATGTCTCCTTTAAATTTAAATATGAATGGGAATATGATAATAGATTACCCTTTTTAGATATCCTCATTAATAAAGCTCACCATGAAATAAAACTTAACGTTTATAGGAAACCAACCCACTCGAATGCCTATATACATTATTTTTTGTTTCACGATAATGCTGTTAAAAAATCGGTAATTTCTAACCTTTTTCTTAGAGCATACAAAATATGTCATCCTTCCTATTTAGATGAAGAAATTGTCATTATCAGGACCATTTTTTCTAATTTGTATTACCCCGATTGGTTCATATCGTCTGCCCATTTTGCAGCTAGGAAAACATTCTATGGTAATAAGCCTTCCCGCACTAATGACTTCAACAAATGTATAACATTGCCATTTAATAATAAATTAAATAGTTTAAAGGACATATTTGGAAAAGCGGTTATTAATCTAGCCTTTAAATATAACAATTCCTTAAACCAATTGATGATTGCCAGGAAACCCAAAGGACATCATAACATAGGAGTATATACAATACCATGCAACGATTGCCATAAAGTTTATATAGGTGAAACGGGGAGAAATCTAGACAAGAGATTGTATGAACACAAAAGAGATATTAGAGTGGGCAGCGAAAGCAGTGGAATATTCTGCCATGTTAGAGACTTGAATCATTCGATCGATTTCAATGGAAGTAAAATGGTATTTAAATCGGCTAACTATGTTAAGAGAAGAATCGAGCTTGATATTGTTAGTTCCTAATTTAAATCTATCTGAGGGTCAATTTTCTTTTAATCCTGTAATAAGAATGCAAATAAACCTAATAGTAAAATGTCAGCCCTTCAATATGTTTAGGCCTAACCCCCTCCCCCCTCAGATTAGCCACAAGTAGGGGATTGGGGAAAAAAAGAGGGGATCTTTTACGACCTGACCCTGTGTTATTATGTTTGTATACACTTTTCTTATATTTTCTATCCAGTGTCAGTTGAAAAAGGGTGTGAGATACACCGAAACGGTTCTGAATTAAATTGTCTTCGGAGAATGTGGTTTAATTCCTCATCTTTTCTTGCGATATTGCATTATTTTTTATCATATATATATATATATATATATATATATAAATATATATATATATATATATATATATATATCGGTCGCAAATATTGACAACAAACTGTTCGAAATGCAGCAAATTTACATACCTTTAGTTAACGCAGGCTAAAACTTTTACAACGTTTGGAGCTTAGTGTAATAAAACAATGTAAAGATCAGAAAAGAAAAATCGTAAATAGGAAAAAATGTTTATCAGGACAAAAGTAAAATTTGACAACGTAAATGTTTACAACACATTCATATAAACATGGTTTAGTACTTGTTGTCACTTATAGCTTAAAGGCGGTTTGAGGCTTCTCCCTCGATCTTTCTACAGGAGCTTGGACTGATTTGGTTCCCTTCCTCTCAAAAGATTTTCTTCAAATCAGATAAGTTACGAAGATCTCGTTTCTGGATCATGAGTTTCAATTGCCTCTACGATAGTATTTACTTTGTATGTGACATGGATAATGAGCATCTAGATAGTGAGCAGGTAAGAAGTTATGGTATGAAAATCCTTGGAGTTTACTAGATTAGGGAAATAGTGGATTTGATAGAGTAACAGTTTAGGTGAAATTGAGTCTCTGTGCCTGTTGGCTTAACGGTAGAGCATCTGACCGACAATCAGCAGACCTAAGTTTGAGTCCCGGCCAGGATTATTCAAACTTGATTCCTCTGGCATTATTTCTGTCTTCTCAGTATGGATTGCCTTTACTGTGCCGTCCTTTGTATAAACTCCTGTTTCTTGTCTCATTGTCCATTTACGTGAAATTTCTCTGTTTCTTGTACTATATATATATATATATATATATATATATATATATATATATATATATTGATAAATGAACAATAACGTTCTAGTGACTGTGGTTAGGTAAGGGTAATAATAAGAAATCCTTAATCCGCTAGAGAAGTCTCCTGGAGTTCCTCAACCCAGGATAGCGGATTAAGGATTTCTTATTATTACCTATAGCTAACCGCATACATATATATATATATATATATATATATATATATATATATATATATATATATATATATATATATATATATAAATATATATATATATATATATATATAAATAACAGTCTTGAGTTTGAAAAAATATTTTTTGCTGTCAAGGTTTTTTCAACTGATTCTTGTCTTTCACTCAGCTGAATCCAAATCAGGCATTGTTTTGTTTTTTTGTCAGGTCAAGTTTTTTTTGGCAGCAATCATTTTTAAAATATAAATAAATCGTATTTATAAGGGAATTTGAGGATCATCCAAATTACCTGCAGTTAATTTTGCTTCACTAATCTTTAGAATCTTGGGGGCCAAATAAAGAAATGCTTGGCTTTCTTTCTGTAATGCTTATAAAAAACTTTTCATATATCTCAATTTTAAGTAAAGAGGCGGAAATAAATTTTTATTAGGATTCACTATGGGTTGATATCAGTGGCAGGCAGTCAATGCAAGCAAGGGAAGCAATGCTTCCCCTACTTAAGAAGAAAAGAAAAAGAAATTACTCCTTAACAATTAATATGACAGCAGAATTAATTTTATTCTCACATTTATGATTGCCTATACTTCTATACGCCATACGGTACCGTTCCCTTTCAATCGAATTGGCGTTAGTTCCTGATGAGCTCGACTGCAATTGAAGAAATACATCCTTTTCGTCGAGATTTCTACTCTTTCTTTTCGCTTAATTTCAATAATACTTCTGCTTTTTGGTGCTTTGGAATGAATAGTTTAAAAGATGTTTTGCTTTGCCTTAGTAATATTATATAGTCATTAGAGTTTTATGATTTTTATCTAGATATTTCAACGCCGTGTTAGAATTAAAAAAATATAACCTATTTGTATACGGAAAAGGAAGCAAATTTGGATCTGCAGTCATCAGCTGGTATCTGGCAACTCGAAGTTTGAAATTTTGTTTAGCTTATATTTAAATACTAGTTCTGAGAAAGAAAGCAGATAAATAGCAAAAACTCTATTAAGGTTAAGCACTTATATCTTAAGCATTTTATTAATATTTCTGGAGTTCTGGCGGGCCTACCATAGTCATTAGTCACCCTTCGTATATTTGAGATCAGTAGCCCTGAAGCAGTTCTTGGATAAATGTGGCGTATTGTTTATTCAATTTTTTTAAGTGATAACCCCCCTTTTAAACAAAATGGATGCAAATGAAGTTGGGAGAAAATGCGATCGCATTATACAAAAATTATTAAAAAGGAAGTTCAGTGCGATTATTAATAAGGAAAGAGAAACTATTATTGAAACAGGTATGCTTACCCTAACAGTGTTGCACTCGCAACTACAATGTAGTCCAATATGATAGAACATCTTGGCTAGTAAGTAGATACAATTTTATAGTTATTTTTAACGAACAATATATTTACTGCAATAAACATATTTATTTTTGTAAAACATCAATTGCTTCCTCATCTTCAAAAGTTACCGCACGCCACTGGTTGATATATCACATTATGAGAACCCGGATTAAAAGGCTGTCGAGATGGCCATTCTTGTCGCTCATAGTGCTGCTCGTCGGCTCTACTATGTATCCCATAAACAGAGGAAGCAGGGGTATTTTGTATAGCCACTTTGCATTCTTAGTACTAAAGACACAACCTGAAATTAAAAACTATTCTGAAATCAGAAGAAATGTAACAAATTTAATGTAAATATAAAATTTTATATATAGGAGATGCCATTTATTTGTATTTTAAATGCAACTTATTTGAAAATGAGATTAATTTAAATAAGATGGGTGTTTTTAGATAAACTAACTATAATTGTGCTACTGAAAAATCAATTTTTTAAAATAAATGGCATTTATATGTATTTCTTACCTTTAAATCTCCACAAATCTTCCATTCATTAACATTAAACTTCTGAGTATCCAGTAAAGTATTCATGGTTTTATAATTCTCGATTAGTTGAGCAAAGTGTGCAACTGGAACAGATGCTACTTTATTTCTTATATGTAAAAGCACAGCGTTTAAACCTCTGGTTGATGACTCTATAAAAAGTCTCGCTTCATCTGGTTTATAGGGGAAGCCTAAGGCTTTAATTAATCCATTGACATTTTTAAAATATACCAGCAGAGTATTTTTGTGAACGGGGAAAAACTTTCGAAACTCTTTATCTCTGCTACGGTACCAGAAATAGGTTGTTTCTGGAGCTAGTAAATTATTTTCTCCAAGCCTTGAACCAAGTAACTGGGCTGACTCCTTCGATAGACCCAAGTCTCAGGTCAAGTTGTTCAGTTGGGCTTGATTTGATGCTTGTATGGGTACCTCTCGGCCATGAGGAACTGGTCGTCTTGCAGAAGGAAGATCAGGATAAACAACATGTTGCTGGGTTTTCCTGTTCACTCCTCAAATAAAATGACTAAAGGTTAAAAATCACGGATGAAAACATACTCATTTGATCTATATAGTAAAATGATAAATTAACATATTATTATAATTAAATATACAGTAAAAATCTCACTTATTAAGTAAGTTAGGCAAAAATAACAATCTGTCACATGATCTTTGCCTTCTCGCCAGTGCAATGGTATACCAAAGGTAGTGAATTGATTTTGCCTTTATTCAATCTTAGATTTTCAAAATACATCTTCTAACAGAAATGAGAAGCAAACTTTTTATCTCGATCCCTTAATTTCATCCCAAAATATGTGGGGTAACTTGATTTCACAATGACGTTCTTTTCGATCGATGTCCTGACAATGTTACTTGCCTGCAGATAAAACAACACCTATTGGGGTCATTTTTGCATTTCCTATTCATTTTTAAAATCTTCTGGAATAAATAGAAAAACATTTAAAATTTATAATTTAGAACTAAATTGGCAGTAAGGAAAGTATTCCAAATCAAATCATTTTAGAATAGACGAGTGTAGATTTTTGTTAAGCTACTCATTGAAACTATATACACTAAAATAGATGAAAACTCACCATTAATATGGAAAAATAGATTTTTTTTATTGTTTTTGACATTCTACTTATATATTTCTAACATTTTAATATTTATTTTAAATGTATATTTTATATTGAGTTTAGGGGTATGATTTAATCATAAACATAGATATAAAATCACACACAGTATAACATTTTGCACATTAATCACCAATCACAAAGCTTAGGAAAAAAATTTGATAGCACTATATCAATGGTAATTAGGAATCAAATTATGATAGCCTATGCTAATTAGTTAAATACTACCTTGTTTCTCGCAAAAAGATTCGCTCTTTATATACAAACATATTCGTGACGTCACACTACATCCAGAAAGTTCTAGAATTACCAAATATGACGCAATAAGATGACACATGCATCATGAATGTTTCATGCTATCGAAATAACATCAAATGATAGGCAAAATTTGTAATTATATGATCAGGGGATATGATATTTTACTAATTCTAATGAATATATTTCGGAAAATAGCACAAACACAAGTAAAATTTCTATTTTTTTAAGATAAATAAGGCCATAGCAAAGAAATTTGACCTGAATAAAAAAAAACAATGTCAGATTTGAATTCAGCGCATTGAAATATATAAGCAGCACTCGAAAAAACCTTAACAACAAAAATGTCGCAACGCAATGTAATAAAATTAAAAAGAAATAAAAATTAATTTAAGGCTATTTAAAAAAGATATGACATTAAATGTCATAAAAGATAAATAAAGTAACCAGGGTAAGAGGAAAAATTGACCCATGACCCAACCCCCACAGAAAAATATATAACAATACGAATGAAATGTGACAAAAACTTTAAAATAGAGACTATGTGCAGGCTGGATCAAAGTTCATTTATTTAATAGTAACATCAGTTTTATATCATTTTTGCCTAAAACAAAGGGAACTGTTTGCTCATCTGTGTCACAGGTCTTGTTAGCACATACACATACATGCACACATATATTATATATATATATATATATATATATATATATATATATATATATATATATATATATATGTGTGTGTGTGTGTGTGTTTGTGTGTGTGTGAAAAACTCACAAAGTGTCGCGTGAGTAAGCAATAAATGCAACAAAGCCCACAGGGGAAATTGGAATCCTCGTATTAATTTTCCCTGTGGGCTTTGTTGCATATATATATATATATATATATATGGTTAGGAGGCTAATATAAATTTAATTCTTACATACATTCAAGCCACCCATAACAGTTAAAATAAAGCAGGCTGTTTTCCGCAACTTTTATAGCTGCCCCATTCCAACTATATTTTTATTCATTCGGGAAATATATTGCCTAATTGCTGGAGATTATTGGGACCGGATGAGAAAGAGGCGTACAATGAAATTAAATAGCTTTAATTTAAAGTAGGCTTGCGACTGTAATTGGGTTTGGATGTGTGGTTGGAACAAAGAAGAGTTGGGGAGAGATAGATAAACATAGTTTTATTTCGCTAAATAAATTACATAGTTTTTGATTGAATACAAAATTTAAGAGATAAAAAGTATATTGTTTATACCTTATAATAAGATAAAGCAATATTTTATGTCCATAATTAGCGAATGGTTTCCTCCCTCTCTTGAACAAAGAGAATCCTCATCTATATCGTTATTATTAAAGTCGTCTACATTATAATATTTTCGTGCCAATATTTTTGACTTGTCATTAATCTTGGAGTGCTCTCACATGTGTTTTTTAAAGCATGAGTTTTTTTATTTATACATTTTGAAAGTGAATCCTTATAGGGCTTTATTAATTAAATTGCGAAAGATCCCTAAGTGATAAAACAACCTTTAAGATAATATCAGAAAAAAGACGCTTAGAACGAAAGAATAATATGAAATAATTGATTCAAGATGTGTTTATGCACTTTAATGAAATTGACGCATTATGCAATGGAATTATGAAAGAATTTCTCATTACACAATATTTTATTTGATCCAAAAGTTTTAGTCTCAAATTTTAGAATTAATGTGGAACAATTTAAAGATTTAGTGAGTTAGTATGCGAATATAATATTGGAGCAATTGTCTGCGTTAATATGGAGACCAACCATTTTAATGACACTACAGCTATATTTATGAGGTAGTACATTGCATGAGTAGACGATGCAAGAAGTAAACTATTGTCTGCATTTGCCAGGATATTATAATGGTATATGACAAGACGACAGCCTATTCGAAATGACAAGACTTTCCAGCACATTAAAAAAGACGCTGAAGAGGAAGGGGGGAGTATTCCTCCCTGCCTGACTACATTACGTTCTTTCCAGAAGGCTAATTTATAGACTCCAACGTTACATAAACATTCTGGCTGATAAACATACATTTATTTATTGCAATTAGATAAAGGGGAACTTTAATCGACAGGTAATAGTTTACTCGGTGCAACGCTTTACTAACGCCCCAAAACAAGCATAGTCTTTAGAACCATAAACGTTATATCTGTATATATTTTTCTTCAAGGTCCTAATGACAGTAGATGTGTCCTTTCGAAATCCAAACAGATAGCTGTTAATTTTACAGCAACCATTTAATTAAGGTATGGTACAGTATTCGAATAACTTGAATAAATAAGACGAGATCATTATAGATCTGTAGTTGTAAGAGGAATTCAGGTCACCTTGGTTGTTTTTACCTGAGGCGAAGCGCCAGGTCTAGGCGTCGTTTTTTTTCAAGAGGAGTAAAGTTCAATTGTACCCATTTAGAGCCATGAAATGACCCATATGACCATGGGAGAGGGGGGAACACCCTGGAGATTTCAAATCTGCCATCGGATTTGGCGCTGGGTGGCGCCATCTAGTGAAAAAAGCCTTATTTAACCATTCAAAGGCACTTGTAAGTGATTTGAACCATGGGAACCATCAATGCAATAACCATTTATCATCTTATCACAAAACGCCGCAGGTCATTGGAGGGACTTTTTCTCTCGTTTACAATGGGCCTAATTTCTCCTTTCCTCATTTCACTGGGAAGGGAGCTCTGAAAAAAGTAAGCACGAAAACAAATTGCCAATAAAATATAGCAGAATATACAAACCAAATTTTAAATTGTAAGAATTTACATTATTATTTCCAAGACATAAATTGAAAGCGTTTTTTGAATTAATAACCACCACCCAACCAATTAAATTTTTCTTTGTTATAAACTCACCGGACAAAAGATTAGTCATGTGGCGTGTTTAAAATAGTTTAAACTACAAGGGATTGTAGCTAGCATTGAGTGGGGATAATTGTGCGGTTACTACCTAGGAAGTGTGTCAAAATATTCTTAGATATCGCAAAAGTGGTAGAGTAGTGCTTGTCTCGTACACTGTGTGAAAAGTGGGACACAAAACAAATGTTAGTGAAATGCAAAAGAAGTGATAGTAGTTTGAGTGCACAAAAGGCCATCCTGTGAAGGATCTAGCGGAATTTGCATGTGAATCTAAACGTACGGTCATACGGGTCTATCAGCAATGCCAAAAATCCCTGCGCACAGGAAATTCCCTAGGATTATGGATCGGCTCCGCCGGAGAGTTTCACAGCTTGTGCCTAAAAATCGCTTGGCTTTAAGGCAGGAATTGCTGCAAAAAACGTTAACGCAGTTCCTAAGGCGCCTATTACTGAAAGAGTATTTTACAGAGAACCGCATAGCATAAACATATGGGGCAGAGTGGCACGCAAGAGACCTTTCTAATTTCTACACACAAAGTTGGGTGGCTACAGTGGGCGAGAAGATAAGGTAAGAGCGAACCGTGGAGAACTCGGAAACGCGTTATCTAGTCAGAGAAATCACGTTTCTTTCTGTATTTGAACGTTACTCAGCGTCGTGTTCAGCTTAGGCCTCATAATGCCTTCAAGAAGACTGCGTGCATGGTTTGGTTCAACCTGTAGGAGGATATGTGATGTACTGAGGCTGTTTTGATTATGCGGAAATGTGTCCTTTCGTTGAGATGGAAAAAAATCTGGACCAGTAGGCAAACATTAAGCTGCTAGACGACCAGGCTTTGCAGTTTGCCCTTCATCTTGACGTGGAACATAACATTCAAATCCCTGTCCTCCAGGATGACAACTCGCGCGTTCACCAGCTAGAACTGTGACTGCCTGGCAGGATAAACACTCAGAACAGAAACAATCACACCTCTCACTCTCTCTCTCTCTTATAAAGAAAGTAGAGGGAGAGGTGATGCCCCCTTGTCGCAGGAAGAGAGCTTGTGTGTACCTTTGACTTTTCGAGCTATGTCGGCGGGGGTACTTCTTCTGGGTACCCCTGGTAGGGCTTCCCCTGTCGATTTGGTCGAAAACGAGATTCCAGACTAAGTGCGTCATTCCTTCCTTTTTATACTCTATCATTCTCCTTTTTTACTTTCATCCTATCTCTCCCACTTATTCAAAAAGAAAAACAAAACAAAAAAAAGCCTACTCCTATCATGTCACTCTTTCCCTTTTTTCCCTCTATCTACATATAAGGACCTGGCAGCTACCTCACGCGTCAGAAGAGATGCTTTGGAACCTCTATAAACAACGCCAATCTCCGCTTACTGGTTGCGAGAGACTAGGACTAGATGTGTCCTAGGCGTTGGGGCACGATGAATGGGATAAGGGTAGTGCCCCGTTAACCCCTTCCCTGGCGCGTAATTATTGACCGTTCCCAGTGACCATTGACGGGTGCCTCTGGTAGCATCGGTCCGAGGTGACGACCCTTTGTTCCTAGGTTGGTTGCCAGGCCAATTAAAAGCCTTGGGTCGAGTCTCTTGGTGGGGCGGGATATCCATTCAACGCTGCTCCGAGATCCTGGCCGTTGTGAAGGGAACTAGTAGGAGTTTAGTAAGGGGCGTGGTTCGTTGTTGTTCACCTAGTGACAAATCGATGGCCCCTTCGGGGACCATCTGTGCTGCTTGGTTGGGAGCCACGGCACGCCGAGGCTTGACGACTCGTTCGGACGAACAGCAGCACATGGAGCGTGCCTTCTGGAAGACTCCGAAACGATTCCGATCAATAGGCGGGAGCGACTCACGCGGGGAGAACTCACCAACCCCCCTTTTTATCATTGATTGGTCACAAAGTATTGAAAGAGAGAAAGTGTTCAGAATGACCGGCAAGAAAGAAACAGGAGCTCTAAAATACACGTGCGCAATATGCCACATAGATAAGGGGTGCGTGGACTTTCCGGAGGGGTGTTTTTCGAAATGCCTACCGGCCAGTTCCTGCACCGACTGTATTTTAAACGGCCAAATCAAGGAGCTAAAGGAAACATGCAGGGTTTCCGAGGAAAGATCTAGGAAGTTGGAGGAGAAAATAAGCAGCCTCGAATAAGAACACGACGGACTGATTCGCAGGCTAGAGGTCAGAATAGCAAAGCTAACGTCAAGCCCTGTAGTAAACACTGCATCTGCAGTATTACACCCAGAGCTAGGTCCGCATGCGACGGATAAACCATTAAATAAAAAGAAAAGGAAGGGAAAGAAACAGGAAGAAGAGAAAGTTGAAACAGAAGATAAAGTAGAAGCTGAAAAAGAGAGAGTTAAAGCAGAGGAAGAAAAGATAAAAACAAAGGAAGATAGCGGGGAAAAGATAAATAAGAAAAAGAAGAAGAAAAATAAGATGGAGAAGAAAGAGGGAACCGAGAGTTCGCTTCCGCAAGGAAAGCCTCAAACCTCTGAACGGAAATGTCCGAGGGTTACCCTTGTGGGCGATTCAGAAGCACAAGGTTTGCAGCCCCTGCTAGCGGCCCGCCTTCGCACTAGTGTGGAGGTATGCTGCCAGCCAGGACGCGGAAACCACCACATCAGAGTAGAGGCTGAGGAATCTCAGATCTTAGAGAATTCAGTCGTTGCCCTGATGGTGAGTGGGAATGACCTCTACCTCTCAAGGAGGCAAAGTAGGCCCCAGCGAGGAATTTTTCAACACGGTCATGGGAGCCGTGGACGACTGCGGATTGAGAACTCGCAAACGATCGTTGTAGGGATGCTCCCAAGAAGAGGTCCTAGCCGGACAGCTCACTTAAAGAATGTGACCCTGAACCAGCGCCTGTCCAACCCCTGTGCGGCGGAAGGGGTCTTCTTTCTTGACCCCTACCACACCTTTTACAGTCGAAAAGACCTTTACCAAAGGGACAGTGTGCACCTTTCATTCAAGGGAAAGGCTGTACTCTGTAACTTAATCCAGGATGTCGTAGAGCGGACGCAGAGGAGCGTCCGACTTAGAGGGAAGGCGGACATAAGAGAGTATGCCCGTGTCACTCCTGGAACGACGTTCTTAGATGTGGCAAAGAGGGGTACTACCACACAAAAAAGGCCGGAAAACGGAAGAGCGTAGGGAGTCCTACACTGGGGAACTCCCTTAAAGTTCTTCTTTTCAACGCGAGGTCAATCAGGAATAAGTTTCTTGAGCTCCGTGGCCTCGTAGCAACAGAGGAACCTGAGATGGTGGCCATAACGGAGACGTGGATTAAAACCTCAAGCCGAGATTTTGAAGGTAAATTCACGATTCCCGGTTACCATCTCTTCCTGTAAGATAGGCCAGACAGAGAGGGTGGCGTTTTGATGTTGTATGTCAAGGATACTCTCAACTCGACGGATTGCAACATCGTATCCGACCATGAACTACTAGGTGTTGACCTAGAGATAGTTCCTGCAAAATAGAGGACCCTGGTGCTTTATAGACCTCCTGCCCAACTCGTTGAAAAGGAAAGAGATCTGTACCAGCTACTAGAAGAAGTTGTCGAAGACAGAGTGTGTATTGTCATGGGTGATTTCGACACACAAGTTGACTGGAAAACCAGAGAACCCTGTGGCGAGAACGCACTACTCCTGGAGTTCACGAACAACGAGTTCCTGACTCAATGGGTGAGAGAGCCAACGAGAGGAGACAATATCCTCGACTTGGTTTTTACCTCTGAGGATGACATTGTTGAGGACCTCTCTGTTGGCGAAGAGCTCGGTGGCAGTGACCACTGACTAATTAGATTTGTAGTCAAAGTCCCCAAAGCAGAGCCTGCAACTAGTAAATCAAGGAAACTCGATTTGAGAAGAGCAGACTTTGCAGGTCTACGCGCGGGACTGATTGACGCGAGGCTAGAAGAGTGCGAGTCTGTTGAAGACTCTTGGAACAGTTTCAAAACCACATTCATTAGTCTTCAATCGCGTTTCATCCCTATGAAATGCCCCCGTCGGTCCTCTGTTCAACCAAAGTGGTTTAATCGAGAAATCGGGAAACTGCTTAGGGAGAAGAGAAATGTGTACCAGCAATCGAAGATCTCAGGTGACTTTGACGAATACCGGAGGCTAGCCAGGAGAGTGAAGTCCAGCATAAGGGCTGCTAAGTGGTCTGAGGAACTGAGTGGCAAGACTCTGTAAAGAGAATCCCAAGGAGTTTTTGGATATGTGAACAGCCGTAAACCAATCCGTCGAACGATTGGCCCTTTGAGGAATGAGGATGGGACATTAAGCATTCAGATGCAGAAAATGCTAACCTCCTCAACGACTACTTCTCTTCAGTGTTTACTGAAGAGTGTGGTCCCATTCCCCAGCCGACGGATTCCTACTTGGGGGAAAAGCTGAAGGCAATGGACTTCACCGAAGGAGAAATACAGGAAAAGATCGCTGAACCTAAAGACGAATAAGTCCCCTGGACCGGACGGATTTCTACTTAAGGTGTTGAAGGAAGTGTGCAATGAAGTATCACGACATCTGTGCGCTATATTTAACATGTCAATCCGGACCAAATGCGTTCCTAGAGACTGGCGTGAGGCGGAGGGGACTCCTATCTTCAAGAAAAGGGACCGTAACCAACCGTCGAACTACCGACCCATCAGTTTGACTTCGATAGTCGGTAAACTCATGGAAAGCATCCTGGTGAACAAAGTGACGTCGTATTTAGAGTCCAACCTGCTACTGAGGAGTTCCCAGCACGGCTTCAGAAGGCAACGGTCATGCCTGACGAACCTTGTAGAGTTCTTCCACTTCGTTTTCAGTGAGCACGATTGGGACAAGGCAGTGGATGTGGTCTACCTAGACTTTCAGAAAGCCTTTGATAAGGTACCACCCTGCCGCCTTCTCCGGAAAGTGCGAGCGCTTGGCATAGACGGAAAGGTAGCCGGCTGGATCGAGAACTGGCTAAGTGGCAGAAGGCAACGGGTGGTGGTGAATGGACAGTCTTCTGAGTGGGTGCCCGTTACTAGCGGGGTGCCTCAAGGTTCTGTCCTGGGACCACTACTATTCATCATCTACGTCAACGACATGGACGGTAACATGGTTGCCAAGATTTCCAAATTTGCCGAAGATACCAAGCTTGGTATGAACGTTGAAAAGGATAGAAATACTGCCCGCCTGTACGAAGATCTTGGGAAGATTGGGGAGTGGTCGGACACGTGGCAATTGCCTTTAAACGTGAAAAAATGCAAAGTGATGCATATCGGCCACAGAAACCCCCAATCTCAGTATATCCTTAAGGGCACTGTTATTGAATCCACCGACACTGAGACGGACTTGAGTGTAACAATCACTAGTGACCTCAAGTTCTCGAAACAGTGCATTGAGGCGGAGAAAAAGGCCCAAAGGATGCTAGGCTATATTAAGCGCCAGTTTGGTTATCAGGACCAGGAGATTGTACTGTGCCTGTACAACTCACTTGTCCGACTGCACTTGGAGTATGCCGTACAATTTTGGAGTCCTTCATTGCGAAAGGACATCGCGATATTGGAACGCGTACAAACCAGGGCAACCAAGCTGATTCCCTCTATCCGACATAAAATTTATGAGGATAGACTAAGGGAATTAGATCTGTTCTCGCTGGAAACCCATAGACTGCGTGGTCAACTCATCAAAATCTTCAAAATACTTCGAGGGTTCGACAATGTTGACTACCGGGATATGTTCACACTGAGTGAGAACAGAACGCGCAATCACGGCTTCAAACTTGAACTGAAGCGTTACAACCGCAATCTGTGTGGAAACTTTTTCACCTACAGTATTTGCGGTAAGTGGAACGCACTTCCAGTGAAAGTTGTTAACAGTGAATCTGTTGACCAGTTCAAGTCAAGACTAGACAAAGTCTTGAAAAGTGGCCGTATAGGGACGCAAAACAATTAGGCAGCCATGTGCCTGCTCGATTGCTAGTCCAAAGGTACCCCTTTTGAATGCACCGTAAGGTCTCCTAGGGTACTTACTTTCCTTCTTACTCCTTGTTACACCTGGAGTGGACCGCAAAATCACTGGAACTGAACCACATCGAAAATCTTTCTGGACTACCTCAAACGACGCGTCAAGCGTCAGTGACGGCATTCACGCAGACTGAATTTTACAATTATTTATTCAAGAGTGGTTGAAAATTGAATGTCTCCTACAACCAGAACCTTTATTCAGTCCATGCAACGTTGAATCGCAGCTGTTATCCAGGCTCATGGGACTATTCCACGCTATTAGGTATGCTACCGTCCCAGGTGACAAATTTATTAGCTTATCATAACATTATTCTTCAAAGCCATAAGGTTTGTCCTGGAGGTAAAGGTCATATAAAATCGATTTAGATTCACTGTTAAAAATCTAAATATATTTTATCATGATGGATTCACCGTAATTATATAGATTAGTGAAAAATAATTTCGTGTCAAGATAACGTACGGTTACGGAAACTCTTTATGTGTTAGCTTTAAAACTCGGCAGAAGTTTCTCATTACGAATCTCTGCTTCATCAGGTGTACAAAAATCCATTTTCGTTTTAAAGCTCTCATTCGCGTTCCCACAATTGTATCCAGTCCTCGGTTTGCTGGACTCATTCCAAAGTAAGAAACTGGTATGCAGATTACTGCAAGGATCATTCCAACCAGGCACATGAAACTGAAATTCTTCAGAAGATTTCAGTAAAAATGAAATAAAAAAATATAAATGGATTCAATATACTTCCGATCTTTCTATTAAATACTGTAGTCAGACCATATCACATACACTCGGGATGACAAAAAGGTCGGTCTTCATTGATTTCAACCCCAAAAGGAATGACTTCCTTCGGCAGTAAAATTTCTCGCAAGAAAACTATTTCACATTTTGGTAAAAACCTTTGGGTCAAATCAACATATTTACATACAAAGTAACGATTAAGGGAGGATGTATTAATTTATCCATGTTATAAGATTTTTAGTTGTTTGCAAGCGACTCTATAAGCTAATATGTAATGTGTCAGTTCGTAGGTCGATCGGTCGGTCGGATGGTCACCATTTTACTTTTCAATTAGTCTTTTGGCAATAACATCGTAACTATTCGGCCGATTCTTACAGAATTTGAAACCCTTGTGTTGTTTTACATTTTCTTTCGAATGATATAATTTCCAAAGTCTTCTCCAGGTTAGTTCGAGAATTATTGAAAGACACCTCTTGGTCGGATTGCCCCACTTTTTGAAAGGTTTGAAGGTCTTATATCAGAATAATTTAGAGCACGCGACTTAGGTCTGTTGACTTTGTTTTGAACTTAAAAACATCTTTTAAGAAGTCGAATTTTCTGTTTCACTGCGTCAGGAAGAGTTGATAGATAGATGGGAAAGTAGTGTAAACCATAGCGTGGATTTTTATTGAGTAAATAATGAATGAATGGAGAAACAAACATAAAAGAGAAAAGTAGATAAAAAGGAAAAACGGAATAGTAAAACGGCGACAGATGAAAGAGAGTAGTTTTGATGTAGATTACTGAGCTGACAAAGATATTTGAGTAATCCATCAAAGGAATTTCTATACAAGGAGGTTGAAATAGTTGAGAAAAGATATAATAAAAAGGAAGAGAATCCGATAGAATAAATTCTAGCAAAGCGCTCTTCAAGGGCGTGGCTCTCTCTGCAAAGCTTGATGGGAGCGATGGATTTTTGGTGAACGCTTAAAGGCACCGAGAGGGGGCGAGCATTAAGTAACAGGCAGATCATTCCATATTTTAGGGGTAAAAATCGAAAAAGCACGATCACCCCTACCCCACAAAGCACCACGAGGGATAAGGAGTAGGGGGGCACAGTCGGAATGTACGGCTCTCGAGGACCTGCAAGGGTTTAATGAGGAAAACAGGTTGGAAGGGGACTCGGTATTTAAGATCTTGTATGTAAGAAAGACTACCTTGAAGGCAATTCTGGTTCGAAATGGTAGTCAGTGCGGCTAACGGAGTAGACGAGTTATATGGGAGAAACAGCCCAGTGGAGAAGAAGACGACTTGCAAAGTTTAAAATTTGTTGAGGTGTCTAAAAGTGCAAGACTGATCAGGCGAGGAGTGAATTGCAGTAGTCTACACGAGAGCTTTTTGAGGCCTCCTTGGCATTCTCAAGTCTTATGCCATAAAAGCGGGAGCGGATGCGGCTAAGATTGAGGACAAAGCAGAGAGAGGATTGACTATCAAAGAATTTTAAATGTGGATGAAAAGGAGCAATAGATTTACAACGAGGATGGACCCCCAGTACCACCTCAGTTTTGTCTTGGCTGAATTTCAAAAAGTTGACTGGGAGCCATTCAGTAATAATTTCGTATGGGATTAAAAGAGTTCTATGAGCCTCAGTAAATGAGGCTGAGTAGAAGGAGAGATATGCCAGCCATCAGCACACAAAAAAGGAATGATAGACAAATGCGATGCATAAGAATACCTGGTCACCTGGTATTGATAAGATAAGCATTGGGTTTGGGTGTAGGGGAAACTATCAGGTGGTTCTAATAAGAATAGAGGAAATCCAAGATTGATTATGAACTCTCTTGGCAGAAAAGAAGGAGAACTCAGCAATGGTTACGAGGGGAAAGGGGAAAGAGCATCATAGGGAAGAGAAACGTGCAAGAACCATCAGTATTGTCTATGGGTTGTTATTGTTATTTACACGGATACGCCTGGTTTGGGATGTGGGCTTTACTGCGAGATTCACAATGTTTGTGTAGGAATGAGTAACAAGTGTATAGACGTGCAAAACTGTTGCCTTTTCAGCACCATGAGAACAAACAGCCATAAGGTCTCTCTCAGGTTCGCCGCGCTGCTTCACTTTCAGAACAGAATAAGAGAAACAAGGTTGACGCCGTCGGAGAAAGGATGGAGGGTGTTGGTTCTTTTCTTTTTATTATTACATCCAAACTATAAAAGAGAAAACCAACAAGGATATCTCTTTCATAAGGCTGTTTATTTTGTAAAGAAAACAATGAGATGAGATGAAGTCAAGATGAGTGTGAATGATACACACCCAAGGTTATAGAGGATACTTTTTGCGGCACTGAGGCAAAAAGTGTCACTCAACTCTCCTGAATGTCAGAATAAATATAAATGTCCTTTCTATTAACGGTAAATGAAACCTCGGGTAACACTATGGTCAACCTGCAGGAACATAAAAGAAAAAACGGAGAAATGAATCTAAGTAATGGGATTGAGATTACCGACTCTATCTCGAGAGAGGCCGAGCATATGTACTCTTTTAAGGAAAAGAGAGTACATGGTACGAGTACTCACTAGGCCAACAAAGAATTCTAGAGTTATAGAATAATGGAATCCAAACCAGCAAATACCCTTAGATCTGTTCTATGTCTAGGCTTAAAAAAGAAAGGAAACTAAGATTAGGAGCTCTTTGGATCACATCTAAAGTAAAAAAAAACGTAACACGTTAATAATTTAGTTTTATTTCGTGTGCTTTGAGCATTAAATTGATGATAGTCAAATTTATTTTTAAACAAGTTGATTGACGCACTTTGAAGTGCATTTGCTGGAGTAAAAATAAAATAACATGAAGATATAACCACAGAACACCGGCAGAAATTAGCTCCCTTTGACCACAAACGTATTTCAACCTCGTTCAAACCACCTAGAAACTCTAGAATCTTCACAACCTTATCAGCTTGATGTCGGGGGATCAGGTGTATATAATCCATGGGAGTAGTGCAATTGGCGCCAGTTTTAACTGAACGTAGCGAAAACTTGCAAAGTGAGGGTGAAATTTGTGTGCAGTGGTGCATTATCAAGTGTACAGATCAAAGGTGAAATAGATTGGGTTTATGAGTCTGAGATGTGTAATTAATATAAATAAAACAAGAGGGATGCAAGAGAAATAGATTGAAAATATAAAGCAAAACGATCGAAAGTATTTCCCAATTAATATTACTAAAAAGTTACTGAGTCCTTGTCTTATGTGGCCCCCGATAGTTACCTCTTTTGATTAATAGAACCTTGCACCTGCCATACATCTCAATTCTCTTTTCTTCGCTACTTTTTTACTGACATTATTTTTGCCAAATATTCTGTGAGAGATATCCGTTTGATCAATAAATATTACAGGTAATTAATTTATTTATTTCATTCTCCTCTGTTCTTATTATTTGGTTACCGAGAAATAAATGTCAGTTTTTTAAATGTAAGTAAAATGATTCTTAATATAGAAAGAGGAAATACATTTAGTCACCAAAGTTTTCTCCATCATTATTGAGAATGCCGTCAGTAGTGGTGGGACTCATTATTGCAAATGCTTTCCCGTGTTTTAACTAAGCAGTTGATTTCTTTCTCGAAGAATTCTTTCTATTTAGATAGAATTAGATAAAATGCGTGATTTGATATCCTTTTCAACCTTAAAATCACAGTATGTCATTTAGGTGATGTTGAAATGAGTTAAATTGATAGTAATCAGATATTGTCATGAAAGAGGATAACAACCCATTCTGTGGACCAGTAAAGAACCTTCTCTTGAAGAGCCTCATTTAAATAATTTCGTTTTTGAACAAATATGTCTACAGTAATTGTTTGCCTGTTATTAAGGAGCTCCCAATGAATAACTCCTTTCTTGCCATGGGCTGGTACCTTGTGTAGAATGTTACACCTCCTACCTGGAGGAGTGTTAGGCCCTCACTGACCGAATCTCAACATGAAAGGTCTGGTTCACTGAGTTGATTGAACTCTTTGTCAATTGCTGGAGAAGCTGGTGAGCTCCCCCTTTTCCCTTTTGCACCTACTTTTTCCTATGAGTGTCCCATCTTTATTTTCACGCAAGAGGTAGAATTGTGTAGTGGGGTGGTTGGGGGATAACAGCCTTGCTGCACCTGAAGCCTGGAAGACAGACACGGCCTCTTGCTCCCTTAGTGCCGGAGTAAGATAATAATAGGTGATCGCCCACCTTACCTCTTAGTAGACCCGCCTATCTCTATTCTTCGTTATTACATACACTTTTCTACCCTATGGTAACTCAACTCATTTTTAGCCTCTCCATATAACATAGCCGAGTGGCAGGTTATACCGTGACGTCTCTTCTCTGCGAGGGTGGAAAGCCCGCGGCTCGGGCAGGTGTTAGGTGCTGGTGGTGGAAGGCCGACTCTGTTCTCTGTATCCAGTGCACATATTAGCTGGCTAATCGCATGATGAGAAAACAGGGATGACACTCGAGACTCGCCCCTAAATTTTTGTCATGTTCGATCGTGCCAAGCTTCCTGAGATAATATGAGCGGGCTGGAATAACTAACACTTCAAAAAATACATGAAAGCCACAGAAGTCCTAACACTGCCACCGCTTCGGCCACACAAATATTCCTTGCAGACATACCATGTCGGGACAACCTAAAATCTCCGGAAATAACTCTAATGCCTTCCGTGATAAATTTATATTGTGTAAAGCCAGGGGGTTGAATTGCAACGAGCCACATCCTGCTTTCTTGAAGCAATCTGGTTTGCATTTTCTTGAAAGAGAAGTCTTGGAATATCAGGCTGAGGCGTATATCTCATTCCGAAATACTAAAGGAACAGGTCCTGTAAATTATAAGTGAATAATTTCCTTAATTACTTGCGCACAATTTGACTTGGTAACAATTTACTTCTTATGAACAAAATAAATTGTACAAACTTTACACTCAAGCATTGTTTTATTTTTTCTAGTGTATGCAAATTGTTAAAAAACTATATAATATAAGACAAAATTTGTAAGATAGAGGATTTTTATGGTTTTTGATACAACGAGACGGTAACTTGTAGCTAAAAATTTGAAGTTATGCAGAAAAACATTGTCATTTTTGGATTTAGATACCCAAAATTATTTAAAAACAAGGTTCAGATCGTACTCAACAAAAATTGTATTCCCAAGGGTTACTCTACCTCCTTATTGCTCACAATTTCCTAGCATCTTATCCTTGATTTTCACACAGCCATTTCTCTACTAGTTCCTCACCTTTTTCACTTCGTTTCAGAAATGGAAGCGCTTCTAAAACCAAAAAACGATAAGACCAAAATACTAATGAGAGACGAGAAACAAGTTATCCAGTCCATGGTTACTAACCTTAACATCGTAGTCCAATAACCAGACAAAGGAGGAAGCGAATCAGTGATTGATACACCCTCATACACTGGGTGGCTTAATGCTGTTGCTGTGAGTCACACTAATACAACGGAGATTGGCAAAATACTCAGCGTGTGAGGCACAGTAATTCGACACTGTTTGACTTAATACTGTGTATATTACTTACACGAACTGGTTGGGTTAATAAGGTGGGTGTGTCATTCTTCCTTGAAACAGGTTGGTTTAATTCGGTGGCTGTGAATCACACTACTTTGACCCTTGTTGGCTTAATACTGTGGTTTTACTTCCAGCATTTTGACACTGGTTTGATTTTAATTACTTTGGGTGCGATTTACAGAACCTTGACATTGGTTGCTTTAATACTGTGGCTGTGATTAAAACTAGTTTGAAATGTTTGACTTAATAATATCTGTGTGAGTTGCACTAGTTGGAAGAATGGTTAGCTAAATGCTGTTTGTGAGTTACTTCTTTGATAATAGATAGCTTAATCCTGTAACTGTGAGTAACATTAACTAAAAAATGGCTGGCTTAATACTGTGGTTGTGATTCATACTAGGTTTATAAGGGTTGGTTTAATAATACGGTTGAGTGATGCTTCCTCATCATTGGTAGACTTAACACCTCGTCTGTGAATATCACCACTTCGACACTGCTTAGATTAATACTGTGTTTGTGAATCACACTTTGATTCTTGTTAACTGAATAAGGTGTAAATGAGTCTCTTGCTTCGATACTGGATGACTTAATACTGTTGCTGTGAGTAACTTCCCTACGAAACTAGTCGCCTTTAAACTCTGGCTGTCAGTCAGTATTTTTTCACTGGTTGGCTTAATATTGTGGCTGTGAGTGACTCTACTTTGACACTCTTTGGTTTAACAGTGTGTCTATGATCCACAATTATTAGATGCTGTTTGCCCATACTGGTGCTTGAGTCACAATGTTCGACACTTACTTTGGTCGTGAATCACACTTCTTCGATATTGGTTGGTTTGTAGCGCTCAGTTACAAGGTGAATTAGAGCCAACAAGGAACCTCACAAATTGAGCACCCTGTTAGCACAATGAAATCATGAAATGGACACATAAACCAATACATGCAAAAGGTACAAGTATACGATCACATACCCAACCAAGAATACTAGCCCCCATAAGAATCGCATACAAACCCGCAACAAAAATACTCGGCGCAACATTGACAAGTACTTACACTTTCACACACATCAAAACACCACACAAGCAAAAGCTACACGAATTAAGAACATAGTGAAGAGGTTTTATCCTAGCAGTAAAAAGATGCAGCTACACCTATACAAAACACTAGTCAGACTAATACTTACGTATGCACAATCACACTAATGGCAGCATGCCACAGATGACAAAGAAGCGCAAAGCGCATGCAGAGCTTTGCTCGGAAGTGCACCTGTTGTTCTCTTCTGTACACGAGAATGTCGAAACTTCACGACGCAAATAAACTCATTCCTCTAAACACCCACACTTTCATAGAACTAACCAAACAACTGGGGAAACTCGAAACCCCATTTACAACCACGTACACCACATACAGTACGCTGCTGCTTGGCAACGTAAATTGCTAGCAGCACTATACCACCAGCCGCCTGAACCATTATAAACCTAAATAGCAGCCTCGCGAAGCGTTTTCCTTGATTCTTTAGGGACACCGCAACCCCGAAGTGTCCTAGACACTAAGCCAACACGTTTCGACGATTTAGGCAAGCCGTCGAACTATCAAGATGTCGACCCCTCCTGAGGCGATCCTCCAGTCTCGCCAGTCCAACACCACTATTGCACAACATACAGGCACATACTTCGCACCGGTGTATAACCATTGGCCTATCTTCCTTCCACTATCCCTTCAAAAGTTTATCTACTCCGCTTCTCTCTGACTAAATGATCTTACGTACTCCCACAGTGATCCCTCGCTATCTTTCTATACTTGCCCTGCCTTTTTTACACAAAGACAGTCCTACAGAAAGATTTAGACAGCCAGATCGTCACAAGGACAGTCTCCGTAAACATTAAGTAGGCCTGAAGTAGTAGGTCTTGTCACCAGTTATGAGGTGCTCCTCTCCCAAGGAGGTACACACATCCATAAAAGATGACCCTCGGAGAACGGAGAAGAAGAGGACTAGCAAATTCCCCATCAAAAGAAAAAAAAAAATTCCGCGTTAGCCTGCCACCACTATAAGCTGGTAACCCGAATAAACCTTCGAAACAGATACCAACCTGGGCGTCTTACCCCCCGGATCCCTCTGCTACACCCCACTGGTTAACCATATTGTTCAGGCAGGTCAGGGCCACGGGGTACGTTTCTGGATCCGTAAAGGATATCGCAACTGGGTCGCTTCACCAGAACGGGTCGTGCCCCTCGTCGAGCAATTGGTGCAGAATGGAATTGATGAACGTTCCGATAACGTCTCACAGGCACATAGAATCTTCCCTTTACCCAAACCAAACGTATCAGTGCGCATTGCATACGACACGAGTCGCATATCGGTCTTCTATTTCCCTCCCTCCTTCCGTCTTCCCTCAGAGAGAAAAGTGTTAACCCAGTGCTCTCGTCCGGATTTTGCCGCCAAAATAGATTTAGAAGATGGATTCTACCATATTCCTATACATCCTGCGGCTCGCCATTTCTTTGGCATTTTGATAAGTGGTGTTAAGTATAGATTTACTCGCCTCTCCATGGGCTTCCCAGAGAGCCTCTTTATAATGCAAACTGCCCTGGTCGCGATTTTTAATACATGGGCTGTAGCCACCGGATGCTTAGCCCACTCATATTTAGACGATGTTCTTCTTGTGGGCCCCAAAAGGGCTGTACGCAAGTGTATCCGCCTGGCAAGGAACTCATGTCTAAATATCAACTTCTCCAAAAGCACCCTGAAGCCGGTCAAAAGAATCCCATACTTCGGAATTAAGATTGATCTTCCCAATAGACGTTCCGTCCTTAATACAAATAAGTGTAACAAACTCCGTCGAGCGGTCTCAGCCACATATTCGTTCCATCTCTCCCGTTGGGGCTGGCTAGGAATGGCCAGCCTCATTAATTTTGTGGTACCTATCATACGCTTGCCGTTCTTCTTGGTGCAAAAGTGCTTCCTGCAACTATCCCACTCTTCTCCCCAACCTCTGGAAAGCCTTCTTCTCCTAGTAACCACTAAATGGTTCCATCTCTTCAGGCCACGAGCTTCCTCCCGGACCGTGTTCTCTGGCGCTTCCACCATTGGGTTAGGGATCTGGTCCAATGGCGGGGCCCTAGCCATTCCCCTCCCCTCGGAGTACCTCGTTAATATCTTCAGGGCAGAATCCACTGCTCTGTGGCGATCTCTTCTTCTTTTTGAGAAAGCTCGACTCTTGATCGACAACATAGCCGCCCTTTGGAATACGGTCAGGGGCAAGCTTCCCATTCCCCTCCTGGAAAAGTGCAAACCGGACACCATGCACTTCCTCTCCAAATCCTTCCCCCACGCAGCCTTAAACATCGCTTATGTAAAATCAGCGAGAAACCGTGCCGATGCCGCCTAAAGAGCCTTTGCTCAATTTAATTTGGCATGGCGGGTGGCTATCATCTGTCGACTATACAAGACGCTGTCCCTCCACGAGTCGGCATGGCTGTTTTGGTTCGCGTCCGCTGTACACGCTCCTCCGCTTCGCCATCCTCTCCCGCCCTTCCGGCCTCCGCCTCCTTTTATCTGCGTGGAATTTCCGTTCCACTATCTGTAGATTCTACGTGGAATTTGAGTTACACTCTTCATTTTCTGCATGGAATTCGTGTCCCAAACTCTTGTAACTTTTAATAAAGGATGGGTCCTTCTCTCAGTGGGGAAAGGGGAAGGACCATAAACACAAAATCGCCGCCCAGAAGGAATTAATCCATGCCCAGCTAGGAGAACTTGCGGACGAATTAATATCATTTTACAAAGCACAGTGCCTCATGTTGGCCCACACGCTGTTGACAGAGAACTTCAGATCGACGACCTTGCTGCACTGGACCTTGTATGCATTGCCCTCGATGGGCGCTGCTCTGGCCTAAACTCATTCAACCACAAGTTCATTTTCTACCCTAAACCACTCTTGCAAAGTCATGGCCGTGTGGCCCAGGGAATTATCTTACTGAAAGACGTATTCCACCTACTTCGTGATCTTTCTAAACACGGGCAGGACTTTTGTGGACAGAGGTCCCTGTAACCAGCCGGGAACTACACTGGCGGCGTCTTCTCAACATTCAAAGCCAAGGCACCGAGTATCATCAGGAATGAGGGATGCTTGGTCATGAACATAAGGTGGACCTCGGAGACGTCTTGGCCGAAGCTTACCACGCGCTGTTCTGCTTATTAATGAACCAATCGACCGTGAATTCATTTTCATCATAAAAAGTGAGAATTTGATTGCCATAACTTTTTGCTTCGTTGAGTGGGTGGCAACAGTGCTCCCGACGTTGTTATTACATAGTGTCGGTGAGCTGAAGCATTTTCCCGCACATCAAGCTCTTGATGCCGTCTTCTTTGACGGCTCTGGATATCGTTGCCGCAGAGATGTTCTTCTTCATCGCAACTACTCGTACAGTCATATTGAGCTTAGGAGCACTTTCAAAGGCCTTTCTTAGAGCCAGAATGTAGAGGCATGCCTGAATGAGGACAAACTTTGAGGTCTTACTCGTTCATGAGCCTCTCCGTAACTCTGTTGACGATCATCCGGCTGACGTTGAGCCCATTGACGATGTCAGACTTATGTATTGTAGCCCACGCGCATGAGAGCAGAGATCTCGATTCTTTTCAATTCCATCTCGACACCGGCACACAATGGAAAAGACACGTCTTAATGACCCATGCTAAAAAGGTAGAATATTATGTTAGTTTGGTGGATCTTATTCTATCACACACGTAAACCTCTCAAAAGATAAAAAAAATAGTGGAAGAGAATTTTTGCCAAACCTATAGATTATGTAACTGAATCCCCAAACCGAAATTTTTGTAAAAATATGAATAATCTAGGTAATACCTTTACTTTTTCATGCACCTGTATATATATATATATATGATTTTTCTTTGTTTTTTTTCATTATATTTGTATTTAATTCTTCATGATTTTTCTTGATTATTCTTGTGATTAGCTTGTTCAGTTCATTATATTTGATTCTTTATCTAAGTGTACCCTCACGACTCCTTGCCTTCGTATCTAAAGTGGTAAATAATAACACGAGATAATACAATTATAGAAAAATATAAAATCAATTTATTTCCACAAGCAAATATATATATATGTAAGATTTGTTAAAATCTTGCTTAACCAAGCAGCCATTGCTGTCGATTTTAACAAATCATGCATGCAGTTTGACCTCCTACCACGTTGTATATATATATATATATATATATATATATATATATATATATATATATATATATATATATATATATTCTTTTATTGTTTTGTTTTAATACATCTGTGGCAATTTCTGTGGCCAGTGCGCGAATCGGAATCTTCGTCTCTTTTTATATCATTGTGAAAGATTAGAAATTAATTGAGGGTTATCTCGTTAGGACAATGATACTCTGGTCCAAAAAAGGTTCTTCCAATCCTCAAAATAAGCGAGCAATTGTGGCTCAAAGGTTAAAGTTAAAAACGACGCAAATGACAGGTCCCCGCTTCGAATCCCTCAAAGACTCCGAGGTAATTATAGGGAAAGGCTATGACATCCTCAACATTAAACACGTCCTAATTATCAACTCGAATACGCGGCGCTAGTCGATGTAATATATATATATATATATATATATATATATATATATATATATATATATATATATATATCTATATATATATCCTCTTTTTGTTCTGTTGGCATCTTAGTTATCCATGCTTGTCCTAACTTTGAGTGTTTGTGTGGTTTAGGTTTGTTAATGTGCGTGAATTTATGTCTACATCAATCACCAATTTGTTCATGTGTGTGTCTGTGTCAGATTGCTTTCAATGAGGTCTCCGCATGTGCGTGTGTTTCCCTAAGGGCGGACAAGGTGCCCTTTCCTCTTGATTCATGATAGAGAGGGGCAATAATAGAGCAGAGCTATCGCATCTACTTATTTGGGGGACGACGTTTCAGGAATGAGGTAAGAAGAGCGACGTTTCAGACAACCACTGATATTACATCGCCCTTCGTGACAATGATAAGGATCTATTTTTGCCATTATACCGAGTAAATATAAAGAAAAGAAGTTTTGAGATGAAGTTTGTTTTCAAAAAGTAAATATAAATGTAATGGAAGGGGTTATGGGTATTAAGGTCTGTATTATTCCGTAATAAATCTTTTGTAGACAAATAGTTCGAATGGGAAGAAGAAGCATTCTGCTTTGACGATTCGTGTAAAAAAAATGGAGCTAGATAAGAGAGGTTGTGAGTGTACATGAATTCGTATAGGAGAGAAAAGAAGAAAACTTAAATTGGTATTAAAAACCTTCGGTTTACCTTGTTATACCTGAAGACTCGAATTAATCGTTTGCTTTGAATATCTTCACGAACAAATTGGAACACAAAAAACACTCAAAGGAAAGAACTCGATCAGACAACCCAATGGACTCTCTCTCTCTCTCTCTCTCTCACACACACACACACACACACATACACTCATTCTTTTCTTATATCCACAACTTTGGGTTAGAACCGGTGTCCAATAAACGGTAGAATCAACTTAATACAAAGTCCTGATGTGGAATAAACTATGGACCGTTTGAAACTTCCCTCCCATAACTTGGATCAGAAACGGAGGCGTTTTACAATACTACATACTAATGTGAAGTCCCGGATATTTCCGCCAAGGTGTTCGAGTTAAAAGAGTTTTCTGTTGCGGATATTTTCCGTTTTGTCTTCAGGTCTTAAATCGGATTTAGACGTTTATAAGGAATTAATGTAAATTTTAAGGGCAAACCCTGGAAGATTTGACATGCTTTGGCGCTCGGTGCTTCAAAAATAATGATAAATTAATATGCATAATGACTAAAACTTAAAGCTAGCTTTTAATTTTATAGCTTAATTTCGTAGATATCATCTCTATTAAGCAAAATGATTATCTTATGTTGGAGTTTTCTTAATATGGCTAGTAATTGTTGCAGTCCATCAGAGTTAATATAATTGACTGCTTTTTTTTACAAGAATGTCATTTGCCAATCTTAAATGCTGTTCATTGCTCGATTCATGTGCAGAGATGTTGAGAATCTTTAAATTCTTCGTTATGTTGGTTCATTCCGTTATAAATTTTAAAGTGTTTATTAATTTGACTTGGATTAAAGTGGTGTTTGTGCACGCTTGCTGCTAGGTTGTTGGTAGTACAGTATACATATTATTGATGTCTGTCCGTATTAAGTATTTCACGTTTAGAAAATCTAGAAGAAATTATCACTAGTATAATTGCACTCGACTGAAATTTCTTATTTGATATTTCCTAGAAGATATCAGTATCACCTCAAATTGATTTAGTGGCGTTTTTCCGCTTTAATTCTTTCCGCTTGATGGGACACAAGCAGTTTAATTTGATTAGGAGTGAGTTTTTTTTCCACGTCAGCAATTGTAAATTTGTAGTTGTTTGGGTTTTTCTGATTATGATTACTTCGTTTAAAAACTCTATGGTAGACCATAGTTTGTACTAGCAAAAATCCGCCCTACGGGTGTTGTTTACTAGGCCGGCGGCGCTTGTTCGTTTCGCTCACAAAACAAGGAAAGTGTGCGAGAAAAAAAGGTTTTTTATTTCACAACATGTTCAAAATTGGTGGAAAGAAAAAAAATCATTTCACAATTTTTTTTTAAATGCACAGACGGATACACACACCCACCCACGCTAGAGGATCATTAGAATAAGATGTTCTACGAATAAGAACGTATATGAGTGATATTTTTAAAATTATTGCGTACATGATTGTGCTGAACGTATGTGTATTTTTCGCATCAACTTAATATCGAGGAAGTTGAAGATTTTCTTGGGTGGCTGATCAAAGGTAAAGTTCATCACGCTTCTTTATATCGAATGATGAAGGGAAATGATTTCGAGTCTTGAATAATGTTAGTATTTCGTCGAAAAGTCCTAGAATTTTGAGTTGAAATAGTTGTATTAAGATTATTTTATTTATATTTTCCACCAGATAAGTCAAGGAATAATGTGGGCCGAGGGGTGTTCTCCCAGCAACGCTTTCTTTGGATTTGGTTTTTTTTGTAGTAAATGTTATTTACATTTCTTCTATAATTTCCTTCGAAATTGTAGTTTGAAGAAGGAAATTGTTTTTTTTTATTTGTTTAGTATTATTTTTATCGTCATTGATAAGGAGGCGTTTTGGGAATAAAGATTCTACATCGAGGAAGTCTTTTCACTCACTGTACTGAGGCAACCAGCGTCCAAGTACAATCACAGCCACAGTTTTAAGCCAATCAATTTCAAGGGCGTATCACTCACAGTCCTGTATTAAGCCAAGCAGTATCCAAGTACTGTGACTCACAGCCACAGTATTAAGCCCACCTTTGTTTAACTATAGTGAGTCACAGCAACAGTATTAGGCCAACCAATGTCGAATTAGTTGGATTATCCACCATAAAATTAAGCTAACCAGTGTAGAAGAGGTGTGGGCTACAGCCTTAATATCAAATCATCCAGTGTTGAAAAAGGGTGACTCACCTAACCAGTATTAAGCCATCCCTGTCAAATTATTCTTGCTCACAACCACACTATGAACCTAACTATTGTCGCATTAGTGTGATTCACAGCCAATGTACTAATCAAACCTGTGTGTAAGTAGTGTGAATCACAACCACATTATTAATTCAACCAGTTTAGAAGTACTTTGAGTCAGAGCCACAGTAATAAGCTAGTCATTTTCTAATTAATGTGAGTAAGAGCAACAGTTTGATCCATGTAAAGCGCTTGTGTTGAAATTTCAAGAAGCTCGATTGCTTTGGATTTTCTCTGAGGAGAAAACTTCGACCTGGAGCAAACAAAACATAAACTCGAGGAATGATGGTATGCAGAGTACCAAGCGAGTTTCCAAATATGTCAGGTTTCCAGCCAGTGTGATGGTTCTAGAAGTCGTTAGCAGTGAGGGAGATTCCATGCCCTCCTCACCTTTTCCACAGAGCTTAAGAGTCAATCAATGCTGCCGCCTACATAGTGTTTTGGGAGAAGTTTGTTGCCAAGCCCTGGATAGACAGAGTACACAACGAAGGACCTTACATCTTCCATCAAGACTTCACCATTTCAGAAGGCTAGCGTGCCAATTTCCACGACCATGTTCTCCCAGACACATGGCCTCCTAGCTGACCAGACCTTAATCCATTGAACTATTACGTATGAAGCGTCGTTGAGAGAGGTCAATCAACATCCCCATGACACCATTCAATCTCTCAACTATACTATAACAAAGATTATGCACAGAATTGATAAAGATCATCTGATTCGGGCATGTCAACGTTTCAGAACCCAAATTGAAGCAGTCATTGAGGCTAATTGTGGATTCATTGAATAGGGGGTATTAGAAAGATTTTCAAAAGTATTTGGCCGATTTTCATTTAAATACCGATTTTTTCTGATGTGCCATGCATCTTTTTGCACATAATACAAATAAGCTCAAAATACTGAATCAGCCTGTATTTAACCTACATATTTCACCCCTTATAACTGAAGAAACTTGAGAGAAACAAAACGATGAAAGTCATGAATAATAGGCAACGTATTGAAGGCGCTCTTGCATACGAGCACAGGCAGGAGATAGAGAAATAGATACAAACAGAAACGGAATATGACATGGTAGCAGTGAGATGAAAGGCTCACAATATCAGGAGTAAAGGGGCAAACTTGAGCGCTAGACCGTGACTAGTTAAAGCTTTTATGTGAGCTTTGGCCAGCAGTGGAATAATTATGTCCTATTTTCAAATTATTTGATGTTTTAGTTTAAAAATTAACCCAGATCGAGACTCTATTTGTTGACAAACCACATTCAAATGTGGTTTGGCTTTAAGATTTAAATCAATCAACAGTGAAGAGATATTCCCAATCTGATACTTTCATTCTCTTTGTTACTTCTTATTTTCTCTTTCTTTATAAACTTAAGAAAGATTTAAATTAGGCGGAAATTTAATATGTCGTGGCTGTGGTCCTTATTAGGGTCTTCCAATTGCTAAATGCGGGCTTTACGACTAAGCCATCGGGCACTATATTCTAAATCTATTTCGTAAGTTATATGAATACTCTTTTTCTATTCAGGATAGAATAGACTCGCAGATATTTTTTGGAACATACTCTTATACGAGCTCACTATTGATGTCGCAAACAAAATGAAACAACAAGAGGTCTGCATATCGTTGATAACTACGCCTCAGGTTTTGCTATTTAGTGCGGAAGACTGCAATAACTTTTGTAAAGTTTAAAATGTCTTCGTAATCCCGAGATTGAGTCTGGGTCAGGGCATTTATATATCGTATATTGATTGGTTTTGCACCATAATTTAGTTTTATCTCATGTGAATATTTTCTTCATTATGTCGTCCTTTACATCTTGCATCAATTATTTTCTTCTAATATTGGAAGAAAAGTAAAAAAAAAATGATGAAATTTGCAAGAATTTTATAAAAACTAGCATATTCAACGAAAATCATGTAGTGTTTGGAGTATATCTTCCTTTCGAATTCGGTGACTTAAAGTAATGTTCCGTTTTTTATTTGAAAGCTAAATTGTCTTCCTCGATCCGACAATACCTCTTTCGGAATTCCTACCTGAGAAAAAAATGGAAATGAGGGCTTCGGCGTACGTAACGCTATCAATACGTTTAAGGGAAACTTCCTTAGGAAAATGGGTAGCGAAGTCTACCAAAGTGAGGACGTAACTCTGTCTTTCACTAGACGGGGGATGAATAAGGCCATACGAGAAAAAGGTTCCGAGCTGATCGTGCTTTTCTGAATGGGGACTAGCTTGACGTGCCCTTTTGCTGATGTCCTTTGGCAGGCATTGCATGATTTGTAGCAATCTGAAATTTCTCTGGCCGCACCCAGCCAATAAAAATACTTAAAAACCCTCTGAGCGGTTTTGTTATGACTAAAATGACCGCAGAATAAACTATCGTGAGAAATCTGGATGACTTAGGGGACGTGAGAGCGGGGAACACAGAAGGAGTGTCTTTCAGGTTCGGTTCCGTCGGAACATTTACGATATAACAGCTCATCCTTGACAAGATATTAGATGCTTTTTCTACCAAAGGTAGAGGAGAGTTGCGCACTCTTTCTGGAAGCAGGTAAAATCCTCGTTTCAGAAGGTCTCCATCTCTGGATCGACTGTGTTTTCTGAAGGAACGGGTTCCTGGGAAGCCTTGGCGGCATAGGCACGGGTTACCACGGGTTGTGCTACCGGGTTACTTGTAACTTGGGTGATCTGACCAATCAGTATAGAGTAAAACTTGATTGGGGCTGCTACCACTACGACCCAACCAGTCATATACTCACATTCGATGTGGCATTTTACAATAGGAAAACGATTCCCTTGGCCGAGGTAATCATGGACCACAGCGAACTTTTGGTGGTCAGGACCGACTAGGTGAAGTAAATTCTCGGATACCACGATGCATGTGCACCCAGTGTCACGTGCAAGGATGGACACACGGCATCCGTTCACGGCTCAATTTTAAAATTTCAAACCACCGGGAGAGCTCTTATTAAAGAGAAAATTTACTTGATGACCGGAGTTGTTGGTCGACGAGAGAAACGTAGTAGTATCTTGAAGAGATGGGGGAGGAGCAGGAGTGGCACTAACTTGGTGTACATGATGGGAGGTCACGCTTCTATATTGGGAATTTTAAAGACAGTTCGTGCGTACATGACCTTCTATTCCGCAAGTAAAACAGATTATCTGACTTCTGGGGAATAACGACGCTGGGGGAGTGGTAATTATTGGCTTAATCTATCTTGGTTTCGAAGCAGGGAGGTTCCTGGGTTTCGAGGGGCCTATAACTTTCACGAATTTAGGTGTATTTATTGGAGGGGTCCTGGAGTTATTAATCTTAAACTTGGGAGAAGACGGGAGAGGCTTCTTATTAACCTTGGGGTACAAGTTATGACTACTTGCGTAAACATCAGCCTCTTCTAGGTATTCCTTGAACGTAGAGCAGCGCTTGTCCTTAACGAAAGCACGGAGTTCGTGGGTCAGGGAAGCTAAGAATTGATCTATTAGGATGAAGTCCAGAAGGGACTCGTACTTTTGGGGGACTTTACACTCATCTAACCAAAATTAGAGGTGTTTCGGGAGAGTGTACCCAAAATTGCGAAAGGTCTGACCAGGACGGATCTTTTCGTGATGGAAACGGACACAATAGAAGTCCGGGGTCATATTCACGGCAGCTAAGAGTTCGGACTTGAAGATAGAGTAGTCCACAGTGTACTCTGAGTGAAGGGGGATGAATGTCTCTTAACTGTGAGTTTAGGAGAAGAGAAATTTGGCGACACCATCTACCTCGATGTCCCAATTGTTGATTTCAAAAATCTTCTCGAAATGCGTAAGATATGATCCAAAATCTTCCCCTTCTTTAAAGACGGATAATCTTACTGACGAGGACTGTGGAGTTTTGTTTGGTAGTTAACCGACATTGACTCCAATCGATTACGGCTTAATTCCAGTTCATGGTGCCTCATTCTCTCTATTTCTGCTTCATTTAGTTCTTTTTCCTGCACTCTTAGTTCTTGTTCCTTGGCTCTTCTCTCTTGTCTTTCATTTCTCTCTTCTTCCTGGAAATAAGTTAATAATTCTCGGCTCGACAGGCACAACGACTCTCCTTGACTCTTGAAACTGTCAAACGAAGAAGACATCTTGTTGGCTTACTTGGGGGAACGTAACACGTGAATGGGGCTATTGACATAACGAAATTTCTCGGCAATATACGAAAAGCCTAACTTTTCCAAAAAATAAATAATTAAATGAAAAATTATCCGACTAAAGGAACACTAAAAACTCTTCCTACACAGTTAGGACGGGTTAATCTTTCTTATCCGACTGGGGATTAACTCAAATATTCCGGTAAATGGAATACTCAAACACAAAGAACGGGTCCCAAATAATAATCTAAATTTTAAATAGTTAATAGACTAATGTTCCACTAATCTAGAACTAACTTGAACGTACTTGGCCAAAGGAGAAAAATACGAAACTTCAATAAAATAATGAGAGGGAACTATTAAAGCTCAAAGGGAATGTAAATCAACTAAACTGATTTACTATGTAATATACCTCGCACACTTGACACCAGATTTTATAATATAGAATTAATATACAAGGGGTGGTCAATAAGTTTTGCAATTCGGATATAAGGAAACGAGATATGAGGAAAAGTGTTTTATTATTTTTCAATATAACTACCATCGACTTCAATGCACTTGCGCCACTTGTCCCTGAGGCTTCGAATTCCCGACAACCAGAAATCTCCCGACCGCTGTTCAATCCACTCCTGGACGGCGAGCGGGACATCTCTATCGTCCCCAAACTGGCATCCACGCAGTGCAATCGCGAGCTGGCGGAATAAAAAGTAGTAGCTAGGGGCCAGATCTGGAGTATAGGGGGGATGGTTGAGCTCCTCGAATCCGCACTCGCGCAGGGTAGTTTGTTCAACTCTGGCCTAGTGGACTTTGACGACGTTGAAGTCGATCTTCGGGCGTGAGGTTTCTAGGGACCCAACGGGCAGTGACCTTGGTCATTGCCAAATTGTCGTGGATTATGTTGATAACACCTCCATGTGATATTCCAAGTTCTCGCTCGATTTCTTCGACCTTCACCCGTCGATTTTCGAGGATCATCCTCTCCGCACGGGCCACATTGTCCTCGTTGGTCACGTCTGACGGGCGTCCTGAACGGGGGTCATCTTTTAGGGACTCACGACCATGGCGGAACTCTCTATTCCAGCGAGAAATGGTTGCATAGGAAGGGGTGGTGTCGGTCTTTCATTTCTCTCCTTGGTCAAAAATTTGATCACTGCGCGGTGCTCAACCTTCTCCATTGTTGAAAAATATGTGACTGACGATCTGCGATCAGCTACTGCTTCTTAAATAGACGAGGCAGGAGCGTGCGGCTGCAGGTCCTGACTTATCATAACTTGTCTTAACATTCCCACAAACAGCCATCCCCCTTCCTCTGTTTTGCCCTACTAATTCGCAAAACTTATTGACCGCCCCTGATGTATATATATATATATATATATATATTTATATATATATATATATATATATATATATATATATATATATATATATATATATATAAATATATATATATATATCTAATATATGTCCTGGTACACTATTCTATACCATACACTACTCCTAAATTACGTTTTTACATCGGTAAAGGAGGTAAGATCATTTCAAAACGCTCCGAAGATGATCGAATAAGATCGAAAGCTTATTAATTTAGTTTGGTTTTTACCAAACACATTCATTTAAAAAGGAGATGAGTACTGGACAAGTAATCCACCATCTACAAGATGAAATAAAAAAGCTAGTTAGAAGAAGAGAAAGTTGCCAAATGAAATTAATTAAGGCAAAATACACAATGGTCTTCAACAAAATTTGCATATATATAATATATATATATATATATATATATATATATATATATATATATATATATATATATATATATATATATATATATATATATATATATATATATATATATATATATGAACGGGAAATCACAATAAGCAATAGGAAATAAGGAAAGATAATAGAAGAGCGATTTCTCCTTTTTTATAGATCAAACAAAAATAAAACAGATTAAGAAGGAAGAATGGGAGGAGAGAGAGAGAGAGAGAGAGAGAGAGAGAGAGAGAGAGAGAGAGAGAGAGAGAGAGACAGACAGACAGACAGACAGACAGAGACAGATAGAGTAAACGGAGTAAAATAACATAAACTCTTTTCACGTTAAAGAAAGTGAAAATAGGTTTGGTTCGAAATTTCTTAATCTATGTTTTATCCTTGTTTGGTCTGCTAAAAATAAAAAATCGCTTTTGTATCATTTTTTCCTTATTCTATATGGGTTATTGATTTTATATATATATATATATATATATATATATATATATATATATATATATATATATATATATATATATATATATATATATGCGTTATTAAAGTCAACCGATGAAGCAGCGTTATTTATTTTGACTTTCAATTTCTTGATTTGCCTTACGAAGTCTCTTAACAGGATCTTCGAGGACAGAGAAAATAGCCACAAAGGACATATTTTATTCCTAGACCTTTTTCGACCGCAGTGGGTCATCTTCAGGAAAATATGGTAGTAACTCTTATAATTTTGACATTTTTTCATTTTGTTTATATAAAGGACAAAGAGAGATCACTGGGTAACACAGTCGAACAGGCAGTCGAAGACGAAAGGCTGCGGAAATCACTTAATAAGCGATAGGAGGAGTTTATAGGTCTGCGTGGTGTAGTTAGGTTGGACTCGGTGTGATCGTAATTGGACGGCAGTTGGAGGCTGGTCAGGAAAGAGGGCGTGTCAGCTCGTTCTGAAACGCGTTATTTATGATGCCTTTAGTTTATGCGAAGAACGGTATGGGTTGCGGGTGGTCATGGGCCGCGGGGTATCGCGGTGCCATCGCATACCTTCTTACATGTAGTGTGGGGGAAAATGGGTCTCTGGCGAGTTTCCTGAGTTGTTTTGTGGGTCTGGTGTGAGCGTATGTGTTGAGGGGTGCTATTTTGTTGGTGTCGTGTAGTGTGGCCATTCTAGTGTACAGGGAAGAGCGGCAAGCGGGCTTCAGAGCGGAATTCTGAATGCGCGAGATTTCTGCTGCCACGTTACACTCGTGGCTACGAGTGACAGTGGGGTGTACTTGAGAATAGGTCGCACGAGTGTTTTATATAGGTGTAACTGTAGTTTTTTTGCCTGCAGGGTAGAACCTGCGCCGTGATGTATTTATACGTGAGGCTCTTGCTTGTGTTACGAGTATGTTCGGGTGTATATTGGACCTGACTTTCTTGTCAAAAGATACCCCGAGGATTTTTGTATGTTGTGTATATTCGAGCCTTGTTGGGTTTAGATGGTTTCTGTCTGGTGTGTGTGAGGAGATTTGTAGGTTGTGCATGAAGTGGTCTCTTGCGCCGTAGGGTATCATCTGTGTCTTCTGAGGGTTCATGGCAATCAGCCATTTATCCTCGTAATCTGTCTTTGCATCTAGTATTCTTTGTGCGTGGAGCGCGATTTCTTCTGGTCCGCGGCCACTGACGAGAATGGTCTCGTCATCAGCGTAGGACACTGTGTATGTGTGGCAGCAGTTTTCGGTTGGGCGTGGGGTGTCGTTTGTGTACATAATGTATAGTGTGGGTGCCAGTACGCTATCTTGGGGAACGCCTGAGCGTGGTGTGAAGGTTTATGAGAGGGTGTTATATTTTATGTGGCATCTCCGTTCAGTGAAGTAGTGCGAGAGGAGCCTTCTGGTCTCTTGTGTCACACTTTATCGAAGGCCTTCTCCACCTCCTTGCTGATGGAGAGTGTCTTTTGATGTATCTGGCGTTTTTTTTTTGTATTCTGTCATGAACGATGGTCACGGCCGCTTGAGTGGACGGGCCCCTCCTGAACCCATATCGAAGGGGACGGGGGGGAGAAACAGTCCCTCTCTTCCAGTTATTCCCGTAGGCGGCAGTTGATCATGCGTTCGAGTATTTTGCCTAGGTGCTCTAATAGAGCAATAGGCCTGTAATTTTTTGGGTGTTTGGAGTCTTTTTTCGGTTTGTGTAGGAGTATGTTGTGAGAGACTTTAAATATTTTGGGGAAGTGAGGCGTTAAATAGGTGTGTAAGTGTGGGGAATATGTTTGCGGGAGGTTGTCTATTAGTGTGGCTGGTAGCCGGAGGGACCGAGGGCGCGTTTTTGAGTTGTTTTAATGTAGTGTTTTGTCTCCTTGACGGTGATTGGAGTGGTCAATGTGAATGTATAGTCGAGCAGCTCCATTCGTATCAGGGGGACGGGCCTTTGCTCGTGATCGTGGGCCCGACACCATTCCTGGACTTCCTGGAAGTGCTCCCGCGCGTGTGGTTTCGCTGGGTTGTGTGTATCTACTGTGTGCCAATGGGACCTAAATGCGTTGAGTATGACGTTAGTGTCTGTTATTATTAGGTTGTTTACTTGCAGGAGGATGGGTTTTGGTTGGTCGGTGCCCATCATCCTTTTTACCTGCCGCCAGAAGAAGGAGGCGTTAGCGCAACGGGTGTCGTCCGCGATGCGGACGACCTCACGCTACTGCTGGTTCCTGTCTAGCCGCACGCACTGTAGGATGCGGGCACGTAAGTGATTAATGTTATGTTGTCATGGGCCTCAAAAGTAGTGATTGTTGTACTGTGTGATGAGTCTCTGAGTGTGTATGGAAAATGTAAACATTTTATGCAGGTATAGGTTTTTTTGTGGCGTGTGTAGATTGCGTGCTGTGGTTATGGTGTTTATGATTGAGCACCAGTGGTCGTCTAAAAAGGTCTGGATCGGTGTGGTACAGGTCGAGATTTTGTGGCGTGTTGTCTGTCATGTGACTCTTGAACTCTTCCCAGTTTGTGTTATTGTAGTCGAAGAGAGGTGGTGTAGGTATGAGTATGGGAGATGTGGATATGATAAGCATATCGGTATGCGGTCAGAGAGTACTTGGGTACCCGGTGATATGTGCGTGTAGAAGCGTGTAGCGTGGTCGTTGCGGAAGACCACGTCCGGATACGTGGTACCTCCGTGAGAACCGAAGAATGTGGGGAAGGCAGGGCCGATATGCTCGAAGTGATAACGCCCCAAGGCATCGGCCAGTTACGTTCCTTCGTCATTTGTACCGTTTGAAAGGAGTGTCGGGTGAAAGGCGTTGAGGTCACCCGCGAAGAAGATAGGGAGGTTGGGGTTTGATAGAGACCGGAATGGGCTTCTATGTTTAACTGTAGGCGTGGTGGTCTGTAGTGTGTGGCCACTAGAATGAAGCCGGAGCTCGTCTGTATCTTGTAGGCTAGAAAGGAGTCGTCTTGTGTTTGGATATAGGAGTGGTGTATAGAGCGCTTTACTAGGATTGCCTATCCTCGGTGCCGCGCCTGTGGAAATAGGTATGTGTGGTAGCCTGCGATGCGGAGTCTGTTGTTGGGAAGATGTAGGCTGGTTGAGTTCAAGAGTACTATGTCCGGTCTTTGTGTGTTTAGGACCCAGTTGGCAACCGTATGGCGAAATCCGTGCCAACTGCGTGCGTTTATCTGTGTCACGTTGAGGCGACCTATTTTCGTGGGTGGAGTTCGCGGGAGGCTGATTTTTCCGGTACCGTTCCTCTCTCCTTAGTTATTGCCCAGGAGTCGTAAGGAGTCAGTACCTTTAATCGTGTCGTCGAATGTGATTTGGAGAAGTTGTCATTGGTGTTATTGGGTGGGGAAGCCGTGGTGGAGGGGAGTGTGTTTTGTGGGGGAAGCGAAGTTAGGATCAGAGGTGGAGTGAGTAGAGCTAGGAGATGAGGGGCTAGAGCTAGTGGGGGAGGTTCAAAATGTGAGAGGGGGTGTCGGGAAAGAGAGGACGTTGGGACGAAGAAGGAGGGGTAGAAGAAGGATGAGAAAGAGCAGCAGGGGGATGAGGTGGATAGCTTTACGCGTGGTTGTGTTTTAGGGGGAGTTTTCGTGGTAGAGTTTTTATGTTTAAGACGGGGGGAGGGCTTGGAGGTTGTGATGGGGGGGGGCGGGGGCGGTTGAGGTTGTTGTGTGAGTGGGATTGGTGGCTTCGAGAGGGGGAGTGGGGACGATTGGATGGGGGGGGGGGGCAATAGGAGGAGGAGTGGAGGTTGCGAGGGGGGAGTTCTGGAGGCAGGAGGGGGTTTAGGTAAACAGGTGGAAGGAGTAGGGGCTGTGGAAGGAGCAGATAAGGCAGTTGGGAGGGAGATGGGAGCAGTTGGCAGAGGGGCAGGTGAGCGAGGTGCAGTGGCGAGAAGTGCAGGGACAGAAGGGCGGGAAGAGACGGGAGCGAGGTGAGGGTGAGGGATGGGTCCGGGGGAGAGATGTGCGTGCCCACCGGGGTGGGGAGGCGTGCGGGTCTCCTGTGTGTGTGTGTTTGTCGATTAGAGTGAACACCTTCTCGGGGAAGGTTATCTGCTCTTCACCGTGCGAGGTGAATAGTGTATTTAGTATGTTAGTGGGTTGAGGACGCCGTATAGCCACTACGGCTTCAGAGCGGGCCTTAGTTAGGTAAGGACATTTAGGATTGACGGCGACATGGTCGCCGCCACAGTTGGAGCAGAGTGGTGTGGTGGCTGTGCAGGTGGTAAAGGGGTGGCCCACTATGCCGCACTTTGAGCAGACTAGGTCTGCTTGACAGTTAAGTGTGGTGTGGCCGGTTTCGTAGCACTGGTGGCATTGCGTTGGTCTAATGTTGAGTTGTGACTCTCTGTTATGCGAGTGTGTTAGGGTACCTCAGACCTTGATACCTTGATCTAGCAGCAGTGTTTTGTGGTGTTCGTCAGACAGTGTGATAACTACCTATTGTTTGTTACGGTTGAAGTATATGTCGGTGATGATCTCCTCCCCATACTTCTGTCTGAGGTGTGTACGGAGGTCATCTGTGGAGAAGGCCAACCATAGGGGTTTGGTCTTCATGATTCGTATTTGGTTTCTTTTGGTTACACCGTCGGCTAGTTTTGTGTGTTGGTCTAGAGCGGCGAGTGTTTCGGATGCGTTTTCATGGAATTTTATTGCGTCCTCCTGTGAGCGGAAGACGAGTTTGTGGGCTGTGTGTGTCTTAATGATGTTCGTGATGAGGGTGTCATGTGTAGCGGCTAAGTTTAAGAGTGTGTGTTTATTGTTTGTTGTGGGTTTTGTGGGTTTTAGGAGGGCCCCCGCCCCGCCAATAACGACCCTATGAAGTGACTTGGATGTGGTGATGAATGATAAGTGAGTATGGACTTGGTTGGGCTCCTCAGAGGGTGTAAAAACATGGCGGACTTAATGATAACTGAGGCTAGAATCAACTGATTCCAGTCGGGGTGCCGCCCCCTCTATTGAGTTTTGGGTATATAACAGTTACATCCGACAACTCACAGAGACGGTAGAGTCTTTTTCTGTGGTCTTGGAAGGTACCGCAGGGTAGGGTGTTATGCCTCCCCGCGTTGGTAACTGAATCCCAATCCAGTTTGCTCCTTCCTTTTGGTTCCGCAGCGTGCTAAGCGTCAGACCTCCTTTCCCCAAATTTGCAATTATGCCCATTCTAAGTAGAACGCCATAGTTGCAAAGGAGCTTTATGTGTAGAGCCACATTCACAGAGCCAGATCACGGCGGGGCAGGGATGGGGAGGGTTTTAGCACGTCATACCACTATGACGCGCCGGGGAAATAAAGTAATTTTTATTCAGGGGTGTGGGGACAGGGGGGGATTGGCTCTAAGATCTTGTAGGTAGCTAGTTGGTTATAGAGTACCGTCCACGGTATGTCCTGCAGGAAATCGGAGCGGTCTATGAGGTTAAATACCTTCGACTTTTCCTCCTTTATCGGCTGATAATTCTTGTAGAGCGTAAAGAGCGAAGATCCTTCGTGAGCGTGTGTGAAAATTTTGATGTTTTACGTCTTACGTCTTGAAAAAGGTAGAATTAAAAGTGTATAGTCGTAGTATAATGGATAGGGTAGTTAGGATAAAGTGGTGAAGAGGAATGAATAAGAGCTAGAGTTAGTTGCTGGGTGACCAGCCATCTCTTTGATTCTTATTTTTTATTTTTCCTTATTATTATTCTGTATTCTTGATGGGGCTCTCGCGCCTCTGTAGTTCATCGGTGTTTTGCATTTCTTGGTTTGCTTTTTGTTGCGGATTTCCTTGGTATGTTTCCTCCCTCGTGGTTCCTCCCTCGAATCGGTTCTACCTCGAATCGGTTCTACTTGATGGTTATGTGGAATATTGATCGCTCTTTTCTCGTCGTCGTTCATTATACACTCCAGTTTGTCCCACACCTTAACTGCTCTTCTGTGTAGGGACACGTTTGTAGTTGGGAGTTCTATCTCGTTATGAAGATCTCTTATTTTTTTGCACTCACTCCTTCTTGTGTGGGTGATTATGTATACCGCTGGATTTTGCACTTTTTGAAGCTTCATCGTGCTTGTTTTCGAGAGATGGTTCATTGGGATAGCTGGGTAGAGCAATGTGGCTTTGCATATGGCGTTGTATATTTTCTTTATGTTTTTCCTCTTTAGGTTTCTGAGTTGGAACAGTTTTACTAGATGTGTTTTTGCCTGGTTGATTCTCTCGCAATGTGTTTATAATAGCCACTTCGGGTTATCTTTAGCCCGAGTACATTTCCTTCTTTTACATAGTGGTATCTCTTCTCTTCAACCTCTACTCTTGAGGTCAGGTGCCTACCCCCTGGAATAATTGAGAACTTCTCTGGATTGGTGTGAATTTTCCATTTTCGTTCAAACTCGTTAATATTAGCAATTTCGGCCGCTATGATTCTGGTCATGGTTGGGGGATGTCTATATGTGCTGTTCGCCACTATCGTGATCTCGTCGGCGAATTGGATGTACGTTGTTGTATCGTGGACCGGCTTCGGTAGATCCATCGTATATATGCTGTAAAGTGTTGGGCTTATGCAGCCCGTTTGGGGTACACTTTTAGTACTTCGAAGTCCGGGCCATCGAAGCCTGCTATGGAGATGAACGCCGACCTGTCAGTTATATAATCGCAGAGGCATTTGGTTAGGGCGAAGGGTAACCCTAGTCTTTTGATTTTATATTTTAGGCCAATTCTCCATACTTTATCAAACGCCTTTTGGACGTCTCTGAGTACGATGTCTTTGTAGTTTCTATCATATTTGACCTTTGCAAGTAATTCGACCAGAATGGCTAGGGCAGTCTCAGTATTTCTGTTCCTTCTGAATCCCTTCTGATGGTTTTGAATCAGTGTTTTCTCTTCCAAGTGTTTGACGAGTCTATCGTTTATAGCTCTCTCCATTAATTTTGCCACTGTGTCTAGTAGTGTGATTGGCTTGAGGTTTTCTGGGTTATTTGGTGGCTTACCGGGTTTCAGTAGAAAGATAATCTTCCTGCTTTTTAGTGCCTCTGACAAGTATCCTACGCTTAGAGAAGCGTTGAATACTGCTGCTATCCGTGACAAAAAGGTGACTGGTGCTCGTATTAGGTTCTCTGTTGTTATCCTCCCCGCTCCAGGTGCCTTCTGTTTAGTAGCCTTGAGTGTTTTTTGAATTTCTTTTAGGGTTATCAGTTTGATCCCTTGCTCTACTAGTAGTGATGGTGAAGCAACTATGTTAGGGGGTATTTCTTGGCGGTTTTGTTCCAATTCCTTTACCACTCTTGCTTCGTAGTCGCCGTCGAAATCCTCATTTTCCTTGGGGGAGATATCAAAAACCCTCCTCCAGTGTTCTCGGAACACCTTTTCAATTTCTTGGGGCTCCTTTTCCATTCCATCCCCGTTCTGGAGTTCGATTTTTGGCCTCGGCCTTCTCTTTCCCCTGCCTATGTTAATTTTCTGCCATATTTTGGTAGTATTTAATTCTTCATCTATGGCTTCCACGAAAAGGTCCCACCTTCTGTTTCTTTCTATTTTTATTTCCTTTATCAGTTGTCTTTCACGTGCCGCAGTTTTGTATGGTCACCTCTATAAAGGCCATTTCGGTCAACTGAATTTTTCGTGTCTTTATATTCCTTTTCGAGATTTTTTTATTTGGGCTGACCTGATTGGATTAGGTAAAGTTCTGTACGTTGTAGTGGGAACATGTTTTTTTATCAGCCCTGAGAAGCGCATCAATGATTTCATCGATCTCTTTGTCTATTTCTTTTAGTGAGGCCTCAGTTAGGTCTCTCTGACCGTAATTGACGAGCTCTTCTTCGTAGTTGGTCCAATCGGCCTGTCTATATGATTTTCTCGGTGGGCACTTGACTTGAATGGGGTCCATAGACAAAGTCATGACCAGCATTTCGTGGTCGCTAGTTGATGGAGGGCCTTTCTCTAGGATGTAATTGAACTGAAGGTTCGGTGTTGCCAAAACTATATCTGGTTTTGTAGCATTGTTCTGGCCAAGATACGTTGAAAAGTTTGGTACCAGACGCTCCACTATCCCTCTTTCCAGTAGTTGGTCAAGGTTTCTTCCGGCTCTATTGTAGCTTCGAGTGTAGCCGGAGGCTCTACTCCGGACATTTAAGTCACCCATGAAGACTCTTTGGTCTCTGTGTTGAATATTTCTGTTAAGTTGTGGAGGGGCAAGAGGTCTCTCCTTGGGGGTTGGTAGCCCGTTGCAACTATAAGATTGCCTGTTGCTGTTTTTATACTTATCGCTAGCTATGATTCGTCAAGGTCTTTGAGATTTTTGGTAGTTTATATCATTACGGATTGCCATAGCAACGCCGTCGTAGTTGATGTCGTTTGTGGTCCTGGTGATTATAGTGTAGTTGAACATATTGATTTTGTTTCATGCTAGGTCTATATTGATCTCATTTAGTGTATGATGTCCGGATCTTCTTTTAAGAATGCGTTGCTTAGGAAGAATCTCTTGTCATTCCATCCAGCTACGTTGTGGCATATTATTTTTCATTTTCTTGCGTGGGCCATTATATGTGTTTTCTTTCCTCTCTGCTTCCTCTTCTCTTTGCTTTATGCGCTTCGCGTTCGATGAGCGATTTTGTCCTGCCACTTCATTTTTTCTTGAATTCCTCCTTCTTCATCGTACAGCCTAGCTCCTGCGGGATTTATAGGCTGCCTGCTGTTAACATTGCGAATACCTCGCGTTCTGAATTAGGGCCTTCGTAATCGTATTTAAATATTCCCTTTTTGGTACCTTGTACCAGGTCTTCATTGTTATCGGGGAAGGGCTTTTCCTCAGAGGCGTAGATCTTTAGGTTGAAATCTTGGATCTGGTTTGCTGCTTTTACTTCCTTATTATTGTTGTTGCCTGTGACGACTTCTATCTCCATCTCTTCCTCTTGTCCTTTTTGTGTAGTCTTCCTTAGCCTCGGGTCTCTATTCGTTGCCCTGTTGCTCTCGTGGTTTTTTCTTGGACAGGGACCTTTTGCTATGCTTTGGTTTGGTCTATTTTGATTGCTTTGCATTGAATGCTTAATATGTCCGCCGATGGTGGGATTTCGGGGAACCACATGTTGTCTAAACCGTTGTTCTTCAGCATTAGATTTAATTCCCTTGAATAAGAGCCCGGGTTTGCTGCGTTCAACACATGTGCGTGAATAATGCATGCTAATACATTCAGGGACTCCCCTTGCTTGACTTCGATGACATTTTTAACCGACTGGATCTTTTCGGCTGTGGCTTTAGCTACTTTACCGAATGTCAGGTTCTGCCTTCCTTCTTCTGCTCTAGCTCTCTCTCTCTTCTTATTCTCGATATGCTCTCTCTTCATCGGGCATGCTATTGCCAGGGTACGATGGTTTCCATTTCAGTTTAAACATTTTTCGACTGTGAACTGCATTCCCGCCACGTATGGTTTTTATCACTGCACTCAGAGCATCATTTTATGTCTCTTACGGGGCAGTCACTTGTATTGTGTTACTCGAACGCGTAGCAGTTAAAACAAGTTAGTATATGATGAATTTGTCTGTTTTGATTTGTTCAGGCGTTATTTTTAGATTAAATGCGAGAATACCCGATTCCGTCGTCTTCACAGCCATATTTGTTTCACGGAATATTATTTTGAAAACGTGGTAGTATTCTGTATTCTTTGCTTGGTTGGTGAATTTAATTATTTGTTTTATCTTTGCCCATAGTTGTGCTTTTTCTATCTCTTCCTTAATCTCGTTTGCGTTATGGTCTCCTATCCAGGGGTCAATTTGACGGCAGTATACGGTTTTTGGGGCCTCAATTTTAATGGGGGCACTTTAGCCTCCAATCCAATCCTTGTTATTTCTTCTGTGGCTTTTTCCGAAAGGATTTTGTCCACATCTCTATCATTTTGGCAAATCGCAATGTAGGAGTTAGTGTAGTCTAGTAGCCTAACTAGCATTACACCGAGCTCCCCGTATATTATCCGAAATACATTGGTCCTGCCGGATTTTCGCGCGCCCTTCTGGACGCGCAAAGGGACCCGTTTAGTGGTGTCCATCTTCTTACTATCCGGTTATTTTCTTTTTCTTAATCAGCTAAGAGAATGAAAAGAGTAGGTAGATATAGTTTGCTGTTCTATCCGTTTATACTGCTCGGCTTATTCAGCTGGCGAGTTGGTATTCCCTACCTACCTAACTAGACCCTAGCCTTAGCAGTATTTGCTCCACCTGACTTGTGTCCGCCGCTCACACGGGATCTAACTCGTCCTTGGCTAAGCTTTGGCCTGCACCGAGTTAGCCGCCAGGTTCATATATGGCTCCTGTACAAGTAGATATCTAATGAGACTTCAAGCTTCCCTACCCGACTCGCCCTAAAGAGGATGGATAAGAAACTGAGAGTGCGTCTTTGTGGAGAGTCCAGTAATCGTCTCGTCTGAAAGTAAAGGTCTCTTCTGTATCTTCTTTTTTGAATTAACCACGATGCAAAAACGATGAATTTCGCCTTTCAAAGTTGAAGGTCTCGATTGCGTAAGGTTCTTCTTGAGTAATTTTTTTTTTCTGCTATCCGGCTTTTTTTCGAAAATTTTAATAAATTAATTAATGAAAGTAATGAATTGTGTGGTAGGTTTATAAAGGTGTGAAAATGTTTTCTAGTTTGCCCTGGTGTTAGGGCATCACTAGCATGCTTTCTTATTATTTTTATTTCATAAAGTTTTCTTCATCCGTCAGTAATGGTGCTGACTGTCGATGACAGCAAGGTTTCTCCATTGTTATGTATATATATTTTTATTTGTTTAATTTAATTTAATATACCGGCATGGCATTCAAGCCTTTCAATATTTTTTATTATGCTAAATATCTCTAGTTGAATTTTATTAAGTTTTTCATTTATTATTTTCAATTTGAGTAATAGTTTGAGCACTTGACCTTTTCGTTTATTTTATTCTGTCTTCCACTTCTTGTTTTAGTTGGTTAATTTTGATGATCTGTGCTTGTTAAATTTAAATTTAAATTGAGCACTTCGCCTCATTTTGTTAATATGAATTATTTTTATTTAATTTTGAATTGAGTTAAATTTGGGCACTACGCCTCTTTTTATTTTTAATTTGGGCACTTTGCCTCTTTTTGGTAAAATTAGTTAATTTAGATTTAATTTTGAATTGTATTGAGTTTGGGCACTTCTCCTCTTTTTATTTTAATTTTTAATTTGGGCACTTCTGAATCTAGTTATGTTTTGAGTTTTGAGTTAGGGCACTTCGCCTCATTTCATTGAGTATATATCTGTAGTACATTCTCTCTCGCGCAGGTTCTTCCGCTTGGGAACAGAGCTGTTCTACAAATTGCGCGTCTTCTGTTTCCTCATATGTTCAAATCGATGTTTATTGTCGGGAGTATTTCCTGATCGATTTTACCCCAAGTCTTTCTTCCTAGCCTTTGGATGTCCATATTGATCGGTTTTAGTACGATTCTTTGATGTAACACCGATTGCCAAATACGGCTGATCCTTTACGTGCCAGTTATCAGCAGAGTGGCTTTATTATGCACCGTCTGCATCGTTCTGAGAGAGGTACAGCTTGCCATCTGCGTGATCACAGCCGGGTACATTATGACTGAGCGTACCAAGGCCATGTACAGATTTTTCTTGTTTGGCACGCTGAAGCTTCGGAAACGGTAAACTTTATTCAGCTCTGTTTTTGCTAGGGAGACTCTGGTATTTACGTGAGCCTTGTAACCTGATTTGTAGAGTCGTAAGCCCATGACTTTTAGAGTACGGATAGAGTTTGTTGTCAACGAGGACTTCGTCTACTTTCCGGCGGTTCATTTGGATTATAGTGAACTTCTGGCGGTTGGTTTCAATCTTCCACTTTTTTTCGCAGCGATTGATGTTGTCAATCTCGGAAGCTGTTGCCTAGGCTTGGCTTCCAGCGTTCCTGAATGGACTCAGGACGATTTGAGTGATTTCATCTGCGTATTGCAGATACAGCAAATCGTACCTCACTGGAGCAGGTAGGTCAATTGTGTACACGAGGTACAGCAAAGGACTCAAACAGCTGCCTTGTGGAACTCCCGCCTCGAGTTCGAATTTGGGTCCCTTGCAGCCCTTGATCGCGATTTGGGCTCTCTTATCCGTAACGTAGTTACAAAGGACTCTTTCCAGGATTGGGTTTAGCTGGAGGTTAAGGATCTTGAATTTTAGCCCTCTAAGCCATACCTAATCGAAGGCCTTTACATTCCGCAGCACCACGTCTACATACCTTCCCTCAGCTTTACTGCAAGCGAGTTTTTTCGTTAGGAGGGCAAGGGCTGTTTCCGTTCCACGTCTTTTGCGAAACCCCTGCTGCTGAGGGTTGTGAGCTCCTAGCTCGGCTAGTTTTTCTTGAAGCCTGTCAGCCAGGAGCTTCTCGTAGACTTTCGCAACGATTTCCAGCAGGGCGATTTGCCTGTAATTTACCAGTTGATCAGGGGGTTTAACTCCCTTGGGTATGAATATTATTTTAGAAATCTTAAAACCATCAGGGAAGTAACCCGTATTCAAGGAAGCGTTGTGAATGTTTGCAATTCCATGAATGATCTGCTGTGGGGCATTTACCAAGTTGTTTCTGGTGATGCCCGTCCAGCCTGGTGCCTTTTGTTGGAAGGCTCTTACAGTGGCCATGACCTTCTCTGGTGTTATGGGACGGCCGTGGTCCGCCATCTCCATGTCTTCGTCGACTTGATGTTGTGGGTACGTGTGGTGCATAACCTCATTCAGTTCTTCGATCAGTTGGCCTTCGAATTCCTGGTCGAACTCGTCGTTTTCTTCAGGGGTGATCCTGAAGACGTTTTTCCAGAAATTTCTCAACCTGTCTTCCAGAACCACCGGGTCCTGTATATAGTTTCCGTTCCCTTTTATTCGAGCCTTTGATCTTGCTGTTAGTCCCTTTAAGTTCTTGACTTGACGCCATAACTTAGCCGGGTTGAGTTCGCTATCGACTTTAGATATCAGGTTGTTTCAAATTTCCTCCTGTTGGAGGTTGATAGCCTCTTTGAGCTCTGTGCTTAGGTGTTGAAGGAGCGAGCTTTTTTCCCGTTAAGGACCTTCCCGTCTTATCTCTTCGTACACTTCCCTGTGAACGCGAGCGATCTCTCTCATCTCCTCTGTCATTCTGGGCTAAGGAGGTTCATTTATACCCAGTTTTGGCTATGCTCTCGTGGTCCGCTTCTAGTATGACGTAGTTATCCTCTCCAGCTCCCCTTCTATCTCCTCCAAAGACAACTCGCTCAGGTCAACTGGCGCATATTGACTGAGTCGTCTCTTGAAACAATCGCAGTTGCCCAAGGCGTAGTGGAGGATGGATCGGAGCGAGAGATACTGTGATGAGTATCGCTATGTGATCAATTGGGACTGTTGGGCCTGGTTCACTATGGTAGTTGAATGGGAAGCCTTCAATTATTAAGATTATGTCAGGTTTGGTTGCTGATCTGAAAGTGATATAGGTCGGAAAATCCGGACCTCCAACTAAAGAGTGTATCCCGAGTCCTCATCAACAATGGCTATCCCCAACGATCCTTCAAAGAACTTATAAAAGAAAAAATGTATTTGGCCACCAGTACCAACGTCTAGTCTACCGCAAAGAAAACCAATATCGACCTTTATTACAAGGGTCACATGAACACCGGCTACCGTGAAGACGAAAAGGCTCTATAAACCATCCTACAGCGGAACGAGACACCAATCGACACGAAGACAAATATTAACGTAATTATATTCTACAAAACCTCAAAAGCGAGCAGCTGCATAATGAAGCATAGCTGCCTTTCGCCTATAGGTGAGCTCCAGGAGACCAACGTCGTGTAGGAATTTTCGTGTAAAGTCAGTGACTGCGAACACCGCAACTCTAAGTACATTGGCGTAACCTCTACAACCCTCTCAAGGCGGTTGACAGCTCACTTTCAAGAAGGAGCGATAAAAAGGCACGTTCACTCCCATGAATAGTCTTGAAACGCGAGGAACTAACTAAGAACACCTCGATCATCATTAGGTTGAAAGATCAACGAAGGTTAAGAATGGCCGAGGCCAGCAACCAACGTGCAGCTCCAGCCAGAGACCGTACTCCCAACATCTCAACGTCCCCGACACTTAATTCCGTTTGTAGCGCATAGTTTCCCCGTTTCCCGTCCTCCATTTATCCTTGCTTCCCCTTTACCTAAAATTTAGATATAAAATCTCACCCTTCCTGTTACATACGGTTTTGTAACGCATAGTTTTCCCTTCTAAAAAAAAATAATCATGTGCCGTTCCCCGACTTCTCTATGCCATTGGCTCCTTTATCTAAAATCTAGATATAAAGATCTCCCCGTTATTTACGTTTTTGTAATATAGTTTTTCCTTTAAAATTTTCCTGTGCCATGATTGGCCAATTTTTGTACGCTTATCGATAGAGAGAAAATCCGTCTGAAGGGTTTAAAAATTTTCCTGCGCCATGATTTGCCAATTTTTGTACGCTTATCGATAGAGAGAAAATGAATATATACTGTACCATATTGTCCAAATTATAAGCTTTTTGAGGAGGAGGAGAAGGACTCGTCGTTGCAGAATCTTTTACCGGGTAAAAGAAGAAAATTTTTTCGCAAAAATTTTCTCAACCCCTAGCATTTTCCAAAACTGGCTATCGAACAAATCTGATCAGCCTAACAGACCAGTACACCTAGAACTGGCAGAGCTCAACCTCAAGCGTCTATCTCGCGTGGACCCCCTGTTGACTGTCACACTATTCTCTAGCTGAGAGGCGGCGGTTTGATTGGAGATTACTCCTGTTTCTGGTGCTCTCGGCGGTGGGATAAGACACTGGTGGGATGATTGGAGAAAACTCCTGTTTCTACCGGGGCCGTAATGGTGGCAGTCTTGAGACCCCTGAGCCTGTACCACCCTGCCTCAGAGATCTAATAAGGAGGGCCAGACTGATTGGAGATTTCCTCTGTTTCTGGAATTGGCCTTAAACGGCTAATCGAGACTAATAGAGGATACACAGTCATATGCCACATGCAAGATGACCTAGAGAAAATAACCACAGTGGAAGGCACGAAAAAACTGGGCAAGATTGGACTAGAACCACGGCTATCTCTTGCACTGGCAGCAAGGAAGGCGATATTATGCAGGAGATTAGACACCTGGATGGGAGAAAGATCAGCTGAAGCCATTAAGGTAGAGATCGAGAGGAACCATCAAAGGGCTGAAGTGACAGAAGTAGTCAAGTTCCGTAACCTCTCTTATGTATTCAAAGTTATATTCAAGAACAGGGAAATGGCAGCCAAAGCTAAGGAAACAGACCTAAAACTGTTTTCTATGGTAATTTTTTCACAGAACAAGTTGAGCGGGAAAGATTTTTCGAACTTCTAACCGGCTTTAATTGCTACAAGTTCGAAGATCACTCATCCAGCTCCTGCCCCGACTCTGAGAAAGCAAAGATCTGCTCCGAGTGCGCGCAGACAGGACACGACTGGATGCACTGCGTTAGCGACACAAAAATCTGCATTAACTGTGCGGGGAATCACCGCACCCTGAGCATGCAGTGCCCAGTCAGGAAAGAAGAGCTAAGAAAGAAGAGAGAGGCAGTGGACAGACGAAATCAGTCTTACGCCGCAACCGCTAAAATCCAAACACATCAGAACGTCACGCCGACACAACCTCATATTGTATTACAACTGAGCGACGCTACCCCTACCAAAATGCTGGCATGCATTCTACATGCACATGTGATGAACCTAGCATGTCCTGGTTTATTCAACACTGAAATGAACAAAATGCTGGTGGCAAACAACATGGAAACGATCAAATTTCAGGACAATCCACAATCCGAAAAAGTCCTCTCGGCAACGTACCCAAAGACAAAACCAGCACAAACAGCAGAAAGCCCGGATACAGAAAAAGCCCAAGAATAACATTAACAACGGCTCAACATCAACAAGCCGGCGCCCGAGCCCCTTCACCTAGCTCGCCCAGGAAGGAAAAAACAACAAAGTAGAACCAAAGGTTCAGGAAGCTGACACTGAACAAAAAGAGAATGAGCTCGAGTTAGACGGCAGAGAAATCCGATTCACCTTAGCATTAAACTCACAAAACATTGATAAAAAAGAGATCTCCACAAAGGATGTGGCGGCAGGAGTCAGAAAAGGACAAATAAAGTGGTGCTATGACTCTCCACTTACCGGGTAGACAATCAGAGCATCTCTAATCACCTGTAAAACCAAGCTCTACAACCAACATTTCAGGCTCTATGACCCAGAATTATATAAGAAATTAAAATATGGTCGTTAAACGGCCACAGAATAATACAGACCAACGGGATAGCATATAGAAGCCGGCTAACCATCTTGGCACACAACGTGCAAGGATGGGAACCCAATAAAAACAAATTATTCAAAGGCTGCAGAGACCTGGATCCAGATGTTCTTCTGCTATCAGAAACTAGCATCAAGGACAAAGGCAAACAGAAGATCTTTGGATATAATGTTCTACAAAAGAATTGCACAGAAAAGAAATTTGACGGTGCGCTAATAGCAGTAAAAAAGGAGTTACAATTTAGACAAGGTAACCCTATGGATGAATCGACACTTGCGATCATCATAAGTTGCTCTATGGGTGATATAGAACTAAGCACGCGGCATCAGCCCCCACGCCGGTCATATCTGCCCTATCATGACCTATACACCCTTTTCACAAAAGAACACCCAGTACTATTCGCTGGGGACCTTAACGCCAGGAATAGAGCAGCGGGATACTCGTATACAAACACTAGAGGTAGACTTCTAGATATCTTAACTAGAAGGGGCGTTGCAAAGCGCATTGAACCGGACTTTCCCGTTTTTCTACCCAGGGTCAGCCACCAAACCAGACGTCGTGCTCACGAACCCTAACTTCCCTTTTAACCAACTTATCACTCTAGGGCTACTAACATCAAGTAATCATTTACCCATGCTGATCATTATAGCAACTGCCCCTATCCCAGTCCCAATTATCCCAAGAAAAGACTTTTGGAATGTTAATTGGGAAGAATACAGGAGAGCATTCTCAGAAGATATCCTTGATCTGAAGGGCGCATCCGAGGAAGATCTGGATGAAGAGCTAACTGCTATTAGCGACTGCATCTCTAACGGCGACGCTATAGCTATCCCTATAACATCACATAAAATTATCATGCCAACAAAACCCACGCAAGAGAGAGTGGTGCTACAGCAACGATTCTGCAGAGTCTACGAGACCCATGGACTTTCACTTCGTTCAGTTTCTCAGAAGTTAGCTGAACTCCATGCTATGAATAGAAATCAGAGACAAATAGAATAGTCTTATAGAAAAATTAGACACAGGGAGGAACCCGAAGGCCTTTTGGACGACCATCAACAAATTAAAAGAGAACCCTCACAACCTAGGCCAATCTGAAATCAAGCATGAAGGAATTACGGCGGTCACTCCCAGCGAGAAAGAGAAGCTGTTCCGCGGAGTCTGGGAAAATGTCTTCAAAATATCCGACGAAGAAGAAGAAGACTTTGACCTAAGCTTTGAGGACCAGGTTCTCGAGTATATGGAAAGGAGAGAAGGCAGGTTTGACCCTTATAGAACCTCATGCTGCCATCGGTTTCAAGGTAGCCCTCAGGAAGGAAGGAGAATAACAATGGAGGAACTATCAAATGCAATTTCTTCATTCACGTCTAAAGCCCCGGGGCTCAGCCAAATTACCATCAGGCATTTAAAAGAAGCTCCGGAGAAATTTAGGACCAGGCTGCTGAACCTATTCAACGCGTCTCTAGCAATGGGCTACTTCCTGGATGGCCTGAAGACCTCCAAAATGATATTCATACCCAAACCGGAAAAACCATCAAACCAGGTCATGAATTATAGACCCATCTCACTGCTGGAGACCGTTGGGAAGGTTTTTGAAAAAATCTTCAACAGTAGACAGGCAAAACACCTAGCAGAAAAGGACCTACTGAACGAACAACAACACGGATTTACAGAGCACCGAGGCACTGATACAGCAATAGCCCATATGCTGCAACACGCGGCAGCATGGCGAGCTAAAGAAGGCCTTCGATAAAGTTTGGATCGAAGGCCTAAAATACAAAATCTCAAGACTGAAATTCACTCCCCACTTCGAAAAGATCCTCTGTAGCTATTTAACCAATAGGTGAGCGGTGATGGCCTTCAAAGGGCATACAGGGGAAGTCTTCGAACTCGCCTCCTGTGTTCAACAAGGAGGATTCCTTAGCCCCACTCTCTTCACCATCTACACGAGACATCCCTAAACCAATCGACGGAAAAACAATAAACATACAATACGCGGATGATCTCACCCAAGTTGTAGTGCGGACGATAAATGACGGCGAGGCTGATGGCCAGAGCCACGGCAGCAGAAGCCGAAAAAATCTCCAACTTTGAAAGACGCTGGAAAATCTAAACAAATGCGTCAATGTTTGCTGCAACTGCAAAAGGGAGACATAGTAACATCCCTTTCAATATAGGAGACACCGACATTGAATACTCTCTTCACGCGTCTATTCTGGGTTACAGACTCTCCAGTTCCTGAATGTGCAAACACGTGGGCACTAGAATTGGATATGCAAAAGCTGAACTAAAACAAACTTCACCGATTTAGAAACCTCACAATAGCGAACAAGAAAAGGTTATACATCAGTTTGGTCAGATCCAAACTGGTGTACCCCAGTATACCACTTAACGCAGCATCTAAAAAAAACATGTCGATGCTTCAAAGAGTGCAGAACCAAGGACTTCGTTTCATCACTAGCACCAAGTGGTTCGACTTCCGGACCTCAAGAAGCCTGCACGAACAAACAGGAATTGACCCTTTGAACCTGTATCTCTACAAAAGAGGAAGAGACATATGGGATAAACTGGAAAGCATTCTTCCCAACGATACACTTGGCATCCTCGATCCTGAGGAGGGAGAATATAAGAATTACCTCTCAAGCACCAAAAGAGCCGAGCCAACCCCAAGATTTAAGTGAATGAACTAAATAAATGTATAGATATATACGAGGGGTGGTCAATAAGTTTTGCAATTCGGATATAAGGAAACGAGATATGAGGAAAAGTGTTTTATTATTTTTCAATATAACTACCCTCGACTTCAATGCACTTACGTCACTTGTCCCTGAGGCTTCGAATTCCCGACAACCATAAATCTCCAGACTGCTGTTCAATCCACTCCTGGACGGCGAGCTCGACATCTTCATCTCCTCAAACCGGCGCCCATGCAGTGCAGCCTTGAGCTGACGGAATAAAAAGTAGTCGCTAGGGGCCAGATCTGGACTGTAGGGGGATGGTTGAGCTCCTCGATCCGCACTCACGCAGGGCAGCTTGTGCAACTCTGGCCTTGTGGACTTTGACGACGTTGAAATCTATCATTGGCCGTGAGGTTGCTAGGGACCCAAAGGGCAGAGACCTTGGGCATGGCGAAATTGTCGTGGATGATGTTGATAACACTTCCATGTGATATTTCAAGTTCTCGCTCGATTTCTTTAACCTTCACCCGTTGATTTTCAAGGATCATCCTCTCCACACGAGCCACATTGTCCTCGTTGGTCACGTCTGACGGGCTTCCTGGACCGGGGTCATCCTTAAGGGACTCACGACCATGGCGGAACTCCCTGTTCCAGCGAGCAATGGTTGCATAGGAAGGGGCGGTGTCGGTGTACATTGCAACCATGCGTTCATGGATCTCTTTTGCATTATTGCCTTCCTTGGTCAAAAATTTGCTCACTGCGCGGTGCTCAACCTTCTCCATTGTTGAAAAATTTGTGACTGACGATCTGCGATCAGCTACTGCTTCTTAAATAGACGAGGCAGGAGCGTGCGGCTTCAGGTCCTTACTTGTCATAACTTGTCCTAACACTCCCACAAACAGCCTTCATCCCTTCCTTTGTTTTGCCCTACTGATTTGCAAAACTTATTGACCGCCCCTCGCATATATATGCACATAAATATATATGTTTAAAAGAAAAAGTTCACGAAAAAACTTGAGAATCAAAACTAATGGAGATGGCCCGAACACCGGGGAACTAAACTAAAAATCTAATGCTTCTTTCATTTCCGCACTATTTTCCCTCCCTCCTCTTTTATTAACTATTTACCCCCTCTTTTTCACAACTTTCTCTAGAAAAAGGAAAGGAAAAAAATTTATAAGCTGAGCGAATATTCGACTGCGTAGCATTACATTACTACCATCTGAAGAGCCATTTTAAATACTTGTGCTTAATTTACGGACTTTTGAACCTCGCCGACTAAGAACGCGACTGTCCTGGGAGTCATCAAGATCTCAGTTTATCTGCAAAGATTTAAGATATCTTTTCGCTGCTCCCGTCCACAGCCGAAACACAAGTCAGAAATTTTCTCGAATCTGGGCAAAACTGAGAGTCCCGGGCGGAGGAGAGATCTTCATCGCCCGGGGGACCCGGCCAGAATCATAGAGGGGAGTACACCCGTCTCTACGCAGTTGGATGCAGTTTTGGCGTACGTACCAGTGAGGGGGTGGCAAAAACTTGGCGGTCGTTGATTCGGCCGCTATTCATCAAGTCCACCAAGCTCAACCCTCTGAGGTCCCCACTCGAGACTTACCCCCATCCATCATCACCCATCTTCCCGGCACCATCCGAGTGGGGGACGAACAGGAAATTGGACGGGAGCGTTTTTCTCATTTGACGCTCAAATAACACTCTCGGCTCTGCCTCCCTTACCACTTCTGACATCATTTTTCTCACCCAAAACATAATAATTACGAATTTCTTACAAAGAGGAACAAAAATACAAGAAAGAAGAGAGAAGATGCCCGCGACGATGGAGGCCCTTCCTAAGAGGGTCTCCCTAAGGACCATATCAGGAAAAAAAGGCACCGGAGAAGAAGACAGTGTGCCAATCCCTATTCGCCAACCTGAGGATCGCGCTCATAAAGCTGATTGAGATCCCAAATGAATTCATCGCGATATGCGGGAAAATAAGGATGTAGACCGGCTTCTATCCGAAGAAGGAGCCGAAGTCCTAAAGACACCCAGCGTGGAAGCTAAAACTCTACCAGCAATCTCAGCTAACCGCAGCATCATCTGCCGAAAGGTAGAAAGCTGGGTAGGGGAAAATTCCCCCTCTGAGATCAAGATCGAAATCGAGACTAATTACACATGGGATAAGGTCAGGGATGTGATCAAATTCTGTGACCATACCCATGTCTTCAAGGTGACGTTTCAAACCACCGAAATGGCCCACAAGGCGGCAACGGAGTGACTCCTCATTTTTAACATGAGGATCCCAGGATGCAATACTGAACACGAAAAGTATCATAACATCCAGATGTGCTTCGTATGTTACAAGCTCGAAGCACACACCACCGTCAACTGCCCCCCAAAATGACAGACATGGTGCAGTGAATGCGCCACTGAGGGTCATAGATATGACTGGTGTAAGAGCACAGAAAAAAGTGCTCAAATTGCAAGGGGCCCCATCGAACGATGGCCTTTAACTGCCCCCAAAGAAAGGAAATCATTAAGAAAATGGAAGAAGAGGAGAGAAAGAAGAAATCGAACACCTACGCGAGCACAGTGAAGAGAAGTGAAGGGATGGCCTCAGCAATGACAACCCCTTCACAGATGGTCTTCACAAATGACCTAAGTGCCAAGATAATAATTCGCATTACACTGGCAAACGTGGCAAATGCGGTAAAACCTGGATGCTAAAACCAGGTTCTAAACGCACTTCTAAAAGCGAACAACCTACCGTCTATCGTCGTGCACGCTAACCCCGAATGCTCCAAGGCATTCAAGGATAGCGTTATAAAAAACAATAAAAACTAAGAGAAAGCCACTGAACTAAAAGAACTAATTGAATCTCCCTCATTGGAGGAATCCGAGGAGGAAGACGATGAAGTAGACGAGGGATAAAAACAATAAGAAGAGAAAAACACATCTTCGGATAGTGACGAGGGCCCATGCACTCGCACTAGAGCGACGACGAGCAAGTCAAAAACTCCTAGTCCTTCCCCGAAGAGTGAAAAGCCTGGGCACACCAACCTGCCCCACAGGCCAAAAAGAAAAGGACGAGCAAGGAGAATCACAGATAAATACATCTCACAATGAAACGAAACGCACTAAGAATTCTGGAAATCAACACCAATGGCTGGACAGCGAAACGAACTCTTTACGGAAATTTGTTTAGAGAAATTGATGCAGATTTCATCCTGATTTCTGAGCATGGAATTGACACTCGTAGCTCCGAAATGAATACCTGGAACTATGACGTGTTGATTACAAATTACTCTCAAAAGCGGTACGACGGTGCCGCCATCACCATCAAAAGAGGGATCAAGTACAAGCCAGTAAGAGACCTGGAAGAATCCTATCTTGCAATAGAAGTCGAACTTGGTATTGGTAAGCTGGTCATCACCACCGGGTACCAGCCGCCAAGACGAGGATATTTACCAATTCATTCTCTCTCCGGCCTATTTGGCAGAAGAGCCCCCACCATATTAATGGGGGATCTTAATGCCAGATGGCGGGAATCCGGATACAGGTTCTTCAATGGAAATGGAAGGTGCCTGGAAACTATGCTGGACCGAAATATGGCCCAGAGGATAGGCCCGAACTTCCCTACCTATATTCGTGGAAGAAGTGCCACAAAACGAGTATTTGTCTGGCTAATCGTCGGCTACCATTCAATTACTACATGGAACCAGTCCAGGTACCATGTAGTGATCATATAGGGATCCTACTTACTATCAACAGGAACCATATACAAGTCCCAGCACCAGTCAGAATTGACTACAGAAGAGCAGACTGAGCACGGTACGCGGGTCTTCTCGAGGCCTACCGTCCACCAAATCTGGACGAGGAAATTCTTGAAGAGATAGACGAGACACTGGAAGACCTTAACGACCACCTTATAAGCGCAGATAGGGCTTGCATTCCCAAAACCCAGTATAAACCATCTCAACATACAGATGGACTATGTATATGAAAGAACTATATAGACAATTGAGAGTAATTTACGAAATAAATATCAGAAATGCATCAGTTGACTCATTACAACGAAGTAAAGAGATCAAAGAAGAGCTTAACCAGTTTTTCCTCGATCCAAAAAACAGACACGATGGGACGATGCGATTGAGAGCCTCGATTGAGATACATCCCCCAAAGACTTTTAGAAGAAAGTCAGAAGTCTCAGAGGATCATCTGGTAAATAGAAGAAAATGGAAATCCTAAAAGAAGATGGATCCCTTGAAACAGAAGACAGAAACATCGAAGTAATATTCCGGCGTTATTGGGAAAAAATCTTCAGTATACCCGAAGAAAATAACGAAGATTTTGATATAGACTTTGAAAATAACATCGTAAACGAGCTTAACACGGAAATACACAGAACGCATCCTCATCAACAGGGGGACAAACTGCGTGACGGAGATGCGAGATCACCGAAGAAGAGATTCTTGGCGTACTCCGCTCATTCTAACAAAAAGCCCCAGGCCAATCGGGGCTTACAAGGTTAAACTTCCAAAAGGCACCAGGAAGCGTCATCGAAGGAGTGAGACGAATATTCAACGCATGTATGAATACCGGGGACTTTCCAGATGTTTACAAGACGGCAAATATGATCTTGCCCAAGCATGGAAAGGAACCAACGTTGAGAGAGAGAGCTACCGCCCAATTTCACTTCTGGAATTTGGCGGGAAACTCTTTGAGAAGATCTTCAACGAGAGACTGGTGTCTCACCTGGAAGAGAACTCCCTCTACAACCCCTGCCAATACTGGTTTAGAAAGAAGCGAAATACGGAAATGGCAATCAATTTCATTACGGAAAAGCTTGCCCAAGCCAAACGGGACAGGAGTTACGTGGATATTGTTTGTCGGGATGTATCAAAAGCGTTTGATATGGTGTGGCAGCGGGGTATTCAGTATAAGATCTTACGGTTGAGTCTAAGTGGAAACTTGGCAAGAACTCTCTGTGACTACGTCATGGAGAGAGCGGCGTATGTCAGTCTAATGTGCACGGACGGAACAAAGTTTCAACTCATTGCGGGCCGTCCACATGGGGGGGGGGTGTCTGTCCCCCACTATTTACTAGATATACACCACGGATGTCCTAGCCCCTGTGTCCCCCTCTTCCCTCAATATTCAATACGCCGATGATTTCAACCAGATAATCATATCTTCATGGAGGAATGCACCGTGGCAAGCTAGCATGACAGCGATAGAAATTGAAAATCTAAACACCTACGAGGCTCAATGGAAAATTAGAACTAACCAAGAGAAATTTAAGGTGGTCCCCATTTGACGCACCAGAAGAGCAGACGTGAAAGTGGGGGATACTCGTTATCCCTACACCAACGAATGCAATGTACTCGGTATGAAAATTACCTCTACCGGGTACAAGCAGCACGTCGAAGAAAGAATTTATCGAACCTCGACCACTGTTAGAACTCAATATACGTTCAAAAATCTACGTGAAAGCAACAAGAAGATCTACAATTCCCTTGTTAGATTTACGTTGCTTTTCCCCTCCTCCACCCTCTCTTGTGTCTCAAAAACACAAAAAAGGCGACTTCAAGTAGTGCAAAATAAATGCATGTACCTAATCACAGATACATGTAGGCAAGAAAGAAAACGCCAAAAAGACCTGCACAGAGAGGCGGGGATAATTCCCATTAACAAAGTCATCGAAGAACGGACCCGGAAGATGCAGGATCTGGTTAATCGAGAACTGAGTGAAGAAATTACTCAGATGATTAACCAGAACAGAAGAGCAGAATGTCGCGCCAGTTTTCAAAGCTCCGCTAACCGCGTGGCTGGCGGGGATGAAGTGCCGTTCTACGCATGATATGTATAATCTAAGAATCTAAGAAAACAACAGAATCAAGAATTAAACTCACAATAATGACTAACACTCACCGATGAAGACAAAAGTAAAACCAAGAAAGAAGAAAACTACCGAATACGACGAGAACTCAACCGACTAAGAAAAACAAAAAAACTAAAACACACACATACAAAGAATACAAAACATTAATCACGCCCTTAAAAGTTTGAAAAAACATAAACAAACAAGCAATGTATAATCACACAAAAAAGTTACCTAAAGTTAGCAAGACAAATGGCTTGAACGCCATAAAAATAAAAAATCAACAAAAACAATATAGAATACACGCTACAAAGAAATAATGAATGTGATAGGCCTGATCATCAGGCTCTAGCATCTCATTGCGCCCTACCACGCTTCTTTCTCTTTTTACTGCTTGTCTATTTTCTCTATCTATCCACACACCCTTCATACTTTCCTACACGCATCCACACTTTAACTTAATTGGAATTAGAATTGGAAAATTATAATACCTTAACACTGGCTACTTTCCTGATGGATACAAGGTGGCACAAGTCATCTTTATATCAAAAGGGAAAAAGGTGCCTGAACAGCCGATGGACTTCAGGCCCATCTCCCTCTTGGAAATCACAGGTAAAATTCTGGAAAAGATTCTAGCCAATAGGCTTCAGAAACAACTCTAGGAGAAGGGGGCTCACAACCTAAAACAGCATGGGTTCCGAAAGAAAGTGGAACAGAAACCGCACTCATGCTCCTAACCGAGAAAATCGCCAAGTGCCGAGTGGAAAGAAAGCGCACTGACATCGTACTCAGGGACGTACAAAAGGCTTTCGACAAGGTCTGGCTTAGGGGCCTTCAATATAAGATTCTGAACCTTCAGCTAGATCCGATTCTGGAGTGCATTATCTGCAACTTCGTCATGGAACGGCGCGCCAGAATCATGATTGAGGGTCACCAAGGACCTGAGTTCCTCCTCGAGGCCGGAATCCCGCAGGGCAGTTGTCTGAGCCCCCTCCTTTACCTAATCTACACAATAAATTTACCAACCCCGATAAAGGAAAACTCATTCTATCTCCAGTTTGTGGACGATATAACCCAGGTGATCCTTGGTAAATACAGAAATACCAGGGCTCAGGCTCTAGACACTGCTAATGAAATCAGAAGCATAAATAAGTACGAGAGTAAGTGGAATTTCTGCAAGAATAGCAGAAAGTTCAAGATCCTCGCCCTCGGTCGCAGGAAAACAGCAGACGTGACAATAGGGGAACTGATACTCTCCTATCACCGAGAGAGGAGCGTTTTAGTGCTCAAAATCACCTCTAGCGGGTACAGACATCACTTCAAAACGCGGGAAATGTTTGCGAAGTTAGAACTATCCAAACTTCACAGATTCAGGAATATGAGCTCTAACAATATCAGAAAGTTATATCTCATCCACGTCCGACTAACACTCATATACCCTGCGGTGATGGCCCAAGCCCTAAGTAGGAATCACTTGAAGCGCCTACAAATAGTTCAGAATAAGGCGTCTCTCTACATAAATAAACCGAAGAGCCGCCCTGATACCTATCAATCTGGTGACCCTAAATTTGGCTGAATGAACTTGGGAGAGGATCTTGAATGAAACGGCACCTGAACTGGCGGAAGATCTAAAAATCACAGCGAACAAAAGGGATAAAGTGATTTCCTATCTCGAGACAATGCTCAGAGGAGCAGTTGGCACCGTGGTTCACATAAAAGACCGCACCGAAAAAACCATTACATACACGATATATTAACAAATACACTCACAAAAAGGAATGAATGTGTGGAATGCAAGATAATTAAATGTATATAGTAGAATTAGACTCTTGAACAACTTCATTTAGTATTACTTTGAAAAAAAAAAATAAAAAAATAATAAAAATATATATAGAAAATAGTATATAAAAGAAATCAATAAAAACAAATTTTATCTCTCTTAAAATAAGTATAATATTAAGGGGGGGAAAGAAGGGTTGCAAATTATATATAAAAGAAAAGCTTGAATGCATTAAAACACAGATTATGTTCACACAAAAATACAAATTATAGGATTGAAGGTCATAAAAAATAAAAGAATAAGAAATCTAAACAAATGAAAAGCGTAGCCCTCACTACCAGGGCAAACCCTACAAACTCTCTTCACCCACAATCTATCATCTCATCTTCCACACTAATCTTTTTCCTAACTATAATTCATCAAACAAGCAAATTATAAGAGCTACTACCATATTTCCTTGAAGTTGACCCACTGCGGTCGAAAGACGTCTAGGAATAAAATATGTCCTTTGTGGCTATTTTCTCTCTCTTCGAAGATCCTGTTGAGAGACTTGTAAGGCAAATCAAGAAATTGCAAGTCAAAATCAATAACGCTGCCGCAGCTGTTGACATTAATAACGCAAGCATACAAATGGCCTCCTACATAAATATATATATATATATATATATATATATATATATATATATATATATATATATAGAAGAAGGAGCAAATGCAAGTTCTGCGGGTGATAACAACCACCACAGTGCTTTCGCCATATTTATTTTCTGCCTTTCAAAACAATTTTGAAGACAGAAATAAAGGTGCAGAAACCTTGCATTGCAGACTATATTACAATATAGTACAGGAAAGAGAAATTTGACGGAATGAGCAATGAGACAAGAAACAGGAGTTTTTTAGAGGTAAGAGAAAGGGACATTAGAAGAAGACTAGAATCATAGAGAGCAGAGGGCGGCACAATGAAGGCAATCCTTTACCGAGAAGACAGAGATAACGCCAGGGGAAAAAAGTTTGAAATTCCTGGCCGGGACTCGAACCCGGGTCTGCTGATTGCCGGTCAGATGCTCTACCGCTGAGCTACCAGGCACAGTGACTCTACTTCGCCCAAAGCGTCACCCCATCAAACCCAGTATCTCTCTAAGCTAGGAACCTCCAAGGAATTTTTATACCATATCTTCTTACCCGCTCTCTATGATTCTAGTCTTCTTCTAATGTCCCTTTCTCTTACCTCTAAAAAACTCCTGTTTCTTGTCTCATTGCTCATTCCGTCAAATTTCTCTTTCCTGTACTATATTGTAATATAGTCTGCAATGCAAGGTTTCTGCACCTTTATTTCTGTCTTCAAAATTGTTTTGAAAGGCAGAAAATAAATATGGCGAAAGCACTGTGGTGGTTGTTATCACCCGCAGAACTTGCATTTGCTCCTTCTTCTTTGTATGTGACTTGGGGATGAGCCTTTAAATTGTGAGCGGGTAAGAAGATATGGTATAAAAATTCCTTGGAGGTTCCTAGCTTAGAGAGATACTGGGTTTGATGGGGTGACGCTTTGGGCGAAGTAGAGTCACTGTGCCTGGTAGCTCAGCGGTAGAGCATCTGACCGGCAATCAGCAGACCCGGGTTCGAGTCCCGGCCAGGAATTTCAAACTTTTTTCCCCTGGCGTTATCTCTGTCTTCTCGGTAAAGGATTGCCTTCATTGTGCCGCCCTCTGCTCTCTATGATTCTAGTCTTCTTCTAATGTCCCTTTCTCTTACCTCTAAAAAACTCCTGTTTCTTGTCTCATTGCTCATTCCGTCAAATTTCTCTTTCCTGTACTATATATATATATATATATATATATATATATATATATGAAATATTATATATTATTTTCTAGTAAACATATATGTTGTTAATATTTTTCGTATATGGTTTGAATTATTCACATCCATATATATAAATACACCACCGAAGCACAAATCCACGTTCACAAATATACGGTCTCATTAACGTACAGTGTATTGCGCTCAAGGCCATTATATTACATTCACGGATGTAGAACACCTATATACACACACAGACTTCCCTCTCTGATGCTTATATATCCTTAAAAACGTCCCATCAACGGAAGAAGAGATTACATAATAAAACAAATTGATCGTTGTGAACATTCGGAATATTATTCATTTCAAAGTCAAATAATTGCGCCAGCTAATCATCTCTTTTTAAAATGCTGACATAAGCAGAGATCAAAAGGATAATCTGATATTATATCGTGCTCTCTTAACCTATTTTCTCTGTTTGAGAATGTATTCCTTCCTTTGAGGTAAATTGCTCGATTCATCTAGAAAGTATCTAGTATTTGCATTTCAAATATGTGACACAGAAGGCCCATGAATAAACGAGTAAGCCGAATTCTCCCGACGCTTTCCGAATGGGTTTCAATTAATTAAGAAGATTGACTAATACTGAATTGAAGGTGCGAAGGAAGTGGTACTTGAGATAAAAGAATCTCCTGAGGACCACTCGTTTATATATGCTAGGGTGCGACTACCATGGTATTTCTTTGTTTTTGTGGTGCCGAGTGAGAGTCTGATTGGTCTCTATCTATTTGTATTTTTTCTTTCTTACAGTTTCTTGGAGTTATGTATTTAGCTTTTCTTGTTTATACGGTGAGAAGAGGAAGACAAAGAGGGGAGTGTTGTTTAGGAAGGATTCAGCCACGCGATGGAGGGTCTCTCGAGGAATTAAGGCATTGGAAGAAGTGGAGATGAGCGGTTATTAGCGGGGCACAAATCAGTTCAGTGAAGAAATACAATCTGACACCCTTAAAGCCCGTTAATTTGAATTGGGAACCCATTAATGCAGAATGAGACAAGAGGATTCCAGTGTCACCTCACCACTTGATACTCGCTATTCACATAACACTCTCTCTCTTTCTCTCTCACTCTCCCTCTTTATCTCTCTATATCTTTTCCTCTCTCTCTCTCATCCTGGTGGCAGTCGCTATCTTCTTTTACTCGATTTTCTCTCTGTCCTTAGCACTCTTTCTTACACTTTGTTTCTTTGGCACTGGAATTCTGTTTCTTACTTTTACCCACTCTTATTCGTTATCTCTCTCTCTCTGTCTTTCTCTTCCTCATTGCCGAACTATGTCAATGTTGCCCTCTCCTTTCTCACACTCTGTCTCTTTTCATCCCTTTTTAAGTTTTGCCATAACTTTACCACTTACCTAATATACAGTCATAGCCAAATTTTGAGACTAATATATGTAGATTTATTTTTTCATTCGTTTTTAAAATGCACGTGATAGAAATAATTGTTATAATATTTAAACTATTACAGGTTTATTAAAAAATCAACATTTCAAAATAGTAAGAAAAAACTGCATTCCTTCGCTGAATCCCAAATCGCGCTTTGGTCTTGTTCCTGCAGGAGGTGAGTTTTAGTCACTAGAGCTTTGCTATTCGATTAAAAGGGTGTAAAATAATGAAAAATATGGGTTTGATAAATGTTGTGTAATTATAATCTAGTTCCTAATATTTTAGGGGAAAAATAAAGATTTCAATCTTTTTCAATTCCAGAAATGATTCTTTCCAAAATCGTGCAGCCATTGCTCCTCTGCTTAAAAGTGACCTGAAATGCGAAGAGTGAGTTGTTAAGGGTATTTCATCAAGGAACACAATCTTTAGGGTGATTAATATCTATTATGACTGGTAACATTCTTGTGAAGAAGACTTCTCGACGCCCAATAGTTTTAAATGAACGCCAGGATTGACCCTTGGTAAGGTCCAAGCTCAAGAATCGGCTTGCCTCCAGTGACAAGCTTGCTTACCATTGGAATAAGGCAAATGTGAACGTGTCAACTCACACGATGAGGCTTTTCGCTAGCAAGTGGAGAAGATCTGCGATAGAGCATCATCTCAACAAGAAGTTACCTTACGTATAGGTGCAACTTTTATAGGAAATATAAAGAATGGACTGTTGAAGACGGGCAAAGAAATATTCTCTGATGAAGCTGTATCATAACTGTTTGGAGATTCTGGAAGATCTCCCGTTAGGAGGAGAAGAGGACAGAGCTTTGTCCTTTGCATAGTGAAGCATACGGACGCTTTCCATGTCCGAGCCTGCTTCCCTTCTAACGGAACTGGAGCTCTAAGACTGTCATGTACTCGAAATTGTACCAAAACTTGCTTCATCAACACTTTTCGCAACAGTCCCGAACAAATTTGGAAATAATAACTGCATTTTAAGCATGCTGGCACAATTTGTCTTAAAACAAAAGCAAAAATAATGAGAGCTATCATCTTCAATAATGATTGCGTGCATCAATGGACTGTATTCATTAATAAAATGAATTTAGTCTCTAAAATTTGGTATAGTTCACATTGAAATTAAAATGCAAACATATTAAACAAAATGCAACTTTTGATTACTTTTATTAACTTCCCTATATCGACAAATATAGTAGTCTCAAAACTTTTAACCATGACTTTATCTGTATCTATAAGCTGCTCAATCTGTTCCTGCGGTCACAATGTTGTTCGCACATAAATAACGGTCATTCACGCGTGCGTGTTACCTGCCCAACGTGCTCGGTGAAACTTTTACTCATTGTAAGTATATTTTATGATATATTATATTTTATGATATTATATAATATTATATGGTATTATATGTTACTATATGATAGGGAGGGTGCGCAACCTCCTGAATCTGCTTTCAACTCAATATTAATAATAATAATAAGCAATTCCAGATATTTTCGTGCCACAATATAAGAATTTCAAACAATGGTCATCTGTATTTATTTGCAACGGGACTTTTTATCGCCGGCAACGCCTTGTATCTATACTAGTTGTTATTAAAGTATTTTCGACCATTAGATTGGCCCCCTTTCGTCTGTTTACTACTTTCTATCTATTTAATTTCACTTGTTTCAACATCCCTTCTTTAATTAAGGATATGCGGTGATTTTTTAGGTCTGTGTGGTTTAAATACTAGAGTTAAGTGGTCATTGCGCCTCAAGCTTTCTCGTTTCTGTTGACCTTTGTACTTGGGTTTGGGCTGTGATAGAAGTACATTTCGGAGGCATAGGGGAAGTCTTGAGGTTCTTCAACCATGCCATCTCTCATCTGGTAGTGTTGATTGTGGTCCTTTAGTCAGTTACAAATCTTCTAAGTTAGAGTTAAAACAGCCACCAATAAAACCAGGCACTCAAGCCGTGTGGTGTTTAGGCTTGGAGAATGTTTCAAGCGATGACCCTTCCAAATGAATTTCTATCCTTTTAAGTATAATGTTTGCAAAGTGTTTGTGAATTAAAGATAAGTTGATATCAGCTCTCTACGGAAATATGTTAATTGCTTAGCTTCTTTAATTTGCTGTGGTTTAATCTTGACTCTAACATTATTTCGTGACAAGAAATAGACGTTGCTTTGCACGTAGTCAGCTCAATCAAATCCATTTTAGAATCGATCAAGCAGCCTTTCCTCAAACTCAAATTATTATCGACCTATTATCAAACTTTAAAACCTTTTTTCAAATATTGTACTCAATAACAACTAACGAGAAAACTTTGTACTCAAAGCATTTCTGGGAAGGAATTTAACTTTTTCAAAACATTAAACGGAGTAGATCATCTACCCTAAAGCTCCTTATTAACAAACAGAGACAAACCCTTCTTACATCGGAGGACGTCGATACTAACAGTATTCCTTTTATTAGTATTCAGGACCATATATTCAAAGAGTTAAGACGTTGGTGACTCTACCATGGAAACTCAGGCGATTCAGAAAATCGCGAACTGCGAGATTTTCTAACCAAAAGAAGACCCGTCAAAGGAGGGTGGGGAATCGCAGCTCGAAGTTATTTACCTCAGGTTGTTTACATGAGAAAATTCGGTTTCTTCTTTTGATGCTCTTTATTGAAGTTTACAATTTTTTTATGTGAAAACCTAAATTATATATTTTTATTTGTTTTTCTTATGCTTTATCTTCCAGTTGTTCCATCTGAACTCTCTTTTCGTCCTAAAGAAATCAATCACGCCATAACATAAAATTTACGAAACTATGTAGTATCATGCTATACATCTATAGCCTATAATACTAGCAAACACTCTAGTTGCGTCATAACATAAAATACAATACTTGCGAAGCCTTTAGTGACGTAAGGACATACAAAATACTTTCGAAGACTCTATAGAACCTCTTGCTGAACGAAGACTAGTGAATACCTTAGCGTCCTCTGGAGGTCACTGAAGAAATAAAAATTCGCTATTTTTAAAGGATTCGCTTGCGTCGGTCAAGGAAATTAGACGAAAGGTCTCGATAAAAGGCTAATTAAGTAGTGATTTAGTTAATTATTTAAAAAAAAAATGAAAACCAATAGAAGCATGTTATCAAGATAATTATGAACACTGGTTCATTGTCAAGGTGGTCAATTAATAGAAAGTGAGAAGAAGGTACATATTTCGAGGAGGCAAAAGAGGAGAAGACTAGGAGCGTTCTACTTGTAAAAACTGATTTTTGTTTTCGTTTTCTGAAAACGAAAAAATTCCCTTATTAAAATTGCGACCCAATTCTATTTGTGATCCCGAATATTTCGATGATGAATTGGAAGCTATAAAGAGATCAGATTAAAATTAAAACATCCCCTTAATTTTTTTCTTGTTTCTTCTTAACTAAATAACTTTAGATGGAAAATACAGAGCAATGATTACCCCATGGAATACATTAGTCCTACTTTACAATGGCTTGATTCATCTGTCTAAATCACTCAAATATCTTAGTATCAATGTTATCTTTGACAATAATTCTCTGTCCTTAAAACTTATTCATTAAAAATTCGACTCCTCACCATTTCTCTCGAATCGATGATATTCCTTGTAAATCTCGGTCATGTTTTTATATAGGACAACAGACCAAAGGATTACCCAACATAAATACAGTTGTCGGAGATGGCAAACGTCCAATGCCTTCTTTATTCATGTGTCTACTTTCGACCATGAAATAGATTGGTTAAATGCAAAAGTTTTTGTTTGCATACCTAATGTCCTTGAGAAATTCACAAAAGGGTAGATTTAAAACAAAATGAATAGGTATTTAAATTTGATAAATTGAGCATTTAGAAGATTTATCAACGGGAGAAAACAGAACACTTTGGCTAGAATGCAGCACGCCATGTTTGGCATCGTAATGGAACAACCTATGATCGAAAGAATACCATCTCTCCAGCCAAGCATGAAGGCGACAACATTATGATGAGGGGCTGTTTATCTTTTAATACCAGGCAATGGTTTTGCCACTTCCCCCGTAGGGGGATGGGTGAGCTTGCGCTTCGCTACTAAGATTAAAATTTAAAATCTAAAAAAAAGCAGCCATGGTTAATTTTTTTTAAATTTTCTGAATTTTGCCAATTCGAATAATTTTAAAAAGGAACTCTAAACTAAATTTTCAAAATATCACGTTGCTAAAATATAGTTATAGAGAAGACTATATATAAAAATAAATTTTCTGAACTTCACCATTTGCAATTCTTTGGGTTTTTAAAAAATAAAAAAACTTCGTTACTCATTTCTGAACTTCACTATTTTGTTTTTTGATATTATAAAAGAATTATTAGAAATAACTTTGATAAAAAACATAAATCATAACCAAACTGAGATGAAATTATTCATTCAAATACTCAAAAAAATCCCCTTCTTAAATTATCGAGTTAGTGATGATGATGATGATGATAACTGGTACTCTTCATATAATTAATGGAACAATGAATGGAGCCAAGTACCGGCAAATATTGGCTAATAACTTAACTTAAACTACCAAGTTGGAAATGCAGGATGATTGGATTTTCCAGCCAGGAGAAAATTTGAGTGGTTGCTGTAGGACAATATTAATGTTTTACCGTGAACTAGTCAATCCACTGACACGAATCTGATCAATATTTTGTGATCAATATTGAAGGAACAAGTCTACAAGGAAAGGCTGCAAACTTCGCCAAATTGACAGCTACATGTAAGGAAGAGTGGCCAGATATTCCCACACAATGTTGCCAAACCTTGGTCAAGTCTTATAAGATTGCTTAACAGCAGTTATAGCAAACAATGGCGGTGCGAGGAAATATTAGGCTCTATCTAATGTCTAAATCATTATTTTCAGCCTTATATTTGTTTTGTTTGTATGTTATACGTATTTAGAGTCTTTATTGTGTCTCCCCAATGTAATAAAAAGTGTTATGTATGATCCACAAAAATTATCGATGGGAAAATATTACTAAACCTTTTTGGAGCATTCAAATATTAGTATCGCCTCAGTGAATTTGGTTCTAGCTTTAATGGGAAGAACGATCCGTCCCGCTATTCAATGATAAAAACCCCTGCGACAATAAGGAGTGAACTCGGCTCTGCCACTGCCCCCTTCCCCTATCCTTAACTTAAATTCCTTGGTAAATTCAAAATATTCTTTTATCTCACGCCCCCCTCCCCTAGGAAAATCACACCCATCACCCCGATAATACAGGTATCGGATATGTAGCCACTCCCCTTAAGAGATCTCACGCCCACATCGCATCTACAAATAATTAATGATTTTCACAATATTATGCTACAAGTACACCTCAAGAAAGAGTTCGTACTTGTAAGCTAGTAATCCTTTTAGTGCGCGCTATTTCTAGAACGTATGACACTTCCCGTTCTTATCTTAGAATTGCTTTGATGGAAATTTGGTATCGCTGAACTTTCCTCCATTCCACTTCTCCTTCCTTTCATACTAAGTGGGTTAGACTCTCAATGACTCAAAGGTACGAACTTAAACACACCTTGAACCTCCTTGTATTTTAAAATAAATTGGAATCTAAATCGCCGGTTGCATTTTACCAAGGTAGAGAAAATTGGGAGTGGACAAAAGGGGAATATCCATGACTGGAAGACGTATGCATATCGTAAAGGCATTAGGAAGGCGGAAGGTGTATCATAAATCTCCGCACTTTGTTCATACGAAGAGCATACACATTGGGAGATACGAACTCACAATTTTTGGCGGTAACCAGCCGCAACCATACCGAAATCTAGTTAGGTACTCTTATACGCGGCTTCATTACAGGGACCAAGGACATGAAGTAGCCTCGACATTTCCTATTAAGTCCCTCTCTAATAAAGAATGCGAAATAAGCACACGGCAGAGAACACTGTCAATTAATTTGCCTTAGCGTGATATTAATACGACTTTACTTTATCTTATGATAAATAGCACGTCTATTTGCTTATAAAAAGGAACTTATTGAGTATACTTAAGATATCGTAGGAGTTTATTAGGAAAGCCAATATACTATTACAGTCGGTGAACGATACACTATGCAATTAGGTTAAGAAATATTGGCGCGATCAATAATTGTCATGGTTTACTTTTGTTGCTGATCTAATTAATTAGTTCATGGAAATGTGTAATACCCTGCTCCAGGGAATAAAATCTTTAGAAAAAAGTTTAGGAGTGGAAAAGGAAATGACAAGGAATACAATTACATGGATCATTGTTCTTAAATAATGTAGTTAAAGGGGTGAATGGTATTTACTATTTCGCACTAAATGTCTTATAAGAGATTCTTTCGGACTTGTAATGTTTCTTCATCATTCAGCGCTTTAAAAACTTCTTATTAAATGGCACCAGACACGCAACAATACACATGTGCACCGACACATCTGTATCCTGCACGTTTCTTTTCCTGTCGCTAAATATCTTTAACTGGTAAGGTCACATTTCATTGTCTTCTGCAATACACAACTGACCTCACGGTGATTGTATGCATCACCTAGCAACAGGGAGTTGAAGTATCCCTCTCGTGAGGAGACGCCTTTTATTTTAGTTGCCATGGAAATCAAGTACTTTCGAAGGGATGATATCACGACTGCGTGGTGGTATGTGAAAAGAAGGAGGTAGTCCGATTAACTGATTCCATCTACCTTCCCTTTTTGTCATTAAATGGATCAACGTATGTCTAACAAATGTGGACTAAGATGAAGATAAAGATAAAATGATGCATTGGATACATCCAATTTAGTTCGAGATAATATCCCATTTCTCAACCTCCATATGCTGATACATGTCCTTAAGAATCTTTCTATTTGAATTAATAATGTTATAATAAATACGAAGAAAAGGTTCCTGTATGTGGCAAGTATGTTATTTCATCACAATGATATGGACAATTACATATGGTAATGACAACGAAGAGAGGGTTTATATAAGAGTACGATTCATTTGCTCCCAGTGAAAAAGAGTATGCAACGAGATGTTTCATGTGTAAAGTGTGAAAAGGTATGGGTAAGATAATATCCGACAAATTTATCATACTTTACAATATTAAAGTGGATGATATGTGGATGTAAACAGGAAAGGAAGGTGAAAAGGAATGGAGGGCAAGAAATGGAATTCTGTTAAATCAGCGAGAGAAGGAGGTCAGATGCTTGAGTGTAGGAGTTTGACTTTATCGCTCTCTTTTGGCATCCGATAGAAAGTGCACAGCTATGGATTAATTATAAAAGATAAAATTGGAATATATGAATATAGAAAATGCAGAATAAATTTGAGGAAGTGATAGTTGAGAGTGCAAAGACTGTGTTGGGGTGTTCTACACGAATAGTAAAGAAAAAGCAGAATGCTCAATGGTGAAATAGCGATGTAAAATGTGAGGGTCGAGAGTAAAGGGGAGACGTACTTGTACAATACTTGCGAAAAGTATCTGATCACTCTCGAAATTTGTATTTTAACATAAAAAACATGTTTAATATTGACTAACTTATATTAGTATTTTTTCCTCTTTCCTTTGGATTTGATGACTTGTTGTAGATGCTTCGGCATAGATTTTATGAAGTTTTGACAAACTCCCACTCATATCATGCATGAATGTTTGTCTCATGGATTGTCATTATCACTGGAAGTTTCTCCTGTACCATTGCTAAATACTGTGCGCCATTCATAGTTGTATTCTTAGGAAGGAACTATATGCTTCTTCTCCCTTGAAAACTGAGACAACCCCAAATCATCTCACTTGGAGGGTATTTCATTGTCTTTTGGGTGTATTAAGGGTCCATTTTATTTAAGCCAATGGGCCGACGAAACTTTTTTGAACAGCCTCTGAGTGTCAAAAATGTTGACTCATCGCTGAATAAAACTTTTTTTCCACCCCTCAACAGTCCAATGAATATACGTTTTAAAAAATGCGACACGTTTGTTACGCATTTTTTCATTAATGAATGGTTTCTTTGCAGCATGGCGAGATGGTAATCCGAGTTCTTTTTGTATCCCCTCCTGGATACTTCGTTTAGAAACATCAGATAATAATTTTTTCATATTAAATTTAGTTCTTTTGCAGTTATTGTTGGATTATTCACTAATAAACGTTTCATAAACATGTCTGTTCGCAAGTTTGTTTTTCTTGTTCTGCCAGATCGTTTTTAGGTACTAGAGTAGATAAGCTAACATTAATTTAAGCACGTAAAACCTATAAATTAACAGTACTTTGGGCTATGTTTAACTCATTAGCTATCTGTCTCTGAGGTCTCCCACATTTACGAATATCAACAATACCACCTCAATAATCACTCTAGCGTTGTTTCTTAGGACACATTAGAAATAAATTTTATTAAACCACTTTCTATAAAAATATCACAAAATAATAACGAAATGGCAAAAAGCATGAAATCGTACAAATTTGACACACGCCCACACGCACAATACTAACTTAAGATTGCACTGGAAAGCTGTCGTATCAGAGCGTTATATTAAAGCTACCATATTTCGATAGAACAAATAGAATATGAATGAGGATACGGATGGGAACAGGAATTTATTCTCAAGGAAAGTGAGAACGCTGTGAAAGCAAGAAAAGAATAGTTGTGTCAAAATCAAAAGAGAAGAATGGCAGTGTGCTTGTGGGAAAAGAGGAAGCCGAAATAGATGGCGAGATTGCTTGGATGTGTTGCAAACTGTGGGTATAGAAGATAGAGTAAATGGGCTTCCAAAGGATAAACGAAGGCTTTTTTGAGGGAAAAACAACATATCAGTACATAAGAAGCAGTATTAAAGTATACAATATATCAGCACACATGAAGTATTAGTGTAGACAACATATCAGTACACAAGAAGCTGTTAGAGATGTGATAGGTCTAAAAAATGTGAAGTCAGCTGGACTCAATGATACATTGGCCTAGATAATAAAATGTGATGGTAACTTTGTTATGGAATGCGTGAATTGCGTGAGGACAAGAAAAATATTGTAATTATATATTTCGCAAAGGAAAATGAGAGGAGGTTGAATGATAAGAGTACAGAGAAATAAGTTGGCCGAATCTTTTATTATTTACGTAAATGTCTGACAAAATTCTGCTGAAAGGGGTTAGATAAATAACTTATGGATTGATTTCGGATTATTAAGGTGACTTTATAGATGCCAGAGTGTGTGAGTGTGAATCAGGTTTTCCACTAAAACAACTGACTCAGAAAGAAAAGGATAAGATATATAAGGTATATGCTGCGTTAGTGGATCCAGAAGGCTAGTTTTGCAAGAGAAGCGCTTTTACAGGTTCTATGAAGGTAGAGGCAAATGCCGCGAAACTTATATGTTGGAAAAGGCGTAAGTTCGAGGGAAAGATGACGTGTGTGAGTGATTTGATATACCTCTAAGAGTGAAGCAAGATGTTGTGACGTCGCCATCGGTGCTGAAATTATTTAGTTATTGATTGTTGAGAGAAATACGAGTTAGAATGAATGACATGTATACAAAAATTTATTTGGAATGACGAAGGATAAACCAACAATCGCTACAGATACCCATCGAAATAAGAAAAGCATACCACAAAGGAGACTGGGGGAAATACAGAAGAAGAGTAGGCACACATATATAACAAGCAATCGAAAAAGCAACATTAGAAGAAATAGATGAAGTATAAAAAATAAGGATCTCGATGAACGTGGCAGATGAAGAAGCAATTGCGAAAACCCATTACAAGACTGTAAAAACCTTTTCCGGGAAGATCTAAGCAGTTAAAAAGAACAGAACAAAGTCTGCCGACCATAGTAGCATGCTCTCACTTATTCTTATTTATGACCTTACGAACTTCAAAATTTTCAATAGTTCCCGGACTAACCTTTGGAGGGCCTTGGAAATTATATTATTCGAAAGAAAGTGTGAGACAACATAAGGGTTTCAAATTTCGTTAAAATCGACCAAATAGTTATGATGTTATTGCCGAATAAATCCCCAGCTACCCTTGGGAGGACTTTGGAAATTATATCAATGGAAAGAGAATGTTAAATAACATTGAGGCTTTTAAAATTCCTTAGAATCGGCCGAATAGTTACAATTTTATTACCAAAACAACAAAAAAAGCTAAACGGGGACCGAGGGACCGACCGACATAGTGAGTGAGATATAGAGTCGCACGCGACTAAGAGCACGTGACTAAAAATACGAGCAATATCTCAACGGATAAGAAGAAATGGGACAACTGAGAGATGCACGCCCAATTGAGAATGGAAAACGAGGATCGACTACTGTAATAACAGAGGAGAGAAAATAGAATTGGAATGTAACAATCCAAAGGAAATTCAGACAAATATAAAAAAAAATTGAACTTCAAATTAAAAAAGTTGACTTTCCTATTAAAAAAATTTAACTTCAAATTAAAAACCTTTCCTGTTAAAAAATTTGAACTTCAAATTAAAAACTTTCCTATTAAAAAAAATTGAACTTCAAATTTAAAAAATGATTTTCATATTAAAAAAAAATAAGACTCAAATTTTAAAAGTTGATTGTCAAATGAAAATAAGAGAATTTCCTCGCCTATGAAGGTAACCCGTATTTATGCCCAATCCACCCGTACTTGGGTAGGGAGTCGGGCCTAGGCTTTTGCGAGCCGAAATGTTAGAAACGTTCGGAAGATGAATGTTAAAGAATTTTTTTTCTTCTAATTTTAAACAGTTTATCATTACAAACGCCTATGGTAAGTAATACTGTAAATATGGCTCTTACGAATGTTTGTATATATAGAAGATGGTATTTCAGGAAGAAATAAGTGCCTGAGACGCGGAAACACTAGGATATTTTTGCGTAGGGTGGTGGCGAAATTAGTGATGTTGACGTTACATAAATTCATATGATATTACACCTTTTTAATTGAACTTCATTTATTTTTAATTACAATAAACTTTTTTTAGGTTGAAAGTCAGCCTTTTTAAGTTGAAGGTAAACATGTTTAATATGAAATCCAAGTATTTAAATTTTAATGTCAACTTTTAAAATTTAAAGTTCAATTTTTAAATATGAAAGTCAGTGTTTTTAATTTGAAGTTCAATTTTTTAAATATAAAAGTCACCTTTTTTAATTTGAAGCTCAATCTTTTTTTAATTTCAGGATGAAAAGGTGTAGATGGAATCGCAAATGTCTTAAATATATTCCTAAACACAGGCTACTTTTTAGATGAGCTATATATCGCTAAATTGATCTATATTCCCCAAACAGGAAAGCCAACAACCCAAGGGGAGAGCTACAGGCCAATCTTCCTTACTTGATTTCATCTGGAAGGCATTTCTAATTGATTTGGAAGCAAATCAACTCCGAAACAAATACCAATTTGTATTCAGAAAAAGACGAAGTGCAGAGATGGCCTACGTTGATATCGTCTGCACGTACGTATCGAAACCATTTAACAACGTTTCGATTAGGAAGGAATACAACTCGGAAGGAATAACAAGATCGAAAGACTACTCTTAGACCACATGACGGATAATTATTCATTCATCGACATCCGAATACACCTTAGAGAGTAAAATTTAAACTCGAAGCTGACTTTCTACGCAGGATGACTGAGTCTAACGATACACTAAGTGTATATCTCAGACATCTAACTACCTCTTACTGAATGGTATCTAAATATCCAGTTTGCTGGACTAATCTACAGGCTCAGATAGATCAACCGAAAGAAAAAATATGTCTACCAAGCAAATATACAGTCAACTATGGTATATCCTTTAAACCCCATGTATACCCTCTCAAAATCAAACATTATAAACTGCAAATGATACAGAACAAAGTGACATTGCTTATCATCAATACAAGAAAAAAGGAATAAGCTAATCTAACGTAACACTCACATAGAAGCAGAAATAAAACGATCAACAAAATGATAGAGGAAAAGCGAAGAAATTAATAGAATAAAACAAGAAAAGATGGATACAAATTCACTGCACAGATATACTAGAGGATTGACAGGAGATCATACCCTTTTTCTCAACTTATAAAAAAAGGATCAATCAAGAATAGAAGAAATTTATACATAAAAGACTTCCAAGAACAAGGAGAGATCTAGAAAAGGACGTCAAACTAACTTAACTTAAACCATGATTTAGAATTACGGAAATGGAAAATAAGCGCAGTGACCAAGGATTACTCGAATGTGACAACAAGAGAGAAAGCTAAACCAGATTTAAAAAGTTATAACACAACGGTTTGAATGTCGAAAAAAACAATACAATTATAATACAAACAAATGTTATAACAATGAAGATTAGCGTGATGCTCAAGCACAAATTCGCTAAAATTACTATTTTCGAAACTATATTACTCTACTAATGTAAAGAGATAAATAAGCATGACCTCTCCATGAAACCTAGCACTCACTTGCAAACCTTCTACTTTCTTCCACTTTTGCCTAAAACAATTTTACTATCGTTCACCCTATACGGGCCGAACCCTTTACATCTAAGACAGGGTAAATAAATAAATAATAAATAAGAAATCATGTAGAACAGACCGTAGTTTGCATCTAACATGGACCTATAGGTCCACCGATCTCTTGGGTCACCTGTTAACCATACTCCTGTATTTCAAGCTTTGCTATGTCTACTCTTCCTCTCCCTCTCCCTCCTGCCTTCTCTGCCACTCCTGGCGGACCCCGAAATGATTCTGTGAGAGTAGTGTCAGAGAGGTTGAAGGGGTACTCGTTTTCTCTCCCCCATCATTCTATCCTAGGGTTACCGGAAGTGGGTGGTAGGCTCGGCAAAAGTTTCTTTTTTTTCTCACCGCCCACTTCCCACCTTTCCTTACAATTAATTTCCCCTCAAGCTTTTAGTCAGCTCGAGTAAAGAAAGTAAGGTGCTCGGAAGCCTGTACTAGTAACCCAATTCTGATGGCGAAGAAGACTGGGTTGGTACTTAGACAGTCTCTGGAAGTGATGTATGCAGATTAGGTGACTTTCATCCTTCTTTCGTCTTAACCTGCCTGATCGGTCTTGCTGCTGGTAGTTTATTGCGTGATGAGCCTGGCGACAGTTTTCAGTGAGAGCGTTGTAGAACTTTCCATTCCTAATTTCATGCTTGTGCTCCTTCAGCCTCGTATTAATACCTGTGTAAGTCTATCCGTAATACATCCGAGGGCATTCACTACATGGAATTTGGTATATCATGGAGTCATTTTTTGAAGGTTTGTTTCTTTGTGTAGCACGGGTCCCTAATCTTGAAACAGGTTTGTAGTGTAATGTGTGTTTAGTCCCAGAAGGCTACCTAGAATATGGCTGCTAATAAGATAGTGGGTACTATAATATACATTGGCATGATAAAGTCTAGAATTATTATAGAACAATAATATTATTAAGAGAGTTAGGTGGTGAAAATTTATGAAATGTGGTTTGAGGGTAGTATGGCTGGCTTGGTGACTGGTAGAAGTGTATCTGTATTTCTTTCAATTTCTTTGCTTTTTTATTTTGATTGTTTGAGTATGGCCTTAAAGGCTTTAAAGTTTCGTTTCTAATTCGGTTTGATATCTTTTCCGTGTTAGTAGCCTTGTGTTCAATAGAAATGGCTTTGTAACCTTTGTTATTGTCATGCTTCGTGTTTCTTGCTTAATTGTTTATACTTTTTTCTCTTTAGTTTGTAGTATTGAATCCTTTCAAGTTGTTTTAGTTTGTGTCACCTGTTTTATATAGGTATTGGGCTTTGCTAGATGGTCCTTGTCGTAGAATGACTCCCGACGATATACCATATATCACTATTCGTTGAGGGAACTTCCTTAATTATCTCTAGAGTGCGTTAATGTCTGGCGGCCGATATTATGTATCTTCGATATGCTTAAGAAGTGGAACTGAGCTCAAGGATAATAATATTGCTATCATTAATAAAATAGAGTTTTATTAATGATAACTATCAACAAACACAAGACGGAAAATATTGACATAAACAGAGAATGGGAAGGGTCGTGGGGGCTCGGGTTAATTCAAGGATTTAAAGGATTTAAAAAAGGTAAAACAAATATAGAGTTAAAGAGATGGGATGGTTCGATAAACCATTTAAAGCACAGGATAGAATTGACAAAAGAGTTAAGTATTCAAAGGTGATGTTTGGCTTACGTAACTTTACACTAGTGGTGCAGTGGAAGGTGGCTTAAAGGAATTTTCGGTCCGCTGGTGAGTTCCAGCCGAAGGGGGGGAATAAAACGGCTTGAAGAACAATGGCTGTTCTACGTTGTTCTCTTCTGAACAAAGGGGGGGGGGAGAACCGTCTCTTGTCTACGGGCTCAAGAACAATGGCTGTTCTAATGTTGTTCTCCTCTGAACAAAGGGGGGGTGAGAACCGTTTCTTGTCTACGGGCTCAAGAACAATGGCTGTTCTAATGCTGTTCTCCTCTGAACAACAAGGGGGAAGGGTGATAACCGTTTCTTGTCAACGGGGCTCGAAAGAACAATGGCTGTTCTAATGCTGTTCTCCTCTGAACAACAAGGGGGAAGGGTGAGAACCGTTTCTTGGCGAAGGGCTCAAAAGAACAATGGCTGTTCTTCGTTGTTCTCCTCTGAACAACAGGGGGGGGTGAGAACCGTTTCTTGGCAAAGGGCTCAAAAGAACAATGGCTGTTCTACGTTGTTCTCTTCCTGAACAACGAGGGGGAAGCCTTGGGAACTTGGTGTCACGAAAGGCCTGAACCTTTGGCACTTAAGGGATATTGTTCTCCTTCTGGACAAGTGATGGTGAATCTCGAGGTCGAGGTCCCTTGGGGCACAAAGGTAGAGAGGGTCGTGGTGATGTTTCTCGACGAAAATCTGGATCGCCAATCTGATCTTAGTGGTAAAGTTTCCATATAAATAGCCAGGACACTCCCTTGGCGTGGGGGACAATGGAGTGGGAGCTTCGAGGGAATGCACAGCCGAGCCTGTGAACAATGCCTTATATGCCCATAAGCCTAACTCAATCTGGCGAGGTCGGCGTATGGGGGCGAACAGGTGGACGATAACCTCCTTGTTTAAACATTGACATCCGGTGGCTGCGATAAGGCGCCAAGCTTCGAATCGAAGATGCACGTGGGCAACATCGTGATTTTAAATAATATGTGATAGAAGTTGAAATTAACGCAGCTTCAACTCGTTCTATCACAGTCCTCAATAGGCCAAGTAAAATAAGAGCACCGATCTAGCTCTCTTCTCGTCTTCATATTATACCTGGGTGTGAGTGAACCTAAATTACGAGAGATAACAACAAATTACAAAAATCGCCTTTGATGTTCCATAAATGAGAAGGCAGTAACACCACACACAACAGGGGAAGGAAGTAAGGTCGAATGTCGCCGAGTACCATTGAGGACCACCGAACAAAAAACAAGACCGGACAAAAAAATGACTATGCAAAAGCACTCTATGGACAACTCAACGTCACCTTAATCCGTATTATTGATATCCCCAAAGAATACATAATAACCTGCAGCACTTAAACGATGTCCAGTTCGATTCAAGTTCAATCAGAGAGATAAAATCATAAGGAGACACATATAATATAATTGGTAGCATGCCAGGTTGTGCCAAGATTATATACCACCTCAATAAGAAAAAGCTACCCATAAGAGATTAATGAGCAATTAAGCCTGATTACTACCTGAACACCATGAAATGTCTGCTCTTGCCTAACTTCCCCCTTCTGACTTCAATAATATAAAGAAAAATAATGGTGTACTTACATATAATTAGACATGGAGAATGTGACAATGAGAGAATGAGATTTAATCTGTTGAATCGCTCTTTATGATTTTTTCATTTTCAGATCGTGTTTATGTATGGAGGCATTACAAGGAAGATTTCAATTCCGACTGCCTGAATCCCACCTTAAAGGCTGGAGGTTGAATCGTGAAGATTTGGGCAATTATACGTGGAGTTTCCTTGTCCATCCTGCACTGTTACAAATTAGGATTAATACTCAGGAGATTTTTCAGTATTGAGTGACCTGGGATATACTACAGTAGAAACACTATTTCCAAATAGTGGTATAATCATCCCCAATTGCCAAACACCTTGATTTGTATCGGAGCAAGAGGTGGAAGAGCATTTTCCTCCACCAGCATTATAGAAGGAACTGAAACAGGGGTTGCATTACGAATTGCTCAAAATTCCACTAACCACTGTTAAAATACTGTGTGAATCAATTTCTCTATTCATTCAGGCAATTAGTGTTTCCAAAGTAGGATCTACTCCATATTAAATAATAAAAATTGCATTAAATAATGCTTTTCCATTATTTTGTCACACTCCTATATTCGAGGTCCTTTATTTACTAAAAAATGAAAAGGATCGAAAACATTTTTTCGAGGTAACCGATGCCTCTGAAGAATTATTTTCATTGCCAATATCACTTTGTCTACGATTTTCCAAACTTTTCTACAATCTATTTTAGTAAGCTGACCCCTATTCCGCATTTATTTAACAATATCAAGAGGCTCTTATGAGGAACGGTGTCAAAAGCATTTAAGTAATCGAGATAAACTACATTTGTAGGGACCACATTGTAATATGTAATAAGAGATTCAAAGGGTTCACGTCGAAACAAAATAACTTTTGGCGGGAATAGTCCGAATGAACAGTGGTGAAATGCCTGAGTTTTGGGAGTTGTTTCCTAAGGTGTTGTGATCTGTGCAAGCGATGAATATTACAATTAATAAATATACAAAACTAATAGATAATAACGAGCGGCTAAATATACTGCCAGACTAGTTAAAGAAATGAGAAGAGCTCGTACTAGATTTAGGATCTTTGAAACTCAAGCTAACACCAACGCTCTCGTTAAGTTCAACGCTCTGCCCGATGACCAATTTTCTAAGTAAATACCGTCAACATTATAATCAATAAATTACAAAAGTAAAAAGAATAAAGAGCTTTGTCATATTATTCGTAATTAATGTCATTTTCGTAATCAGTTTTCTTTCCGAAAACTCGAGGAACTTGAATAGAAATTTAAAAGGAAACAAAAGACAGGAAATAATATTTTGGTTGAATAATTATATAAATCTGTGTCTGTAGGTGATAATTACAGTTCAATATTTTTTATATATTTAATTTAAATCAAATTAATAGAGGATTTAAAAGGTAATTTGTGCTTTCAGCATTGAAATGAGAAATATGGTAGAATTTGGCAACAATTCAAGGGATGTTTCCCAGACGCCACCATGGCTTCTAATTAACTATCGGAACTTAGACCTTAAATAACTTTAATCTTATATCAAAACAATTAATATAGTGACTGTTTTATTTTTGTAAAAATTTATATATCTTTAATTATAAACAAACCATATACAATAAACTAAACTCCCCCAAAATTCTATTTGAAACTATGTTTCAATTACTTATGAATATTTAAATAACAATTTTAAGATTCTATAATAATGTAAATATTGTAAAATAAATTACTGTAAATAAAATTTAAAAAATTAAGTTCATATATCTGCTATTTAAGGCTGTATATGCGGACTGTTTACATAAAAGGGATATTGGAAAGCGCCTCAAGATGAAGAGAGATAAATCTGAAGACTTTCCAAGTTCACGCTGAATACGGAATCCAGCACCGAAGATTTCTATATACTTAAAGAAATCTCTAATAGTCTTTACCCAGCCTGCACTCAAGAAAGACAGCCTTCAATCAAGAAATAAGCTTACTCTACCCCTTGGAGTTAATACCTTATGTAAAAGGCACTCCCGAAAGAAGCGAACCGGTAGCCAACAAGCCGAACCAAGAAACTTCTCTGGCTACCCAGAAGTGGTACCAAAACTCGAAACTCGGCAACAAATCACCCTTGGCAGCCAAACCTCTCACAATTAGGCAAAACATCTATACATCTAATGCTACGCCATCTACATCCTCCTCATTTTTAAGGAGCAATATTCACTATATAATTGGCTTACGATTCTTTACATATAAAATCGCTTGGGTTCTTGTTTTGACAAAGATATCTTGGTCAAACATTGCGATCATTTAAGCATCCGCGTCGAAAGCCCTATTCTGTGTCATTGATTAAACTCTTTATCATCAGATACTCGATGATCCTGTCTAAAATGGTGTAGCTGAGTTACCAGCGACCGTAATACGGGAAACGGGACAAAACTTACTAGGATCAGCCTTTATGCTTTTTTTTTTAATTGGTGTTACACTTGCCTCTTTGTACTCCCTAGGAAGTATTCGGTGGGTAACATTTTGTTAATTGTACAAAGGGGTAATAACAGTTCCTTTTATAATTTTTTAAGGCGGATTAGATAGTATTTTGTTTGATTTGAGTCAATTTGAAATTTTAATTTTCTTAATATAAAAAACTACTATAGTTTTGTTTATGTCAATATATGAAAGTATACCGTTTTCATAAAAATCCGTTACTTCTTTTATTGGAGCTATTAGTATCTTCGATGGTACAAACGTTCGCAAAATGTCCGGTTAATGTTTTAACCACGAGATCCATATCATTAATCAGGACATCCTCTCCATTCTCAAGGGGCAAGATGCAGTCTTTAATGGCTTACAATTGATTATTTTAATATAAAATTGCTTGGGTTCTTGTTGTGACAACGATCCTATTGAATTTTTCAAGTTCATTTTGTGGTTTTTATCTCTCGTTTCACAAGGTGACAATAGTAAAGGTATATTTCTATTCCTGTTAGTGCATATTACTAGTTTAAAAAATTCCATACAATCGTTTTGTTTTCTCATATACTTTCTCATCTTACTATTTTTCCACGGCTTGTGATTTCATTTATTCCATATAAATCGTTTTATACCGCAATGGTTCGTTATTTGAATATAGTGAAAAATAGACGCTGAAATCCATTATACATTTCTCAGGCGTCTTCTCCCTATAGAAATTTCATCCAAATTTAAAGGTTTTAATCGTTTCTGAAAAAAATTGCAAGAATTAAAGTACGTTGCCAGTTGAAAGCTCTCTTAAATATTTTTATGAATATTTACATTGAATCGAATTATGTTGTGATCACTTTCCCAAGTTAAAATTACGTCACATATAATATGTTTACGTGTAGGTTCTTCTACTTTTGATGAAGAAAGTTATCCTTTATAAAATGGGGCTGTTGACTTCCTGCATTATTCATTGTTTGATTTAAAAATATGTGTTGATTGAAAATTTAATTCACCACTTAATCCGTTAATCTTTATCAAACTAAGATAGAGAGCATCTTAAAAAGAATAATATCATATATTTTGTTGCATTAGTGACCTAGAGACCACAACAATTTAAATTTTTCTCTTTACCACGTAATCAAAGGCTAAAATCTCAGACATAATATCTATATTGATGTCTTTCCCTATCGCGAATAGTTTTTTTTCCTAACTATATTTTAGAAATGCAATTTTTTAACAGTTTGAATTTGTGTTTATGAGTCATTTAGTATGTTTTTTTGAAGCTTTTATAAGAGAGCTAGTTTTTTGTATTTTCAAGCTTTTATCAATATTCTTTCTAAGAGTTCAGCAAAGAATAACTGTGATTATTGAATGCTTTGGAGTTAAAAAAGAACAAAACAAATAGTAAAGTTCAGAAAATGGATTAAAATTAAGGCATGGCTGTTTTTTTGTTTTTTTCGTATATAATAGCAGAGTTAGATGGGGGGAAAAAGGAGCTCTGAGAATTGTTATTATTGTATATTTAAACAATATCGATAAAAAAATGATATCCTTTAGTCCTATAATATAACAATGGATATTAAAAACCCTAGACCATAAGTAAATTATTGGTAGGTATGTACTGGAAACTTTTTTAATTTTTTAAGACAAAAACCTCGTTGCTAGAGCAAGATAGGCCGTAGGCCACATACCAAAGGTCTGCCTGTGAAGCGCAAGGTCCTCCTGTAATGATTGGCGAAGCATCCTGTCTAGTTTATGCATAATATAACGCCTTCGCCTATTTCTTTAGAAAGCTAAAATATCAGAGGCAATAAGTATCTATAATGATTTACTTCATTATTGCAATTAGTTTTTTATGCAAAAAATAACGCCTCCAATTGTTGGCATCCTTCTGTCTCGTAAGACAATGGAGATTGCGCCATAGAAGTCAGCCTCACGTATTGTTTCTGTCGCTGAGACATCGGCACCTAAGTGACTTCTACAGGACGCAGACCTGGGCGAGGTGTATGGAGATTCTGGGTTATCCAGGCATCAAGATCACCTTCTCGGCCTCGCCGGTGTCATCCAAAGGAATGTAGAGCAGTACGTTTGGCATCAGGTTGCCTGAAGGAGCTGTCGGAGTCAGTGAGCACAGCACACTGGTCCGCCTTCGGAGCTCTACTCCTGATTTAGAAGGTTTACTCCCCTATATTTGGTTGTTGGCTGCTAGAGGCAGATCCTCCACCTAGCTTGATGGTGCAGTGTAAAAACCATCCCCTGACGTGGTTTAGCCCAGTGGCTATTATGAACATCATTCTTTTGAAAAACTAGGTCTTTCTTGATTCTTTCTTTCGTAGTGATTTGGCTTTAGCGAGTTGTTATTCTTGAAGAACTTCAGACAACAAGAGCTGCTCAATTCATTATTAAATGTATATTTAACGAGCGGCTGCACCTCCAATTAAGTCCTTGTTAAAACTATTTCCCTAATTGCGATAATAGCAAACTCTTTCACAGCAATTAAGCCCTTAAAATCATTGTTTTAAAACTTAACGCGTTTGTGTGAAAATATGATAAATTTCTTTTCATTTTCTCGAAACTTTTTATTGGGTATATGATTATCACATTGTTGCAAAGAGCTATTTCCTATCTGCTCTCCAGTCTGATAAATCCAAGTCTGAATATTTATCAGAGCATTATTTCAAAGTCTTCCTAGTCTTTCCGCGCCTACCTTGTTCAGACGCAGCTCATTTCAATAGAATAGATCGCTGCGCTGGTAAAACTTACTCCCATTAATTGATAAAGTGCACATGTTCTGTCTGGCAGAGAAAATTAAGAGAATTTTGAATATATGAAGCTCTTACGTAGAAAGCATTCGCAAAACCCATTCTATACATTTTTGCAAGAGTTCACTGCACCTAGTAATTAAAAGATTGTCAATTCCAACATGTATAATATATATCGTATCTCGCCAGTTTGCTTGCATAAAATAGCCCACTGAATCGACCAGCTTCCCAATTCTGCCTCCTGGATAATCAATATATCCTTCATAGAGTTGGTTTAATTTCGGAGAATTTTATCTAAATTATTTGATAGATAATAGAGAATTACACACCTTCCCTCCTGGCAATCCTCAAGATGATGATATCCGTAGTACGGGCAATCATGCTGTGGCTTACATCTGCAGATTTACGTGCTTTTCCGATCTAAATAGCTTCATGGGATTTGTCTTAATTATTGAGGTTGAGAATAATATGAAGCGTTGCATGAAATTCGGGCTCCTCATTTTCAAACCATATTATATGTACATTTCCCACATATTCTATTTTCTTAACTTCAACAATTTCTTAATCAAGCCCTTCTCAAATGTTATTTGATCGATATGCTCTTGTTTTTTTTCAAATAATTAATGGCCATTGCTCGGTATTCTATTCAGCATGGCATAGATGATTCTTGACTTGGTTCTTCAGTAGGCACATATTTTCAAATGGCCCTTATCATCTTTTATCTTTTTATCACTTCTTTGCCAACCTCGTTTTTGTATGTAGTGCAACCTACTTATTTTGTTAGGCGAACGGTCACCATTTCTGTCTTTTCACAACCCCTAAACCACTCGTATTCCAGAGTTAGTAACCATAAAATGAAACACGCTGCAATCCAATTTCTTCTATCGTGTCGATCCATAAAACCTTTCATCCTTCCAAGCATTTCACTTTCTACCTAAAATTTCCTTAAAATAATTTGGGTCATAAATATAAAACGGAGCTTTTCCCTAATTTTTCCACTTCGCTTCATTCGGAAGGCTCTTAAGGGGCGAACCGTGACTTCTTGAATCTGGGAGTGATGAGGGAAGTTTCGATATTTGAAGGGCATCTGACGCCTAATATGTCTACCCTACTACTGATCAGGGTTTGGATCCCATGTAAATGAAGTCACTTTGAGCTCTAAGCCAATGAGCGTTCATGAGTGGTTAGGAATGTTGTCACTAAGTTTCGTTCTATGGTGTTGTAGTAAGATTGCTTTCAACGTATTACCGTTGGTTACAATACTTTTGTCTTGCACACATATAGGAAAAACATATCACACTTCCTGCATCGCCTACAATAATTGTAATAATAATTATAATACTAATAGTGTTATTAATATTATGTACGCAAATACATATAGTCTCCTGGTCTCTGCTTCACACAACCTTGCCAATCAATTGAAAGCTGGATGAAATATTAGTGGAGTGTTATAACGCAAATATCACGTATTTTTTTAATTAATCACCCACCAGAACTAATACACCGTCATTTTTGTCGTTAGCCATCACCATTATAATGACCAAAGACATCAACTTTTGTCGAGAATTCGCTTAGAAAATCATTATATTCCAACTTTGCCTTATGCTTAAATCCATACGACTCTTCCCAACATAGGTATCAATTTAGGAAAGGTGTTCCTATAGTGAGTGATTTTTCGTGTTATGGGAGAAAAAATTGGCATCGACCAAGGGTTAAGTGTTTCTTAAGCGAATAATAAACGAATGGGAAGAGGATGAACATAATTCACAAATGACAAGGACAGTGGTAGATACCAAGGATCTTCCTGCATCGAGCACTCCAAATATTCTGGGGATCCAGTTGGAATGAGGTCAAAAACTGTGGGAAAGTTGCTGTGTGAAAGAGGGTGTGTTTGAGAGAGTGTGTGAAAGAAAGAGGAAGTGTTTGTGTGAGAGAGAATATGTTGATTTTAAATTTACTCTTAAAGGAATGAAAAAGAAATTATGGAAGTGAAAATGTAACAAGGAGTAACAAGGAAAGGAAGTACCCTAGGAGACCTTACGGTCCATTCAAAGAGGGTACCTTTGGACTAGCAATTTAGCAGGCACATGGCGGCTCAATTGTTTTGCGTCCCTAAACGGCCAATTTTCAAGACTTTGTCTAGTCTGGACTTGAACTGGTCAACAGATTCACTGTTGACAACTTTCACTGGAAGTGCGTTCCACTTACCGCAGATACTGTAGGTGAAAAAATTTCCACACAGATTGCGGTTGTAACACTTCAGTTCAAGTTTGAAGCCATGATTGCGCGTTCTGTTCTCACTCAGTGTGAAAATATCTCGGTAGTCAACATTGTTGAACCCTCGAAGTATTTTGAAAACTTCGATGAGCTGACCACGCAGTCTACGGGTTTCCAGCGAGAACAGATCTAATTCCCTTAGTCTATCTTCATAACTTTTATGTCGGATAGAGGAAAACAGTTTAGTTGCCCTGGCTTGTACGTGTTCCAACCTTGCGATGTCCTTTCAAAACGAAGAACTCTAAAATTGTACGGCATACTCCAGGTGCGGCCGAACGAGGGAGTTGTACAGACAAAGTACTATCTCCCTGTTACGGTATCCAAACAGGCGCTTTATGTAGCCTAACATCCTTTGGGCTTTCTTCTCTGCCTCGATGCACTGTTTCTAGAACTTGAGGTCGCTAGTAATAGTTACACCCAAGTCCTTCTCAGTGTCACAAGAATCAAGAGCAGTACCCTTAAGGATATACTGAGATTGGGGGGTTCTGTGGCCGATATGCATTACATTGCATTTGTTCACGTTAAAAGGCATTTGCCACGTGTCCAACCACTCCCCAATCTTCCCAAGATCTTCGTGCAGGCGGGCAGTATTTCCATCCTTTGCAACGTTCATAACAAGCTTGGTATCGGCGGCAAATTTAGAAATCTTGGCAACCATGTCACCGTCCATGTCGTTGACGTAGATGCTGAATAGTAGTGGTCCCACGACAGAACCTTGAGGCAACCCGCTAGTAACTGGCACCCACTCAAAAACCTGTCCATTCACCACCACCCGTTGACGTCTGCCACTTTGCCAGTTCTCGATCCAGCCGGCTACTTTTCCGTCTATGCCCAGCGCTCGCACTTTCCGGAGAAGGCGGCGGTGTGGTACCTTATCATAGGCTTTCTGAAATTCTAAAAAGACCACATCCACCGCCTTGTCCTGATCGTACTCACTAAACACGAAGTGGAGGAATTCCACAAGGTTCGTCAGGCATGACCGTTGCCTTCGGAAGCCGTGCTGGGAACTCCTCAGTAGCAGGTTTGACTCTAAATACGAAGTCATTTTGTCCAGCATCATGCTTTCCATGAGTTTACCGACTATGGAAGTCAGACTGATAGGTTGGTAGTTTGACGGTTGTCTTCGGTCTCCTTTCTTGAAGATAGGAGTCACCTCCGCTTCACGTCAGTCTCTAGGAACGCATTCGGTCCGGATTGACATGTTGAAAATTGCGCTCAGGTGTCGTGACACTTGATTGCGCACTTCTTTCAACACTTTAGGTAGAAACCTATCCAGGCCAGGTGACTTGTTCGTCATTAGGTCACTGATCTTCTTTTTTATTTCCCCTTCGGTGAAGTCCATATCCTCCAGCTTTCCCCCCGAGTAGGAATCCATTGGCTGGGGGATGGGACCACACCCTTAACTAAACACTAAAGAGAAGTAGTCGTTGAGAAGGTTAGCATTTTCTGCATTTAAGTGCTTTAATGCCCCTCCTCATTTCTCAAAGGGCCAATCGTTCGAAGGATTGGTTTACGGCTGTTCACATATCCAAAAAACTCCTTGGGATTCTCTTTACAGAGTCTCGCCACCTGGAGTTCCTCCGCCCGCTTCACCGCCCTTATGCTGGACTTCACTCTCCTGGCTAGCCTCCGGTATTCGTCAAAGTCACCCGAGGTCTTTGATTGCCGGTACACAGTTCTCTTCTCCCTAAGCAGTTAGCCGATTTCTCGATTAAACCACTTTGGTTGAGCAGAAGACCGACGGGGACATTTCAGAGGGATGAAACGTGATTGAAGACTAATGAATGTGGTTTTGAAACTGTTCCAAGAGTCTTCAACAACATCGCACACTACTAGCATCACGTCAGTCAGTCCAGCACGAAAACCTGCAAAGTCTGCTCTTTTCGAATCGAGTTTCCTCGATATACTAGTTGCAGGCCCTTTTTTTGGGACTTTGAATACAAATCTAATTAGTCGGTGGTCACTCCCACCGACCTCTTCGCCAACAAAGAGGTCCTCAACGATGTCAACTTCAGAGGTGGAAACCAAGTCGAGGATATTGTCTCCTCTCGTTGGCTCTCTCACCCATTGAGTAAGGAACTCGTTTTTCGTGAACTCTAGGAGTAGTGCGTTCTCGCCACAGGGTTCTCTGGTTTCCCAGTCAACTTGTGTGTTGAAATCACCCATGACGATACACACTCTGTCTTCGACAACTTCTCCTAGTAGCTGGTACAGATCTCTGTCCTTTTCAACGAGTTGGGCAGGAGGTCTATAAAGCACCAGGGTCCTGTATTTGGCAGGACCTATCTCTAGGTCAACACCTAGTAGTTTATGGTCGGATACGATGCTGCAATCCGTCGAGTTGAGAGTATTCTTGACATACAACATCACACCGCCACCCACTCTGTCTGGCCTATCTTACAGAAGGAGCTGGTAACCGGGAATCGTGAATTCACCTTCAAAATCTCGGCTTGAGGTTTTTATCCACGACTCCGTTATGGCCACCATCTCAGGTTCCTCTGTTACTACGAGGCCACGGAGCTCGAGAAACTTATTCCTGATTGACCTCGCATTGAACAGAAGAACTTTGAGGGAGTCCCCTAGTGTAGGGCTCCCTACGCTCTTCCGTTTCCCGGCTTCTCTGTTTTTGTAGTCACACCCTTTTTGACGACCTCCGAGAAGGTCGTTCCAGGAGTGACACGGGCGTGCTGGCGCACGTCCGCTTTCGCTCTGTTTCGAACGCTCCTTTGTGTGCGTTTCACGACATCTTGAATTAGGTTGGCGAGAAAGGCCTTCCCTTTAAAGGAGATATGTACCCCGTCCCTTTGGTAGAGGTCGTCTCTACCGATAAAGGTACGATAGGGGTCCACGAAGAAGACTCCTTGTGCCATGCAGAGATCCGCCAACCTTCTGTTCACTGCAAAGTTTCTTTCGTGAGCGATTCGGGATGGCCCTCTTCTCGGAAGCATCTCAACCACCACACGTTTGCGGGTTTTGAGCCCCATGCCATCCACGGCTCCCATCACCGTTTGGATGGTCTTACCACTGAGGTCAACCTTACCCCCTCTGAGGTAGAGGTCGTTGCCGCTCACCATCAGAGCAACAACTGAATTCTCAGAAATCTTAGCTTTCTCTGCCTCTACTCTGATGTTGTGGTTACCCCGTCCTGACAGGCAGCTTACCTTCACGCTAGTGCGAAGGCGGGCCGCTAGCAGCCCCTGCAGATCCCGTGTTTGCGAGTCACCAATGAGAGTGACCTTCGGACACTTGGTCTCTGAAGACATGGTCTTCGCTTGTTGAAGAGGCCTCCCCTTTTCCTCTTAACTCTCCACATTCTTATCTTTCTTTTTCTTCTTGTTTAACTGTTTTTATTCTATTTTTGATTCTTCTTTTGTTTCAACTTTATTTTTTTATTTTTTTTCTTCGTTTCTCCTTTCTTCTTTTTCTCTTTTTCTCTCGCCTCAGCTAGCTTAGCCTCAGATGATGCCGAAATGTCTGCTTGGGTACCAGGGGATTCCGATACGTCAGTGGGCGGCGCCTCTTCTAGGCATCGAATCTGAGCTGCGTGAAGGGCTTCGAGTTTCTCCAACTTTCTTTCAAGGATTTTAGTTCTCTCCTCTGAGGCTCTATAGAGGTCTTTTAATTTCTCGACCTCTTGCGTCAATATGCAAGTAGTACAGATACTTTCAGGGCTGCATTTTGAGTAGCAGCCCTCCGGAAAGTCAACGCACCACTTTTCTAACTGGCATGTTGCACAGTTGTGTTTTAGACGAACGGGTCCTTTTTTGCCTGTCATTTTGAGCGCTTTCTCTCTCTCTCTGAAAACTTGTGACCAATCAATGATAAAAAAGGGGGGTTAGTGAGTTCTTTCCGCGTGAGTCGCTCCCGCCTATCGATCGGAGAGGTTTCGGATCTTTCAGAAGGCACGCTCCATGTGCTGCTGTTCGTCCGACCGAGTCGTCAAACCTCGGCGTGCCGTGGCTCTCAACCAAGCAGCACTGACGGTCCCCGAAGGGGCCATCGATTTGTCACCAGGTGAACAACAACGAACCACGCCCCTTACTAGACTCCTACTAGTTCCCTTCACAACGGCCAGGATCTTGGAGTAGCGTTCAGTAGATATCCCGCCACACCAAGGAACTCGACCCAAGGCTTTTAATTGGCCTAGCAACCAACATGGGAACAAAAGGCCGTCACCTCGGACCAATGCTACCATAAGCACCCGTTAACGGGCACTGGGAATGGTCAATAATTACGCGCCAGGGAAGAGGTTAACGGGGTACTACCCTCATCCCATTCATCGTGCCCCAACGCCTAGGACACCTCTAGTCTTAGTCTCTCGCAACCAGTGAGCGTCGATTGGCGTTGTTTATAGAGGTTCCAAAGCCTCTCTTCTGACGCATGACGTAGCTGCCAGGTCCTTATATGTAGATAGAGGAAGAAAGGGAAAGAGTGACATGATAGGAGTAGGCTTTTTTTTGTATGAGTGGGAGATAGGATAAAAGTAAAAAAAGGAGAGGGATAGAGTAGAAAAAGGAAGGAATGACGAACTTAGTCTGGAACCTCGTTTCCGACCAAATCGACAAGGGAAGCCCTACCAGGGGTACCCAGAAGAGGTACCCCCGCCGACATAGCTCGAAAAGTCCAAGGTCAACACAAGCTCTCTTCCCGCGACAAGGGGGCGTCACCTCTCCCTCTACTTTCGTTATGAAAAAGGACTGCTTAGAGTGGTAGGGAATGGAGAAGGTATGCGAAAGCGAAACCCATCCAACGAACATTAGATAGAACATCCATCCGACTACAACCCAGAGCCATTAAGTTTAACTTGGCTCAGCTGAAGGAAAAAGGTTGACAAATTTTGCCTACGTTCATGAGAGAGGGAGAGAGAGAGAGAGAGTCTGTGTGAGAGAGAGAGAGTGTTAGAATGAGTGCGTGTGTGAGATAGGGAGAGTGTGTGTCTGTGGCTGAGAGAGAGCGAGAGAGAGCGAGTTTGTGGGAGAAAGAGTGTGTGTGAGAAAGTGTGTTTGAGAGAGTATGAGAGAGAGTGTATGTGTGTGTGAAAGAGAATGTATGTGTGAGATAGTGTTTGAGAAAGATAGTGCGTGTGAGAGTGTGTTTTTGTGAGGGGGAGAGTTGTGTGTGTGTGAGAGAGAGAGAGAGTGAGCATGTGTGAGATTGTGTGTGTGAGAGAGAGTGCGTGAAAGAGAGAGTCTGTGTGTGTGAGAGGGAGTATGTGTATGTGTGTGGAAGATAATGTGTGAGAGTGTATGAAAGAGAATGTGTGAAATTGTGCGAATGAGAATGCGTGAGATAGTGTGTATTTGAGAGAGCGTATGAGTGTGAGTGTCTGTGAGGGAGAGAGATTGTGGGGGGTGGGAGGGGAGGGAGAATGAAAGTGTGATATTCGAGGTTAATTGCAGCTCGGAAACTCAATTAGCCACGGATATTGGTTTCAAGATTTAAAATATTAAAACCTGCAAAATAAAATAAATTCCTTCATTTATTTAATTTACCAAGAATTCTCCATCTTTTCCATTTCATTTTCTTGTTCATGCTTTCGCGCCCCTATAATTTAGTGGCCCCGACCCAGAATTAAAAGACATTCGGATCCGCGTCCGTCAAACCGAGAATTCAAAGGGTTCGAGCGTTCATGGCGGACTCGAATTCACAGATAAAGATTTCGCCGGCGAATTAATCGCGTCATGTCTATTATTTCTGCATCTCAATAAGACTGTGGCTCATTTCAGCATCTCCATATTCCTGTTGGGTTATTTCCCTATCTATGTATGTATGTCTGTTATTTCTGCATCACACTGTGCCTGTTATCTCTACATCCCAGTGAGCCCGTCTGTTACTTTTACATCTGGGTCTGCTCGTCTGTGATTTATGTATCATAGTAAGGCTGTTTGTTATTTCTGCACCTACAAGAAATATGGTGCCTGACCAAAAGAAATGTGCCCACCAGTCACAATCTATGTGTCCATGGCCGCAAGAAATTTGCCCCCATGCCTCAAAAATATGTGACCACAGACCACAAGAAATATGACCACGGTCTCAAAAAAGTGGCTCTGGGCAACAGAGGATGTGTCCATTGCCCACAAAACATTTGTTCCTGTGCCACCAAAAATGTGCCCACGGATCACAAGAAATATGTCCAGGAGTCACAAGATTTATGCCCACGGGCTACAAAGTATGTGCCCATGGCCGTAAGACATTTGCCCCCGTGCCACAAAAAATGGATATGAGGTGGGAGCCGGAAGAGCGGTAGTACTGCCTTTTGCCTCCATCCAGAAAGTCTGACAACCATTCGTGGTCCCATGGAGAGCCTCTCGCTCCACGCGAGACGAGTATGGATATGGAAACTCCTTCCACAGGTTTCTCTTGGCCAAATTTTCCTCTTGAGAAGATGAAAATCACTTAACATCTATTACATATATCAGGAGCTTGTAAACTTCTGAGTGCGAGGCCACAGGGTATATTTGATCTATTTTCGCGGAAAAAATGTGTATTTCTGTACGCATTGATGACCTTTAGTTATAATTTGATGGATTAATTTGGGGGTTACTTTTGTGAGAGGTGAGTTTTGTAGTAGGATTGCTTTGGTGGGGAAGAGGGGGTGATTGTGAGAATGATATTCCGACCAAAGGAAGATGTAAGAAATTATTTCATGTGAGTGTAGGCGGGATAAAATCCTCTAGAGGACCTGATATGGCTCGCAGGCCAACATCCACAAACGTCACCACACACACCTCATTACAACAAGGATGTCTCTTTCATTCATCCTTCCTTCCGCACATAAAACAATTCCCTTATCTTCTTACTAAAGCTGAGAGGAAGTTGCCATGTCCACACTCCCCTGGCATGAAACGAGTGGCTCTCCATGGAACCACGAAAGGTTCTCACACTTTCTGGTTGGAGGCAAAAGGAAGAACTATCACTCTTCCTGCTCCTCCCTCACATCTAAGACCAGATTGTGGTTGCCTCAGGCTTGTCAGAGATTTTCCTTCTGATCTTTATGTTAATTTCATTATCGGCGGACCTTGTTCATAATTGAAAGGGATGGGTGGCGCAATTAACTAACAGTTTTATTTGGATTGCCACTAACCACAAACCCCTGAATCAATCTACAAACTAACCTTACTCAATGTAGCTTTATTTCGTCCAACGTCAAAAACGGCGACGTATCTTTGGCTAGGACCACCAGGTTGAGAAGTCGGGATATTATGTCACAGGGGTTGTGTATTTGTGTGCGTGTACACGTCTGACATTGGGTCATGTAGGACCCTGCCGAAGGGCTTTGTTTAGCCACACTCCCCTGTTCATTAGACGGATCGGAATTCGGGAGATTTGTGTGCCCTTGCTAGCACTCTACATAATCTCCTCTTTTTGGTACTCGAACTATTCACGTCTCATAAATTGACACTCTTTAACTCCATTGATGTCTCGGGATTTCGCTTCACTTCTCACGGCTGGCTCCACTGTCTCCACCTTTTCTGACATCAACCTATCCCTCCACTCCTTTTCGAGGTCACTCTCCTCCTGCCCAGACACTCATACTTCCCTATCGTCAGTTCTCCGCTCACAACTCCTGCATTCCTAGGTTCTCCAACACGCTCCTACAGGCTAAACAACTCAGGCAGGCATGTAAGAGGAGCCTTCGTTCGGCCCACAACCGAGGAAGGGTGACGGAACAAGCTTCTCCCCCCTATTCTATTGCAACTTATGCATACACAGACCTTCTGTGATCGTTACCCGAGTCCCGCACCCGTACAACCTTGAGGAAAACAAACTACAGTATACCCTTGTGTACTTTTTAAGCTCCTCGTTCGTCTCTGGTCCCCCAGGAGTATCCAAATCCGCCCCTTCCCCCATCTCTCCATTCACCTTCTGTGCCTTTTTATCTGAAAAGATAGTTAATATTAGCTCCGGGATCCTGTCTTCTTCTGCCCCCCGTTACACTGTAACCCCACTCCCAATTTCACCTCCCTCTCCCAGTCTCCCATTACGAGCTCGCTTCAGTACTCCGCTCTTCGAAAAAAATACTGTTCTCCGCTTGACTCTTTCCAGACACAATCTCTATGTTCATTTCATACGTGTCTTTCTACCGCGTCTAATGGTCATCTTCAACACCTAACCCTCCTTAGGGTAGGTGGCTTCTGATTTTGAAAAAAAAAAATATTTAGCCTAATACTCTTTCAAACTCTCGTCAAATCTTTCAACTTCCGTGTCTTCCCAAGGTTCTTGAGAGAGTTGTAGCTGTCGGCATCACTGAACGCATGTACTCTCCTAGCATCCACCCCCGATTCAAAGCAGGTCACAGCCCTGAATCGGCTGTGTTGCATGTGACTGACCGACTCAGAAGGCCGAAGCTGGTAGGCTTTGAATTCTGGTACCTCTCTTTCTCTCGGGAGCAGGTGACACCGTTAACCACGCCATTCTTCTCCACCATCTTCATGACTTCTTGGATGCCTCTGAACTTCTCTAAACTGATTTTGCTCGTAACTTCCATCTCGTACTCATTCTATTCACATTGTGGGTGAAGTCTCGCGGTCAGCTGTTGCCTTACGGTGTTCTTCAAGGTTCTTTTTACCTGGTCTGCTCCTGTTTAGTATCTACGACCTACCTCTTGGACTTCATCTGCGTGGCCTAAGTCTATCCTTCCATTTCTATGCTAATGACACGCAAATATTTCTTTCCGACTCCCCAGACACGTTTGCCGTTACCGTCGCTAATATTTTATCCGCTTATGACACAATTATTGAATGACTATCAAATATCTTCCTCAAACTCAACCATAACAAAACAGGTTATCTTGATGTTTCCCTTAGCAGATGTCGCTCGCTGTAAAAGTGTAGCCCCCTTATCTTAATCTAGGTGGCTCCTCGGCCGCGTTCCCTGGCAACGTTAGAAAACTGGGTGTTTCCTTTTGACAGTCAAGTTGATTTCAAATTGCATGTTGCTAATATCAGCAAATCAACTCTCTACTTTCTCTACAACCTCACTCGTATCCATCCCACCTTGCCCAACACAGTTTTGAGATAGCCATCCGTGCCTCTGTTATCTCTCGTCTCGATTACTGTAACTCTCTTCTCACTGGAACCCCAACACTAAAATTCATTCCCTTCAACTTGTCCAGAACTTTGCTGCTAGAGTTGTCCTCCGTCGAAGACGGTTTCTTCTTGCCACACCCCTGCTCCACAAACTGCACAGGCTGCTCATTAAATTTCGAATTACTTTTAAAGTCCCCATTCTCACATTTAAAATCATAAACAACACAAATCCCCATTACCTTTCCTCCTCACTGGCTCTGTCCAGACAACAAAGAGCTTTTTGCTCTGCAAGTGCACTCCTGCTTTCGGTTCCTCGCACCCGTCTCTCCTGCATAGGTGATCGTGGCTTCTCTTTAGTTGCTCTTAAGCTGTGGAATGGTTTGACTCATGGCATACGCTCCTCTTCCTCGCCTGGCGTTTCAAGCGTTCTCTGATTACCCGCTCTCTCCTGTCAGAACTTTTCCCAATCGAGGGACGGAAGCCCTGCGAAGGCTAAAAGTCTTGAAGGGAACTATATAAAACCTCTATTATTATTATTTTATAATTATATCACTTTTGCCCCAAACCCTTGGAAAAACTTCATTTCTATGCGCACGTGAGTTTTCACTTTTTTACATAAAAATCATAAAACGTCTTTTGCTTTTGTACTGGTTTTTCTACTAGCAACGTAAAACCCGAACTACTACTGTGCCAATCGCCACATTCAACCTGATTTGGCACTCCATCCTGAATCTAACCACGATCGATGTGGTTCAACGTTGCCTAGGTTGTTTGCAGCGTTTCCACTTATTTAAGTAACTCTGGTCTGGGTCCGTCTTGGGTCTGACTGGGTTGAGGCAAACCAGGGATACGATTCTTAATGTGCCAATTGGCCATTTGTCTTATCGAGACTTGATGCTGCTTTAATTGTGCCATGGACATTACCCGTGGAAAAAGGAAACGCTGTTAACCTGCCCCCATTTATTCCAAACGAGATACCGAAAGGAGCCAGGCGGAAAGGACTTGTGTGATAATTCTCCAAGTGAACAAAAGAAAACGAACGGGTCAATAGACAGCCAATTTATCTACCTTTTTATTTCTAATTCAAAATATGGGTTCTCATATTGATAAATTTATGTCTCTTGTCTTAGTTACGACCAATATGAATATGAGTAATGAAAGATCAGTCTTGAGCTAATGTGCCCTCGCACAGCTTAAAAGAGAGAAATAATAATAGGAACCAAGGATCAAAACAAGAAAAATTATCATCCGAAGATTGATAATCCACCGGTGAAGGGTTTGGGAGAGTGAGTGCTTTTCTTCGTTTCGCAATGTATTGAATACATGCACATGTACACACACGTATGTACGTGCACGCATGCACACAGGGATCAGACGAAAAATAGAGCACCTAGAAAATAGGGTATTTTGATTATTAGGAATTTGAACCCTCATTCACATTCATTGCAGATTTTACTCTTCATGAACAATATTTATACACTAGATAGAATTCATGTTGTGGTAGTCCACGAAGTAGACTTATTCATTTTAAGTAGGATGTTCCAATTGTTTTGCACGTGTAGGAGGGGAGTGAATCATTTTGTACTTTATATCTCCACATCTGTCCATTAGGTAGAACAGAGGTCGAAGTTAATTTCGCTGATCTGCAAAGCCAGATTGAATTGTTCTGGCTGTGAAAGGAAGCAGTGGTGATTTTTCCATATTGAGAGGTTGTCGCATTAATGTCATTTGAACCATAGAATAAACTTGATTAATAACAATGTACCTGCTGCCATAAACCAGGTGAAGGAGGTTAATGATTCTACTTGTTAATTACTAGGATATTTCTATATCCTAATATATCTCCCCCGTTTGAGGTTTGTAGTACCCATACTTACAGCTCCAACTAATATCCTTCCTAGGCCTAGACACTTCACTCTCCTTACTTTCCTACGATTGGGTGCATCTCATGTAGTCACATAAGTACACACAAATTTTAGACTGCCACCTATCACCTCTACGTTCAATCATAGACAACCCGGTATTGATAGTTTACCAAAACTACTAGTGACGGCATCGAACATTGTGGATGCTTCAACACACACCATTATGGATATGTATTCTAGGGTATTCTAGGGAAAAAGGGTGTCTTCAATGTAGGATTCTGCTTTCGCTTTTCCCGAATTGAATGGTTTCTACTTCAGTGTCATTTTTCAACATTATTCTTCTATGTCAATGAATTTTTGCCACTAGAAATACCAAGTAAATTTGTTATTATGATTTCAAACGTTTTTGCTAAATGCGTCGCCAAACTTCTCCTATTCTGAGTTTTTAAAGGTCACTCCTTTGTCCCGTCGGGTCAAGTAAGGTAAAGTCATCTCAATGTGGATTAGTACAATTAAGGCATCTGCATATAAATTAACGAGTCAATTAGTGAAAAAGAAAAGTACCCCTGGGTGGTTAAATTTTATTTGTCTTAATTTATAAGTAAATCTATTCTATAAGCCTATCTCAGTTGTCTGTTGCTATTTATTCTGCATGGGAAGCACTAGTTTCCGAGATATTAGCACTCGGTGAAAGTCATATTTTCCGAGCCATCGAGCTATTATTTGCTGCTTCTAGCCCTGTTGGTATGACATCATAAGCGGCGGGGAAAGAGAGCGATGAGCATCACATTTAGGTAAGACGCTAACTTAACTACGAAGTAAAAAGTTAGAGGTAGTAGGTTATTTAAATGGAATTATTTCAGTTAATTCTTAGATTAACTACTAGTAATCACGCGAGAACTCAAAAACCCTTTTATCATCCCCGTCACAAAGATCAGCTATTTCGATCTGAAGCTTTAAGCTATGCTACGGCAAGTTCGCTAAATAGGCTTCTTGTTTGGTTCCTTCGAACCAGTAAAAAAGCTCACAAAACCTAACAGAACTTACTAAAAACAAAACAAACAGCAACCCTCAACCCCAATTAGCCTAGCCTAAAAAACTAACCAACCCAAAACTCAACCTACCCCAAACATTATTTTTGGTTTCAAAACAAGATATAAATAACAAGATGGCTGCGGATCCATTTTTCTTTATAACATCATAAATATAAATTTCCGTGCCATAAATATATTTTAACAAATGGCCTTCGATTACGTTGGAGTCGTTGATGTGTACAAGTACCTCTTTGATGGGTCAGATCAATTAAGAGATGGCTTAACTTTACTAACCTAACCTAACCTAATTTTCAAAACTCCAAATAGCATAAGTAATATTATAAGGTTAGTGCACCATAAATTGTTGGGAAATACCAACAACCTAACACATTTAACCCCTAGTAAAGATAAGCCGTTTTCTGTATTTCCTACAGGAAACCAAGGTCACAGTATCGGTGCCTGACAATAGCCATCTTGGCTTGAATGGAGAGCGTCCCAAGGTGAACCCGCGGCTATAGAAAGAGGCTACTAATTACTATACTAACTCTCTATACAATATGTTATAATCTTTTTTTTTGGGGGGGGGGGTGAGTGCATGCGCAATATATAACCTTGAGTCATAGCCTTAAGTCTTAATCTTAAGTCATAGAAGATAAGGTTACTTAGCCTCTGCCTCTCAACTGTTGGCGTACTACCTGCCCATAGTCCCTCTGCCTTTAACTGAAGGTACGTCCATCGACCGAGTGCCGGACGGTATAACCCGGCCAACCCCACTGCCTTGTGGAAGCCCTTAGAAGGGCGAAGGCTTCAGGAGTAAACCTGGAGATCAAATCTGCACGGTGCTCGTGCATTAGGCGATAGTCCAAGGAGGGACTCTTTTCGGCAGAGCACTGTAACTTAAACCTGCTCCAGTCGTCCTGGATCATTTCCTTGCCACTGAACTCAGCAGGGGAAAGTGAAGATGGTGAACTGAAGAATGCACACTTACTTTCCACCTTAAACAACATCGTGCAAGTTATCACTCCATTCATTGCTCATTCATCCACACATTCTTGCAATACCCTGTCCACAATGCTGCCATAGCCCGCCGCGCAAGACGACACCAACAAATACAAGGACTCCATATCTGTGATGTCTGTGGAAGAGGCTGTGCCAACCTTGGTGGACTCCGCAGCCTTCAAAAATCTCACCAAAGACGATAATCATCAACCAAACATCATCAAAATCATCCATGTATCTCCTGAGTGACGTCGTCATCGGCAACAATGGAAAACATTAAGCAAGCATTTTATATTTTAACTACTTTAATTTATTTACGGGAAATTTTGGAGTTGTTAGGTCATTCTTTCACATTTCTTCAGGTAATTTAAGATTCCCAGACTTCTTACTTAATGAAAGGAACCCTATTTATCTCAATAAGCCATAGATGAGGTCAGAGATATTATCTCTCGATTATTTGAAGCGAGGTTTCAACGCAAATCTCCCGGGTACTTTTGTTCTCAATGAATGTTTTTTTATCGACTTCATAGATCAATCAATATCTGCAAATTTTTTATAAGCAGAATGTCCGTCGAAAATAGAAAATACGATTACTGGCTCTTGCTCCTTTATTAGCAGAGGCCTCATTAGGAAATGAAGAGTAGATTAGAAAAATCAAATGCGAGTGAAAAAAATGTGGAGAACCAATGAATCTCTTTTTAAAAATATGTTTAAAATTTGTGAGTTATGAGTTCTGCCTTTTGATTTTTGTGTTGATTTTCTGATACCGACAGCGCTGTGGCATAAAGCCTTTGCCTCTCTTCACTTATGAATGTAGTATAATGAAGTTAGGAAGGGATTGTCCGTTCATTAAAAATAAGTTTCCCTTTCCTTCATATTCTGAGTCGGACCTAACTTTTGCGACTCAGGATGTTTGTTCAACTTACAAATTGCTTTCACCAACCAAAAATGGAGAGATTTAAATTCGTGTTTTTAATTAATCCATCGCCATGTCAAACTCTAAATCAATTGAGATAATTAAGTTGGTCGAATGCGATTCCTCGTGACAGGCTGAAGCTCCCAATAGTGTAGCTGAATTCACTAAAAAGGAGCAAAACTGAATCCCTTTTTCATGTAGAACAAAGTGAACAAGCGTTTATTAGCCTTAGAGATTTCGTCTCCTTAGGACACGACACATTTCTCAAACCCTTTACAAATACAGTGAAATTGATGTGTAACCTAATAAAATGTCCTTTTTATAAAAAAAATATAACAAAACTCTTCTTTCATTAATATCTTTACCACGGAGGATGTGTGCAGAGAAAAGGTGTTCCAACAAACTGAGGGAACAACCATCTCTCTGTTATCGTGATTAACCGTTGTGTGCGTCTATAATATCAACGGCCGAACGCATACAGTGGTCTCCGAAACCTAATTGAGAACAGATGAAGCCAAGTTTATTATCATCGTCCAAAGAATAACACTGAAAACAGCCTCATGGTGATTGGTCGTGCAATAAGAAGAAATAAAGCTAGACTTGAAATCTTAAAGGAAAATAAACAAGTGTGTTCAATGAAACCCCAAAGGATATCAGTTTTACGGCCTTATATAACGTTACGCTTATTAATAAAGAAATTTTATGGGTGCCTACTTCTAAACACTTAACGGCAGTGTAGAATTTTGAACATGTATTCAATTAACTACAACTTTCAATTGCTCGACATCTGCTATAAGAATGCCTACAAAAACCGTACCAAGGATACTTAATGGTAGTTTTGGCTCGGTTATGATTAAGTAGATGATTCAGAATATATGGAGATATATTTAGCTCTGTATACAATTTTTATCGCGTAATGTATTTGTGTACTAAATCAAGATTATAAAAGAAATAAAAAATGTATTTTTTCTTTCTTAATTAGAATAAAATTATATTTTCATCGAAATTACTGTGGGATTATTTAAAATCTTCTTTAAATTGAAATTTTAACCTGAATGTCAATAAAGTAATTAAAATTAGTTTTGAATTAATTAAATAGGAATTGATTATAATTTGGGAAAAAATTTCTGAGCTTTTAATATATTTAGGGAGAATTTTTATTTCTAGATATTTCTTAGAAGAATAATTAGTAATAAAGTTAATCATTTTATTAGTAATTGAATGGCGCCTTCATTAATTTTAATTTGAGACACGATAAATTTTATAATTAGATGCTTGAAGATTACTTTCACATTAATTTCACTTTTATTAGGTTATTTTTAGGATCTGATCTGTGTAATCTTTTTTTATTTAAAGCGAAAACAAACGAAGGCTCCTCCAGGGCATTGAGGCGGGAGAGCCACGCAACTGTTGGCGTTTGGGCCTAAAAACACGCAAATGTTGGCGTTTGGTCTGGAAATGCACGCAAATGCTGTCGTTTGGGCCGAAAAAGCACGCAATTTGGGTGTTTGGGTCCGGTGGCATCAATACTCCAGAATTCAGTTGGGGCAAATTTGCCCCAATTAACCCTGATACCACGTTAAGGGATGGGATGGAGAAGTTTTATTCTTCTAATTAACTCATTTTATTGGTGGAAGGGAGTGAACAGATAAAATAGAAGGAGGAGAAATCATCTGGCGACTGCCTTCTAGGGCCAAATGGTATATTAAAAACAAAACGAGCAAAAACATAAAATAAATCAAAACAATCAAACAAAAATGCAAGAAAAGTCAAACAAAAACAAAACAAGAAGCAAAAAAGCATGAGGAAGAATGAAGCATGCTCCGGCGTCAGGGAGAGGCACACCTCCTTCGGTGAGGAAGTATGGCGACCAACCCAAAGGAGAGTCCACTATAATAGAAGAGGTGAGACTCCTCTATCAAGTCATATAATCGAATATTCTGTGTGTAGGAAACCATCCCGAGTAAAAGGGACAAGCGGTAGCGATCCCGCTCGTCCCGATACCGGGACAGGTAACATGCGGGAAGATCCCCCTGGCTGGGATATTTAACAAGATTGGGGTGAATAGACTGCAAGACAAACTAGTCGTCGTAGTAATGTGATGAAAACAACCTGAAGCCATCGCGGCATTAAGAGGTAGGTCCAGAAGAAGAGTAGCAGCGCAATAGCACGTAACATCAGGTTCCACTCGGCCGTCTCCCATTTTCTTTGCAGGGCAACCTGGACGGCTGACCTGATTCATGCCCTGAAGTCAGTTTGAGGAAGAGCAAAACGCTGGTCTATTCGCCTAGTACTAGCGGAGTCTTGGGCGCCCTTAACATCACGCTCGTTTCCTGCAATCGCCACATGGCCAGGAACCAAACAGAAGATAATCTAGACAATTGCGCTGTTCATAGGACTCGGAGATTCCAATACCAGGAGAAGACTTATGACACTTTGTGAGTCATTAAAAATCACAATCTGATCCCCAAACTAGGCACTATAAGCTATCTCCTGTACCGAGAGGTATATTGCAAAGAGTTCGGCTGTAAAGACAGACGAAGCGGGTGGTAGAGCCGCGCTGAATTTAAACAAATGGGATACGGCGTGAAAGCCAACCCCCTCCTGCAACTTGGAGCCTTCTGTTTAAACTTGCACGGATCCAGACAGGAGTCCTGGGCAGAACAAGAGACGCTACCGTCCCAAAGCTATACCGAGCTCGCGAACGAGTTTTCTAGCTTTAAATCTAAAAAGCTTAAGATATGACTGCCGTCTCTCGGTGTCATAGGCATCGACGAGATCAGTGACATGTGCAGTGAGAGCCATAGATGACTGCGGGAGATGCTATGCTCGCGAATGCAAACGCATAATGACTGTGTACAGAGAAGAGCGAGTAACATCTCTCTGACATCAAAAGGAATGCGCTGAATAGGGGACGGCCAGAAAGCACCGTTCATCCGAGCGGGTATTCAATTTCGCCTCAAATGCGAAAGTGGAGATGCGTCTCCCTCAAGCCCGAATGTCCCTCAGGACCAGAGGTACGACCACCTGAGAAAAACCGTTGGAAGAAAAACCTTCATGCGGCCTGTCCTTAAATCCCCCCCCCTCCTACCCCTACCCCAGTGGGGGTGACGACGTATATATACCAAAAACTTTTTAAAAACGAGGTAGAATAAGTGAGTCAGCAAGCTACGAAGTTCCCGGCAAGATGCCCGGGCTACCAAGAGAAGGGACTAAGAAGCAGCTCATCTTCGAGCTAGTTCCTGGTGATGACACCGAAATTTAAGTTAACTTGATCAATTTCAACTTACTCTCGTCAGAGAAAGTCCCCCCCTCCCTCTATCCTGGTGTATTCCAAAGCACCGAGATAGGCATCGGCCTTGGAAAAGACTGGAACTAAGAATAAGCTCATCCTCGAGCTAGTTCCCGGTGGTCACACCGAAATTCAAGTTAACTTGATTTAAGCTTCAAGTTCAACTTACTCTCGTCAGAGAACCCCTCCTATCCTGGTGCAGCCCAAAGCACAGATATAGTTCTCGCCCTTGAGGAAGACCCCCGAGTGAACTCCCCCAGAACTCTTCTGAGTCAAAGGATACCCACCTGGCTCATCGTTAGCCAGTGTGAATTATTCCCCAGAGTAATCCGAAGAGGAGAAAGGAACATTCTTTCACAATCCGGTGGTGATATCATTTCCTGCCGAAGCCGAGTGGCTTCCCCATCTGCCACACTCGCCAAAGTCCTCTGTGGCTTTAAAAAATATTCCGTCCGCACCCAGCATCTGGCCGAGGCACACGTCAACAAAACTACAAGATTCATGAAGTGACGTAGCTCATTGAGTTCAAATTGAGACTCAAACCCGTCACAAGAGGGACAAAGATATTTAAACTCCGGTATCCCGTCGGTAAAGGCCGTTAGCATATTTTTATATTGAAGTGAGCAATGGGTCAACCGACACTATAATTTCAAGAGATCAATTTAGAAAGCCTTACTTAAATATTATTGAGGTCATTTCTGTGTATTTAGTGTGTAGTATTTCATTAGTTCATGTTTTATTTTAATTAAAGTTTTAGTTTGTTTTAACAAATTTTTGTAATCAATCCTCGAAACGTTGAGTATGGCACAATGAACCCTCCAAGTTTAAATCAATAATAATCAAGGTAATAATAATCACATATATAATACTCTTAGAAAGATATAACATTAATCACGGAGGTTTGTTTTGTGGTGTAGTAGGTAAACATCCAATACGTACGAACTCCCTTCCATCACTCAGTCCTTCCTATACCACGACACACGCTCGGTTGCGGATGCATAAAATTCGCGTCAGTAGTCAAGTTTCCAACGAAAGAAGGCTCAATTGAAAAGTAAGGCAATATCCTTATCAATACCCGAAGTGCTGAAGGCCACGGAACCAAGAATATCTATGGCGTGGGTGCAAGAGACTCTAAGGACTGCAAATATGAACCTCCTAGATAAAGCGTCGGTCGAAAACAAGGCCAAGAAAATTATGCGAATCCACCACTTACATGCGAATCCCGTTTAGGAGTGAGTCTGGGTTTCGGTAGAGCCTTGGAAGGTGGGAGATGAGCACAATCATAGGCTTGGTCAAGGAAAACTAAAACCTGTTCGCTTCGGAATGGCGAGAGATATGTTTGAATGCCTTTTGGAGTCGAGGCTTCAGAATTGATATATAGGTCGCACCAAAAGAGATAGAAAGGCTTTCCACGGTAGAGTGAAGCGAGAACATCTTCTAGGATCAATCAAGGAGGTGATAGCATTGATTTTCAGGGCATAGTGTGAGTCACTAATGTTAGTTCCGTGCGGGACGCCCCTTTCTGCTCCATTCGGCCAAAGAGAGCTCCGCTACCCGTAAGCGGAATGAACTATCTCGCAGAAATTCAGAAGTAAAGATTGTAAGGCGTTCTTTTGCCACTAACGTATGGAGAATCTCCATGATACCGTATGTGGTATCATAGGCCTTCTCCATATTTAAAAACACAGTGTCATAGTGCCATATACAAAGGAAAGGCTCAAAGAAAATATTTTCCACTCAAAGCAGAATATTCGACGTGGGGTAGAAATTGCAGAGGCGACACTGTCCAGAATTCAGGTGGTCTCCGCTGTCCAGGGAAAAGGCTAATCTAACATTTATCAATCTCCCCATAAACTTTAAAACTCAGTAGATTAGAGTAATAAGACAGAAACTGGCCTGGATAAAGTGATCTCTCTTTGGTTTGAGAACATTTAGCACAGTAGCCATTCGCCAATCAGGAGGGTACCCTTTGTCTAGATCATGTTGAATAAATCTAGCAGAGATGCTATGTCTCAATCACCTTAGGGTTTGATGTATGACATACTGGACGCCGTCCGGACCATGAGTGGTGTCCAAGCATGAAGCGAGAGCGTAATGTAACTCACTCGTGTAAACCTGTTATTGAAGGATTTCGGCATCTGGAGGTAAAGTCGACTCGGTGGCATTCAACGAAATCGCGAAGTGCATTGAATACTTGGGAGCAGAATCTCGGCTAGAAGATATGGATAAAGCGTTCATGACTACGCTACGGACACGTGTCCGAGATTGTGGTTCCGTTCTCCTGTAGAACAGGAGGGGAGTTCTGCGAGAACTTGTCCTGAACCCTATTGACTGGCTTCCACACCTATCAGGGAGGAATCTACAAACAGAGATGGCCGTGCTTCGAAATATAGCGGAACTTAATCCGAGCTCGACGAAATTCAGTGAAATCGTTCGATCGGCGCTTAAAGCGCATGCGGGGAAATCGCTTCTCTCTGAAACTATCTGACACGGCCGACCACTAAGGAAGCGGACGGTGTGCTAGACGACAAGAATTTCTAGAAATAATAGTTAAATTCACGGCAATGAGGTTAAACTATGGCCTCCCGTGCTCGTTTTGAGCACGCCTAGGACGTATTTAAGGCGGAAACTCATCAAAAATGATAGTTAATGGGAAAGTGTTCACTACCATTAAGGTCATCGACTACCTCCCACCCAAAATCAAGCAGTGCATCCTGAAATAACAGGACAGATCGAGGCAAGAAAATATAGCGGTTCTCGAGCAGTGATGCGTAAATTCATCGATATTTAGGACACTCAACTCTAAAACGTCAATCAGGTCGGTACGGAGATGGTCTTTAGAATTGATCATGTAGTTCCCTCAGAAGGACGTTGGTTGTCGTTCAAACCATCGAACAGGAAAGATGGCCTCGGCAACCGTGACACGACGCAGCGGAAGACCCCGGGGCAAAGTAAGCTGACGATGGAATGTAACATGAATAAAAGTAAACCTCCTATCTAGGTGTAGCTGCAATTCTACTGCTTGAAAGGAGGTATCTATAGCAAATAGAAGAATGGAGACTAAATGCGGGGTTTGAATTACCTATCCTCCATCCCGGCCCCTATTCCGTGTTGGGGTGGTCGCAAAAGACTTATGTCGCTGGATTATGAGCAAGAGGCCCGTGAGAAGGAGATCTTTTCAGTTGACTTAGAGTCCATGGAAATTCCATTGAAGGTATATGCCCTCCAGGCCTAGTTCGGAAGAAATAGGGGTGCCCTCATCGAAGTGGAAACCCTCGTGGGAATGACCGTATGCTCCCCGGAAGCAGAAATCCGAACCCTATTGGTGGTACAAGGCGCGGAATGCGCTGTTTCTCCGAAGATTTATTGGGGGAGGTTAAGCTTTCTAAGAGTCCTTTCCTCCTTCCACCCGACACATTTGGTGGGCTGGGCTTCTTCAGAGACAGAGTTCTTTTTTGTAGGTTACCAGGTCTCCAAGTCGCCTGGTCCAGCCTTGGGTGGGATGTAAGAGCCGAAGATCGTTTGGTGCTGTTCTCATTTCATGGAACAGCCTTAGATTCCCCATAGACTCATTGTGACTACCTCATAACAATTCAGGGGAGGTGCGTGTTCGTCTCGCTTTACGGGAAGCGGGCACGCGTGCGGAAGGGGGTTGGGAGCCGTTGTTTTAGTGCGAATTAGGCGAGTACTTTTTGTGCGTGTTTTTTTTGTGTGATGACTACTGGGTCACATAAAACCCATTGACACTTCAGTACTCATAAGTGCGTTAAGTGAAACACGGTTAATTCGAGTTCGACAAACCCGCTGCATCCTCTTGTTATGTGCACGTTAATTTTTTTTTCAAGTCCAAAAAGGTGAGACATCACGTCTTCGTTCGAAATTTTTAAATCACAAGGAGAATCTCTGGGTCTAACAGGGAATGATCTAGTACCCTATATTCAAGAACAAGAGCGGAAAGAAGAGAAAGGGAAGAGAAAGAAGAGAAATAGAAGAGAAAGAGAAAAAAGGATGAGAAGAAAGAAGAGAAGAGAAAGATAAATATAAGAGAAGGAAATAGAAGAGAAAGAGAAAAAAAGGATGAGAAGAAAGAAGAGAATAGAAAGAAAAAGAACGGGAAGAAAGGGAAAGAATTAGTTTCCGCGAATTAGAGACGACAAGTGCGAGAAACGATACCCTCTCCGTCACTTCGGGGACCGATATCCAGCAACCCACTTCTCTCAAACTGCCTGTTTTCAAAGAAGGGGAAGACTGCTTTATATAGAATATAGAATCAGACGGCGTAGCTAAATTGTTGCCACTACTGAACATTCAGCTGAAGGATATTTTCATCTCCCTACTCTTAGAGGCAACAAATGATTATTCATCGTTGAAGGCAGAGCTTTTGCCGCCTATAATATGACCCCAGATTTTTACCGTGTGAAGTTTAGACAGTGCAGAATTCAACCCAATCAAACCTTCAGACACTTCGAGTGCACATTACAAAGGTACTTCATTTCTAGCTTGACACATCAAAAGTGCCCCAGGACTACGATGCTATCTATCTATGATCAATTTTATTCTTCCATCAGAAATCAGATCGTTACTTAAGGACAGAAGATGCATTAGTTTCATAGAGTGCAGAGAAGAGGCTGACATCTATGCAGCAAGACCCAATTACTACCCCAAAGTAGGGGGGAAAAGTGGAACCATCTTCTCCCAAATCGAAGGTAAATAAGTAAAATTCGTTCCTAACAACAAAGAAAATTTTATCAAGACGACAGGCCATTCCAAGCAGAAGCCTGTTTGAACACCCGTCAGCGTTACCCAGGGGGGCTATTGTGTGTTATTTTTTGGAATTGATGGTCATGTGAGACAAAATTGCCCTCAAAACTCTCACTTGAAGAATAACTATTCCTACCAGGTGCACCATGTGAGTGCCACCACTTCTCAGACCCCGTCTCAACCGGAAACTCCTCTCTCTTCGAACGAACCAGGTCCCGCCGGCCACCAGGTGAACCTTTTATTAAACAAAAGCATCACTAGGGGACTTCAATTCAAGACTGGTGCGGTGAACGGCTGCCGTATCCGCACCCTGGTCCAAAATACCGGTTGCACGTGTATCGTGGTCTCGGATAAGCTACTCGCACCTGTGGCTCTGCATCACGATCGGTTCGCCATCGTGCATGATAACCTGGGACGCGCTAATCGGTTCCCCATCTTTAAGTTCCATTTAGACTGCGCCTACTTCACTGGCTGTGCCCAATTGGTTTGGACTCCACTGTCAATCTCCAGCTTCAAACAACTTAATGGTAAACTCGCATCGGCCCCGAAATTACAGTTGCCAAATCCAGCTGAACCATTTGGCATCCAGACGTAAGCAAAGACGGCATCGGTTGTGTTTCAGTTCAATATGGAGTTAATGACGAGAGTTTTCCTATCGCTTACGCCAGTCGAAAGTTATTACCGCGCGAAAGGAACTACGCAGTGATTGAGTGAGAGCGTCTCGCTATCATATGGGGAATTAAGAAATTTGACAGGTATTTGATAGGAAAGGAATTCGTAATCGAAACCGATCACAAACTCGTGTCGTACCTCATAAATATCAACTACGACAATGGTAGATTAATGCGCTGGAGTTTGTTCCTCCAAGAACTCCAGTTTATGATACGGTATGTAAAAGGCTTTGGGAATGTTATGGCTGAGAGCTTACGCCAAAATCCAGTAGACTCCAGGTCAAGTGAATCTTTAGCCTACTATTGTTTTATAATTTTATATATGTTAAATTTTCTTTTCTATGTACATTTTTTTAGTATCTTTTGGTATTTATTTTGTGTGTATTTATTTTGGATTCTTTTTGTTGTGTGATTTTGTATTTTGAATTCCATTGCTATTTTCCCTTTTTCTTGTGTTATGCGAATTTATCTGTTTTATATTCATTTTGAATTTGTACAATGCGTTCTTTTATTTTGAGATGCGAAGTTATTGCCACTTTTTCTAATTCTTGAGATGTCCCTTTCTTTGGAAGTCCCATCTTAAGAGGGGGGAGATGTCAGATATAGAAGGGAGATAGATAGATAGATAGAGAGAGAGAGAGAGAGAGAGAGAGAGAGAGAGAGAGAGAGAGAGAGAGATAGAGATAGAGAGAGAGATTCATGGGTATCTCATGGACGAACGAATCTTTAACCGGCATCATTCGGTAAACTTCCGGGACGATAACAAAGCGAGACGAATCTAGCTGGATCCCGGAACCCAAATCAGCGAGAGGGCGTTAAGCCTTTACTCGCCGTGTCTTGAATTGGAGTGAGACCTACTTTTGACGGCAAACAAAATCGCTTTCGGCGAAGCTTTATATATTTCCCAGCGCGGAAACGAGCAAATTAGTATTCAACCAGGAGGCCCGCACTGCTCACGCAGAATTCAAGCAGTAATCAGGAGGATTCATTGAGACCAGCCTAAGGACACACGCACTCCTTCATACGAGACTTCTTGTTACTCTAAAGGACTCGCAGGCAAGAAACCAGTTGTTCGGAACTACGGCAGACAAGGACGTAAGGACTCATTCTGGAATACGCACTTCGCTCCGTTCCATGCAAGGATATTCCCTCGAACTACCAGTCGAGGCCCCTTCCCCATTCTTGTAAAATAGCAAGCCTATTACCGTTTTCTCGATCACCGTCGAAGAGCCGTGACGCTTTCCCACTACGGAGGTTCACCCCCGAATATCCTACCATTTTCGCTCGGGTAAATATTGTGCTACTCATAGGTCGTGCCGAAGCATTTCATTGTAAATTATTTCCGTTGCGGAACAATTAGTTCTCCCATAATGTATAAATTCTTGTTAATTTCTGTTATTTGTTTGTATAATAGTAAATATTACTTTAGTTTCTTTTGTTTAAATCCTTGAACCCGTGGCTAAGGCGGGCAAGCGAAGGTCAGTGAAATCTACTTCACCTACTACAAGAAGATACATGTTTCTATAAGAAGTTACTACTGAATATTTACAAGAAAAAATAAGTCTTATAATCACAAAATGGTGCATGGATAGCTTTGGAGGGAACCCACTGGGTTCCTTCTCAAGCTATCCGCAATGCAGTTATCAGTCCCCTTTATCTATAGGATTTTAAACTGAAATTCCTTGATGAACAAACTCCATCTCATTAATCTACCATTATTGTTTTTGATATTACGCCGGTATGACAGAGGCTAGTGGTCGGTCTCTATTACAAATTATTTTCCTACAAGGTACATCCTAAATTTTTGTATCCCCCCAAATTATCGCTAGAGCTTCACACTCAATAACAGCGTAATTACGTTCTCGAGGGATCATTTTTCAGCTTGTGTAAAGACGGAAAATCTCTCGCCATTGTCTCCGTATTGTATTAACACACACCCTATCCCATCATTACTTGCATCCGTTCAGATACCAAATGTTCTATTTGAGTCGGGCAGGTGGAAAATTGGGGCAGACGCTAATTACGGTTTGAGTTGCGTAAAACTGTTGATAGAAAAGGGTGTGCACTCGAAGCGCTCAGGGACCTTCTTCTTTAGTAACTCGCACAATGGAGTGGAAAGAGATGCGAAGTTTCTAATAATTTGCCGATAGAAAGAGGCGGAGCCAATCAAGGACCGCCATTGCTTTTTATTCGAAGGCAAGTGCATTTCTACGATAGCCCGTATTTTATCTTCCTGGGGAGGTAGACGGTTGTTCCCGATATGGAATCCTGAATAATTTATTGTCTCGAACGCGAAGTGCCACTTGTTGGACCCGATAGTTAAATTATGTTCTCGGAGTCTGGTTAATAGCGATTGGAGGGTAAACAAGTGCTGGTGCCAGTCTTGGGTGATCACATAAATATTGTCAAAATGAAAGATTACGTGAGGAAAGCCTCCTAAAATTCTCCTCATCATGCGGTTGTAATTAATGCAGGCTGTCACCAGACCGAAAGGGAATCGACGAATTGCATAAGACCTTTTTACGTGGGTAAGGCAGTGAATTTCTTAAACTTTTCCCCTAACGGAATTTGGTAGTAGGCTTTTACACGAATCCAGCTCGGTGATATACTTGGCCTTTTCGAAAAGATGGAGGTTTTGATTGGTGAGCGGGATGAGTTCCGCATCGAACGCAGCGACCGCATTCAATTTCCGGAAATCGATACACATGCGATAAGAGTTAGAGGGCTACTTAGTTAAAAAAAGTAAAATTTACCTCTAAGAAACCAATATATATATATATATATATATATATATATATATATATATATATATATGTATATATCCCTCAAAGTAGCACGAGAGAATGATGGAAATGAATCCATTAAACCACATTGAAAGAGAAAACGGAATAATTTTTCCTTGCAGTAATATTTTTATTACCTTTTTCGAAAAATCCGCGCAGGGAAGCGATTCGAACCAGGCACACTGAGGCAGTGAGCACCGCTTTGATCACAGTTAAAAGTATGCTGTGATCAAAGCGGTGCTCGCAGCCTCAGTGTGCCTGGTTCGAATCGCTTTCCTGCACGGATTTTTCGAAAAAGGTAATAAAAATATTACTGCAAGGAAAAATTATTCCGTTTTCTCTTTCAATGTGGTTTAATGGATTCATATATATATATATATATATATATATATATATATATATATATATATATATATATATATATATATATAGATATATACATATATATACATATATATATATATACATATATATATATATATATATATATATATATATATATATATATATATATATATATATACATATATATATATACAATTTAACAAGGGAATAATTCAATATATATATTTGGGTTAGGTGCAAGCTGGGGACGGAACAGGGAAAAGTTTGGACGCAGCAGTGAAATAAATACAAACAAACGCACGCTTGTCAAAGGTCGGGAGGCCCTAGTTACGAACGACTCACACGTAGCCTAGATTGGGTGCGAAGGTCTCCGGGGAGTGGATGGAGAGAGAGAATCCTGTCAACGGGAAGTTATGATTACCACGCGTGACCTCTAGAGTAGGAACCGAGGGAGTATCTCACCGAGCTAAAATAGATACCTGGATTTAAACAATAGTCTAAAGATACTAGGCTATTAATTAGCTAAACTGGATTCCTTGCTCGGACTGGGATCCGATCGGGAGAGTTGTTTGTCGCGTTCGGTCAAAGCAGTGGCGATGCTTGCGGAGACGGGACCATACTAAATTCTTAATTCCATCGCCTGGGTATTTATACGAGGCAGCCAGAAGCAGCTTGCCTTGGGTGATGAGAGAGATACTCCCAGTTATCAAGCGGGTGGCCGGAAGGGCAAATCTTCGCTTGGTTCACGGCGTCGCGAAATCCCTTTTCTTCGCGACGTTCGACCTTTGGCATACCTAGCACGGCGTTTTATCATCGGAAATGCTTATCTCGGCTGTAGATTGGGGAATTTCTAGGCCGCTCGATGCTCTCTCCTTCTCTTGGAGATACCTTGTGGCTCTCTTTTATGGTAAATATTCTACGCGTTTCTTCGCATACACCACTCATTTCAAGAAATTTATGGTAAACTATGGCTTCACACTCACTAGCGAGTTGTCGAGTTTACAAAGGGCACTAATAATGGCCGCTTTGGAAAGGTCCTCCTCATCCACTAAGAGACTCTCGTCTGATTAATGTGTCACCTTCGGTTCTCTACCAGTGAATCCTATTAAAACTCTCCTTCAATGGAGCATGTGCCCTTTGACCAACTTTCAGCCATCAGGGAAGCGAATAATTTAAAAGTGATTGAAACCAGCTGACTAATAAACGCCAGGTAATCTCTGAATTAGGAACACTGATGTAATCAAAGCTCTGCCCACCGAACTTAAGATTTCGGTCTTGTTCTGGCTTTCGCTGCCCGAGGGGGCCTAGGGGTAAGACCTGCCCCTAGACAGGTTCTTGTATAAGAAGCCTGGAAATGTCTTGGTTCTCTCCTTCTTCCTCGAAAGGAAACCCAAGGCCAGACGGACCAGCCTCAGCCTATTCATTCTCCGAAATGAAGAGGATCTTGGCAGTCAAGGGAGCATTAGGTAGGGGAGGGCGTCACTTCTCTCCTTTGAGTCTTGGGGGCCCGTGCAGCCTGAGGATGGCTTTGCAGATGAGGGGACTTGGGTTCTTTATCTGGCCTTAAGCCAAGTTTCGTGGCCTTAGAAGATCCTGCAATCTGAGCCGGGGTCACTTCTAAGACCATCTCTACCTCAGGAGGGACGTCCAACTGCCTCCTCTCCTCTCCCTCAAGTTTTCACGTTCCTGACCAGGGATTCATAGGCCCTATGACCCGTCAACAGGGCCGACTTGCTTAGCCGCATTGGGAATATAGTTAGTTACCGGTCGTTGTCTATAAGTGTCAGACCTAGAGACGAGACCCAAGACCCTAAAATTTTAATTGGCCTGGCAGCCAACACGCCAGTAAAGCCCACCCGCTACAAGTAGTACAACCTTATGCACAAAGGAACGGCCACAGGGGGTGGTCACCCCAGTACACGCAACAAAGAGCTTACTAGGATAAAAACAACATTCCTTTTATTCGCATCCCAACGCCCTGGTCTCCTCAAAGCCTGGTCTCTTAAACTTGCAGGCGTTAAAGACCGTTGTTATAGAGGCTCCAAAGACTATATTTTGACAGGTCATAAAGTAGCTGATTAGGTCCACGTATTTCATTTGCTCTAGCTTTACTTACTTCTTTACAATTATTTTGACGTATATACCTTCATTGATTTTCACTTTGAATTTTGAAGATAAAAACTACTCTTTCGCAGATATTGTACATGTGAATGACAGCCAAATTACAATCAGTGAAGAAGAAAGGAATTTTTCAAAAGGTTTTGATGTGGCCACTACTGGCCCTAAATTATATGGCCGGGGCACTTATTCCTTTTGCTTTGATTCAATTGCGAAACTAACGATTGCATTGACTGCTCGGAGTGGATTTTTGTTTATATTACAGTAAATAATTGCTTTAACGATATTAATTTAATGCACGAAATAACGTGGTCACACATAGAAGATGTAATTATTCGCATGCCGAGAAATTCTAGTGAGAAGTAAATCACTATTAATATTAATGCACTGTACTTATTCTCTTTGCTCTAGGTACTATTAAAACAATGTAATTAAATAGTAAATGATAATTATGCTGTTCACCGTATGTTAATTTGTTTAAAAGCTGGAGTGAATCAAATGAAATTTGAGTTCGGGAAAGTAATTTATACGAGAGAAGCGAGGATAAAATTTGCCTGGTAACGGATATATAGCTTCGAAATGCAGAGAGTATATGTGCGAAAAGCTGTTATCAAACGACGGTGTGGAGAAATGGCTACATTAAGCATCCTGGAGGAGTATAGGTACATTAAAGCCCCCCTCCCTTATGAGAAGAAGCGTGGGAAAGGTAGCCGGCGAAAATGCTTACCATGTGTGATCTCCCCGCCGCTGTAGGCAGTTGGAGCTAACATCTGTTTGAAGGCGACCACCTAAGGTCCTTAAACGACGCTCTAACGATCGAATTACCTACGAGACCCATAAACCCGTGGTTATGGAAAAAAAAGTGGTGCGAGTCAGAAGGCACGCCAAGTAGCGGTGCGGTTGCGAGCCTATAATTTGCGAGCTGACTTGGGCACCCCTGTGCCACCTCAGGAATTCTCGCACTCTCCAGATGCTAACTCACCATTCGCTCCCCTCCCCCTTTGCCTCTGTGGCCTGGTCACTTTCCCCTTTAGATGGGGCGGCAATCCGCCTATAAATAAGCCCCGCAAAGAAAGAGTAGAGGATTATCAGAAGTCGATACGCCAGAGGAGGATTAGTTCGTGAAGATCGATCCATCGGCCAGACAAGAAGATTATTAGTAGTCGATTCGCCAGAAGAAAGATTAGTTCGTGAAGATCGATCTTTCAGCCAGACAAGAGGATTATCAGAAGTCGATACGCCAGAGGAGGATTAGTTCGTGAAGATCGATCCATTCGCCAGACAAGAAGATTATTAGTAGTCGATTCGCCTGAAGAAAGATTAGTTGGTGAAGATCGATCTTTCAGCCAGACAAGAAGATTAGAAGTCGATACGCCAGAAGAAGGGTTAGTTCGTGAAGATCGATCCTTCAGCCATACTAGACTATTTCCGTGAGAAACGATAGGATCAGATTGAGAAAATCGATCCCCCCTTTCAGGGCCGTATTAACCTAAATAGTCAAGTTTTATATCGGTGCCATACCGGAGAAGCCTTTTTAGTCTGCAAAGAAGTCCGACTGAAGAAAAGCAAAGCCACTCACACTCGAGTGATTCTCACATCTCAAGCACCGTAAGAGTGAGAGGAGAAGAACCCAGCCCCGACGAGCTCCCGTTCTTTAATTACGGTGAAGAATCAGCCCCCGTCACAGGCGACAAGCAAGCCCTCCTCGACGAAGCAACACTTCAAAGCGAGAGATAAGTCCTCCAGCGACATCCGGCAATCCTAATACCTACCTGTAAGTTAAAAATAACATTTATATCTCTATTGCGATAGTAGAAGTTTAGTACGTCCCAAGTTTTAAAGGAGAGTAGAAACCCTTGTTCTTGAACCTAGGTCATATGGGTTTGTAGACGAGAGTACGTTAATTTAATGTTTAACGCTAATCAAATAGAGTCGCGATAAAAAAATACTAATCGGCAATTGGTATGTTTACGGGAAGCCTATTTGTTTATGTTTTGTCATTGAAAGATCTTTGAGGCCAAAGATAGAAATGTGTTTACTGTTGGTGTGTAATATTTAGGTTTTTAATTTAAAATACATGTTTATTTGTGTAGATTCTGGTGTTTCCTCTTATCCTTATGTGTTTTAAAATAGCTCTTCCTTAAGAACTAAACCACTAAATTAGCACTCTTAGAACAAAGCCTACTTCATCATAGAAGTAACTCACCCCCCTTAAAGCAGACAGATACTAAAAGGGTATCAAAAAGTATAGTGATCAAAACCAAGGGTCATTCTACAACATATTATAAAAGTGGTGTCAGGTCTAGAGGTTTTATATTAGAAAGAACCCAGCAGTGTCTATTTAAGGAAGAGCTAACACATAAAAGGAACACCAGGAATAATAGAATATTTGACGAGTGGGAAATTGGTAAAGTTAGAGGTGGATACCATCTAAAGGTAATTGTTAGGCCAAGTGGTAAGTTTCGGTGGTGGAGTAGGTCAGGCTTGATTAAAAACAAGGTAGATGACTGACATAACCGCGATGGCATTGTTTGACCTTTATCAGAAGCAAGGTCAAAGCCTCGGACTGGAAGGAACCGAGCTGAACTCGTTTATTCAGGAGAAAGAGAGAAACGAAAGAGAAGAAAGAAGAGAGGAACGTAAAATGAAAATGGAAGCTGATGAAAGAAGAGAAAAGGCAAAAATGGAAGCTGATGAAAGAAGAGAAAAGACGAAAATGGAAGCTGATGAAAGAAGAGAAAAGACGAAAATGGAAGCTGATGAAAGAGAGAAGATAAGGGCCCACGAAAGAGCTCTTAGCAAAGACGAGTTAGAGGTGCAGTCAGTGTCATCCAGAACAGAAGTGTCACCAGCGGCCAGCATGAAACTCCCGGAGTACAGGGACGATGAAGATTTATGCTCATATCTCTCCCATTTTGAGAAAATATTTGAAGTCAATAATTGGGACCTAAAAGAAGATGGGGTCGCCAGACTGTTACCGCTACTCAATCGTAGGATGAGAGAGATATTCGTATCTTTACCCTCAGAGAAGCGACTGGGGACTATTCCACTCTCAAAGCCGAACTTCTCTCAGCAACAAACTTTAACCCGGAAGAATATAGGATGAAGTTCAGGCAGTCTCGTATAAGACCTGGACAAACATACAAACATTTTGGCTTTGAGCTTCGTCGAAGCCTACAGTTATGGATGGAGTCAGAAGGGGTAGAGAACGAAGTCGCTGCGGTCGTCGACTTCATGCTTAGAGATCAGTTACTAAGTACACTACCCCAGGAAATCCGTGCATTCGTTAAGGACCGAAAAGTTTCTACCTTTAACGAGTGTCTGGACGAGGCTGACCTCCACGCGGTAAATCATCGGTTATATCCTAGGGAGTACAAGAAAGAGAAGGCTCCCTCCCCAAAGAAAAATGGGCCGCCACTCAGGCATTCACAGAAGAAGCCCTTTAAGTTCTCAGCAGCAAAAGGAACTTATAAACCAAATTTTGGAGGAGAAAAAAATCAAAAAGAAGTTATGATTCCACAAGGATCATACCCTAATACCGGCACGTATCCCAGGAAGCCCGTCACTTGTTATACCTGCGGGATAATAGGTCACCTGAGTTTCCAGTGCCCACAGAACTCCCGACTGAGGGAGACCTCGAGACAACAGGTGCAAAACCTGACTGCCGCGATCCCAGCAGGACAAGCTGATTCGTCCTACGTCCCCGCGCCAACATCTGAAGGGCCCCAGCAACAGGTAAACTTTCTATTCAACAAAAGTTCGCCAGGTGGCCTACAATTTGAAGAGGGCACTGTTAATGGGTGCCGAGTATCCACTTTAGTCAGAGACATCGGATGTACGTGCATAGTGGTATCCGACAAGTTGCTGCCCCCAGTAAACCCTAACCATAAGAAATTCGCAATCGTCCACGACTTTTTAGGACGCGACAATCGATTCCCCGTCGTGAGATGTCATATACAATGCAGATATTTCACTGGTTGGACGGACGTGGTAGTAGCCCCGATTAAGTTCTGCGCAGTACTAATCGGACAAAACCCCCTAATTCCCCAGCAAGAAGTGGCCCAACAAGTAGTCACCCGGGCACAAGAAGCCCAGAGGAAAGAGCAACCTGCTAAGTTGACCCCGAGGATTACCCTCGAAGACAATGGGTTCAAATTGACTTCCTTCGCCAGTGCTCAGAAGGAATGCCCTACTCTTAAACCTCTATGGAAGAAAGCTATTAAAGGTGAAATTCTCCAAGTGAAAGGAAAGAAGCCTATCCAGTATATCGTAGAAGACTCACTTCTCTACCGTACTATCAGCGAGGAGGATAAGGAGAACAAGAAAGCACTGTGTGTACCTCAAGAATACACGCAAAGAATTTTGAATACCGCCCATGATGGAATATTAGCCGGACACTTTGGGCACAACAAGACGGCGCAGCAGATATTCCGACACTTTTATTGGCCCCAGGCCGCCAGGGAAATTGTGGCCTATTGCCGATCATGCGACGTGTGTCAGAAGGATCCCTCCAGAGGACGGGTACCTCCTGCTCCCTTACAAAAGGTGCCCGTTATTACCGAACCATTCTTTCGAGTGGCTATTGATTTGGTGGGACCAATTCACCCCCCTTCAAGTGGAGGACACTCCTACATCCTCACCCTAGTGGATTGTGCCACCCGGTTCCCAGATGCCGTGGCCCTACGGTAGATTGACACTATTTCCTGCGCGGAAGCATTAATTTAAATTTTTGCACGAGTAGGCCTGCCTAAAGAAATTCTATCGGATAGAGGGCGCCAATTCACCTCAGAATTGATGGAGTATTTTAATAAACTACTGTTAGTCAAGCCAATTTTTACGAGTCCATTTCATCCATCCGCTAACGGAATCTGCGAGAAATTAAACGGGACTCTCAAAAATATATTGAAGAAGTTGTGTCAAAACAACCCTACACAGTGGCACAGATACCTGCCTGCAGCCCTTTTCGCCTGCCGAGAAATACCTCATCGGACGTTGGGATTCTCGCCCTTTGAGCTATTATATGGGAGAAATGTGCGAGGTCCTATGAGTATTCTTAAGGAATTATTTTCCAACGTGAAGCTCGACCAAGAAATCAAATCGTCTTACGCCTACGTGATGGATATGCGCGAGCGCCTAGAATACTGCTCTGGCTTAGCTCGAGAGAACGCCGAGAAAAATTTAGCCAAATACCAGGACTACTTCGATATGAAAGCAAAGGCTCGAAAACTAAAGGCAGGAGATGAAGTCTTATTATTACTCCCGACCGAAAATAATAAGTTATGGGCCCAGTGGAAGGGACCGTTTGAAGTAATCGAGGCACGGGGTCCAGTCGATTACTTGATAGATACCCCAACAGGGCGAAGAACCTATCACATAAACATGCTAAAAAAATATCACCGCCGCGTGTGCATAAAGAATATTACCCTTCTAGACGAAGAAGAACCGATGGATGCCGTTTACCCGGGTACGCCGCTGCAAGTCATACACACCGTGTGTGTGGAACAAGAGGAGGAATACGAACTTCCCTCGCTCTCACCTACCCCGGAAGACCCTCGGGTGGATTTAAAGATAAATCCCCACTTAGAGATTCAACAAAAAGCGGAAATGTTGAACTTGCTCATGGAATTCCCAGAAGTCATTTCTGAAAACCCCGGATGTGCCAAGGATTTTATCCATGAAATAAAACTAAAAACTAATTCAGTGGTTCGGAGCAAACCATATCCTTTACCGATCCACCTACGAGAAGCTTTCAATAAGGAATTTTAGAGCCATCGGAGTCCGATTATTGCTCCCCCATAGTAATGGTTAAGAAACCTGATCAATCATTTCGGATGTGCGTGGACTTCCGAAAATTGAATTCAGTGACCGTTTTCGACGCCGAGCCCATCCCACTAATAGATCAAAATCTCCATTTATTTGAAGACGCTAAATTCATCACCGAATTGGATTTGTGTAAAGCGTACTATCAAATACCTCTCGCTAAGGAGTCCAAAAAACTGACGGCGTTTGCGACCGAGAGAGGTCTGTTACAGTTTACCAGGCTACCCTTCGGACTACTTACAGCCGGTAGCAATTATAATAGGATGATGAGGCGAATTATCGCTGGACTAAGTGACGTGTCGTTTTACTTCGACAACGTGTACGTAGCTACCCGTACATGGGAGTCACACTTACACGCCTTACGCTCATTGCTGGAGAAATTGAAGGAGCAAGGTCTAACCGCCGGGCCGACCAAGTGTTATTTTGCCTACGAATCCATTGACTACCTTGGATTCAAAATAGGACAAAAACACTTGACTACCCAGCAAGAAAAAGTGGACGCCATAGTCAAGATGCCCCGGCCGAAAACAAAGAAACAACTCCGATCGTTTATGGGAGCGGCCTCGTTCTATAGGCGTTTTGTACCACCCTTCTCTTCCATTGCGGCCCCACTTAATGATTTGTTAAAAAAGACAGCGTCAGACCCTGTCCCGTGGAACCCCCATGCAATAACTCAGTTGGAGGTTCTAAAAGGAAAACTCGTAACTGCGCCCATTCTTCGCTTACCAAATCCCAACAAGATCTTCGGCCTTCGCACGGACGCTAGTCAGGACGGGTTAGGCGGAGTATTGCTTCAATACGAAGATGACGAAACAGCCTATCCCATAGCTAATGTTAGTAGGAAACTGTTGAGTAGAGAAAAAGCCTACGCTACTATCGAAATCAAAGCTTTGGCCACAATATGGACCATAGGTAAATTCAAATATTATCTAATAGGGCGCGAGTTTAAGTTGGAATGCGACCATAAACCGTTGTCATACTTAAGTAAAAATAAGAGTAAGAATGGAAGACACCTGAGATGGAGTTTACTCTTGATGGAGTACCAGTACTCCATTCACTATATTATTATTATTATTAAAGTTCCAAGCCACAACCCCAACTGGAAGAGCAAATAGCTATAAGCCCAAGGGCCCCAGCGGGGAAAGAAACCTGGTATGGAAAAAACGAAACAAAGATTAAGAAAAACATAATAAATAAATAGAAAAAAAAAAAAAAATTAAATGCTATAATGTTAAAAATATTATAATATTATATATGTGTGGATAATGAATAAAATATTAAAGTTATAAGTTTCTGTTAATTAAAAATGTATTAGCACCCACTTTAAATTTCTGAAGTTCCAAGGACTCAACAACAACACTAGGAAGTTCATTCCACAGTTTAGTTGTGTTAGGAATGAAACTTCTTGAAAACTGTGTTGTGTTGAATCTCATAGGCGTAAAGGCCCTACTATTGGCATTTAGTACACCTCTGGTAACTCGTTGAGGGGCATATAAATTGGGCAGATCGTGATGCAGTGGATGATCTGCATTGTTAAAAATTTTATATAAGATGCATAAGGAGCTTATTGCTCGCCTGTGCCACAGATCAACTTTGAGGTCAGGAATTAAAAATTTTATTGCTCTCAAATTTTTATCTAATAAATTAAGATAAGAGTTGGCTGCCGAACTCCAAACAGGGGCGCAATATTCAAAACACGGAAGAATAAAAGCATTAAAACAATTTTTAAGAACAGTCTGCTCTCCAAATACTTTGTAAGATTTCCTCAAAATGCCAATTTTTTGAGCAATAGAGGAGGAAATAGATCGAATGTGATTCTCAAAAGTAAACCTAGAGTCAAGCATAACTCCAAGCAACTTAAAAGAATCACATATGGAGATGGGAATGTTATTTATTAAAAGATCTGGATGGGGAGGATCTAGTGTTCTGGATCTGCTAACAATCATACTCTGGGTTTTCTTTGCATTTAACTTCATGCCCCATGAAGTGCACCAAACATTTATCTTAGCCAGATCTCTATTTAAAGACTCTGCAACCGATGCTCTCAACTCAGGAGATGGGACTGGGGCTATTAGAGTAGCATCATCAGCATAGGCTATAAGTCTATTTTCCAGTCCAAACCACATATCATGGGTATATAATATAAACAGTAGAGGACCAAGAACACTGCCTTGTGGTACACCAGATAGCACCTCTCTCTCATCACTAAAATTATTGTCAACATAAACCTTTTGATGTCGAATTGTTAAAAATTGTTCAATAATATTTAAAAATACACCACCTACTCCCAACTGCTTCAACTTAAATATCAGGGCCTTATGATTGACACGGTCAAATGCGGCACTGAAATCCAGGCCAACTAAGCGAACTTCTTGACCAGAGTCTAATGATTTTTGGACAATGGTGGAGACAGTGAGAAGTGCATCACAAGTGCTCAGACCCTTACGAAATCCAAACTGTAAAAAGGGAAACAGACGATTAAGCTCGGCAAATGTACTTAAACGTTTAGCTAGTAAACGTTCAAAAATCTTAGATAGAACAGGAGTTATAGAAATGGGCCTATATTCAGTAGGGTTAAAACTACCACTTGCACTTTTACATAGTGGAATGATGTTACCAATTCTCCAACATTCGCAAAAACTACCACTCCTCGCCAGCTTCCGAAGAATAACGGAAAGCTTGGGAGCCAAATACTCTGCAGTTTTCTTAAAGAATAAAGGGAATATACCATTTGGGTCAGTACCACCATAAGCATCCAGATCAACAATTGTATGGCCGACTCGTTAAGTCGGAACCCTGTCGACGATTAAGGAGCAGCCTAACTATTGTATTATAGCAAAGTTAAGTGTAAATCAGTAGAATTGTAAGTAAGTAGAGGCGAGTAACCCCCTAGTGGTAGGTAAGAAAATCCTAAGTTAGCACAGTAATATAGGAATTAATTTAAGGTCAGGTAAAATGTTATCGAGGCATTCCCGGGTGAACTAGAATTTATTGTATAATATAATGTTCCGTAAGTTACCCATGTATATTATTGTAAGCGTCGGATTGGAACCCCCCCCCTCCCGTTATTTTTTTTAAGGAGGTAGGTAAATGTAGAAAAATGGCTACATTAAGCATCCTGGAGGAGTATAGGTACATTAAAGCCCCCCTCCCTTATGAGGAGAAGCGTGGGAAAGGTAGCCGGCGAAAATGCTTACCATGTGTGATCTCCCCGCCGCTGTAGGCAGTTGGAGCTAACATCTGTTTGAAGGCGACCACCTAAGGTCCTTAAACGACGCTCTAACGATCGAATTACCTACGAGACCCATAAACCCGTGGTTATGGAAAAAAAAGCGGTACGAGTCAGAAGGCACGCCAAGTAGCGGTGCGGTTGCGAGCCTATAATTTGCGAGCTGACTTGGGCACCCCTGTGCCACCTCAGGAATTCTCGCACTCCCCAGATGCTAACTCACCATTCGCTCCCCTCCCCCTTTGCCTCTGTGGCCTGGTCACTTTCCCCTTTAGATGGGGCGGCAATCCGCCTATATATAAGCCCCGCAAAGAAAGAGAAGGGATTATCAGAATTCGATACGCTAGAGGTGGATTAGTTCGTGAAGATCGATCCATCGGCTAGACAAGAAGATTATTAGAAGTCGATTCGCCAGAAGAAAGATTAGTTCGTAAAGATCGATCCTTCAGCCATACAAGACTATTTCCGTGAGAAACGATAGGATCAGATTGAGAAAATCGATCCCCCCTTTCAGGGCCGTATTAACCTAAATAGTCAAGTTTTATATCGGTGCCATACCGAAGAAGCCTTTTCCGTCTGCAAAGAAGTCCGACTGAAGAAAAGCAAAGCCGCTCACACTCGAGTGATTCTCACATCTCAAGCACCGTAAGAGTGAGAGGAGAAGAACCCTGCCCCAACGAGCTCCCTTTCTTTAATTACGGTGAAGAATCAGCCCCCGTCACAGACGACAAGCAAGCCCTCCTCGACGAAGCAACACTTCAAAGCGAGAGATAAGTCCTCCAGCGACATCCGGCAATCCTAATACCTACCTGTAAGTTAAAAATAACATTTATATCTCTATTGCGATAGTAGAAGTTTAGTACGTCCCAAGTTTTAAAGGAGAGTAGAAACCCTTGTTCTTGAACCTAGGTCATATGGGTTTGTAGACGAGAGTACGTTAATTTAATGTTTAACACTAATCAAATAGAGTCGCGATAAATATATACTAATCGGCAATTGGTATGTTTACTGGAAGCCTATTTGTTTATGTTTTGTCATTGAAAGATCTTTGAGGCCAAAGATAGAAATGTGTTTACTGTTGGTGTGTAATATTTAGGTTTTTAATTTAAAATACATGTTTATTTGTGTAGATTCTGGTGTTTCCTCTTATCCTTATGTGTTTTTAAATAGCTCTTCTTTAAGAACTAAACCACTAAATTAGCACTCTTAGAACAAAGCCTACTTCATCATAGAAGTAACTCACGCCCCTTAAAGCAGACAGATACTAAAAGGGTGTCAAAAAGTATAGTGATCAAAACCAAGGGTCATTCTACGACAGACCGTTACAATGGATAACAACGAGGGATAAAAGCGACTCAGATTTAGGCAGGCGAAATGTCTAGGCTACTTATGGATTGACTCTACTTGGAGAAGCATTGCGTTACTATGTAACGTTGCTTCTGGCGAAAGAGAAAGAAGATATGAACGCTCTTATCTAGTTCAGTACGGAGGAAAGCTGGTCACTATTGCTTTCTCGTTTCAAGCCGAACCGGAAGCTCGGCCGGAAGTTTCCCTTAGTCGCACGGGAAATCCCTTATGAAGATGTGTAAGTCGCGTGGAAAAGACCGGTGGCCATCGTCTCCCACAAGGGGCACATTTTACGGTGTATTCCATTACAGCCCTGCCATTTTGAAGTGGGCCTCCCTGCCGCGGGGAGCAGATGTATAGAGGTGAGCAGGTTTAGGGCGATTTATTGCAGCCGTGTCCTCTTTCCTGTTTTTTCGCCTTATGCAATGCTTCGGGAGTACGCTTGAAACTTGGAAATGCCCTCTTTATGGTTGATATAATGGCTTTTTTAATTCTATAGACACGAAAAAAACCTGATAGAGAATTATGGATATCCCTGGGGCGTAGAGCGTTCTTTTCTTTTGTGCGTGGTCGGCGTCGGTTTAATCTACCACATGGTGCACCTGAAGGTGACAACTAAGTCGGATGAGGTGGTGTTGTGAGAGGTGCCCATCGATTAACTCGCTAAGAATACGCAGCTCAGTACTGTACACAAGTCGGCTGAAAATACAGGTAGAATTCTCATAAGTTCCTTACACCCGAGAGGACCAGAAGGAGTACTTACACCCATTAGGACTAGCCACATTCAGTCTTCATTGATTACGTCAATTTATTGTTAGCTTGGGATCTTCTTAATGTGACTATAGTACTAAGGCTAATTGTGCGTTCTCTACAAAGGGATGACTCGACTTGCCACCATCGATCCGTAGTAATGGTCTAAGGGACACCATTCTTTGCCATAAAGGTTGCTTGAAAAGCTGAGGCGATAGTCTAGTAGCCTGTGGTTGCCGTAAAAACATCTTCCTCCACCGCATAAAAAGATCCATCATCCTGGAAAAGTAGACTGCCCAGATGTGGGCTTACGATCTCCAAGTGGACTTTCTCAAAACAATCGGAGACTGGGGCACAAGGATGAACATGGGTGGTGATGTGTCGCTGTTTCTTTGATTTTCGTTGATCCCAGCCGAAGTGAACAAAATGCAAGCGCCCTTTGGGAGAGTTTGATCCCTGAAAAATGGTGTAGGGTAGCAAATATAGCCTCCCGAAAGGTTACGAGATATACGTTTGTTATTTTCTTGTAGCTGCCTCACAAATTATACGGAAATTCCGCCCGTCGATTGCATCTGTTTTAAACTTGAGTTCCTCACAGAGCTTAAGTAGATCAATAAGCTGGTTATAATCGTTCGGCAAGGATGCAATTGCGTAGTAGTTGATGTTTAGGGAAGGTTGGTCGAATACGGCGATGGCTCGGCGAGAGATAGCATCTGCTGCGACGTTGTCATCGCCGTTGTGAAATATAATTTAGCTGGCGACATTTGGGTAAGGGATGGCAACATTAAGCGGTCCTACTCAGAGATACGAATGTTCGATGATCTTTATGTAGTATAAAGTGTAAGTTCGCCCTAAGATTTGGTAGAAAAAATGTTCCTCGCAAGAAATGCATACGAGAGCTCACGTCAAAGGTGTAATATATCTCAAGGAAATTTAGCCTCTTCGAAAAGAATGCTATGGGATTCCATGCTTCCTTTTTTCTTTGTTGCATCACGCCTGCCATGCTGCCATCGGATGCATCCGTTGCGAGGGAGACCTCAGATGTAGAGTCTCTATGGACTCAACGCATGTTGGTAGCCAAAGGTCTTTTGATCTCCGTGAAAGCCTTTACTGCCTCACCCGTCGATGTGGGCTGGGAGTTTTTCTTTTGATGTTCCCCACTTTAAAACGGTGTTTAAGTGCTTAAAAGTTGCGCGTGGTGTGCGATGAAACGAAGGTAAAAGTTAACTATCTCAAGGAACTCGCCCTGTCGGGTGAAGGTGTGGAGAGCTTTTCATACGGTTTATCATCCCTGATTGCCACTGAGGCGGTGCAGTTTCTTCTTTCCGGTAGAGGAAAATTCAATCTACTCTTCGACAACTTACGCCACTCAGGGTACCTAGTAGGTGAAAATGGGATAGAAAATCGGTTGAAAGATCACGTGTAAAACCTGTACCAGGGTGAATTTCCATGTAAAAGAGTGTTGTAACTCGAGGCTTAGTATCTGATGTTGTTCGTCGTAGGTTGGGTTCTAGTTATGTTTTGCAGTCTGTAATTTAACAAAATTTGTTGCTCTATTTTGTTCATCAAATCTCAGCGGTATAATGCAGACGAATGCCTCATAATCCATTAGAAACGGGTCTTTGTTACTAGCTCAACTATTAAAAGATGGAGTTTTTTTTTATTCGCCCCCCACAACCCGCTTCTTAGCGAAACGAGTTTTCTAGAAAGAAACTAGGAGAAACGCACTCGAGAGCCTTCTTTTTAAATATGCGGGGGTACCACCAATGGCCTTCAAGAGCATTTTTCATGGATGATCGACAACGGCCATCCTCGTTGCCATGGAAAAAGTTTTCGTACTGCAGCAAAACATATACTACTAAAAGATTATAAACACCACACTCGTTAAGAACGACTCAAAAGGCAACCAAAACTTCATCTTCAGCAGATAAAGCCAAGTGACACAAAACGCCTAAATAGAGCACCTAGCTTCGTCAAAAGATATCCCCCCAAAAGCGATACAATAACCCATACTTATCAACATAGTCACATATGACATCTCAAAACTGCAATCCCAAATCATTTGGACAAACACCTACGCGGAAGACATCTCAATCACTGCACAACACTCAGTAGTTTGTGCAGCAATCAGAGCATTCAAACATAAAATAACCGCAGTGGAACATTGGTTCACACAAATCTGCATGGCAGCATCAACCCCCATATCAACCTTAACATTCTTCACGGCAGACTGCCACGAATAACAAAAACACCCTAAAATCAGACTAAAACGATAACGCCTTCCCTTAAATAAAACCTTCACTCTCCTGAAACCACACTAGACAAAGACATGGTATTTAAATCTCAAGTCACTAACATCACAAACAAGGCCATGAAGAAAACCACTACGTTCAAATTACTATTAAACATTATATTTGAAAAATAGGAGCAACCCCAATATACAATCAATTCATCCGCACCACACTCAACTAGGCAGCACCAGCATGGCACCTAGCTCTCGCCAAATCACACACAAACAAGCTCCAAATCACTCAGAATAACATAATCAGAGTCATCACAGATTGCACTCAAACCACACTTACGATTACACGCTGAACAGAAATATTCCTACTCCTCGTTCACTTGGACATGATCCGAACCCACCACCTTAGTAGGTAGAACACTGAACTCATCCCACCCAAGCATCAGCTAACAACAGAACCCACACCACCTAGACACAGAAATAAGCCATACTGCACTGCTTCCAACACTTGTACGCAACCTACCACCACCACATCCCCACCTAATAAAACATCTACACCATACTCAACCAAGATAGCTGAAAATTTTACCAACATGAAATATCCTAATTATCCCCTCCCTCCCCCAACGCACATCAAATAAACCAAACCTAAAAATCACTACATTGACACACAGAATCATCGTGTTCCAACTAAGGTTAGACAATTACAAATTACCCCAGCCCTAAATATACAGAATAAACCGACATACATCAAATGCAATCAACACACTGGCAGCACTAAACACTTCTTAACTATCCTAACATCAGACACGTTCTCAACACTCATAGAATCTTTGAGCTCAATGGCTTCTGGAACCGTCTAACGACGTGTTCGCCTTCATATGACCTGCTTGCCTCGCAGGGAAGAGGTAAAGGGGAGGGGATAAATTAAAGTGTCTGCATTATTAACGCCTGCTTGAGATCCTCTTACCGCAGAGTAGCTGGAGAGGAGAGGTTAAATCTCATATAATCGCAGGGGTCGATATTGGTAAGTAGATCATGGAAGCGTGATTCACCTTATCGCTCACAGATTTATGGATTTCAATGATGGCCTCGTACTGTTTGATTACTAATTATGGATCGTTCTCAAGTACATGTATAGGGGTATGCGCAATCCTTCGATTAAGAAGGAAATAAAACCCTTGATTAGGTCTTTTGCATATAATTTTAATAGTTTATTCGAAAACCAAGAATTGATTACGGCAGGTAAATTAACCTATATTCCAAGCAACTACCAAAGAAAGAATTTATTTTTGCAAAATGGTAAAATAAAGTAGCTGCTTCTTCTGAAATCAATTGGTGTGTCCACTACTGGCACTAAACTGTATACTAACGATGGTAATGACTGCTCGGAGTGAATTTGGACAACGTTGAATGGATACTCCTGACTTGGGAGTATTGTAAGGGAAGAGATTAAATTTTCTGCTTTAATAAACTTAATAATTAATTTACCAATATTAAGCTAATGTGAAAAGAATGCAAGAACATAAAATATGGTATTATTCACTCATTGTAAATTTATGCTGATAATTAAATCGCTATTATTTCACTGAACATATTCGCTTCGCATTATGTAATGTAAAAAGGATAAAACTAAACAAGAAATCGTAATTTTGTTTTTAACAGCATGCTAAAGTTTGTGAAAGTGCGAAGTGATTTAAATGCTACTTGAGTTCGGGGAAGTTATTTATACTAGAGGCAGAAGTGGAAAATTTGCTGGGCATGGAGATGTAACTACAAAATTTGATCATTACCGGACCCTGGTGCTTTATAGACCTCCTGCCCAACTCGTTGAAAAGGACAGAGATCTGTACCAGCTGCTAGGAGAACTTGTCGAAGACAGGGTGTGTATCGTCATGGGTGATTTCAACACACAAGTTGACTGGGAAACCAGAGAACCCTGTGGCGAGAACGCACTACTCCTGGAGTTCACGAACAACGAGTTCCTCACTTAGTGGGTGAGAGAGCCAACGGGAGGAGACAATATCCTCGACTTGGTTTTCACCTCTGAGGATGACATCGTTGAGGACCTCTCTGTTGGCGAAGAGCTCGGTGGCAGTGACCACCGACTAATTAGATTTGTAGTCAAAGTCCTCAAGGCAGAGCCTGCAACTAGTAAATCAAGGAAACTGGATTTGAGAAGAGCAGACTTTGCAGGTCTACGCGCGGGACTGACTGACGCGAGGCTAGAAGAGTGCGATGCTGTTGAAGACTCTTGGAACAGTTTCAAAACCACATTCATGGGTCTTCAATCGCGTTTTATCCCTCTAAAATGCCCCCGTCGGTCCTCTGTTCAACCAAAGTGGTTTAATCGAGAAATCGGGCAACTGCTTAGGGAGAAGAGAAATGTGTACCGGCAATCGATCGAAGATCTCGGGTGACTTTGACGAATACCGGAGGCTAGCCAGGAGAGTGAAGTCCAGTATAAGGGCGGCTAAGCGGTCTGAGGAACTCCGAGTGGCGAGACTCTGTAAAGAGAATCCCAAGAAGTTTTTTGGATATGTTAACAGCCGTAAACCAATCCGTCGAACGATTGGCCCTTTGAGGAATGAGGAGGGGACATTAAAGCATTCAGATGCAGAAAATGCTAACCTCCTCAACGACTACTTCTCTTCAGTGTTTACTGAAGAGTGTGGTCCCATTCCCCAGCCGACGGATTCCTACTTGGGGGAAAAGCTGAAGGCAATGGACTTCACCGAAGGAGAAATAAAGAAAAAGATCGCTGACCTAAAGACCAATAAGTCCCCTGGACCGGACGGGTTTCTACCTAAAGTGTTGAAGGAAGTGTGCGATGAAGTATCACGACATCTGTGCGCTATCTTTAACATGTCAATCCGGACCGAATGCGTTCCTAGAGACTGGCGTGAGGCGGAGGTGACTCCTATCTTCAAGAAAGGAGACCGTAAACAACCGTCGAACTACCGACCTATCAGTCTGACTTCGATAGTCGGTAAACTCATGGAAAGCATCATGGTGGACAAAGTGACGTCGTATTTAGAGTCAAACCTGCTACTGAGGAGTTCCCAGCACGGCTTCCGAAGGCAACGGTCATGCCTGACGAACCTTGTGGAATTCTTCCACTTCGTTTTCAGTAAGCACGATTGGGACAAGGCGGTGGATGTGGTCTACCTAGACTTTCAGAAAGCCTTTGATAAGGTACCACACCGCCGCCTTATCCGGAAAGTGCGAGCGCTAGGCATAGACGGAAAGGTAGCCGGCGGGATCGAGAACTGGCTAAGTGGCAGAAGGCAACGGGTGGTGGTGAATGGACAGTCTTCTGAGTGGGTGCCCGTTACTAGCGGGGTGCCTCAAGGTTCTGTCCTGGGACCACTACTATTCATCATCTACGTCAACGACATGGACGGTGACATGGTTGCCAAGATTTCCAAATTTGCCGACGATACCAAGCTTGGTATGAACGTTGCAAAGGATGGAAATACTGCCCGCCTGCAGGAAGATCTTGGGAAGATTGGGGAGTAGTCGGACACGTGGCAAATGCCTTTTAACTTGAAAAAACGCAAAGTGATGCATATCGGCCACAGAAACCCCCAATCTCAGTATATCCTTAAGGGCACTGTTATTGAATCCACCGACACTGAGACGGACTTGAGTGTAACAATCACTAGTGACCTCAAGTTCTCGAAACAGTGCATTGAGGCGGAGAAAAAGGCCCAAAGGATGCTAGGCTATATTAAGCGCCAGTTTGGTTATCGGAACCAAGAGAGTGTACTGTGCCTGTACAACTCACTTGTCCGACCGCACCTGGAGTATGCCGTACAATTTTAGAGTCCTTCATTGCGAAAGGACATCGCGAGATTGGAACGCGTACAAGCCAGGGCAACCAAGCTGATTCCCTCTATCCGACATAAAAGTTATGAGGATAGACTAAGGGAATTAGATCTGTTCTCGCTAGAAACCCGTAGACTGCGTGGTCAGCTCATCGAAGTTTTCAAAATACTTCGAGGGTTCGACAATGTTGACTACCGGGATATGTTCACACTGAGTGAGAACAGAACGCACAATCACGGCTTCAAACTTGAACTGAAGCGTTACAACCGCAATCTGTGTGGAAATTTTTTCACCTACAGTATCTGCGGTATGTGGAACGCACTTCCAGTGGAAGTTGTCAACAGTGAATCGGTTGACCAGTTCAAGTCAAGACTAGACAAAGTCTTGAAAAGTGGCCGTTTAGGGAGGCAAAACAATTGAGCAGCCTTGTGCCCGCTCAATTGCTAGTCCAAAGGTACCCTCTTTGAATGGACCGTAAGGTCTCCTAGGGTACCTTCTTTCCTTGTTGTTACTCCTTGTTGTTAGATACCAACGAGAGATGGAAGCATCTCAAATTTAAGTTAGGCAGGTAAAATGTTTAGTCCTTCTCGATGTGGGTGAGAATGGGATGAAGTCTAAGTTGACTTTACTGTACTAATCTGACTTACTTCTTGACAAGCCTATTATATTTCTCCTAAATTTGGGAAGTTTTGCATTCCCATGGAACGTTGTTTCTGGCAAAAAAGATAGGGGATTGGAACGTTCTTATCTAGTGAAGCACCAAATTAGGCTCGACGTTCTCTCTCTCTAATTCCAAGTGAGCCGTGAGCTTGGCCGCATGTTTCACACGGTCGTTCCGGAAGACCCGTGTGAGTCTATGAAAATCGTGTAAGAAAAGCATGGGAAGGCAACCCCCACATTTTCGTTTATTTCTTTTATGGAATATATCTTCATACACTAGCAGTATTCTGCAAGCATTTTCTCTTCACAGCGGCCCTTTTATTTATTTTCCATTACCCGAACATTTAAATGGAAATGTTCTCCTTGTTTCTTACTATAATCAACGAGGTTGTCTAAATATAGTTTATATTCGAGCTAAGAAAATTACTCTTTTGTGACATCCGTACTCCAAGAGAAGGTATGTTTTGCAGAAACTCCTCTACAACGTGTTCTTAGTCTGTACTCCGTTGATTGCCTAGAAACTTTGTAACAATAGACTTGAACGAAAGTTATAAATGTTTCTCATTGTTCTCTATGCATTTTCCGAATTGAACGCCTTTTGTGGGCTGCATAATTTGAAGATCATCAAAAATCCCTGTTTCCACACTGCATATTTAGTATAATTTTATGATAAAGAAGGAAGTTAATTAACTTTGATTTATCTCCACAAAAAATGATTAGATCGCGAGCATAAAATGATTCAGAAAGAGATGGCCTGACCGATCCGCATAAGTGAATTTACTATTATTGAACAAGTTCCTCTTCCTTGTGAAAGAAACGTGATTTCCATAGTTAATAAAAAATGTGTCTGCACCTAGGTGAATGTTTAACAAATCAGCTTTTATGGGGACTTTTTTTAGAAAGCACACCTCTCCCCCGAGCCAGAACCTTGGTATATGGTTTAGATTTCTCGGGGGGGTGATAAAAGCGCTCAGAAAGAAATCGGCGGTCCAGAGAAAACGGTGGTCATCAACGAGGCTAAATTCAGGCAGTGAAAGTTTTGAGCAACTATGAAGAAGATTAGGAGAAGTAAGTTATCTAAACAAGTTATTTATGGTAATTCTGCTAAGTAACGCCCAAAAATCGCTAACAGATCGTGTTACTAAACGTGCTTAAATACGATACAACCCTTAACCTTCCTCATTATTATTCGAAAAAATTTCAATTAATATTAACATTAACATTAAGCACAAACGTCCAAGTGTAACTTAAACTATCTCGTAGCATTTCAAGATGGCTGTGCTGCGTGGTCAAATTGTTGAGTTGAAGAATCAGATTAAAATATGTATTGTCTTTTTATTACCTTATATAGGGTAAAAGAGCCTCTCCCTCATCTAATATTCCACTTAGGACACTGTTACAACGATACGAAGAAATACTGCAGGTTTATTACGAAAAAGTGTTAATTCAATCAATTTAGAAGTTTCTCTCCGGAAACTTGAGCTGATTATAAAACTTGAGCTCAATATAAAATATCGGCTGCCTTTTTTTAATTCAGCACCCAAAATTTATAAATGTAACGGTGAAAAAAACTCGACATGATATCTGCAACAGAACTGTATTATTTATTTTATTTCATCAATTTTTTTCTTTAGCATTGTTTTATCCTGCATGTCAGGACCCATGCTAAATCTATCTTGCCAAAAGTCTCTCTTGTTTCTCTTTTCTTGCCGAAAGAATATTGAATGAGCACGAAAGAACAATTATTTCTGTATCGTGTCATTTGCTCAAATTCTTTTAGTCTATCCATAAATATTCGAAAATTATACTTCTTCCATTGCAAATTAATAATTATATATGTTGGAAAATGAATTTTATTGTTTAGTCCTAGCCAAAACTTTTTGGCAGAGTTAAAAATTTAGAAACAACAATACATAATACATAATCACGCGATTATGTATTATGGTCTGGAAAACTCGAATGAATTTATGATTTGGAAATGTTCTTTAAGGCAGGTACTTTAAAAAATTAATTTGCCAATCAGCTGCATTGAAATTTATGCTAATATGTTAAAATGAAGAACAAAAGGTCAAATCATTGTTTGTTTCTGAAGTATTAGGTCATCCCTTAAGTATTACGTCATTTATCATTGTGTTTTCCTGTATGCTACCATTATATGAGTGGTAGAATTAAATAATCTAAAACCGTAAAGTTAGGAGACCCAATAATTGGACCCTACTCCCAAAACTTCTGGCCCCTTGTGCCAGGCGCGCTGAATCAAACGAAAGGCAAAATATATGTGGTGAGGTGAATAAACGAATTTGATGAAAAAGCAAAAGATACAAGATAATCGCGTACCCATTTGTCGCCCGCTTTTTTTTAGCTTTTCTTATGTATTTGTTTCTCTACTAATTTATTGAGTTATTGATTTACCGATATGAGGAAGCAGATATCATGAGTATGTCTCCTTTTCAGCTATCCTACGCATCCTTTAATCAATCTATAATTTCTACCCCTTTCCAGTGCCTGATCTCCCTCCCTTTCTCAACCCACCCCTCTTCTCTTCCTCTCTCTCTCCGAGCTCAGGAGCTTATTTACACACTGAATCGTTAATTAGATTATGCTTTCCGACGCTTTAATCATCTTAAGTGTGCCCCTTATAATCTATGTTTATTCTTGACGAAATTTGATACTGCTCTATGTAGTATTACGCCGTAGTTAATTTCGCTTATCTGATTTAGAGCGCAACCATCAGCTTTCCGCCCATGTGAAGAAATCTTCAATTCTCATTTCTTCTGTTCGTCAATCACACAGGGCAAAGGGTTTCGAATTAAAATTTGTTAGTTTACCCCTCTGGCCCTGTCATTTAGGTGGAGACTGAAAATTTTGGTCGTTTTTTTATCCTTCATCCTCTTCACTACTACTATTTTTCTCTGATTTTTAACTTTTCAGTAAAGCCTAAATGTACTCATCCAATGGCGAAAGAAAATTACACTTTAAACGACCCAAGAACAAAACAGAGCTCTTGAATTCATAGGTAGGTGAAAGGCAATTTACCAGGCTTACTTTCTATCCATTTTTTTAAACTATTTGTATGTACTCTATATTCTATTCGGAGACCTCTTGCATTTTTAACTCCTTCTAAAAAATATAAAGAGAAAATGGGCCTAGAATATTTAAAAAGGATAACTTACATCGATTGACTACTTTAAAAAGGAAGATTTTGGGGAAAGGCCTATAAGTTATCAGTTCCTTTGCTCCAAAGGTAGCAGTCAAAGATTAATCAAGCTTGAAATAATTGTATTCGGAAGAGAGGAAAATTGGTAACAAGCAAAACAAAATGTCTTTCAAAAAACACCAGGAATAAATTCAACTTAGTGCTTAATTGATAAAATGCCAATAAGAAAAGTACAAAAATCAAATATCAGAACCAATTTTTAGCTCTGTTTGCCTTAAGTCATTCCTTCCAACTATGATAAGTCAGCTTCAACAGTAGTTGATTCGATGAATTCGCACATGAGGAATTCGGACATTATGAATTATTACTATTAAATAATCACATCTTACTGGATTCATATCAGACCTCACTCTTAACATGAATCCTTTGGTTCTTAAGGATGCCTGAATCGCATTGAATTTACTATGTTCACAGTGGTTTCTTGTGGGTATGGTAATGCCCCTACATCTCAGGCAACAGGAAGCTAACTTGAATCCCGTTGAAGGATGGATTTTACCCATGTCCCTTTAATAGAATCTTGAAGCTTTCCTTATAGTTGGATAAAATACTGAGACGGTTTGATGATGCTGTATTTCATTATGCCCTTTATAGGGCAGTTTTTGATATTATACTAGTAAAGCACCTTCGTCAGGATGCCTCAGAATCCCTACGGATCCATCAAGTGTCATCTTAATCCTCATCCATCTTTAGTAGATGATGACTGACTAATGAGTAATTATCGAGCACTTGTGGTAATTAGGGTTGCCCACTGAAGTACATGCGAATCAAAGGGGTTTTGAGAGAATAAATAAAGATGCATGGGATTATCATAATCTTAGAGGTATAAATAGAACGCATTTCCAAACCTTGACCTTAACCTTCGAACTCTATGTCACTCTATTTGCCTCCAGAACCGAATGCTATTTAATCTTATATTCAATCCTAACCTGGCTAGGGGACTATTATTTATGATAGAGTCTGGGTAGGTTCCGTTGAGTTGCATGGCTTTTAAGTCCATAGCGCTGTAATTAGTGTACCTAGATCATGTATCTTTCACGAATTTTCATTCTCCTTAACTTCTTTACTTTCACTACTTTTTTTGTAAACTTTCTGAGATGCCCGCGTTATTTTAGTTGCATTTTTAAAGATAAAATATTTGACTCTTCCTCCCCATCTATTTGCCGCCCTGTCCGTCTCCGAATTTAGGCTTATGCCTCCGTTAAGGGGGACGCTTTCTGTTTACCTTTTTAATTAGGCAGTCGTGTCGCTTCTCAAGGCAGCTCCAATGAGAAAAAAAGATCATCTGTAGCTGGCTGTATGTAGTAAGGACGGCGTGAACACATTTGGTAAACTAAAAATGAGATGTTTACACCAATGAGCGGCCGACATAATAATTGGCTCTTGTAAATTCAGACACGAAGGCGCAATCCAGACGCTGCATTTGAATAAGGCAATCACTACCCATCAATTAAGCACCTTTTTTCGCTCAAGGGCCAGATGCCAGAATAAGCGGTATCCTTGCACTATAGAGACCTCTGCATTGGCGGTTATTGCACTAGATATAGGCATTTGGCCAGGTGTTCGTTAACAGCGTTCTTATGAGAAGTGAAACTGAGGTAATCCAAAGAGAACATTTTCACTAGAAAGAGAGTGAGGTAAGGAGAGGCAGAAGAAGAAAAATTGGGATAAATAATAAGAAAAGGCATAATGGAAAGTGTTTACGAGCCATAAATAATAAGATCATGGGATATATTATATATCTTCAAGGACATGTTCGTTAAGAGGGGAACATGTCCAACGCGTTCAACCTAGAGTGACGAAATTAATTCCCAAACATTCATGAGAATCCAAACTGAGAGTTCTTAGTTTGCCCACATGGGAAATTCGTATTGGCGCAGTCTTTAAAATACCAAACAGTTTCGTTATTATAAAATACGAATTCCCATTTGACTTATATAATTAAGCGGCCACTACAAATAACAGCGTGATGCAAAATAACAAATCATTTAACGTTATGATAAAAGAGAGTTTCTTCTCTTACATAAGTCTTCGTAAGCAACTTAGTCAGTATGTCTAGAGTACAATGAATATATATTTATTTGACATATAAACTTTAATTAATTAAAAGGTATACTGTGAATAGCTGATACCCAATTTATACTCAAGTTGCCTTTTCGCCTTTTTCCACTCTGTTGTCCTATCTTCCATTCTTTTCCTTTTTGTTAGTAAAATGCGCCACACATCACTCTTCAATCGCAGACGAGATCCATTGACTGGAAACCCCGAGGCTGTCAGGGGTAAATCTTCATTGAGTGTGAGTGGGGGTCATAAAAGCGGAAATTATGTTTTGCCCCTAGCTAACGAACACATAATATTTCGTGGCCCGCGAGAGGGCAATCCTTTCTGTATCCGGGAAGTGTGGAAATAATAACTTCGTCCTGTCCCTTATTTGTCCTTTCATAGTTCTTACATTAACCAAAACCCATTCTCAATTCGATCCATCACTCGTCCCAAGTCATGCCATGATCTCTCTTTCTCAACCTCACTACTATTTTTACTACTATTTTCATACACTACAACCGCGAAAAATTTCCCCCATTCTAAATCTCAACTTTATCACATAATCCTCAAGCTCATACATACATTCATAATTCTCGAGGTTACACATTGAATGCATCATGCCACTTCTCACTTAAAGGCACTACCACACCCTCTTTACCACAGTGATTCACACCTGATGAAACTCCATTCACTTAATCGCACAAAAACTCTTCATTCCCTTTCACGTTTGTCTCACATAAAACTAGCACCCGTAACTTCCCTTTAAAGCACAATCACTGACACTCCACACTTTACTTCTCACATTCCTCATACTCGGTTCGCAAATTTACACGCTCGCACACAGACATACACACAGTGTCTTGTTGGAAGATGTAAGGTCTTCCGTTGGGTACTGTTTCTATTCAGGGCATCACACCCTTCTACGAGAGTTCTGTGTGGGCAGCAGCATCGACTCTTAAGCCAACTAAATTGAGCCCTTTAGAATTTAAAGGGTGGATGGCCACGAAACTTTATTTTCATATTAACTTTGCTTTTACGTAGCTTATTTCTGCCATTTCTATATTTTGCCGAATGGAAAGTTTTGGATGAATTACCGCGCTGTGTCAATATGGGGTGATTTTTTTATATGAAATACTTTGTTTCCACCTTGGACTTGAACAAAGTAATATAGTTGACTTGTATCTGAATAGTCGTTGAAAGCAGAATGAAGGCCTCCTAAATATGGAGAATTGCAGCATTTGTAAAATAGTTAAAACTAACAACTTATGGCGAATCTGTGAATGCACAAGGATAATTATTCATGAGATTTGAAAAAAAATATTACGTAATTTTTGTATATTTAAATGTTAGCTAATAACGGAATTCCATTGGGATGCAAAACGTTCTACACCACCAACACTTTCTTATCTGCGTACGAGGCGAAGCTTCAGTCATTTTTCTGACGCTAATATCATCGTATCCTATGCATACTATTTCAACCTTATTAAATCAAGTGTTACTATAACTAATTGATTATATAACCAATAAATTTATACATTCTTTGAGCACCTATCTACATACTGTAACTAAATTTATGCAGTTTAATGTGCGGGCTTGTATATGCAATTATATATTGTTAATCCAATTTGTCATTTACTAATTAGAGTATTATACCCATTACCTCATTGTTCGTTCTTATTATCTGCTCTCTTTCTGCCGTAAGAAAGATAATCGCAAATCACGCTCCGTAAAGGGCACGCAGAAAAGGCAACCTTCGGACAATTTTCACGTACCTAAAAATTAACTTGAACACAGATTAAGAAAATGAGAGCAGTACCAAATGAAATGTTAGTATGCGATACCAGTCTACATAGTTCGAATTGTGATATAAGTCAAAGCCAAAAATTAGACTAATTAGAGATGAACAAAATTCATAAAATAGTGCAGTATTATTTCCTCCAAGAATACAGTCAATTCTCCCATCAAAAGGACGGGGAAAAACCCTGTTTCTCCATTAAAAAAATAAACCCCTAAACTTTTCGTGTAATTGTTTTTTAGCTAAAATTTAGATTTAAAATTAACAAGAGTATCTCTGCCAGAAAGTTGGTGAGAAGAAATTTGTAAAGAAAGTGTTGAAGATAGATAAAAGCGAAAGCGCGAGTTAGGAGAGTACCATATTTTCGTCTTTTTAAACGTTTTTGTATATTCTTAAGGAATTAAGGAAATAATATAATATCGTCTAAGACGACTTAGATCTTTCACAATGATTCACATTTCCTTTCGTTCCCACTCCCAAATCCTGAAAATATCTTCAAGCACTGCCTTAAATAGCTTTTGGAAGATGCAATCTGTTTCACCAGGGTTTTGCGAGCAATTGGGACTTAAAATGAGATAGAAAATAAGAGAAAATGCAAAATTTATTATCATCATCGCCTCCAAATTCCTGGAGAAAATATAGATTAAACGCCCATTACGAGACAGGATACGAGGTCGATGGATTTGCAGACGAGTGCCATGGTGGCTTCACTACACCAACAGCCTTTATCTTGAATAGGCTCCTTTTACAATATGCGCCCAAACGAGATATAAGGATTTATAGCACTACATACACTATCAACCAACTTTTATGCCACAGATCTGAAGATGGTAGAGGCGAATATAAAATATGTTGACGTGGGTTCTTTGACAAGTTCAAAAGGCTTTCAACAAGGTTTAAAGAAATGGTCTGAAATATAAAATAATCAGATTTATTTAGATTAAACTTACCACCTTTGCTTACAAAGCTATTTTGTCACTACCTTCATATGGGAAGACATTATGAACACATATTTCAGTTAGTACCACAGGAGAATGCTTATGTCAAACCCTCTACAGTATCTACAAGAATGTCATGAGCCCCACCCCCTCATTAAATGAAACCATCACCGTTAATATCCTAAATCCAATACGCAAATGATGTCACGCATGATACGATCTCCATCAGCCACACACCAACAATAGCCAGAAAAACCGCGGCCGAAATAGAAAGTATGAAAAATTACCAACCCCAATGGGAAATTAGAACAAATAGGGCGAAATTAAGGTAGTCTCCATTGAAACGGGGAAAAATTCTGACATAATAGTAGAAGAGAAGTATCATAATGAACGCAATACTTTGGGCATCACACTTTAACCTTACCCAATTGTTTCAGATCCGTAACTGATTTAGGATAAATAAACCAAAAGCTAAAAAACAAAGGAGTGCTGTAATATTACAAACACTAGGAGAAAACTAGAGTCAGACAGGAAGAATTACAGCGGAAGAATAAAATTAAATCAATAAATCAAACTTTATTCAAACAGCCAAATCTGAATAATAACAGAATTGTAACAGTTAACGAAAATACAATTATCGTAGAAGGACAAGAGTGGTATAAAAAGGTAACTTCCGAAACAGATGCCCGTTGTCGGAAGAAACCCCGATCTAATATAGGTAAAATAGAAATCACACCAGGTTCTCGAATTTCATAAGAAATATAAATCTGCGACACTAAAAAATAACTAAGATTCAATAACACCATCGAATAACAGAGGCTTAGAAATGCAAGTAAGTCGAAATACTATAACAAAAGAACAGCATATGATATGGCCGGTCACCTGGCACACGTTTAAATCCCTATGGTCTTATTCCTTCTAGAGCTGAATCTTAGAATTCACAATCCTCTTCCTACCACTTTCGTCTATTCGTTTTGAGTTGATTACGACGTAAAGCCGTGAAGAATACAAAATTAAGCGAATGATCTACACTATGAAGCAAAGAAATCCCAATTTTAGTCGATACGGGAGCTTTTTTAAAACTGAAATCTCAACATATCACAAATAAGTAATCAACTGGCCGTTATTATTATAAGGAATCTCAGTGGCGTGAGAAAGTGCGTTGTAATATTAGGGAAGTCTGTCCATATTTAGTGATATTTTGCGGGGGTAATTTTGTGAGAATCGTTTAAGTGATGAAGGCTGATGATAGGGGTTGAGTTTGGTGATTCGCGAACAAAAGGATCCAAAGTTCGGGATGCTGGAGTTAAGACAACCTGCGACATCGAACACAAAGGAGAAGACTCTTTTCTAACTCCGAGCTTTCAAGCACACTTTTTAGTAAAAATTAGTTGGATTAATGGTGAGTGTGAGGCACGCAAGAGAAAACAATTCCACTGAATGGGAAGTCGTACAGAAAGTTTTCATGTCCCGTGAATATTCATTTGATGAACTTTTTGAGTACTGGAAGAATATTAGTTTCAAATTAGCAAAATACGGCTATTCTTCAAAGGAGCAAAACGGCTCGATTTGAAAATAACCCAATTTTAATGGAGACTTACTGTCCTGTACCTCTTCAGAAATATTATAAAGTTATTTTAGCAATAGTGTGATTGTTTGGATTTTCTTTGTTTAAGTTTGGTTAGGTTAATATTTGTATCTATGGCATTTTACAGAACTGATTCACTTATTACGATTGGTTATCGAACTAAAGCAAACCAAACCTAACCTAAAAATAAATGATTTTAATTTTCTACATATACTTTCCTAGTTCATATTTCGGGACTCCTATTCCCCTAATATGCGTAAAATGAGACATTTATTCCTCAAGTGGCTAAATTGGGTCCCCTATTTTGGGGTAAGATAGAGAGGTGAGGGACAAATTTGTAAATTAGAAAAAGAGAGAAATAGATCCCTGGAGATATGGTTAAGGTATCTGCACCCCTCAGCAAAGGTAGGAGCTGGGTGAGTGGGGGGGTGGACAACTCCAGTCACCTGTGTCATCATGTACGCAGCCAATCACACACAGCTCTTTTTTATACACAGAGTGATCCTGAAGTCTTGATCCAAACGTGGGATATTTATTGACTACAAAAATAATTTTTAAATACATAGTGATCTAACATGGCTTGGCTTACCTGAACCTTGCGCGAAACGGATGAGCCTCTTTTTAGCCACGAAAAGTTCCCGCTTGCTGACAGCGATTGTCGGTCTTATATTTAAGTGAATTGCAACATACTTATCAACAATGTTCAAAATGTTCACCCCTAATTTATAGTTTGGAATAGGGAATTGTAAAAAGGTTGGATTTTTTTTTAAAGAAAGTCAGCGAAATGCAGAATCCCGTTCGCAATTTCCCACTTCAAAATAGAGGAGTTGGAATTTACGTGATCATGCGAGAACTTGTCCTTTCTCACATCATTTCGAAAAGCAAATCAGGGGAGATTAAATTGAAAGCCTTCATTAACAAAGATTATGCGATTTTTATCTACCTTCCCAACCCCACCACACCCTACCCCCTTCGGTATGTGCCTTCAATTGACATTAAACTTTTTCCTTGGGAATCCATGGCAAATTTTATATGAGCTGACTTTGAGTTTTTACATTTCATTACATCTTAAGAAGGACTGAAATAATCTAAAAACAAAATAAATGTCCGTTAAGACCTAATCAAGCGCATTTGTTGAGCACTGAAAATCTTTGTTGTGTAGATTAGGACCCTTCTTTTATTGTTTTTAAAATTTTATATGATACATGAAAGAAAAGGATCAAGAGATCCGAGTAAAGGACAAATTATACAATGGTAATTAATGCTATATAATGCAGAGTAAAAACATACATGAGGTGTCAAGAAATAGGAGGAAGCGACGACATGGATAGGCCGGTCTGCCTCAAACGCCTCTGCCGGTGGCCCATGTAGGAAGCTCCTTATATGTATATCCTTTTGTGGAGGAGCGCACGTCGAGGCTAAATTAAGACCTTTTGTAGATAGAAGACATCGGATCCGCGATGTTATTTTCGGACCGAACATAAGAGATGTTCAGAGAAGAGGCCTTGCTAAATTTGAGGAGAGCCAACCAGGAGTCCGAGGAAAGGCGTAGTATGTAAAAGCTCCGGAGAGAGCTTTACTCTGTGCGTGTTGAAGATTGCTGGGAGGTTGTGGGAGGAAAGGCGACCCCTCGGTTGGAGGAGAAAAATCCAAAGGACCAGGGATTTCTTTAGGAAGATATCTCAAGGATTAAAGAGGTGAGCGAGAAGGGCCATGGAGGCGCCAAGGATACGATCCCTAGACATGACGGACCGCGTCGGAAAAAGTCCATGACTTGGTTCGAAGATAGGGTTTTCCTTTGAAACCACTTGTAGGTGACGAGAACACGAAGTGGGAAAAGATTTGCAGAGTTAGGCAAAAGCCTCTGAAGGACGCACAACTGACCCAGAATCAGGGAAGCCTGATCACTAGGGCGAAATCTATTGCGTTACGGGCATCACTGTACAAAGCACTAGTTAAAGCCATCTTTTTACACCTAAGGTTGATACGTATACCAAGATACACAAGCAGTCCATGGGGCTCTAAAGTGCACTTCTCTTCATTCAACTTACTAGGGCTACACCTTATTTCACTAATACACCCGTGGAGGGAAGCCCGGGGCCTTACCAGGAGGACATCGTCTAAGTAAGTGTAGGCGCGATATTCATGTTTCCTAGCCCAAGTGATGATCCGGCAAATCCCATGGGCATCCTAGTGAAGCTGAAACAACGATTTCGAATGACCATTCCAAACTTGTGCCGGGCCCATCGGTGGAGTAGAAGGCGGTAGAATCCGTGTTTTAGGTCCAGCTTACCTGTCATGTAACCAGGAGAAGCCTATTTCAGGACATGGGTCACGGAAGGAGGCTTGAATAGTTCCGATGCTCGACTTATGTTGTACGCAACCCTGACGCTGCCGTTTGGTTTAGTGACTACGAAGATGTGATGAGCTGATGTAATAGCTAAAGATTCCTTGATCATGCCGGCCTCCAGAAGTTGTTTCGCCAAACCCAGGGTATCCGAGAGCGAGCGAGTCCAGAATCTATATCCACGGCGGGGATAAACCTTAATGCCGTCCTACTGAAAATACATAATTTTATTATTTACCGGGATAACGCGGCTAAAATCGCTTGGAGGGACCACGTCTAGACGACCATCTTTGATGAATAAGACGCGTTGTGGAGCCAGTACATCACAATGATTATCTCCATTCGCTCATTGGTGTCATCGATGTCACCGATGTTGTTCAGATATATCTGATTGCCCGCGTTGTTGCCGTGATCTTCTTGTTGGTTTCCACGAAGCCCTGCCATAGGTTCACGGGGTATACTCATGACGTCATTAAGAATTTTGCACACCTCCGAAGGATGTCGTGACTAGCAGTCGAGTACAGAGTTCAGTAGAGTTTAGTAACAGACAGACGAGTAGAGTACATCAGACGAAACGGACCTCTTCTCAAGCTCTCCGATGAAGTTTATCACTGGCAAAGGCGGGAAAGAAAACGTGAACTTGCCGCACTTTTTCCCCACGGGGACTCTAGAAATCGAAGATAATTTACGGAGCCACACATAGCCGACCCATGTCTGGCTAATTCCCCCCGTGGCCCCCTTGTCGGGGCAAAGGATCGGAAATGAACTGAACTGCCATTCATCTAGTCTCGCTCCAACTATGTCGGTCTACTTTGATAGACATAATTGGAGACGTAAAGGAAAGCAGTTTGAGGATTAGCCCACTGTGGAACTCTACGGAAGCGACCACCCGGTTACGAGGCGATGCTGAAAGCTTTGGGGAAGAGTTTGCTCTAATCTCTAAGGGTAGTTTCCGGCCAGGACCACAGGGGGACATGCAACCGTCTCTGTGTAAGTTGGAAGCAGCATTGATAACCAAATCCCAGACGAAGCGGCACCCCCGAGCGGTGGTAGTTGACTCTATCACCACCCATCATTAAGTCTGCCACTTTTCACCCGTCTGAGGGGCCTCCCAAAGTTCGCCCACTATCATTCATCCATCCCATCCGGCAGTTTATGTTCATTGAAACTTGCTTGCAACGAGGATCGGGCAGCACTTAAAACCCTTCCAAAAAGAAGAATCGGACCCTACAGCAAGGGAAATACAGCAACGAACATCCAGAACCCACTTGAAGGAAACAGCAACCCAACCGCAATGGACGACCGAGAAGGAGCGAAGAGGGTTCCCCTTCGCATCCTCCCCGGCCGAGAGAAACCCTCCCGGGAACAGACGCTGAAGAGCATATATGCGGATATACGAGTGGTCCTCCTACGGCTTAAAGACCAGTACAATGGCTACGTGGCGCTCTGCAACACGGAGAAAGACCTCGATCTCCTTTTGAGTGAGGGCGCAGCCAAGAAACTCGGCAAAATAGGACTAGCCACCCGGACGCCGCCTGACGTCCAAACAAAGAGATCAGTCATATGCCGGCGTCTTGACCCATGGGGAGGCAAACATACAGCCCAAGAGATAAAAGAAGAGCTAGAAAGAGTGCAAGAATGGGCAAAATTCGAAGACGTAATAAAATTCAAGGCCCAGAATGGAGAGGATCACAGCCACGTCTTTAAAGTGATCTTCCGATCAACAGAGATCGCAAAGAAAGCCACCGAGCAAGGACTCCTAGCATTTTACACGAAAATCTCCCCCGACCAGATAGAAAGGGAAACGTTCGTTTCAGTGCGAATGTGCCTCACATGATACGCGCTAGACAAGCACGCAACCAAAGAATGTACCTTCAAAGGTAAAGTTTGCTCTGAATGCTCAAGGCAGGAACACAGTGGGATGAGTGCAGAAGCACAGAGAAAAAATGCCTGAACTGCAGAAATAGACATAGGACTCTGGCCATGTCATGCCCAGTAAAAAAAGCAACTTATTCGGAAGAAGAAAGCCGAAATCAACGCAGAGAAAGAAAGGAGAAAAAATACTACCTACGCTGCAGCAAAAGCTAACGTAAGCATCCCTGCACCCACCGCACATACCACAACGCTCAATATCGAGGGCACCATGAGGCCCGATTTAATACTGTGCATAATGCATGCACACTTTGTCAACATGGCGAGCCCAGGTTCTTATGCAACTGAACTTAACACCATGCTTGAGAAAAATGGACTAAAAAAATGTGGTTCCCGAAGAACCCACCCTAGAATGAGTTGTACAAAATGAATATGACTCCAAAGGAAACTACTAGCCAAATAGAAGAAGAAGAAGACAAAAGTGAAATGGATACCGAATCAGAGGATGAAAGCACAAAAGTGACCTAAGAAAGACAAAAATAAAAAATGACCACCCAACACTTCAACATCAAAATTTATGGATCTCATGCTTACCCCATTCCTAAGCAATACAAGCAGAAGAAAATGGTCGACGGACTAGTCAAGGGTAAATTTAGATGGGAATACGAAGCGGACGCGGACGAAACCGAAGTTCACAACGCACTGAAACAGGGCATGTTATTCATCGCTCCAGAACCATGCAGCAACATCTCATGCAGTGAATTCAAAGAGAAAAGAAATGGACGCACTCGATCCCCAGGCCGACCAGAAAAGGCAAAGTCAGATAGAGAACACAAGCAATCATAACAATAATGGACACGTTTCAACGTAAGCTTAAAATATTCACCTTGAATGTTAACGGCTGGAAAGAAAAACGCTTAATATACTCCAACATAGCAAGAAAGGATGATCCAAACCTAATCATCTTAACAGAACATGGTATATCCACAGATACAGAAATAATAAAAATCCCCAACTATAAATTCTTAACAACAAACCAACCACAGTCAAGATATGACGGAGTTGCCCTAGGCATTAAAAAAGGTATACACTTTACTGAAATAAAAGGGCTAGAGGAATCATTTTTAGCTGTGAAAATAAAAATTACAACAGGAGACCTGGTCATAGCCGGGGCCTACCAACCACCAAGACGCTCGTACCTACCGATACCCAATTTCATCAAGCTATTCCGCAGACAAGCCTCAACCTTTTTTAGCCGGAGACCTTAATGCAAGGTGCAGGGAAGCAGGGTACACTACCCATACAAACGGTACGGGAAAAACCGTACATCTCCTGATGCAAAGAGGCCTACTAAACAGAGAAGGACCTGACTTCCGTACGTATTTCACAGCCCGATCCTCGACTACCCCAGATATTATTTTATCTAATCAAAACTTCAATTTAAATCACCACACACAGCCAGGTCCCGCAACTCCCTCCGATCATTTAAGCATAATTACCACCATCTTAACTTCAACTATCCAAATAAAATATCACGGAAAAAAGCAACCAGCAAAACAAACTGGGATGGATTCAAACAATACTTAAACACAATAGAAATTGGATCCCTTAACAACCAAAGTAAAGAGGAAATAGATGCTCAACTAGAGTTAATCACCTGTAAAATCAGAGAGGCGGATAATTTACACACCCCAATAATAGAATACCGAACCATACCTGCACCTTGATGGACCCAAGAGATCCAAGATGAAATGGATGCATTTCAAAATGTAATAAATAAAATCAGGGTATCGGGGAATACGTTTGAAAGATACAAAAGCATTATCATAATTAGAATGAGGGTAGACACCCTAATCAAGGAAAATTCAGGCAGGCTCTGGGATAATATAATAGGCAAAATGGAGATAAAAAAGGATCCAAGGAAATTCTAGAGACAATTCAGGAAATTACTCGGATCACATCAAAAAGAAGAAATAAGCCTGAAAATTTAGAACAAGAAAGTAGAGCAAAATGAGGAATTACAAGAGCATTTCCGAACGCACTGGACGAAAGATTTTTCTATTTTACCTAAAGAAAATCAACATTTCGACCTAAACTATGAGGAAGAAATCTTACGTAGCCTGGCAACACAACGTGAACTCATTATACCGTTTAGAAACGTTGACGAACAAAGAGACAATCCCTTGGGGGGAGGAAAGCCATTTACTATGAATGAATACCTGACAGCATTAAAATCATTTAAACTAAAGGCTCCAGGGCAAAGTGGGATATCTAAAGCTCACTTAATTAATGCCTCAGATAATGTGCACGAATCGGTAGTGAAGATCTTCAATGCCTGCCTAAATATGGGATACTTTCCCCAAGCATTTAAAACGGCAATGATGATCTTCCTGCTGAAGCCGGGCAAACCGAAACATCAAGTCGAAAGCTTCCGTCCTATCTCGCTCCTGGAATTTCTAGGCAAAGTCCTAAAAAAGCTTCTTAACGAAAGGTTGATCAACCATCTTAAAAAAAACAACCTATACAACCCACAACAACACGGGTTCCGGAGCAAGCGAGGGACGGACACCGCGCTAGCAATCATTACTGAAAGAATTGCTACTGCCACAGCGCAAGGCAACAGAGTTGACATTGTGCTTCGTGATGTTACCCAAGCATTTGAGAAAGTGTGGTTGCCCGGCCTAAAAGCCAAAATCTGCGACCTTAACCTGGAAATAAACCTCTCCCAAATACTTTGCAGCTATCTAGATGAGAGGAAAGCGATATTGCAGATAAACGGCAGCCTCCCACAAGGAGGCCGCCTCTCACCTACGCTGTACACAGTGTATACCAGGGACCTTTTACATCCAACTGATGAAAGTCCGTTGTCCATACAATTAGCGGACGATATCACTCAGATGGTGACCAGCGACAGGAAAAACCCCAAGGACATCGCCCTAAGAACAGGTATAGAAATTTAAAACCTAAATGATTACGAGAAAAGGAATAAAATAAAAACTAACAAGGATAAGTTCAAACTAATTCCCATGAACAGAAGGAAAAAAGCTACTGTACGCGTAGATGAAGAGGCATATCCTTTCTCAACAGAAGGACTAAAATTAGCAACGACAGGCTATACAAGTCACCTACCACAAAAAATCATAGAAGCAAAATCTACCTTATCAGCACTATACAGATTCAGGCAACTTTCAACCAAGAATAAAAGAAAACTATACCTTGCCCTAGTTCAACCCAAGCTCCTATACCCAATTGTACCATTGAATACACTAAGTAACTCCCAAATCAAGAAGATCCAAAGGGTCCAAAATCGAGCCACTAGATTCATAAAAAACACAGGAAGACTAGACTACATACCAGCAGAAGAACTCTACCGCAGATCTAATATTGAACCCATAAATATAGTCATAGAAAAATGAGCAAAAAAACTGTGGGAAAAGATTAAAAATACGATTCCACAGAATATAATAAACCAAACCATCGTACAAGAAGACCAAATCCATCGTACGCATTATAAACAACGCTTCAACGGTATCCTGAGAAAAACGTTAATAAACGTCAACCCAATCTATAGGTAGTAAACCATAATGCAACATCTAGAAAGGACAACCGATTGCGACTACCAAGTATACGTTCTAAATGAGAATCCCGATTAAGAACTACTATAATTACATAATAGCATTAATAATAATTAAAAAAATAAATAAATAATAAAAAATAAATAAATAAATAAATAAACAAGTAAATAAAAAATAAAATAAAATAAAATAAAAATAAAAAACAATAAAATTATACAAACGCTCTACTGAGCAAAATAAAACAAAGGCTCCAATGCTTAAAATAATAATGTATCACAAAAATATAATAAAATTAAAAGAAACACGAAAGCGTTAGCCAAGCAACCTGGCACAAATCTCTATCATCTTCACATATCATCCTACACACATTAACACACACACAACACTTTAATTTCTATCTATCCTATCTCACTCTCTCTACACATTCTAACTTTATTTATCTTATCTTATCATATCTTATGTGGTGACGGAGAGCGCGGTGGCTGAGTGGGCGGTGGGATGTTGATAACTAATGGACCAGCCAATCCTGGCAGGGGAAAGGAGGTTATCATCTGAAGATTCCTAGTTGGTCGCTTGTCGATATGAAGCACGCCCAAGGACATAGTTGCCTCTTCAAAGTAATCGCGTGGGTCTCGAGCCTGTCACCGTGCGCTTGCCTGAGCACAGGCGCTGGAACCCGTGCGTTGAATTTCAATATTTTGTGGTCGTCAAGGTTGATGTCAATGACTTCGACGATACTGTGGACGAGATGACGAAAACCCTAAGGAATAGGGGGAGGGGGCGAAAGAGGATGCTTGACATCCTTCTCCATAGAAGCAAGGGAGGTGTCAAAAGTCGAGAAGCCGAATGCTGGAAGAGATGGGGGCGAGAACAAATGATCTCTGCTAGCCACCGGTGCAAAAAAAAGACACTTCACGATGAAAAAGAAGGCAAAGAAAGATACAGCGTCGAAGTCCAGTCTCCAAGACAGTAACGACGGGATTTGAAAGGGTGTCGCTGAAGAGATAAAGGCAAATTCCTCTGATGTTGAGGAGCGTGATCGGTTGTCCAAGCCCATGCGACGGCGAGTTCGGGCCCCGTAAAGGCGTTCTCCAAGGAACTCTTTCACTACGTCTGCGAGCACCCACCGGGCCCGCGCGAAGCCTTCCTGCATTTTGTGCCTCCGCCTCTATTACCCATCGCGGAATTCCAAGATCTATATCTTGGAGGGGGAGGGGGGGTCATGCCATCAGCGTGGTCAGTTTAGTGTTTGCTCACTTAAGACGATTCCAGTTGATATTGCCAACTGTTCAATGGCGTCTCTCAGGACAATCACCCACTTGTGCAGCCAGGCGTTGTGATAAAGTTGCAGGCGCTGGTGAAGCCAGAGGAACTCGTCCCTCGCTAAGCTGATGCGGAATATGAAAAGAGTTAAGAGTATCTGAATTTATGCTCGACTGCGCAATCCACACAATATCACTTTGAGAATTATAGCTTATTTGAGAAGTTAATTGGCACTGTTTTCTGTATCATACAGTGTTGGCACATTCCAGGACGATTTAAATTAGAATTACTATTTATATAGAGTGTTCCATAAAGGGCGCCGAATTTTTAGAAACCTCGTTATAATCTACAGATTACTAATGTTATGTCTCCCTTTCAGATATAGAAAACAATCTTGGCAATGTGTCCACCAGCACGGAATCTACATACATTTATGCGCACCTCGAATTTTCCGATAACTCTCTCACAGATGTGTGGCTCGATGCCTTCAGCCACACGCGTGATTTCAGCCTTTGGCTCAGGAATTGTGTATGGTTTGTTAGCGTATACCTTAGATTTCACATACCCCCATAAGAAGAAATCACAAGGGGTAAGATCGCAGGAGCTTGCTGGTCATTCCTAGTCACCATGCAAGGACAACACTCGTTGTGGAAACCTTTCGTGGATTAATAGAAGCATTTGGCGCGAAGTGTGGCAGGTCACTCTATCCTGCTGAAACAAGAGGTTGTCAATCACCGTATCTTCCAAGTTCAGCCATAAATGGATGGATATCATGACTTAGTAACGTTCTCCATTAATGGTAACTGCATTGCAATCATCATATTCATAGTACGAAGTGTTCGAACTGTTGCGTCGCACTTTCTCCGTTTTGGTAAAATGTCATCACGTGAGAACGCGCTGCTCAGTTGTAAACTGCTGCACGACGCACCGCACGCAATTATTCTGAAAAACAAACAAAGAAATATTAATCAGAGTGAAGAGTGATATAAAAAATGATTTTAAACGTGTCTTCAAACTTCATAACACCAAAGTGTTGCACAATTCAAATTCGGCGGTATTTATGGAACACCCTTTATTAATATCATCATTATTATCTTTATCAGCATTTAAAATGGGATAAGCTGTATCCTGATTTTCCCACATTGACCCGATGAGCTCTTCAAGGGCCTATAAGGGACCAACTCTAAGAAGATATAATCATGTTCGTGAAACTCGCTGCCACAATGAAGTTCCATGCCACATTGACGGAGGGCGTTAGGGAGGTATGGAAGAGTGGGCCATTGGTCTAGATCTTCGAGAAAATTTATTAGGATATTAATTAAGAGTGACGGGATAAATTCGTCATTTGAGATCACTAAAGAAAGATGGACATCAGCAGCTTAATTGTTTTGGTCTTTACTCAATATAAAAATAAAACCATGTTTGGGTCGAGACTTTCACAAGGTAATTAAAAATATATTAGTACTTGATAAACCCCCGATAATTTGAGTATGACTTTTTGGATCACCCTATAATTAAAAATATGTTTGTACTTAAAATATATAACCTATTTGGATCGATTCATTTGAATCATCCTTTATTAAAAAATATTTTGTAAGAAATAATCTTTTACTCTATAAACAACCCACGGGGTCTTTTACGCAAACTGTTAAATTAAGCCCGAACACCCTGTACTTGGGGTGGCAAAGAATCAAAACCTCGGTCAATTTCCCCCTATAAAACAAATGTCCTCCCTTTTAGATCACACGCTACTAACAATCTTCGAATAACGTCAACATATTTATGTACCAAATTGTAATTAAAGGTTAGTATTTTATATTTTTCCATAGTCTATAATTTAAAATCGGTAATTTTAAGATTCCAAAATTTAAGTTTACTTCGGGAAAACCATTCGTATTAAGATATTTTTCGGCCACAGATCAGCTACAATGTTTAATCACTGTCCACATTAATTTGAAAGATTTCCTGGACATATTTCGTTCGATAGAGGGGTAGGAAAGAAACTAGATATTATATGCACATTTATCTTCAAGTTTTTTAACTAAACAAAAGAAATCTGTAGATATAACCCCAAAACTAGAGACCGAAAACTAAAAAAATAAGCTTTTCGCAATATCAGATCCAAATTTAAGGGTAAACATTTAACACAATTTACATAATGTTCCCTAAACATTGTTAAAAACTGCCTTTAATTTTAAACTCAAGCTGAAATTGACGGATGAATCTAATGTATTAATATCTTATAACTGTATTTCGCTTTTCGAATGTTTATACGAGGAGCTCATAAGCATAAACATTACTAAACCAGCTTTGTTTATAAATCCAACCACCCATTTTTCGTTTATTAAGAAAGGCAAAATGAATATACATTATCGACCGCTATCCGAGAAGATTCTTCATTACTGATTCGTGGCGAAAAAACAGCTATTTAACATGTCTTCCTCTGACAAGCTAATGAAAAAAGTGTGAAAAAGATTCTATTTTTTATGTTCAAAGATTGAGTATATATATTTTGATATTAATGACGTTCGAACTTGAGCGAGAAGAAAGGATATTGAGCACTATGGAGGAGTTTATCTTGGAATTCTAAATTTGCCTCTATTAAGTATAGTGATTAGGTATAGAGTTGGCTGGCATATGTATCTTTTAGAGGTACATTCGAATATAATCTATCTGTTTCCGTCACTAACCCTTGATTTAAACTCTGAACTGAAACAAACGGTTGACAGACACGTAGCTATCCGGTTCAACAAAGGGTCATTATTTGCATAAAACCCTCGAAACGCTGGGTTTTTATCCCGATAATAACAAATACCAAATTTGCCCTTTAGACAATCATATTTTGTTCTCCTTTGTCCTTCAGTGACACGAATACTAAGCTTCAATGATCATTCACTTTTTTACCAGACTCAGTATTAACTAGTGTGTCACTCCATGACAATCACCGTTTGTATACGAACAAAACGGATTCGAGCCCTTTCCGGGCCCAAATTAATGCCTTAATCCATCCCGCTGTCGAATTATACAAAACCACAGGATCAACTGAACCCACGAGAACCGCCTGTCTTGGCAAACTGCAATAGTCGTTTTAAACAGAGGTAAATCATTGAAGACGTATATAATTTATCTTTAAAGTGGAAAAGGTAAAAGGACAATTCTGTTTTATTTTTTTTAAAAAGGTTGCAATTATGGTACGATACATAAATATGTAGGTCTTAAATCAACTCACGCATAAGTCACAAGAGCAATTTATAAAAATATGCCGAAATTATATATACATAATTATAATGTCCACAAACGAATTCAAAGAGGAGAAGAAAAAATTATTCTCATATTTGAAATTAATTTCAAGTTCGTTTAAATTAGGAGATGTTTTCTTAAAGTTATAGTTGCAAAATACGATCGAAACACAGCTTATAAAACAACACAAGTTTAAAATATTTTAGTAATAAAAGTAAATAGGTCGAGAAAAGATTTATTTAATTCGCATTTCAATAAAAGTAGATCCGACAAAGCATAAAGACATCACCGTATCAAAGGAAACAAACGGCTGAATCAACTGAGAATCCTTTTAATTTCGAGTGTCAAGAATTTATTATCTATTTAATAAAACGGGAAAAAAACCAACGAGGAAATCTCGAAAAAATACAAAGGTTACCAAAGAGGTAGTGAACCGAGAGAAACATAATTAGTCCCGACCATTTAAAAAAGAGTGCGTGGTTCGCCAGGAATGAAAGGCCCGCGCGATTCTCCTCACTAACCCGCATCCGCCCCGAGAGAAGAAAATGATATAACGAACGATGCATGGATATTGAGTGGTAAACAGAAAAGTAGTCTGATGAAATCAACGAGGGGGGTGGGGTCCGCCAATTAAGAAAATGAGAGGGTATCGACAGACACAGAAATAAAAGCCAAGTGAATAAGCATAATACAGACATCAATACCAAGCCTCGTTCGACATAAATCCTGGCGCTGAGGTAGCGCTATTTACAATCTTTTCGAAACAAGTTCATAAGAAGTAGCAGGACGGCTCACAATTACGAACGTGTTCGTAAAAAACCATAGGTAGTAAAAATATGAAAAGGTTTGTTGTATACAGAGCACATGTGCTTCCAAGTATAGTTTTTTCAAACAAAAGAATACAGAAACTAAAATACTGATTTATTCGTACGAACTTGTACGTACAAAAGCAAAAACCCAGAAGCACCAATTATTATTATTATTTCCTAGTTATGTGGGTGGGCGCACATTCTCAATTACCAGTCCTCTTAACTATATTAGTAGTTCTTTCACATTAATTCTTCTGCGGTTGGTAAAATCGTAATCGGTCATTTCTGCGGTCTGTGGAGAGCAAGGGCGAGAAATGAATCCCTGAGTCTCCATTTCCGACTGTCCCGGGACCCGGAGTTGAGTCCTCCGGGAAGCAAGTAACTTTGCTTTAGAAATTATCGCCGTAATGCGACATTAATACTTTTTAATTTTCTTCCGTTTTCATAGGAAACTCAAAAGCGACGTCAAAATTAAGGTGCGGTCAGCGAAGAGCTAAAATTCAGCACAGTCCGGATTAACTTATAACTCCCTGTTTGCCTAGTCTATACTTTTCAGTGTATACATACACCCACGCATATCCGAACATCCACCATACGCACGAGTATGGAAGAGGAGTAGAATAGAAAGAAACCTGTATATTTCGAAACTCTTTAGGAATTCCTCGAACAAGTGAGGGGTTTTAAGGATCTAAAGATACATTGGAAATTATGGTGGAGCAGATAAGTGAATTGTGAGTGTATGGCTAAGTGTAGGGTGTGTCAGAAAACTGCTTGGGAGTAGGTTGGTGCGAAGGTGAGTGTATGGAAGTGAGATTTTTGTATTGGAAGGTGAAGGAATGATATCGCGTGAGAGTCGTGCAAGTTGCAACTTGAGAATGATGGTTGGTGTAAGAAAGAAAGGAGATTATGTTGTGAATGTGGGGGCTGAGCGTGGCTTTGTCCTTGGTATAGCATAAATGGGTGGGTAGTTTAGGTGGCGTGAATGCGAGTCGATTACACTTTGTAGGAAAGTGGGGTTTGTTAAGGTCTTGAACTAATCCCCTTCCATTCTCACACCTACCATATATTTTCTTTGTATTTGGAAATCAAATTCTTTTAAACATTCTTTTTTAGCTTAAGGAAAACAAAACTTCTCATTCTGAGACAAAGTTAAGACAGTGGATGTAGTTGATTTGCCGCCCCGTGGCTCGAATCCCCGAGGAAAACGCGAGGCAGGCATCAGACGGGGCCTAAGAGCTGCAACACACATATACGCAAATGCGTACATATACAAATATTCATATATCATACATACATGTACTGTGCATGCAAAAACAAAAATACCTGCAACTACATACATATACAGTACATGCATATAGACACGTACATGTCAGTACATAGATATAAAGTATATACATACGTACAATTACATGCAAGTGCATACAAATGCAGTACGTGCATATAGACACGTACATGACAGTACATACATATAAAGTATTTGCTTACATACAGGTAGGCACATGCAAGTGCATACAAATGCAGTCCATGCATAAAGAAATCTACATGTCAGTACATACAAATAGAGTATTTGCATACACTTTATCCAAATGCATACAAATGCAGTATATGCATACATACACGTATATGCCAGTACATACATATACAGTAAATGTATACATACACATACATGCAGGTCCATAAAAATCCAATACGTGCATACAGACACGTACATGCCAGTGCATACATACATACACGTAAATACATATATAGTACGTATATCCAGACACGTACATGTCACTACATACATATACCATACAAGCAACTGCATACAGACACGTACATGCTAGTACATACATATACGTACATGAATAAATACACATATATACAAGTACATACATATGCATTATGTGTATACAGACACGTGCATGCAAGTACATCACGCAAGTGCATCCAAATGCAGTACGTGCATACAGACACGCACATGCCAGTACATACATATACCGTAGATGCAAGTGCATACAAACACGTATATGTATATACTGATGTACATACATATACAGTAGCTGCATACATACACATACATAAAAATATATACATATGCAGTACGTGCATACATACACGTTATGCCAGTACATACATATAGTGTACATGCATACATACACGTACATGCAAGTGCATAAGTATACAATTGCTCCCTTGCTTAATGTTTCCCATCGTTGCCGATGACGACGTCACTCCGGAGATACATGGATGATTTTGATGCTGTTTGGTTGATGATTATCGTCTTTGGTGAGATCGTTCAGGGCTGCGGAGTCCGCCAAGGTTGGCACAGCCTCTTCCACAGACATCACAGATTTGGAGTCCTTGTATTTGTTGGCGTCGTCTTGCGCGGCGGGCTATGGCAGCATTGTGGACAGGGTATTGCAAGAATGTGTGGATGAATGAGCAATGAATGGAGTGATAACTTGCACGATGTTGTTTAAGGTGGAAAGTAAGTGTGCATTCTTCAGTTCACCATCTTCACTTTCCCCTGCTGAGTTCAGTGACAATACGCCCATACAGCCACGTACATGCCAGTACATACATACGTAATTATAGATACATATTGAAAGCATTTTCAATACAATCTCTGCCGCAAGAGTGGGTCCCATGTAGCCTGTAACACCTGGAACCTGGAGGAGCGGTGCACCTTTCTGGCCCCAGTGACGACGGCAATCTCAAAATAGATTGAGTCTACCTGGGTTATAATCTTTATACTCATTTCCATTTTACCTTTTTTTCACAAACCTCTTCTCACCACTCCGTTAGCCATCGGGTGATTTCGCAGGCTAGTCACCGACCTGCTTTCGTCCATTCGTCTCTAGTTGGGGTCGGGAGTTTGGGGGGGGGCACCCCTACTTTATGGTTGCGGTTAGGGGTAGTGGGTTTTATCATGCCCGCATTCTTCCCCCATTTTCTCTTTTCAATATGTCAGGTGACATCGGGCAGAAAGTGTACCTTACCGGCTCCAATGCCTGCTGGTTGATCTGCAGCAAGTGTGCCTTCCACACATTTTCTCTTCCTCCAACTTAACCACATAATTTACAAATCTCGCTTACACACGATAGGGTGGAGATCCCATCGCTAGTTTCCTCTCCATCCCTTCATTTTCTCTCGTTTCCTCCCTTTTCATCCCTTCAAGTTCTTTTCCTTCTCCTTCACTATCTTTATTTTCACTCCTCTCATTTGATCTCCATGCGGAAAGAAGAATCACACTGTATCGAGCGCGGGGGACTTCCCGTGACATTCCCACCACCGGCCTCCTAGGGAGGAGAAAGGAGAGGAACTGATGGGAGGAGTGGGGGGGGGGGCAGTGATAGAGAGGAAAGGAGACGAAAGGAGCGGAATGAGAAGGAAGGGGATATGAAATGATAAGAAAGTAGGGGAACGCGAAGGGATGAAGCTGAAAGGAGACGAGAGCAAATGAGAGGAAAGGGGAGGCATGGAGAGGGAACGAGAGGAATGAAAATTAAACGATAGGGAAAGAGAGGAAAAGAAAGGGTAGGGGATTAAAGGATAGGAAACGAGAGGAATTGAAAGGAAATGAGAGGAGAAAAAAAAGCATTAAAGGATAGCAAAGGAGAGGAAGGGAGAGGATTTATTTACCTATCTAGATGTTTGAATTTTAACATTAAATTAATGGCCGACATGACCACCCTTCCTAAAATACAGCCCTGATCAATTGTTCCGGTCGCAAATATGGCTAAATGCGCGAATGAATTGTGTAGGAGCAGACGAGTGTCTGGCAGGCGATGTTTGGGATGCAGGGCCACACACTAGTTCAGATAATGCTCTGATAGGGGGGGGGGTTATAGATTTACGAAATGTAAAACCAGGGGAGCCCTTGTGGAGGTAGGTTTGCGTAATGAAATAGGTAATGTAGTGATGTTGGGAAAAGTGAAAATATGTGAAAGATGCAGAGCCCGAATAGTCTAAGCAATAGACTACTTGGTGCTAGGCGCGCAATTCTCCTTAAACCTTAAGGAATACAAGTGAAGAGAAAGAATAGAAATAGTGGAAAGTGTTAAAGGGGATAAAGATTACAGATTAAAACCTCGCCAACCATAGATATTAGGGACGGAAGGGTGGAACGTAGACCTCAGGTAGAAAGGGCGTTTACTTCACTGACCCAGGACGGGTAGCTCTCCCTTGGGCCACGGAGCCAATTCGCGTGTTATCCCTGTGAATGCATCTCTTCCTGCAATAAGCAGCTGGCTCTTGTACCCATAAGATTGCCAATGAGTGTTATTCTGATCTTTATTTAAAATTCATTGTCGATTCTGAGTACCTGGTCCACGATGAAAAAGGACCGGTGGGGTAATTAACCAACGGATACAGAAACAGTTTGGTGTGAATGTGAGAATGTCAGTACATGAAGTTAATTCAATCTTTAAGGTGTGGGAGAGCTTAGGTAGATAGTTCTCACGGTGGTTCAACACATCCCAAGGTGATTTAATACAACAACCGATAAACTCGTGTTGCTATGCAGTGTCATTTGGACAGTTACTGGCAGTAATTTGGACAGGCGGCTCTGGTTAATTTGTCATTTACTAGTCGTTCAGTTTGTTGGTTTTCTGCTTCTGTCCTTCACTTGGAAATTTGGTCAATTAGTTATCAAGTATTGATTCTAGTAAGTAATAATTTGAGGAGTTAGTTAAAAGTTTACGTGTCAGTTAATTTATTTGTGGCTATGGAGTACCTTTAGGACTTTCTACGAAGTCTGCCTCATGACTCGGTAATTTACGGTGGGTCATCGTGCACCTAGTAATTGTCACTCTATATTCTGTGAGAGTGAGTTCAAGACATATTAACTCTCTCTAACTTCTTTACGAACATTTTTTGCCAAACTTTTTTAATTCTGAGTGGTCGTTTCTTGCCTTATTTTTAAATAATATACTAACTGTAAATACTCATGGACTGATACGATCACTTTTAAATGCCAGCGCAAATTATTAATTTACAGAATCAATTCTTGGTAACTAACTAACCAAATTGCCAAGTTATGGAGATAAGCAGGCAACTAACACTCTTAGAAGACTATTAATTGACTAAGTAACTAGCTGACTGGCTAGATTGCTTAATAATTAAATGTCCAAATTAATAATTAACTCGCATGTTAGTTGGTAACTAATTAATTCACTGCAAAATAATGAATTAATCCAGTTACCCGAAATTAACGGACGCATATGACGATACCTAACATCCTTGCTAAATTATTAAAGGATGAACTAAATGGCAGATTTACTAATTAACTGACATATTAGCTGGTAACTTACACACTGGACAAATTATTAACTGAAGAACTATCTGACCAAATTCCCTTTTAACTTGCAAAATAGCTAGTAATTAACTAATTTACTGGTCAAATAATTAAGAATGAACTAACTAGCCAATTTACTAATTAACATTAAAATTGGCAGTGACTAAATTATTGAAAAAAATTCTAACGGATTGAGTACCTGGTAAAAATACTAATTAAATAACGCATTAGATGGTAACTAAAAACCTATTGGTTCTGTTATAATTAGTAAATAAACTAAAAAAATGACGAAATCACTAACGATAATTATCTGGTAACTAACTTACTGTAAAATGTACTAACTCCTTTACTAACTGGCCAAATTTCTAATTAATAGACGCATTAGCGGGTAACTAACACATCAATTTAATGGCTAAATTATTGACAGATGATCAGCTAATAAACTAAATACTTGAAAAAATACTAAGTAATTGACTCATTAGCTCGAATCTACCTATTATACCTGCCACATTATTAACATGAAATATATGGCCAATTTATAATTAAGAAACGCATTAGCTGGTAACTAAGGAACTAAAATAAATGAATAACAGACAACTAAGCTGGTAACTAATTAACTTACTGGCCAAATTAATAACTGATGGAAAAACTCACCAGATTACTAATTAATTGACTTATTAGTTAGTAAGTAATTACAAAACAAATTATTAACTTACGAAGTAAATAAGTGAGTAAATTATTAATTAACTGTCTCATTAGCCTGCAACTAACTAACTTGCTAGCCGAAATTATTAACTCATTAACTAACTAAAAAATACTAACTAGCCGAAGCTATAACTCGTAATTATTCCACTAATTACTTAACACATTAGTAACTGATGAAGTATCTTTACAATGTCTTAATTAAATGCATATCTAGCTGTGAGAAACCTAGATTACTAGTCAAACTTATTAACGAACTATATGTCCTTTTTAATTACTTGACTAATTTACTGGTAGTTAACGTACTGAACAAAAGATTAGGTGATTAATTCATTGACCAAACTAATAACTTAACGGCTACGTAGGAAGTAAATAATGAAACTATTCTAAATTATAAACTGATTAACTAACTGGCAAGATTAGTAATTAAATAACGCAGTCGCTATAAACTACTTAACTTATAGGCAAAAGTATTAGCTGAGTGACTAAGTGACTCGCTAAAATGCTAATTAACTGACGCATATTTAGTAAATTGTTAACAAAATGGGCAAAATTAATAAATGACTGGCGCATTAGCTAATATCTAACTATCTAACTGTGCAAATAATTATTAACTAAATAACAGGCGAACTGGTTATTACTCATTACTTGACACATGACCTTGTAAATAAATAAATTATTGTTAAATTATTAATTAATGGACTAACTATTGACCTAATTACTAATTAACTCTCTCAATATATTGTAATTAAGTAACTTAATGATCAATCTACTAACGAAATGTAATTAGCTAGTAACAAATTATGCTAAGCAAAAATTCTTAACTAATTTGCTAACTGGCACATTAGTATTTAACTAATACCTTTGTTGGTAACTAACTCACTAGCCAAATTATTTTCTGATCGAGTAACTAATTGGCCAATTTAGTAATTAACTGAAGCATTATCTAGTATCAAACTAACTTACGTGCCAATTTTAAAAAATAATAACCTGAACAAATTAGTAATTGATTGAAGCATTAGCTTGTAACTATTTAATGGATAATTTTCTAGCATTAGATTGTAACTACGTTAGCGGCCAAAATACAAAGGAATAATCTAACTTTATGGCCAAATTACTAATTAACTAATGCTTTAGCTGGACATAAGTAAGTAACCTACTGTCCAAGTTATTAATAGATTTACTACCTAACCTAATTAGTAATGAAATGACATATCATGGTCAATATCTGGGTTACTGCTCTACTTATTAACTGCTAATTTAACTCGTATAGCTCTTAACTAAGTAAATTACTCTCCAAAAATAAACTGATCACAAAATGGCCAAATTACTTATTAACTGACTCATTAGCTAATAAATAACTAAATTATTGAGCAGCAAATCAATTGATATACTATATGGACAAAATACTGATTAAATAGAGCATCAGCCCTCAGCTATTCATATCTAAATTATTAATTAATTAACTAACGGTTAATTTTAAGTAACTGACGCCTAATCTGCTAACTAAATTACTGGCCAAAGTCATAACTTAATAACCTACCAAATGAACCAATTAATAATAACACGCTGGGAACAAACATTATTTATCGCCAAATTACTAAATAACTAACTCTTTAGCTAGTACTCGTACCTAGTTAAGTTACTGATCCATTACACAGGCCTGCGTTTGAAAAGCATTTTTATGTTCCCCAGGATTTCTTTGTGGTTTCTTAATGAATCCAACTTCCTGAGCTCAAAAATGAATGTATATTTGTTCAATCAGGTCAGATTTTCTCAGTACAGCATACACCATTTTCATTGAGATTACCTCATTTTTCATGAATTTTTTTTCAGAAACCTTTCTCTATCTAATAATGCATTATTATTGTTAATCATAAAAACAGGAATAAACGCATGTAAACTATGATCCTTTTAATAAAACAAAAAATTAAAGAATGCAAAATAATAAAGAAAATAATTCTAATTTCCAAGAAAAGACCTTGACGATTTTCTTTTGTGTCTCTCATCACGCTTTAAACACCAAGAGTAGTCAGCAAGCATGTCTACGTCCCATTTACCCTGGTACCTGGATTCCATTATTTTTATGTCCTAGTGGAATCTTTTATCCTGTGCTTCACTGTAATCCTCGCAGTTGTCGGGAAAATAATCGAGATGGGACTGTAAAAAGTGTATCTTTATAGACATTCGAGCTCCCAAATGTTTGAGACTTGTTAGGAGCTGATTGACCAGGGCAACATATTCTGGGCTTCTTTTATTGCCCATAAAATTGTTAACTAGAGCTTTGAAAGCTTTCCAGGCATCTTTTTCTATCTCCATCATTGATGCCTCAAACTGCTGATCTGAGGTCCATCAAAAAATTCCCGCATGGAGCTTAGCGTCACTGATTTGTGGAAATTTTTGAAGAAGAAATTTAAAAGCTTGGCCTTCTTTATTAAGGGTTTTGACTTAATTTTTCATTATGCCAAGCTTTATATGCAGTGGAGGAAGCAGTTTTTGTTCTTTATTTCTGTACTAAGAAATGTTGTTTCTTTAGCGAGAAGATTACTTTTACGAAGACGTGAGCCAATAAGTTGTGCATTCTCCCTTGAAAGCCCCAGATTCCTGGTCAAGTCGTTTAACTGAACTTGAGTGAATGGTCTTGCGACCATATCATGTGTGGAAACCTGATAAGACTCAGATGTTTCATAATCTTGATCAACTTCCATATTAATCTCTTCATGGAGTTCTATATGTTCAGGGGTAGAAAGTATAGGAATTCCTGGACCATGGGGCAGGGGTTTGATGGCAAAAGGAACATCCGGATATGCCACACTATGTTTATTCTTCTTATTTATACCTGTGGAAAATATAATTGCATATTACATAAAGGAATTGATTTAGAGTTGCAGATAGTACATAAATGTTTAGTAAAAGATATGTTCATGCTGAAGTGAACTATGTTAGTTTTTTTAATTTTATGCTAATTCTATGCATAATAATGACATTCTCAGGAGGCAGTATAATACAGAAAGTTTAAATACCTGATACAATGCTCACTTTTAAGATTTTTCATGCAAAAATAGCAATTTGTAGTGTAGTCGTTGCCCTCTCTCCACACCATGGAAACACGAAAAGAGAGAGACTTCTGTTCGCCCTGACTCCAGCGTCTTAAACTTATGTAGCCTTCCTTGCAGCAGATATGTGGTGCAAATCTTTTATCTTAATCTCCTAGCCTTACTCCAAATTATGCTTGATACAAAGATTTAATTACAGGAGATATTGTACATTGCTGCTTGGAAAAAGTCACTTTGCCACAAACATAGCAAAATCTGTCGGAGCTATTCTTACATTTTCTGTTTATTTTTAACTCAACCACTATTATTATTATTATTCTTATTATTATAATGCTGAGCAATTCCTAACCTACAAAAATATAAACTTATTAACATAATTACTTAAAATGTACACAAAATTGACTGCGAATACAGCAGTGCAAAAACTATTGAAATTTTGATGTAATATAGGCCATGTATAAACTATAAAATTATTATCACTCCCTGTATAGCAAAACTGGACCTGATAGAGAAAAACAGATGCCAGATTCGGATTTAGGAGGTCAATTTTATTAAGAAACAAAACAGAAAACCTAAGGTACATTTTTGACGCAGACCAGTGTTATTAACAGTTACATAACAATTTAACTAGATTGCCTAATTAATTTAATAATTAGCTGATAACTATCTCACTAATTTAGTGTCCTAATTAAACTATGTGACAAAATTTCATTTTTGTTTGTTCCTGTGTTAAAAGTGTTATTTCCTAGTTGTTCGTAACTAAATTAAATGAAAAAAAAATCTATTTTCAACCCAAAACTTTGATTTGTAGGTGGAGCACTAAATTTCTAAATTTTGCCATTTGTTAAATAATACTAGGGTATTGTTAATTTCATGGAGGAAATCGAGAATATATAAAATGAAACTTCACAAAAGATTTTAGATTTAATGACAAATTTCGAGAATTATTTAGAATTTTATGAAGTTTCAAGAATGTTCCAGAACTAGCCAGAACACACCCTGGAAACTTCTAGAACGTTCTGTAATATTCTAGAATTTTACTTTAGAAATATTTAGACATAGATTCATATATCTGCTATCATTTCAGCTCTAGCTACCATAGTGAATACATCACACGGGAAATAGCATTAATGATCTGCAATCATTCTTCAGATGCATTTCTTCATATCTCGGGACAGTTGCATCTTTGAGAATGTGTGAATTTTTCAAAGGATACTTTTCCATGCTATTTGGGGACAAAGAAACTCCTGGGTACCTCATTTGACTTGTAAGCACTGCAAAAAACTTTGGTAGGTAAGGAAATTGTTTGTTGTGAAGATTAAAATATTTAATGTCACATTTATCTAAGCTATTCTGTTTGTTTGCAAACCAAAAGAGTAATAAAGTATATATTTTCAGTTTACATGAAGGTATGGAAGAAAATAAGAACCATTAAGTTTGCCATTGCCAGGATTTTGCGTGAACCCACTGACCACTCAAGCAATTGCTACTTATGCACGGTGGACCCTTCCAAAGGTCGAAGTGGCATAAATGAACTTGCTATTTACTATCCCGCTCTTCCATCTTCTATTGCACTAGTATTAAGCAATTCTGATCTTCTTGTACTTACCCCTCCAGAAAAGGAATAAGCCCATCTCAAAAGAGACCACCCCTTTGGGGGATAGTACGGGATAATGTTTTACAGGAGCTGCCAAGTGTAGGCCATGAATGGTATTTTGCAGTCTCCTTCTTTTCTTATGTTCTTATGTTCTTATTACAAACGCAAATCAAGGAAAACTGTTTTCTTCTAACTTTTTTACCTGTTTTTTTTATTTCTTGTGGAATCTATGCTATCAAAACTAAAGAGACCTCAATGACCTTGTCAGAGATCTTGGCGTGTCAAAGTCAAATGCTGAGCTTTTGATTTCCAGGTTCAAATATGGCGATTTTCTGAATGAAAATGTGCAAGAGACAAGTCAAAAGAAACGCCATAAAAACATTTATTGAGATGCTTTACTTATCATGGTGGGCTATGCTACTTCATTGATGTATCTGGTTGGTTTGATTCAATTGAGATTACATGTAATCAAAATAAGTGGGGGCTCTTCATTGATAGGTCGTTAAGAAGCATTAAAGCTGTACTCCTCTATAATTTGAATACGCATCCATCTCTACCCTTGGCTCATAAGTATATCTCATAGAGCACTAGATCAGTGTTAGGATCCTGCTACAAGCTTCAAATTATAAGGAGTAGGGCTGGGAAGTGATTGGAGACTTCAAAATGTTAGTATTTTTGATGGGTCTCAAGGGAGAGTTTGTCAAGTTTTTCTGTCATCTCTGTGGGACAATAGGGATAAAATAGAACATTACCACTAGAAGCACTGATCACAAAGGACTGAGTTCTCTGTTGGGGGTATAATGTCAAGCGTGAACACTTGATCCACCTAAATGGTGTTGTTCTCTTCATTGCATTTAAAACTGGTTTTCATGAAGCAGTTTGTTAGAGCTTTTAACAAAAAGCCTCCAGCCGTCAAATATTTTCAAAATTTCTCTTTTCAAACTCTCTGAGGCAAAGGGGAAAGCTGCTATCTTCGTAGGACCACAAATGGGGAAAATCATTGAGTATTTAGAATTCCATGAAAAGCTTCCTGATAAAGGAAAAAGAAGCCAGAAGAGTTTCTTTGCGATGTGTCAGGGCTTTTTTAGCAATCACGAGGCTGACAATTATGTGGAACAGGTTGCGAACTCAATGATAATCTATGGCGAATGTAGCGTAGGATGTCCCTGAAGGCGCAAATCCTTGATGCTCGTCTTGATAAGTTGAGTAAGAATATGGGAGAATACTTAGAGGAGAAAGGGGAGAGTTTCCATCAAAATATATTGAACTTTGAACATAGATACTAAGCAGTATATAATAAAAATTATGGGAGACTACCCCTTTGGGGGATAGTACGGGAGAATGTTTTACAGGAGCTGCCAAGTGTAGGCCATGAATGGTATTTTGCAGTCTCCTTCTTTTCTTATGTTCTTATGTTCTTATTACAAACGCAAATCAAGGAAAACTGTTTTCTTCTAACTTTTTTACCTGTTTTTTTTTTATTTCTTGTGGAAGTTTCAATAAAATTGTTTAAATTTAACTCTGTTTTTTTTTCTTTTACCTCTACAATGGATGAAAGCCCCCAAATTTGACTATTTTTAGTAAATATTTCATCATACAAGCCAGACCTGCCAAGTTAAAACCAACAATGTCTATTTTCTATTGTTTAACAATAAACATAGTTGGAAAATAACACTTACTGGCTATGAAAAAAATTGGGTTACATAGTGTTATTAAATAATTAACTAACTACCTTTCAAATTCATAATTAGGTAAAGCATGTTGGCCACTAACTAACTTAATAGCCTAAAATATATACAAATGTATGGAAGTGTAATTAAAAAAGAAATTAAATTAACACTTACGTTTTGGGAAACTAGAATACACTTTAAAAAAATTACCAGTAGAGATTTTAAACGAAATTGTTCAAGGGAAGTTACGCATCACAAGGCCTTGTAGAACACAAAATGAACATCCGAATGTTGCGCTCAGATTGGTTGGTGCAATCAAGTGACGTCACGTACCAAATAATGCTCGATTTCGTACACGAAATATTTATGTATTTTTAAAGAAGTTTATAAATTATACAATTAAACGATATAATAAAATTGCTATAAATATAGATATATACAATAGATACATAAATTAATTAATGAGAACAAATTTAAACCCTCTCCGTGTGGGATATATGAATGATATCATAATATAGCTTGGACACAAATGAACAGTGTCTTTATGCGTGTTCATTTGGCTTCACTGGTCTACTAATAACTGATTACCTAAGTAGCCGGCCATATGTGTAATAAACTGGAAACTAACCGGTCAAATTGCAAACTGCTGAATTAATTCGACAAATTACTAATTAACTTACGCATTAGCTGGTCACTAATTCACAGGCCAAATTTGTCGCTGACTAACTAAACGCAATATTATTTATTACCTGAAACAAATCGAGTAACTACCTATAGATAGGCCAAATAATTAACTGATAAACTAGCTAACTGAATTAGCAAAATACAAGTTAACTGAGTCCTAACTTAAGTAACTAATTTACTGGCTAAAATATTAATGAGGAAATAACTGGAGAATTACTACTTAACTGACCCATCAACTGGTTAAAAACCTACTGGTTAAAGTACAAAATGATAAAGTAAATGGCCAAATCATTAATTGGCAGGCGTAAGCTTGTAAGTAACTAACCCACTAGCCATGATTAACTCACTACTTCACTAATTGCCTAATTCAATAACACACTATCTGGTAACTAAATGAATTAGTGGCCAATTATTAAATGATTAACCAATCCACCAAATTACTAGCTGAGGGGGTAATTAACTGTTATCTATCTGACTGGCCAAGTTATTAAATGAATAACTAACTACCACGCAAAATTACTAAATAATTACTTATTAGCTTTAACTAATTGACATACTATCCACATTATTAAAGGACTAACTAACTGGACAAATTATTGAATAATTAATGGAAGAATACTAAATGATAAACTAACATACTAAATTGTTAATTAACTCAAGCATGAATTGGTAACTGCCTAACATAATGGCAAAATAATTAACTGATTATCTAACTAACCTAATTAATAATTAACAGACTTGTTAGCTTGTAACTAATAAACTTTTAACCAAATTAATAACTAATGAACTAACTGGCACAATTACTAAATAACTCATGTATTAGATAGTGACACTAAAGTTACAGACCCAATTATTTAATGATGAAATAACTGAACAAGTTAATAATTAAATGGATCATCAGATGGCAATTAACTAACTTACCTGCCAAAATATTATCATTTAACTAACTTGGAATTAGTGCATAGGTAACTAACCTAAAGGCCAAATTATTAAATGAGTAATTAGCTAACTGGCCACATTCTAAATTAGCTGACATCAATTAGTAATTTAACTAACCTTTTGGTAAAATATTAACTGATGAAGTAACTTACCAAATTTTTAATTAACTAACTCATAGCTGGTAACTAACTTAATGAGTAAATTATTAAGTGATGAACTAATTGAAAAATTACTAATTAACTGCCCTAATAGCTGGCTAATAAATTACTGATTAAATGATTAAGTAAGTGGCCAAATTTATAACTGATCTAGTATCTGCTCAATTTCTAATTTTTGTGGCGAATCAGCTGGAAACAAATTTACTGGTCAAATATTTAATAAATATAATATACAATAGAAAAATTACCAATTAACAGGTCGCTAAAAAACTATCCATTTTATATAATGATTAAATAACTGCATACCATTTTCATAATTTTATAACTCATTGGGTGGTGACAATATATATTAGTAGCCACATTGTTAAATTATTAAGGAATCCACAAAATTATTAGCTAACTGACCAATTAGTTTGTAATTAACTTACAAACTGAATTATTAAATGATTTTTACTATAACCTGCCAAATTACTAATTAACAGACTCATTAGCTCGTAAATAGTTAAATTAATTGCAAAACTATTAACTGCTGAAATAACTAACTTGCCAACTTATTTAATACGTGTCAAAAAGCTGTGATTTAATTACAAGCTAAAAATAATAAATTATAAACTATCTGACCAAAAATATATCAAATTACCTGAATCATTAGGTAGTAAGTAAAAAACTTCGTAACCAAATAATTAGGGAATGAAAAACAGGCCAAATTATTAATTAACTTAGTCATTATGTGATAACTACCAAACTTATCAGTCCACATTACTAATTACCCGACTTACCAGCTGATAAAAACAAACCACCAAATTATTGAATAATGAACTATCTGCAGAAATTACTAATTAAATGGCTGTTTAGCTGGTAACTACCTAACTTTCTTATCAACATATGAAAGGCTTAAATAACTGTATATTTTTATTACCCTATCCATTAGCCAGTAACTACCTAATTCAGTGGGTAAATTACTAACTGATCAACTTACTAACTATCCACATTACTAATTAACTGACTCATTAGGTGGTAGCTAAATATCTCATTGGTCAAATATTTAACTATATATCTAACCAGAATGACACATTACTAAATTACTAAGTCATGGGCTGATAGGTAAATAACTTACTGGACAAATTATTAACTGATGAAATAAATGCCAAATTAACTGAATAACTTATAAATTATTGATTAATTTAGTAATTAACAGGCCTGATTACTAATCAAATGACGCAGTTCAATGTAACTAACTTATTTATGGTCTTAATCTTTAATAAATTTACTAAGTAACCGAATATTTTACAAAATAACTCAGTCATTACCTGGAAACTAAGTAATTACTGCTTAAATTATTAACTGATGTACGAAATTACCAAACAATTTACTAAATAGCTGACTCATTATCTCTTACATATCTTGCTAGCTAAATTATTAATTTTTAAATAGCTAGTCGAATTAATATTGTACTAAAGAATTAGTTAGTAACTAACTGCCAAAATTATTCCCTAATTTGGAAGTTACTATATAAGCAACGCAATATTTTTTAAGTAACACACTTACTGGCTAAATTATTAAGTAATTAACAGGCCAAATCACTAAGTAACCTGCTGATTAGTTGTCACAAATTAATATATCGCCATATTATTAAGTTACCAGCTAAATACTCAAATGGTTAATTAATGAATGCATTCGCTCTGACTCAACTTAGTTAAATACTTCGACAATTATACTAATTAATTATAATATTCAATGTTTATTTCCGTATAAACGTGCAAAATTATGAACTTTCGTCTAAGTAACTAGGCACATTACTAATAAACTGAATTATAAGCTGTAACTAATTTTCAAATTATAAACTGATGAACTAATTCGCCAAATTTTCAATTAATTGACGCATTAGATATGACACTAAATCTCTGTCAAATTAGTATGATTAACTGAGGGATCAACTGGTAAATATCTAACCTATTGTCCAAAATACTAACTATTGGACTAACCGACCAAATTACTAGTTAACTGACTCATAGCTGGTAAATAACTAACTTACAAGCCAAAATATTAATTGATCAAATAATTTTGCAAAGTTATTAATAACTAAGACATTATTTATTAACTACCTAAATTAATAGCCAAATTATTAAATGATCAAGTATCTGCTCAATTTATGATTAGCCGACTGATCGTTTTGGATCTAAATAATTATTAGCTAATGAACTAACTTGCAAAAATAGTAATTTACATTAGGCGATAACTATCTAAGTTAATGGGATTAATCATTATCCGATAACTAACTAGCCAATTTATCTATTGTTAACTAATTTGTCAAGTATCTAATTCATTGAAGCATTAAGTGGTAACTAACTAACTAACATATTGGGAAAATTATTAATTGATTAAATACCTGACTAAAAAAATTACTTATTAGCTACGCCCACAGCGAGACGAAGAGGTCAGGGAGGCGCGGAGCCAGCCGCATGCGATGGACCAGCCTTTCACGCTTGAGGAGCTGGCCAGGGCGAAGCGTGGGCGTGACACAGTGGTGGGAGCCAACGGAGTGCAGGACTCCATGCTGGCGCACGCTGGGCCCGCCGGGGACGCCGCGATGCTAGCACTTCTGAACATCTCGTGGTTGGCAGGTTATGTGCCGCCCTCCTGGAAGGACGCCGACATCCTGCCCATCCTCAAGCCGAAGGATCACACCACATTTAGGCCAATCTCCCTCCTGAGCTGCCCTGGAAAAACAGCGGAGAGGATGGTGCATAGTCGCCTACAGTAGAGCATGGGGAGCCTTCACCACCACGTGTTCGGCTACATCAGGGGGGTGAGCACGGCGGACTGCCTCCTGGCTTACACCAACAACCAGCCCACCATCGTAGTCTTCCTTGACCTCGAGAAGGCTTTCAAGCTGGCGAGCCCCCGCACCATACTAGCCGCCTTTGTGAGGAAGGGCATCCGAGGGACAGTGCTGGGATGGCTCCAGGACTAACTTCGCCAGCGCTGAGCGCGTGTAAAGTTCCAGGGTCACAATTCTCCCTACCTTACCTTCGACAACGGGACGCCCCAGGGCGGCATCCTCAGCCCGTTTCTCTTTAACGTGCTGATGGAGCAGCTGGTGGCGCTCCCCTATCGGGAAGGAACTATCCTCCTCAGCTTAGCCAAAGACCTGGCCCTGGTCGTCACCGGGCGCAGCGACAAGCTCGCGCGGGCCCAAGAAGCGCTGCACCTCATGACTGCCAAGTGCGAAGAGCTGGGGCTCAAGATCTCGGCAAAGAAGTCCCAGGTCATGGCCATCAAGACTTCTACACCTGCTGGCCAACAGCTACACGTCCAAGGAGTCGGGCTGGCCTGAACCAACTCCTACCAGTACCTCAGAGTGTGGGTGGACAGGCGGCTGTCCTTCACGCAGCATGTCACGCACCTGAGGGAGCGGACGCAGGCCCGGCTGAATGTGATGAGGGCCATGACGCGGCCGAGCGCTGGTGCAACCTTCCCCGTCCTTCGCCTCTACTACCTGTAGGCAGTGCGCTCCCTAGTGGACTACAGTGCACGGGTCCTTGTAGCGCTATCCCGGCAGCAGCAACAGCGCCTGGAGGTGAAACAAAACACCGCCATGAGGACCATGTTGTGGATACCGAGGTGGTGCAGTGCCTGTGTCATGCAAAGCGAGGCCAGCCTAGTGCCCCTCATCGCCAGGGTGGATTGCATTGTGGCCTGTCGGGTGTCCAGAGTGCTCCAGCGCAACGTGGAGGGTGTTGCGCAGAGGAGAATCTGGAAGGCCTTGGCGCAAAGCATCGAGTGCCTGCGTAACAACAGGTGGCTCATAAACGTCAGCTTAACAACCATCACCCTCAACCAGGCAGGGAACTGGCTGTGGCACGACCCAGACACCCCCAACATCGCCTACATTCCTCCACCACCATGGGAGCCCCCCACCGCCGCCTTTACCTCCACACAGCTGCCCACCAGCAAAGCGAACTGCCTCCCTGAGGAGCTGCGCAAGCACGCCCTTAGGGCCATCTCGGAGGTCACGGAGCCAGGCAGCGCAGTCTACTTCACCAACGGCTCCGTCGACCCCGACAGCGGGAGGTCAGGCACCGCCTTCGTCACGAGCGGCTTGATGCAGGCATATAGGACATCAGACCACTGCTCTACCCTCCAGACCAAGCTGGTAGCAATCCTGCACGCCCTCCAGCATGCTCTGCTCCACCGGGAGGCAACTGTGGTGATACACACGGACTCTTGGTCGGCACTGGAGGTGCTGCAGCACTCCCACGCCCACGCCCACACCAGGGACAACATCCAACTCACCAACACTCTCCTGTGCACCCTGCAGGTCATGGCAGCTCAGGGCAGGCGTGTCGTGCTTCACTGGATTCCCAGTCACGTTGGCGTGCACGACAACGATGCTGCCGAGGAGGCTGCCAAGCGAGCCGCCCACGGCCCCACCATCACCTGGACCGTGCGCCCCAGCCTGCAGCAGCTCAAGGTGCAGGCCAAACGCAGGGCCGCCCACAACGCCCACCAGCAGCACCAAGAATGGGAAGCAACTAAGAGGTAAGTGGTGGGGTATGCTGCAGCCACAGCCTATCGCCCACTGAACACATCCTTCCAGCAGCCCAGAGCGAACGGCGTGCTGCTACAGCGTGTGAGGCTGGGCTACTCCACGCAGGAAGAGCTGCACGCCGACTTTGTGGCAGGGAGGTGCGAACACTGCGGCGGCCGCTCCCGGCGCCCACTGGTGCACTACCTCCTCTCTTGCCCAGCCACCGCCCGACTCAGGCCAGAGCCAGCACCAGCCCCTCACCCTGTAAGAGGCGCCCTACTGAGGGCGCGAGAGGCAAGAGCCGCCCAGGTGGCCCGCCACACCCCCAAAAACGAGCTGCTGGAGGTGCTGAGAACAGCACCCCCTCCACGCTGATCGCCGCCCGCGCCCAGCAGGGCGACGGGTGGTGAGGATCGCCGCCACCCACTTGCAGCAGACAAAACACGCGTGGGACCCTCCGCCGCGTCTTATTGCACACCAACACTGGCGAGCTGCCCGCTTTGTGTAATGTGCACGCTTATATTATATCTATCTATATATTATTATATCATATTATTATTGTATTTGTATTAGATTATGTATAAAAGTACGCTATTGCACAATAAACCTATACAAACAAAAAATAAAATTACTTATTAACATATACTGTAGCTAGTGAATACCTAACTTCATGTATCAATTACTTAATGATGAACTAACTAATAAAATACTAATTAACATACTCGTAACTAATTTACTGGCCAAATTATTGCCTGCCTAATTCTGACTAACTCGACAAATTACTCATCAACTGACACATTAGCAAGTTATTAACATATTACTGGATAAAGTTTTAATTTTTCAACTAATTAACGTGCCAAATTACTATTAGTCTGTAGCATAACTGGAAAATACCAAACTACTGGCCATTTTAGCTGATTACCTACAGTACTAATTAATTAACTTTTTAGCTTGTAGCTAAGTAACCTACTTGTCAAATTGCTAAATGATTAACTAACTAGCCGAATTTCTAATCAATGACCCATTAACTGGTAACTTATAAGCTTACTGAACATGTTTAACTGATGTACTTATTAAATGGCCAAATTGCCAATTAACTGATTCATTGGCTCGCAAATAATTAACTTACTGACCAAATTATTAACTGACTAGCTTGCCAAATTACTAATTAATTGTCGCATTAATTGACAAATTAGTAACAGACCAACAGATTGGCTAAATTTCTAATTAATGACTCATTAGCTGGTAACTAACCTAACTTACTTTCCAAATTCTATACAAATTAACCAATTTGTCAAATTACTAGTGGGCTGAAGCATTAGTTAGTAACTAACTTATTGGCCGAATTATTAACTAATTGGTGAAATTTATAATTAACAGACGTATTAGCTGTTAGTCTACTAACCTATTAGCCAAATTATTAAATAATTAGGTAACTGACAAGATTGCTAATTTATTGACGCATAAGCAGTTAGCTAATGAAGTGTCCAAATTCTTAACTATCACCTCTCTCTAACTTGCTGACTGGCCAAATTACCTTTACTTAATTCATGTCACCTTCAGTTATCAAACCCGGAGACGGTGACGAAAATTGAAAAGAGGAATTTCTGTCAATTCCATTGACTTATTTTCAAGGGCAGCCTGGATGAACCCTGAAGGTCAGAGCGAAATCCGAAGGTCAGCTGGGGCAAAGAAGGGTTCGCTTCCAACAAAGGAAAGATTTTGATATCATTTACTCATCTTCGACCGCAGCAATTAGTGAGGGCGGCAGTCCGAGAAAAGTAGTGGGATCGCCATCCTGGTGTTGTTTTTTTTTGTTGTTACTTACAACATAAATGGAAAACAACGTGGGCATAACCATTTAAAAGATTGTAAGGAAGAGATCTATAAAGTGTTAGGAAGGAAAAATTTGCGGGCGATATATATTCGCCGATTTACCTACGGGTGGTACCGCCTAAAAGGCAGGGAAGGCACGTAATAATAGAGATGTTAGGGCAACATGCTTACACTACACCCCCTAACACTTCCTTGCAGGTTGTCCTTCTCAAAAGAACTCTTAGTCTTTCAAAAGGGGGAAAATAGCGAGGGCTCAGACAGAAAGAGATTTGGTAGAGAGAGAGAGAAGTGGTGCACTTAGAAGGAAAATGCCTGGTAAAAAGGAAAGTGGTGCAGTTAGAATGAAGAATGTGCGGTAGAGAGGGAATTGGTGCAGTTAGAATGAAGAATGTGTGGTAGAGAGGGAATTGGTGCAGTTAGAAGGAAGAATGTGGGATTGAGAGAGAAGTAGAGCAGTTAGAAGGAAAAATGTTCTTTATAGAGGGAAGTGGTTCGGTTAGAAGGAAGAATGTGTGGTAATCAGGAAAGTGGCGCACTTAGAAGGAGAAATATGTGATAGAGAGGGAAGTGGTGCAGTTAAAAGGAAGAATGTGTGGCAGAGAGGAAAGTGTGTAGTTAGAAGTGAAAATGTCTAGTAGAGAGGAAAGGGAGGCAGTTAGAATGAAGAATGTGCGGTAGATAGGGAATTGGTGCAGTTAGAAGGAAGAATGTGCAATAGAGAGGGAAATGGTGCATTTAGAAGGAAGAATATGTGTGTGATACCTTAGAGGGAAAGGTAAAGTCTAGGTTGTGGGCATCTGTTCTTGAGACGCCTAAGCTCTCGGTACCGTGTATGAGACTTAACCTTGAGCATGGTTGAGGTAGTCCTGAACGGAACTAGCTCATCTCATAGGAGAAAGATTAAGTTCCCCTCATTATAGGACCTAACTTAACCATCCAATTACTTGTAGCCCCTGACGATGTCTCTGACATACCAACCTTACCCTAGCCTAGGCCCTAATTTATAGAAAATATCATAACAAATCCAACGCTCCTAACAAAAAGAATGGGTAAATTTATCTCATCGAAGTTTATTCGGTTTAAAAAGAAGTGAGAGGAGAGTAGATAGTAGGAAAAAACAAAGGAAGGAAAATGAAAAGAAACATTAACAGAATCCGAAAAAGGATCAGACATGACCCTCATTAACTAATCTTATGAGACCAAAAAACCTTAAGAAAGATTTATTAAAGACCCCAAGTTCTTCTTGTTCGTACCTTGAGGAGATCTAGGACACTTTATATCCGGACAAGTCATACCTGGATAATTCATATCTAAAACATCTGAGATACATCTCAAACTATGACAAAAATATATAACCTAACCTAACCTGACAAAAAAAAATAGTTTTCTGTACAAGAGAAAATACTTTAGAACCCATTCGGGATGTTTTTTCTATTAGGGTATATCTCGCACGAATCTAAGAATTTCGCTTTTAACCGAATCGTCAACTTATGGAATTGTCTTCCTTATAAAGTAATCGACTGCAACACCGTAGATTCATTCAAACGTCGTATAGATAGATACTTTGATTCTAATCTCCGACTAACAGCATTTTCTAGCGAATAACTAACTCTCTAGCCTTCAGATGACAGGTTCATCAAATTTCACCTATTTTCCATCTCCACTATCTCTCTTCGCCATAATCTTTATCTTAGGTCAACTAGTATGAATCACAAGGTCTATTGTGACCTGTTTATCTCTGCAATTCTATGTATAATTTTTCTGGGCACATCCTTCGAGTTCATTTAGTTCATGAACCAATTCTCCAAAGAGGAAAGTCCGAGATACATAATACTCGTAGGTTAGACGTCGGAAAATAAGGGCCAATTTGTGGTCGGAATTTTCCCGTCATTTTGACAAAAAATACATTCATTTATAATCCGAATTTTAATTATGCGCGAGAGATAAAATACATCGGCGTGATCCACCGTATATAAAGTCCCTTCAAAGAGAATCGGAAATTATAAGACTTGGGTACATTATCTTTTTTCCTGTTATTTACGTTATAGGAAAAGCTTTTGAATAAGAAATATTCGCTTAAATATTAAAACAGCCTTTGCTTGGATTTATTTGGGGCTCAAATTAAATTATTACGAGAAAACAACCCCCTGAGGGCTGTGGATGGGGAGAACAGGGAGGTGGAAAGGTAAAGCAATGGTTGGGTTCAATGAAAGAACAGATCGACGGAAGACCGGGAGATGAGGTACTATGATCCTGCTACTGTGAGAAAAGTTTAGGGAGAGGGGGTACCATGAACCTGGGACTTGGAGAAAGGTTTAGGGAGAAAACGTACTGTAAATGTGCTCCATTTACATAGGAAACATTAATAAATATTTGAAAAATTAAGTTATTTCTTATATCTATATTTAAAATATTCGTCTTTAAGTAAATATTAAATATACTCATTATATATGTGTTTATAAGTATATTTGTGTATAAGTATAGATACCTACTTCACTCTTACCTAAGAAGCCAGAGGAATTCAGTCCTCATAAAGCCATCGTTTAAATTTAAATTCAGCATTATTTAGGAGCAAGTCGTACGAGTTGACATCTTTTCGTTTCATTTCTCGCAAAATCATGTTCTCCCACCCCCACTGTTGAATAAGAAGCCCACTTAGATTGCAAGCTCCCTCCTTTGAAGGCACGTTCACTTGTAATAATTTAACCAACTCCTTCTTCCGGTCGCTCCAGCTCGCTAAGAGATCCCCTCCAACTTATGTTCTCCTCCGTTCTAAGAATCATACCAACGAATCCTGTCCGAACTTATTTTATCCCCAAGGGGCGATTGGCTCACATCTTAAGAAGAAACACGCCCTTGTACCACTCTAGTAAGTTTTAACTGGAATTTCCATTCCAAAGCCTTTTTAGGGCATGATCGGTAAAATAAAATTAAGAAAAGACACTTCTTTTGTAATAAAAAATGTAAAATTTTTTCGGCTCCATCTAGTTCTGGAAATTGCTATATTTATACCTAGGACAAAGTTCTAAACAGTAGAATAGCTTAAAATGTTCAAAAACTGACTACCTAATACTTAGGTATCGGACTTTTTGGAAGCTATTAAAACTTGTAAAAAAGGTTCAGATAAAATGATAATAAAACTTGGGAAAAGAACGCTCATGTTTGGTTTTTACCAATTGGTGGGAATCTCCTTAGTCAACTAAGAGTTCTTACTGCTTGACTGCCCCCCGGGACCACAATTAAGTGACGCTTCAAGAAGGCACCCTCAGATGTAGCTACCATTCCTACCTCCAGTAACCGGTACGCAAACCAGTGTTGAAACAGCATTTTAAAAATTAACGAAAAAATTAGGGGCCAATTTCCTTTGGCGACCAGCACTCCCACCCGTTTAACAGTAGCATGATAGTAGTAGTGTGAGAAAAGATGAGGGAGACAAAGTACGATGATACTAGTAGTTTTAAATGTTCAGGGAGACGAGGTACTATGATACTAGTACTGAGTAAATATTCGGAGAGACGAAATACGATGATACTAGTACTATGTGAAAAGGTCATGGAATTTAGGTACAATGATACTAGTACTAGATTAAAGCTCAGAGAGAGATATACGATGATATTAGTAGTAAAAAAAGGTTATAGAAGATGAGGTAGGATGATACTTTTTCTGAGAGAAAAATTCTTGAAGACCAGATACGGTGATCCTAGTACTATGAGAAAAATTTACGGACACGAGGTGCGAGGAAATTGGTATTATGAAAAAAATTCAGGAAGATGATGTACGATGATACTACTATGTGAAATGATATCAGATGGACGAGGTACTACTAAGGTACTAGTACTAAAATGATCAAAGAGATGATGAACGATGATCCTAGTATTCTGAAAAAAGTTTAGGGATACGAAGGTCGATGATACAATTACTGTGAAGAAAGTTCACGGAGACGTGGTAGGATCATACTAGCACTCTTAGAAAAGTTCAGGAAAACAACGTACTCTGACTCTAGTACTATGAAAAAAGGTTCACGTAGATGAATTACGATCAATCTAGCACTGTGATAAAAGTTTAGGGAGGCGAGATACAGTGATACTAGTAATGTGAGAATAGTTCAGGGAGGCGAGCTACGGTGATACTAGTACTGTGAGAAAAGTTCTTGGAGGCAAGGTATGATGATACTAATACTGTGTGAAAAGATTAGGGAGACAAGGTACTATGACCCTATTACTGTGGATAATAGTTCAGAGAGTCTAGTACCTGACTATCACGTTTTTGCTTTTTATAGTGTTTTTGTAATTAAACATTTGTTTCTTGCGGCCACCAACCAACGTCGACAAAACTACCTAAATAACAAAGCAGAGCATTTCTTTGGGCTACTCTTAAATAGAAATAAACAATAATATAGTCACGATCAGGTGTCTTTGGGCAGGTTTGCCATATTAGAGACCCATACTCCCTGTTGATAATTAAAAAATTCCAAAAACCCGAAGGGAGGGAACCAAAATTTGTACCGAAAAATGTGGCCATGCTATATGACCCAGAGAACAAAAGGAGGATACTTTTGGGAGGCTCCCGGGAGAAGCAACTCTCCTGGAGCTGCCTCTCTTCTTTAGAGCGGTGTTTGTGAATTTGAACATAGGAAGAAAGAGACGGATTGCGTATGACTTTATCTCCTATATTTTATGAGAATTCGAACCTTATTTCAGGGATCGTCAGTAGTGGTTCCCCGGGGTACCACTACTATCGTATTAGAAATTCAAAGTACGAATGTAAGGACTTCGTAATCAGGAACTCCGTTGGACATAAATTTATTTGTACCGATTGGATTTTCTGTATTATTCAGGGATGATTTAAGTAAATTATAAAGCATTCAGAGGAGTACTTCTACCTCCGCCAGGGACAGAAAATGTCCTATCACGAAATGTTAAAGAAAGTGACTAAAGGGACAAAGTTTTTGGGGGGAGATCATTGGTATGTATTCTTGGAGGACATTTCGATACCATTCTTTGTTCATTGCAGTAATTTGGGAAATAAATATGAGAGGGCCAATTTCCTTGGATAAGGAGTATGCACATACATGAATGGTACATGGATGTTTCCCTGTTGGAATGATTCAAGATTGATAGTAGCGTTCTTCTTTTTTTTTCTCCGGACAGTCGATCTTCCAGATGTCCAAAACAGTGAAAAGGGGTTTTGGCCATAGAGAATAACACTGCCTCTTTCTTCCATCCTCCAATCCTTGTACTTCCTGCTAAAAGATAGCCTGTTTTTCGTGAGCAGTGGCTTCTTTGTTTCCATCCTTGTCACGTGACCATTAGAAGTTCCACACTAGTAGTCATAGATTTGGAATTTGAGTTCGCACGAGGAGGTGGGCCTGACGCCAAGTGTATACCTTTGGTGTCACAAATCTTTATTTGGAGTACTAGCAAGGGGCTCATTAAACGTCTTGGTGGTCTGGAATAAGATTTTTACTGGCTCATCAGTCCTAATAGCAATATATGCACACAAGAGGCCACTTTGGTGCAAATCCATGATGACGGAGAGATTTCTTAGGAGTAGCCATTATTTTAGTTTCACCTCTATAGTGTTCAAGACGATAGATTCTGTGAGAATAGTTGTGTGCTGTCACTGAATCACGCTTATCACTATAATAACAATTAGGTGCTTGATTATGGTTAGTTGGTAGCTTTATTTTGTGCGAAGGTACATAAGCCTGATATGTGATTCGAAGATAACTTTCTTTTTCCGTAATTTAAGAAAATATACAGACAGCACAAGAGGAACAATGACAAATATGTACATAATAGATGCCGAAAATATAGTTTATACTTATATACCAAATACACGTTATAGATATTTGGATAATTATATTGTATCAATATCAATGCCTCCGCCAAACTTTTAAGTCATGCCTATACATGATAAAACAACAATTGTTATGCATAACTATAGCGAGTTCAAAATGCTGAGCATGTTCAACTCTTCGACAGAAATTGTCAATGATTTCTGCACAATAAATTACAAGTCTCGCAGTAATCTAGTAAATTGTCTTTGGATTTACAGCACATATTGAATTCATCAACACACCCAAGTATAAGCGATATGACTTCAAGTGAGCATCGTGTAGTATTTTTCTAGACGGATCAGAAAGCCAACGCTTAAATACGCTGAAGAAGTACATAAGAAAATCGGCAAAGGAGGTAAAGGTAAGGGTAAAATCTTTTTCCCTACGAAACGCCCCTGGATTTTTTACTTTTCCTTCTCCTGAGGGAGTAACTGGAAGAAGAATTATTTTTACTCGGGTTTTAAGCTAACAGTATGCGCGCCTACCTCCCCCCCTCCCCACTCAGCTGTCGAGCCGCACTAGCGACTGTGAACGCCTTTCATCGCCTAGTTTCAACTATGAACTTATGTGAAAGGGTCATAATTGGAGGCACCGGGGAAAGCAGGTTTGAGGATTAGCCCACTGTAGAACCTAGTGTCAGAGGCACCTGTACAAGAGGTAGAACTGCAACCTCCAGGGAAAACCCCAGGGGTCCAGCCAGGACCATAAAGGGAAGTACACCCGTCTCTATGTAAGCTGGACGCTGTTCTGATACACAAACCTGCGAGGGGCGGCACCCCCGGTTAGTGCTGGTTGATTCCACACTAACCAACAAAAAGTCCGCCAACAATCAAATCTCGTGAGGGCCCCCCCCAGGTTCATCCCCTCATCATCATCATCGCACTAAGGCAATTCACAGTTGCGAAAGCGGTGACACCACGGAGCGGAGGGGTCATTAACAAAAAAAAGGGACACTACTGTAAACCTAACCTAAGATTAAGAAGGAAGAAAGAATCAGCTATTCAGGAAACCCAACAAAGAGGAATACAGATAAGAAGACTCAGAGCTCCATGACCACAACCATGGAGCTCGCCAATACAACGAGGACTCCTCTTCGGACACTGCCTGGCCAAGAGAGACCAGGCAGAGACCCAGTCTTCGCATTGGTCTTTGGGACGCAAAATGTCTCACTCATAAGACTATTAGAAGTTGCAACGGGCTACATCGCAATTTGCGAGAAGGAAAGCGACGTCGAGGCGCTGACGAAAGAGGCCTCAATCGACGCCCTAAAGACTATAAATCTACAACCAAACATCCTGGCTCATTTTTGACCCACCGAAGCATTATATGCAGGAGGTTGGACCCATGGATTGGACATCACGGCAGCAGGAAATCGAGAAAGAAATTGAGGAATTATAGCTGAGCCAAAATCTCGGAGGTCGTAAAATTCAGAAACCGAAAAGAAAACAACGAATACAACCATGTATTTAAAGTTGTATTCGCTGAAACAGAAATGACAAGGAAGGCGAAGGAAGCAGGGCCTAGCTGTTCAACGCTAGGATAAGCAGCGATCAAATTGAAAGGGAAGATTACATCCCAGTTCAGATGTGCTTCCGCTGCTTTAAGATGGAGAGCCACACCAAAAAAGAATGCAAAGCAGAACAGGGGACATGCTCAAGGTGCGGCGAACTGCGCCATAACTGGAGGTTATGCAAGAGCCCCCAAGAAAGATGTGTCAACTGCAAGATGGGATACAGGGCCATGGCCATGGTATACCCATTAAAGAAAAATAATAAGGCAAAAGGCCAACGAAAAAAGAGAAGCCGAAGTTAAGAGAAAGAACACCACATACGCCCAGGTCGCGAAGGCAGCTCTAAACGAGTACGACGCGAAGAAGGTGTACCTTAACATTGACAGCGAAATGCCAATCAAAATATTGACCTGCATAATGTACGCGCACGCGCGAAACCTTATGAGGCCATGGAAATTCGAAGATGAACTAAATGCCATGCTGACGAAAAATGGGATAAGCTCCACGGTCTTCCCCTAAAACACAGCATCCGAGGACATCCTTCAAATGAAATATGCCCCGACGGTACCCCTAAAAACTCGAGATAAAGGCACACGAAAGACGACGAAGGAGAAGACTGACGCGCAATAACAAGCTAAAAGACAAGACCCACGTATCTTAGCCCAGAAAAAAAGACAACAAGAGCAAAAAAAAGGAACCAGAAGGAGACAACCACCGAGGCCGAATCGGACAGCTCAGAGGGCGAGAGGGAAACACCAAAAAAAAATAGAGAAAACCAAAGAAGAACATAAAGAAAAAAATGGACGGAAGCGATATCAATCTCAAGATATACGCCAGTGAAGATTCCCGGTTTCCGAGAAAAATAACATAAAAAAGTCTCCTAGAGTGAATCAGATCAGGCAGATACAAATGGGAGTTTGATGCCGACGTAGACTCAAAAAAGTTGGAAGACGCAGTAATACTTGGCGACATATAGCTCAACAAGGACTAGTGTAAAACTAGTACCCCGCAAGAGTACCAAAAAATACAGTGTGGAACAACAAGAAAGGACAAGAAGTAACCACTAGCAGACAGGACAACCGATCGACACAAACATGGAAAGGGCAAACAACAGACTAAGTATAATGACACTGAACGTAAACGGATGGACAGAAAAAAAACATAGTATGCAGTAACATATTTACGGAGACAGACCCAGACATCATTCTTATTAGTGAACATGGACTCGACACAAGAACGCAAAAAATTAAAATTCCAAATTACACGACCTTAGCAAAAAATTGCTCCCAGGAAAGGTATGGTGGGGTGGCGATTGCGATAAAGAGAGACCTTAAGTTCAAACACTTACCTGAGTTTGACGAATCCTTTATGGCGATTGCTATCCCGACTCTCGTAGGTGATCTTGTTGTAGCGGCGGGGTACCAACCTCCTAGGAGAAAGAACTTACCGATACACAACTTTAACACACTATGTGCGCACCAAAAAAAGTATTCTTCGGAGGTGACCTTAACGCAAACTTGGAGCAACTGGTTACAAAAAGACCAACGAAAGAAGAAGAAATCTGCAACTCTTACTGGACCGAGAAAGACTAGACATAATTGCACCTGACTTCCCGACATTTATAAACTCGCGGACGACGTCGAGGCCGGACGTTGTCATGACCAGCTTCAGCTTCCCTTTTAACCACCATAGCACTCCAGGACCACCCGTCTCGAGTGACCACATATCTATACTCACAACCATTTCCCTTGCGCCCATTCAGATCCTGGTGCAGAAAAGAAAGTCATTCGCTCGAGCCAACTAGGCGAGGTAACAGGAAATGTTGAGCGAATACCAGCCAGCAGATCTGAATGGAGCAATACTCGAAGAAATAGATGAAGTGCTGAATCTATTAACAACCTCGATCATCAGGGCAGATAGGGAGAGCGTCCCACAACATAATATAGGACGCTCCTCCAGCCAAGATGTACAGATGAGATGAGAAGTATAGCAAGGGAACATAGTAAACTCTATGACAGGTGGAGACGCGCGGAAACAAGCAGATATGTAGTGCACAGCCTTGAAGCCGAGCTAACACAAATAATCAGGGAAAAGCAGACAGAAATATGGGAACAATTAATCGACAACATTGATGACGAAGACAATCCCGACAAATTCTGGAGACAGATAAAGAGACTCAGAATTACAAATAAAAAGAAAAAAACAAGAATCAAGGAGGGCACGAATCATACATCAAGGAACCAAAATATCTCGAAGTACGGTTCAGGGAGCACTGGAAGGAACTATTCTCAATTACTCCAGAGGACAACGAAGACTTCGACTTAGAGTTCTAGATTGTAAATCTTCGGCTGAACCCATTCATTGAAAAGATCCTCTGTCATTATGTGATGGAAAGGAGAGCTCAGATACAGATTGAGGGCCACAAGGGACGGGAATTTAGTCTCGAGGCTGGTGTGCCGCAAGGTAGCTGCCTCAGCCCTCTGCTGTATAGTATCTACACGATCGATCTTCCATCACTAATCAAGGGTGACCCGATGTATCTGCAATTTGCAGATGACATCACGCAGATTGTACCGTGCACTTACAACAACGATCTAGTGCAAGCTGCAGAGACGGCGGCCGGCGGAGATCGAAAACAGACTCGTACGAGCGTAAATGGAAGATAAAGACGAACGTCCAAAAGTTCATCATTATCCCCATGAACCGCAGGATATACGACTAAATCTATGTTGGCGATCGAAACCTCCGCTACTCCCAGGAGGGCAAAGTGCTCAGGCTCAAAGTTACCGTTAGGGGTAAAAGTCTCACGTTACAGACCGGATCAACTTAGCAAAGATGGAACTGGTGAAACTGTACCGTTTCAGCAAACTGAGCAGGAGTGACTTAAGGAAACTCTACCTTTGCTACGTAAGACCAAAGCACATATACCCAGCGGTAATCACCCAGGCCTCAGGGATCATGACACTGAGATCTATGCAGAGGATACAGAATAAAGCCTCCTTGATTATTAACAATACAAGAAGACGGGAATGCATATCACAAATAACACTACACAGAAGAGCGAGACTACAATTAATCAACACCCTAATACAATCACAAGCAAAGAAGACATGGGACAAAATAGAAACCGAAATACTGCCGAATCTGGACCTGGACTTAGACATTGACATGGCAAGACTAAAACGGAAAATCTCACGACGGCCTAACTTTCCAAGTGGCAGGCAAACTGCTGCTGAGGAACTGACTGAACGATTTACATAGAATATCCGATATATACATTGTATGACCCAAAGTTCAAAAAGAAACAACCCTATAATTACGACAAAGCACCTGAAATTACTCCAACTTATGACCTAAATCCTTAATCTGTCTAATATTATTTTTGTTTTACTCAATTATGTTGCTAAAAGTTTATTTTTTTGTTCAAATAAGCAAATAAAATGTACTAATTCAGCCATGGAATATAAAGGTTTGAACGCTTCAAATATATATAATTATATGGATGGACATATACATGATGTATTGTCCTTTAACTGATAATAAACAAATCTTTATTTTTATTTTTATATAGGAATTCGTATAAATGTGCTAAAATTCAAAAGAATATGAACAAATTTGTATGAAAGCTTAAGGTTAGATTAAATATAAATGTTAAAATTTGTATGAAAGGTTAAAGTTCGATTAAACATAAATGTCAAAATATATATGCAAGTATAAAAGCTAGGAAAATTATTTAAAAACTCGTATGAAAGTTTAATGTAAAACCCATTATATGTTAAAAGTAAAGCTTAGAGTTAGAATGAGGTAAAATTAGGTATGAAAGTGTAAAAATTTGATATATTATGTAACAATTGGTATGAAAGTTTAAAGCTAGTTCAAATACATGTTAAAAAAAAAATTAAAAAAATAAAATAAAATAAAATGAAAAAAAGAAGGGAAAGAAAAGAAAGAGAATATATATATCTATATATATATATATATATATATATATATATATATATATATATATATATATATATATATATATATAAATATAAAAAGAATATATCAAAAAGTATGAATTGTTAAAATATTGAGATTCAAAAGAGAATAAATAAATAATAATAATAATGCACAAGATGCCCCAATCACCAGGGCAAAATATCAATGGTGTGTTTTCACCAAACTATCTCTCTCACTATATAAAAGATCTACAACTACTAAAACTGTAAACATCAGTATTTTTCTAATTGTTCAGACCCTGTGCAGGAATTCTCTGGACTAAGAGCGAAAGCAACTTTAACAGTATACTTGTTTTCGTCTTTACAGCCAGACCTTGATCCTACTGGTCTTAGGATTAGAAGATCTTGACATGAACCTGTTGATTCAAAACGTTTAATAAGGTTGGCCACCATATCTCTTTATATTTATCCATAAAATCTATCTTTAAATTGACGTGGTCTCGGTCTTGTTGCCTGGTTACAATAGAAACACGTTCTTACATTGTTAAGTGTTGGTTGCTCGACATTGTACAATAGGTGTTTCAAAATTGAACAAAGAAAGAGGTGTTAAGAACTATGGCCTCGTCAAACTGAATTGAAATTTTAGCCTAGCTTGGCTCCTTCTTTACCATATGACATCGTATCAACCGATAGCTTAGCTATCCAATATAACGTAATCATTCTAATTTTATTGAATTGTCTATAAAAATATCCAAATAAAACGCTGTCCGATTACTTCTGCGTCGTTCAATAATAGCAATCGTGGTAATTGTGAAGTTTAGCAGAATCCTTCAAGTTCACTCTAAGGCACAAAAAAAGTACAGAACAAAGATTAAACCAGCGTTAATTAATCTAAACGTGCTTTGTAATTTAATTCATGAAAAAAGGATAAGTTCATATTGCACATCTTACAGAGCTTTTTATTCCAAGTACAGGGTGCTTGGACTAAATTTTAAAGTTTGCATAATAGAAAAAAAACAGCAATATCTCATTCAAATATAAATATATTTTAAAATTTAAAAAAAATATCAACTAGATTATGGCTTCGTCAAGCGGTTTTCTTTGGCCCCGGCTGTCAGAATTTGTCTATTGCGCCTCTTTCACGAGTGATGACGAATGTCTTTATTCACGGCCAGGTTGACGATGTCAACCTTAACGCACACCTCTCTCGCCAAAACGCAGGTTCTTTTTGCCAGGTCTTCCATCCCCTTTTTCTGCAGTGGTTGGACGAATTCCGGCGTTTGGAGGCAGTCAGAATGCCTCTTGTGTCTCTTTCTGCTGGCCATAGCCTCGTATTCTCCGTTGCAGCTTGTCATGTGACGTCTTACAGCCTTCATAGTGTTTACAGAGTATTGAGCACCTGTCATAACGTAAGTATTTTGATACCGAACGCGAATAATAATGATGCAGATAAATCTTTTCCAATATTAAGGTAGCTTCCAGTCCTCCAGGGCAACTATAATTTTATTCTGTATTCTATCCAACGTCGTTGTCTGTTCACCGATACATCTTGTTAATTAAATAAAGAGTCATTAAAAATCGTCTAATTTAGTCTAAACACAATATATGTATATATATATATATATATATATATATATATATATATATATATATATATATATATATATATATATATATACATGAGTCGACCTCGTCTAGTGTTAATGGTAAAACCTATCTATCTATGACTGAAAATTCATGCTATTAGGTTCAATTCTAAGTTTGTACTCTCATACACGCATAATTTGTTGTGCGGCAAAGATTCAGCTGCATTACTCTCAGCTTGCGCTATGCTCTAACAATGATCGACTCATCCACTCGAAGATAGTTCCACCCAAACGAATAAAACATTTATAATATAGGAAAGATCTTCTCGCAAGCCACCTATTGTTACTGATGAAAAAAACAATGTGCTAACAGAAAATTGCGAAAAGAACATGAAAAACACATTCTTCTAGTAGTGAGAGTATCGTGTAATACTTGTTTCTTTTTCTTGTCCGCTAAATACAATTGTTCCTTTTGTGCCTATATGAATATATGTATATAATATTACTATTCGCAAATTTTACATACATTATACATTTTATTTTAAATGACATTTATATTTGAATAATTTGAAAAACGTTTCGCACGAAAGCGTTTCAGGAAACGCCATATATATATATATATATATATATATATATATATATATATATTCCCAAAAGATCAGAACGCCTGAATTCAAATCACAAAATCTTCCATAAACTTTGACAGAGAACTTCAAAGGTTTTCAAAATTAGTGAACGATAGGTATAGGTGCACGGCAGGTATAAACTACGCATGAGTAAATGTTATGTAAATTTAACTGAATAAAATGAAAGATATTAGAAGATAAGCAAATCATTAGAAAAATGAAGTGTCGAAAATAATCCGAACGGCAGCTGAAACAGATTTCTATTGGAATATAACGATTAAATTGTCAGTGGAAAACATTTTTACGCTATTAGTATTTAGTCTGGAGGCCTGTATTTTCGAGGATGCTCTCACATCTACCACAGGAAGGAACTAACTGTAGAAGACACTCTTTCACAGTAATCTTACTTCATTCATCTTAAGGAATTTCCCAGATTTATTGATTTTTTCTGATTTCTCGTTTTAGACCTTTCACTGAGTGTCTAATAAATAATAAGCAATTTCAATGGGATTCAGATCTGGACTCTGTGCAGACTAGTTCATATGTTCATAACAGTGATGCACTCGTCGTCCAAGAAAGTCTTTGACTAAACCGTAACGCAGGATGCGTTATCTTTCCATAAAAATTGCAAGTTCGACTTCGGAGGCTCGCAGATGAGGCAAAGCATACTGGTGCAGCAATTCCTTGAACACATGCTCATTCACTATGCCCCGTAAGCGGAGAAATGGCCCAGTGCCTCCTATCGATTTCATGCCTCAGCTCATGACACTTTGTCCGCCAAACTTCAAGCTCATTTTGGTGCCATTAACAGACGACCTTTCGCTTTCCCTGCGACGAACGAACCTCCCGGCATCAGACTTGAACAAATTGAACTTAGATTTATAACTGAAGTGGACTTAGCTCCGTTGATCATCCATCCATGTAACGTCCTCGGTATCGAATGCAAGACGTGCCGTCTTGTTCATTTAATTGATCAATGGCTTGACCGTGGGTGTGCGAGCGTAAAGATTATCCTTCTACAGCCGACGTGACACAGCCTTCCTGGAAATTATGATGGCCAATCTCTTACTAATATGTCCAAGCCGTCTTGAACTGTCCTTTTTCACAATTTGGAGAGTGGCTCGGTCTTCCATTTTTGAAGTATCCGTTGGCATACCGGCTGATGTAAAAGCTTCACATACATAAACCTGTTTAGTAATAGTTCAATAGAATATGTTCGCTTAGAATTTAAGAGTGCTTGACGGTCTCTGTAATAGCTCCAACTGAAAGATTACTTGATTTACAATCAGCTCTCGGAAAGAAAGGGGCGTGACAGTTTCCTTAGGCATGTTAACTGGACGGCAGTTGCAAGAGAATGACCGACCCTATTGGAAACTCTATTTTTTTCTAGTAAATTGCTTATCTGCTGATAAATTGCGTTTTATTCAGCCAAATTTGTACAACCTTTACATATACGTTCCTTTTACATGTTGAATATTCTACACTAATTTAAATAAAAATCTTAGATTTTCCCTAGCAAAAGTTTGGACAATTGTGTGTATAGAAATACAGGTGTTCTGATCTTTATAGATGCTCTGTGTATATGCGTCATTCTCTCCTTGCACTCGCAACTGTCTCGTTATCTTGGCTTCGTTCATCGAGCGAAATATTATCAGAAGAGTTAAAAAAGTTTTAATTGTTTAAAAATTTGAATGTATAATAATGAACATGAATAACTGGCTTGGTTTAGAATTAAACTTTTAAAAAAGTGTACAATCATCCTATTTATTAAAAGGGTTTTTCTGTTTCGGTTACTTAAATCAATAATTAGTAAAAAACTAGAATGGCTGAAGTAAATATTGCACAAGGAGTGTGGCTTAAAATTTGATGCGCTATAAGAGGGAAAGACTAGAAAGACACTAAGTCATTTTTTTAACAAAGAGTGGGCATACAATATAAATTGTTCAAAGGCCTTCTTTGACAATCTACTGCGGAACGGCCCCCCTATTCTACCTCTTATACGCATTTTGAGTCCCACCTCTGATTTTTTTCATTATTCAAGTAGACCAATCCTTTTAGCCTTAAAATTCATGGTACCACCTTTTGGGTAGTAGCCTTTTAACTTCCAACGCTATGACTTATGTAGTATAATGTGATTGGCACTGTTTAGATTTTATTTTCCCAGTTAATTTATAATTATTATTCCGAAACTTTGGGAATCTGGACCTGGAAAGATGTTGGTATATCTAATTATAATTTACTCAAAACGTGCTCTCTGATAAATCTCCACCCAAATGACCACAGGCTCACATTAAGCTTCTACTAATTATCCCCAAACATAGAAATCTCATTCTAATTTCGGTAACGCAAATTCAGACGGAGAAAGTTTCACCGGTTTCGAATTAAGATCAAGAAGAGCCAGTCTCAGGAATTACTCCTGATGTTGGCGTAGAGAGATTTTCAATGTCTTCCCCATTTCAACTAAGCAAATATTCTGCCCATTCGCCACTTTTTCCTTTCTATTTTCTAGTGCTCAAATTAAGTACGCTTTTGTGGTCCCTCCTTCCCCCACCTCTCGCCACATGTTTGCTCTTGCTTTTTATCGCAAATTAAATTTTCTAATTCATAATACCCCGAAACTTCACTTTTTTATCCCATAATCTCCCACTACTTCCTTGCACAGATTATCCTTCCAACATATCTCCTGTTCGTCCTGCCCTCTCTCACTGAGACTGGCCAATGCTCAGCCACTGTTGAGTGTGTTATAAAAATCTAAGCTAGAATTATTGGACTAATGTTCAATTAAGGGCTTCCGGAACCTTCTAACTGTGACAGCGAAGCCAAAAATGTCCTATAAATGTTTATTATTTTAAAAAAGTCTGAGAACATATTAATTATTGACAAAAATACTTGTTGGATCTAGGATTAATCGTTCGGAGTTGATGGTACTAGATAAAGAATAAATGTCTAGAAACTATGATAAAAATAGGCGAGAAAAAAGTAGCCTTAACAACAAGGCTCTACCATATTAATTATATGGAAAGCTGTCATTTTCGATGCCATGATGGGATGTTGTAGACTCAGGAACCAGGTTTACAAAACACGCAAGGAAAATAGATGCGAAGTCTAATATGTAAAAATAATTTAATATCGATGGATTTAAGGAAGGATCTTGTACCATAGGTAAATATATAAAGTAAAATTAAGAGGGTGGAAAATTCGCTCGTTTAACTCAATTTCGAAACTATTTGAGTCTTACGATGTGCCTCGTTGTTATTATCGTTTCAAACTACGATCGAAGAAAGACTAAAAGAGAATTTCTCGTTGATCGTTTATTTATTAAAAAATAAAGAAACACATTTTGGCAAAATACTTTTTTAAAAGAGATATATGGCCAGTTCAGTGGCAAAATATACTATTCTTAATAATAAGAAATTGTGATAATCGCTTTTTCATAGGAGAATTATAGCAATTTAAAAGATAACACTTTGCGAGTCTCATAGCTTACAAACTTGATATTGCATCAACCATGCCTGTGGTAGGCAGCTTATCTACGCCAAGCATATGACTATATTCAATAGACCACACTTTTACATTGTAGCGCCCAATTGCAAGGTGGAGTATAGCCAACGAGAAATCTCACAAATGGGCACCCCGTCGGCCTTATTGAAATCTTGAAATTATGCACACAAATTGAACATTAAAATAATATGCCATCTTGTAACAATTTACTAATGTAAAACTAGGCAAATACTTGTAAATAATTTTGAATCTCAATTTAATATGTATCAATGCAATGCAGCATATTTTGTCATGAGGCAAGTGAAATTATTGTGTTCCCACGCGAATATACAAACATACACACATTAGAGAAGAGATGCGAGCCGAAGGCCACAGAGATAACAGATGTACAAATGCAAATACTCTTATGCTGCACACGTGCCTACACTCAACATGTACATACCCTTTGAATCCACTCAACAGTGTTAGTAGAGAACACGCGCAGAGACATTTGACCCGATAGGCTCCGCCCCGCGTTTAGATTAAGAGACGGGAAGGCACGCCTCCTTAATTGACGTTAGTATAAATAGACAGACAGATTCTTATAATTATTTTTATTCTGATTAGTAAGCATAGTATCATTATTATTATTATTATTGTTATCACATTCAAGTTAACCACCTACAGTCAAATAGCCAGGTCGTCACAAGGCCAGCCTGCATAGTCCCAACAATCTGAGGCAGAAGAAGACTTACAAGAATCACTGAAAATTAACACTGATACTCAGCTAAAGACGTTGGCGCCCAAACGAACCACGAAAGATTCAACTATTCCACTTGCCCGAATTGAGGTAGCCCTAAACCAAGATTAAAGCCTACAAAAACGCCATTTTTCTTCCGAGTCCTTTCTCTGCTAAACAATAACCAGGTTACCATTTGAACCCAGGCTACAAGCGGATTACCCAAAATAACACTTTGGAGTCAGACTAAACTCGACTGTAAGACCGTCTTAGTTGCCTTAGCCCGAAATCCATAAACTGGTAACCCATCGTCACCCTCAAACTGGTAGCCATTCTATAACATCTCTAAAACAAATCCGTTAATGGCTCTTTAATCTTTCACTCTTGCCGTGACAGTACACAGAACTTTACACCCCACTAGTGTGGCGTTCTCTATGTTACACTTTTCAGTTAAACTGCTCTACTAATACCGCAGCTGTGAATATTATAGTTTAACTCCCCACCTTACTTTCTCACATCATTCTCCTCCCTCCCGAATAAGGACGAAGAATTACATAATTAAAACAAAGCAAATCTAAAGCCAAATTTTCTACCAATTGTTTTCTTCATCAGAAAAGTGGTAGAATATTTCATTTTTCACTGAGATTAGAACTCCTGACTTTGTATGCGAGAAACACGGCTATATATCACAAATCCACGATGAACCTATGATAAATCTATAACATTCTCCCTCCTCTAATAGAAATAAGGCTCGTCAAAAGGGGAATTTGAATGGATTAAACTTTATGCAACTCTTATGGGTGATTAGAGGTAAACAATTAAGAGCAGTTCAAGCTTTGGTTTCTGATACGAGAAGATAAACTTCGGTCCCTCTCCAAGATGGACTGGGTTTTGTTTTGGTATTGTTAAATGCAGCTTCATAAACAACCTTATCCATATAACCCAGTAAGATTACCTGCTTTTATTTGAAGATAGGGAGGGGAGATTTGCGCACCTATCTACTCACAAACCCTCACAAAGTATTCTTCTCGTCCTCTATACGAATATTTCGTACGCAATTTTCAGTTTTCAGTACTCCTCTATTACTAACCTTTTTTCTAAAACGTTCTTATAGAAATAATCTCGTTGATTTTTAATTGATTAAAAAAATACTTCAACTTACTACATTTCTTTATTTGTTTTCCCCATATGTTTACTCTTCCCCTTGAATCTGTCTACCCTTCATTCACAACTTTGCTTCAGGTGACCACCGTTTGGTTGTTTCTCCTCTCAAATAATTAACCAACCCTCCTTATGTCTCCATTACCCTCAACCTTTTAAAGAGTTAGTTCTATCTTTTATCCACACCTCCCCGCCACCTTTTTCGGCTTTTTAAGGTCGGGTAGAATTTGTCCTTTCACCTTCAAGTCTATTATTTAGGGAATATTACATGAAGAAGTAAAATGCGCAAATGTAACACCAATTTTCTAAAAGTCCTAACATCCAAGTTTGAAAATTTTCACCTCATCTCGCTTACTTCCAGGCCACATAGGAGCCTACTACAAGCCTTATCAAAGCCCCCTTCCCCCGTTTCACTGTTTAGCTAAATATAAACTCTGATGACTCTGTTCCTAGACTCTCCCACGGTCGTGCACGCGGACCTGTTGGTCTCTTCCTAAACCCCACATCCTGCAAAATAGTCCAGAGGGTTGCAGTCTGGGGAGTCTGAGTTAAAGAAATTGTTTGACAGCCAAGTCTGGGTCATCCTGCTTGTGTGGCATTTATTACATCAAATGATGTGTGCCTGATAAGAATCAAATTATGTCCTTGAGTTCAAAGTGCTACTTGCGGATGACCTTCCTCAAGTAGTGAATGTGAAGATGTACATAGAGAAGATTGAAAGCACGAGAGCATTAGGTGTGATTATGTGTAGAAACTGTGCGTATCGCGTGGATATGTCAGTTTTTTATGTTCCTGTGTGCAGGTGAAATAGATTATTTAAACAGAACCCAACGGGATTATCCCCATCAGGAAGTTGTAGTAAGGTGAATGTGATGGGGGAGGTCTATGTTGAGGAAGTACAATACCGAGTAACCGAAGGTAGAGGCTACTTGTGTCACTATGAGCTGGGATAATGAGTAAGTACCCTGAATTTGTGTGCTAGTGTATTTAGGTTTATATATGAGAGAAAATGAGAGATAGAGAACATAGGATGTTTATCAAACTTTGATACCGATTAATTAAAATAATTGGAAGAAACGCACTTAATATATGTGCATCTATTTGTTTGTCTATCTGTAAGTCTCTATTCCACTTCATTACATATTTATGCACATAAACCCTATTACCGCCCTGTCCTCCTTTTAATTGACGGCCAAAATAAGCAGGTTCAAAGAAATAGATAAGGGAACACGCGAGGGCGAAAGAAGGCCTAGAGACAAACGTGTTTGTTACCCCTCTCTTATTTTTCGGTTTATTCGCGTTCGTGTTAAAAGGAACACATGACACTAGTTATTTATTCATCACCCTGTTCTCACCATGGCACAGGGTATGTTCACAAACCCGCGGTTCAGATAGATCCCACCTTAATATTTAGGTCCCCAATGAAATAATGACACATTAGAAAAAGGGCAGGGTAAAACTAACAAACAAAGACCAGGGCAGATGCCCTCGTTGAATTGAGCTTTATTTTTTAAATAAATTTTAATGAGTTTTTATTTGATAGATTTCAGAAGGGTGATGGACTTTACATGATAGATTAAGGCTTTCATAATCCCTTTCAAACATACTTGACCCATATATAGGGTGGTTCAACAGTCGCGCGCTACCATAGGAAAGATTCGCAACAATGTCATTTAATGAATAAAAAGAGTTTTTTAAATAACAATTTTACTAAATAAATAAATAAAAAGTTAGCCAATTTTTAAGTAACAATCTCATTTAAAAAATCATTTGTTAAAAAGCAGCGCGACTTTTGGGTCGCCCTATATTTTGGGACAGAGATCCAGTGTCCACAGCGATGAGGAGGAAATTCAGGTGGTCAGACTTAATTCATCAATTGTATAAACAATGTTATTGGAAGTTCGGCAAAGAGAGAATGTAGGAGAGAGGAAAGGATTAAACGCGGACACGAATGAAAGGATTAAGTAAGATGTGCGAGTTCTTACGCAGTTTGAGGCTACCTGTCGTAAAAGACCACTAAGTCCGGATTAAGGTCCTTAACCGAGGAAGCAGCGCACACATTTTTCCCCCTGTAATGCGATTTTATGAATGCGGTCCACAAATTTGGGGGAAGCTGAAAAGTTAACTTTGACCACACAACTAAAGATTCACCTTGCGTTTTTCTTTGTAACATAAATATTATTTTTATTTGGAGGAACATCACAAAACCCCAATCGGTTGATTTTGTGTCTCCCTTACCCTTTAGGGGCCTCTTCAGTCCTTAGTGTAATTTGGGCAAAAAAAGGTATCAAATAAAATTGGCGTTTGTCCTGGCTTCTGGGTCGAAGGAGGTCAGCTGTAAAAATATGATTCGTGGCTAACCTGAGGCTCTTGGCTAGATCGTCAGAACCAGCTCTTTAGGCTCGTAAGGTAACCTCGTTTAATAATAATAATAGAAAAATTATTTCCTTGTAGCCCTATTCAAACTCATATGCCTTCTTAAAGCGCGTGTCTTCCGGCTAAAGAAAGGTTTAGGAGAAGAGTTGGGACTTCAATGAAAGGAGATGAGCGTAGAGCAGCAGGCAGATAATTAATTCCACACTCTACGAACAAATATCGAGAAAGCGCGATCACCCATGAAGCAGAGACAAACTACTACGCGGAAATAGTATTAGAGGTGGGAAGCCTGAGCGTAGGGGTCATAGGGGCTTGTATACTGTTAAGAAGGAATGCATTTGAGGAGGTATTGGTTAATTTAAGATGTTCTATGCAAGAAACAGGACAGTGAAGTTAATTCTGTATTGAATAAGGAGCCAGTGGTGTTTGCAAAAAGGGAGAGCTGCCCGAGAGAATTGTTCTCGGCGGCGAACAACACCAAGAGCTGCAATGATTTGAACCAGGTCGACGATGTCGAGTTGAGGTTTGTGATACAGCGCGAAGAAAGTTAGAGAAATCAAGAAAGAGTTTATGGTACCTCTTGTGATCAAACTTAAAGCGGATGCGGCTGAAATAAGGGAGAAAGCAGATAGAGGGTTTTCCAGACGTTAGCAGCATAGGCTACTAGATATAGATGTCTGTCAAAAAGCGATACTGAGATTAACAGTGTCAGATAAAGTGAGAAGGAAAGCGCCGAGATTAAAAAAAGCGAGCGATAGTTTTCCAGGTAGCCATATCTGAATAATGAAAGGGTACCTATCAGTGACCTCTCGGTTTTGTCATGAGTATGCTTCTAAAATGTTGTCTGAAGGTAATCATTGATGGGTTTGTAAGCGGCTACAAGATTTTTGGGAGGTTGAGAAGAAATAGAGATAGATTTGTCACTCATCAGCATAAAAGTGCAATGGTAAACCGATGCGAGCCATAACAATAGCGATGGAAAGGCGCGAGATAAGAAAACATATGTGGGACAAGAACCGATCGAGATAAGAAAACATATGTTTGACAAGAACCGATCGAGATAAGAAAACATATGTGGGACAAAAACTGATCGAGATAGGAAAACATATGTAGGACAAGAACCGATCGAGATAAGAAAACATATGTTTGACAAGAACCGATCGCTATAAGAAAACATATGTGGAACAAGAACTGATCGAGATAGGAAAACATATGTGGGACAAGAACTGATCGAGATAAGAAAACATATGTAAACAAGAACCAATCGAGATAAGAAAACATATGTGGGACAAGAACCGATCGAGATAAGAAAACATATGTGGGGCAAGAACCGATCGAGATAAGAAAACATATGTGGGACAAGAACCGATCGAGATAAGAAAATATATGTGGGACAAGAACCGATCGAGATAAGAAAACAGATGTGGACAAGAACTGATCGAGATAAGAAAACCTTATGTGGGACAAGAACAGATCCTTGTAGAACCCAAACACTCACTTTCGTCGGCCAAGATATGACATTCCCGATATGAATAGATGCGTACGAGATGAACAGAACGAGTTAGAAGGTGTTCCATAGACACCCAGGACTGACCTTGATTGTCAAAAAGAAAAGTGTAACTGAGAGTATCAAATGTGGGTGAGAGGTCGGGAGGTACCAGAATGGTAGGCTGGTCAGCATAGGCCGCACGATGAAGGCTGTTCATTGTATTTAGAAGAGTTGATCTAGTGGTGTCCAGCCTTAAGACCAGACTGAAAATATCTTCCGCGTCAACCTTTCAATGACTTTTGAGTGGAACAGGGCTTGAGAGAGTGGCCAGTAGCTTGCCGGAGCAAATGGATTTAAGTTGTATTTCTTAAGCATACGGCGAACAGCGACATGTAATTGAAAATATTTGGGAGTCTCATTTAGTAGTTTGTTTGGAGTTTACACACAGTGTAATTCATTTAATATCGAAGTAGTAGCGTCTTCCTTTTTCGAAAAGAACGCCATTTGAAGCAGAAGATTACTTCGATCGCGTTTAACGTTCATAAGTACACCTGAAAAAGAGTTTCTACTCTTCCATTCAAGGTGTGCGAGTGTGATTGCAGGCAGAAATACCTATGATCAGTTGAATACATTAAATAACCCCTAATAAAATAATTGGGCACTGAATAGAGCCTAGGAGGGTAATTCACACACCACGTTTGCCGATATCCCCCCCCTCTCGCTATCACCCGTCAACTTTCTCCTATTAAAAAATACTTCTAGTGGTTTTTAATACTCCAATATTTAGATTTAAAGTATCGATCTTTTGCAATACATAATTATATTTACTATTCTTGCACCCTTTTCTTCATCTATTTGTTTCCATTCCCTTTTCACTCTGATCATTTCCTGGTTATTTCATGCGTTTCCTTTCTGCCTTTGCTTCCACTTTCTAGGCTGGACAAACCTTCCGCTCCTATCCAATTAATCCCCACCCCCCCTTATTCTTACCTCTCTCTTCGTGGTTATATTTTTCCTTATTAATTAAATAGTACCTGTGTATTATCTTTGAAATTAAACTTATACACGAGAAAGATCGGGCATATATCTATTTATATATACGAGTCCCGCATAGTAATTTAGAGGCTGTGATTCCAGGTATGTCTTCGGTCTTGACGATATAGTTCATCAACCTTACTCCTCCATCCTCTTGGCCGCATCTTGAAATACTTTGAAAAATTATCTAAAGATAATAGTCGCAACAACTTAGGATTGAAGTAATGATATATAATTTCGAGTACATTAGAGTTATTGGCAAAATTCTGCTCAACGCACTAAGCAAAAATTTATGGCGGTCTATAAATAGTTATCAAAAGGAGTAGGGTAAGCATTAGCGAAGATTATTAATAAATATTTCTTCTTATTCCGAAGTATAGTTATGTAAGCTCGTAAATTATCTACAGACGTCATTCTTATTCGAGCCCTATATATTTTCTTTTACTTAATTATATTTATCTATATATATAAATAAATTTCTTCTTTTGCCAGATTGACAATATCTCTAATGCCTTGGTTTGCATGGGTGGGTTCAGGAAAAATAGAAAATCATCTTTATACATCTCGTACGCGCACAAAAACGCACACAGAGTTGCGGAGAAGAAGGGAAATTAAAGAAGATACAGAATATAGTCATTGTATTTATAAATCTTTAACCAGAAAAGAGTACTTTCGTGTACTCAAATTTGTATAGACCTGTGGTTATTTGTAATTATTTTTAGGTTTTTATATCTCATGTGTTTATTCTCTTCCCTGGATTGTCCTACACTTCGAAACTTTCTTGCTTTCGTTGCCTCCCCTTCCCGTAACTTGCCATTCCAGATCATGATTTAACTCATTTCAGTTATCTCCCGAGTTATCTCGTTTTTAAACTTGAATTATATTTCGAAGTTTCGGAACTCTTTCGAACGTTAAAAAAAAAAAGATATACCTCAAAATTAGAAACTAAACGTATCCTCTCGGTCAATTGTTTAAATAAAAGAGCATTCTGAGTCAATCTCAAGATATCTTGGCGCGTTTTCGGGACGTGTAAAGATGATCAGCCACAGAGTATCTGGGGAGAGGTTAAAAGAGGTTACCATTGAATTATTATATAAACATTTTTCACGTATATGAACTTAATGATTTGTATTGATATATGTTCGTTGGCTAGGGTCATGTTACCTTCATGGGCCCCACAACATTTAGGAACATAAAAGTAATGTGAAAAATAGAGAGTACCATAAAAGTAATGCAAAAAGTAGAACCTTAAAAATGAAAAGAAGATGAACTACTTTTGAATGAATAGATATTTAGTAATCAGTCTTTATATTTAGTTTGCCTTTAGAGCCCTTAAGCAATGGATCGACAATTTGATCTAAATACTATTATGCCATTAATTTTAAGTAACAAACCCATTGAAGTGATAGAGTGGATGCAAAATAAATCACCCTTAAGTATGAATTAGATAAAGGCTGTCTTTAAATAAACTAAACGAAAAAAAAGATAAATTTCAATGGATTTGTCGAAATAAGCAATGCGATATACATAATTCAAAAGTGTCAAATGCTTAAGATTTTTTTTCGAAGTCATATGTGAGTCGTCAGCAATGGATACATCCAATATATTTGTGAGGGATAAAATCGAGTGAAAATCAAGCATCCATGCAAGCACATGTTTCTTTGAGAGTCATGGTGGATGTATACGATTTCTTCAGAGAATTACGCACACAAAATTACTATCTCCAATATCTCTAGGAGGACCGGGAATCATAGTTGAAATACACTAGTCCTGTTTCGCCCAAATAAGTAAGCTCCACCGTGGACGAAGCCCAGATACAAGTGCCTGTGTGTGTGTGTATTTGGAATTGTCGAAAGATCAACAAATACTTCCAGAGATTATATGGAAATTGTTGAGAAGCGAGTTGCAGCAACACTTCTGCTAATTATTGCAAAAGTGGTTCGACCAGGCTCTATTCTATATAGCGATCAGTGGAAAGCTTACAGTAACATTCAAGCAAGGCTTAGGATTTAAAAACAAAACAGTAAATCATTTAATTGATTTTGTAGATCCAAATACAGGTGTGCGCACAAACATTTGAGTCGTAATGGAATCGCAACAAATACAAAATTAAGATGAAAGGATGTGCTAAACAGTTGTTAAATTCTTATTTACAGGAAATGATGTGGCGGGATCAATTCAAGATGATCCCTTTAACAATTTATCTCTTCACATTTCTGTGTAATACTACTTATAGTTCGTGGTTTCATATAAGTATATATATTTCCTTAAATATATTAATTTGTATTAATTTTAATGGTTTTACTTTTTGATCATTTCTAAAGCCTATCTTATTCTGGACCTACTTTTTTGCGTAGACTCAGAACCAGTGTTTTTTACAACATACGTCATTGACGCATATTTTTTGAATCCCTAATAAATATATAGTTTAGCAATATAAAATTTAATCGTTTCCAGTAAAAAATACCGATCTCATTATTATTAAGATTTTATTTTTCAATAGCGCAACTAAATATTTATAGAATATTGAAGAAAATAGTGAAGAAAATAAATGAAAGTTATGCTTATTTCATAAATTAATTGCAACAGCCATTCAAGACAACTCTTTATGTACACAAACGTTTTAATCAAATATTAATCATTTATTTACCAGACCTCAAATATACATAAAGGTGGAAAGTACCGTTATAAAAAGTCAGTAAATGATTATTTTTATTCCAATCGAGAGAAAAACACGAAAATTACTTACTGAGACTGATTAGAATTTGAGTAGACAAACTTTTATAACTTTATTTTCGCTATTTTAAAAAATTTATTTTCGGTTTCATAATTTTGGCATACAGATGTGCCCATTAATTTCTCCTTGAGGTAAAATAAAATTGTGTGCATAAGACTACTACAGATTTCATGAAAGGTTAGTGTCATATGGAATGCGATTAAGTGTGGATGAGGGTGAGGGGAATAAAAAGATATGGTAGTGCATTTGAGTGACCTGAAGCAGTAGTTGGGTATCAACTTGTGAACATCGAAATTAAATATGTGGGTAAGCTGAGTTTGCAAGGGTAGACTTGTGTGAGGTTGTATTGTATGAACCTTACAATGATCGAAGTGAAGCTGAGAAAGAGAGGTTCTGGAATGACTTGGAACGAGTGATAGATGGAATTCGTAATGATTATGGGTTGATGCTTATAGGGGATATAAATGGACAAACAGGTTATGGGAAGATAAATGGGATAACTGGAGCATTCGGTACACCTTGGGATGATGAAAATTCAAAGAAGGGAGTAATTTTCTGTGCTGAAAGAAATCTATGTGTGCCAAACATCTTCTTTCAGCAAAGAGAGTTGCATAAAGGAGAGGGTGGGGAAATTAAGAGACACATGATTGCGCTGTGTAAGGTTAAACTACTTTGTGCATGGATGAAAAGAAATGAAGAAGGTGGAAAGGAAGGGAAAATCAAGAGTAAAAGGTTGTTGAATCAGAGAAAAAGGCAAAATCTAAATGTAAATATGATTGGTTTCGCAAGTGTAAACTGAGTGTTGATCGTGGTATGGGAATGATGGCATGCAAAAGATAGTATGTGAGAGGTCTGAGAAAAGTAAAATCAACTAATTCAGACGATACAGATGCTGAAACACTAGAAAGTGTTAGTGATTGTGTTATGGAGTCAGTCTGGTGGTTGTTTGCTAAGGCAATTGAGAGTGGAGGAGAGCCTGATGACAAAAATAATGCTATGCTAGTACTCTTGCATAAGGGTGAAGTGTATGGAAAAAGTCTGATTGGATGTATGATACGGAGAACTGAGGGCCGTTTAGAGCGGTTAGGGTGTTTGTGGATCAAGGATTTGCATTGAGACAACTGTGTGAGAGGAGCAGATTTAAGAACTGCAAAGTGTATTCTAATTTATGAATCTGAAGAAAGCTTATGATCGTTTAGATAAATAAACGTTGTGGCCGGAGCTAAGAAAGTACGAGTGGTAAATATTCGGATGGTTTTAAGAGTGTATATGATGGAAGTAAGGTGTCCTGTACGACAGATGGCCTGAGCGGTTTGATATACGTGGAGGAGGGGCAAGACAAGGCTAAGTGATGTAGTTATGGCTGCTTATTATGTTTATTACTGGTCTTGAGAAAAGTACAAATGTAAATGAGAGAAAAGTATGTTAGAATGATGATAGATGGGTCCTATCCATGAACATAGATGCTGATGATCCAGAGTTAGTGGATGAAAGTAAGAAGGATTCTGAAATTTTTGTCCCCTTTGAGAGGGTGAGTTTGAGGAGAGGACTAAAATCCAGAGTAAGGTAATGTTATTTGGGTGTGATGATGGGATGGGGGTAATATAACAGTCCATGTGTATACCCTGAAGAAGTGCAAAATTTAAATTTCACGGTTTCATCGTGAATAGTATTGGTGCAGAGGAACCAGATTGTGCCTACAAAGTTTGAAATGGTAGAGAAGCATCTGGGGTGATCATAGTGTTAGCGAATGCCAAGGGTTTGAGGATGGAATGTGCTGCAAACTACATGTGACTATGCTGGTACAAATATTGTTGTATGGTAGTGAGAATAGAGTAAAAACATAAATTAGAGAGCTGAGTGTGTGAAAGGTAGATAGAATGACTGAGTCAGGAATTTTTATGGTAGAAATGTGGTGGGGAACAAGGTTTTGACTGAGTGTTATGATCTGGTATGTCGGTGTTAGATGAAGCTATAGAACTAGAATTATGAAATGAATATATGGGAGAGAGTGGCAGTAGGTGCTAAAGATTAAAAGACCAGGTAAAAGGTGGGATTGATTATTTGGCTACGTTTGAGAGAAGAAGAGCTGACTGAGGAGCGAGTGGTTGCTATTGTGTATGATAGAAGTGCTTTGAGGTGATTTGTGAAGGAGCATAGTGACTTCTTTCTTCCAAGGATGAATCTTGAGTGTACAAGATGCTTAACAGGGAATAAAGGGAGAGCGAGAGGGCGGGTAGCTTCAGTCTTGTCGTTAATGCCCACCACCTCTCAACAACCGATGTTTCCAAGGGCAAAAGATAGTTTGGCTCGGTCAAACCTGACCCCTTTTAATAACTTTGGTTATTCTAAACGTAAGGACAAGTTGCCTCTTGAAATTAGCAGCAAGAACGACTGTGATTTTACTTTCCTTTGATATAGCCTAGAAACCGTTCGCTATTTGAACCCTAGAGTTTTGAACTGCGAACACGTAATAAGTACTCCATAGAAAGTGGACAAAAAAACATAAATCTACTTCACTTAAAAATATTTTTTAAATCTTAGTTCTGTCTTCTTACGTACTGCTCGGCGGACAGGTGAGATAAATGGTTGTTACGTTTTATATGTATATATTATTTTTGCCGTGCATATGTGTGTATTTACAGGGTCCCATTAAATGAAGAACTACAGGGAGGGTTTAATAATTTGCAAAACTTTCATCATACAGAAATTTTAAATATTTTTTCTGGTATATTCATTTTGTAGCCCAGACATAAATCATACAGAACCGAACATATTTTCTCTAAGGTTAAACATGTAATTTGCAGGAGATGGTCAGCCCGTTACATTTTTTTTATATTTTCAATGACTTCTCATATTTATTGGTCATTATTTGTTTTCATTTCAGTTCTTTTTAAGTTAAGCCTGAATTAGAGTTGCGTGCACTTTGTTCGATTTTTAATCTATATAATATTTTATCGGTTTTTTTATTTAACATTTCCTCTCACTTTCACTATATTCTGATCTTCTTCATCTATATCCATCTTATTTTTTTCATCGTGTTTTGTATCTCAGTCGCAGCCATCGATGATGTGCACCTGTGCTCGAAACGTCGTAAATATAAATAAATCCTGCCTTATTCGTTTCGGCATTCATTAGTCCTAAGGAGCGGGATGGATGTAGTAGTGTAGAATTCCAGCTACACCTGGAATCTAGAGGCATGACAGCCCCACAAGGTGGTGATAGGTGTAGCATAAGCAAGCATATCGAAACTGAAATCGGGAAGAAATCGCGCCCTACCTACCCTAATGCGTGAGGATTTGCAGCTATGTGTTCTCTACCCATTATTAATTATTCTATCTTGTCCATTTTTTTTGCAGATCTCATTTTCGAATGCGACAATGAAAATTCTTATGCCTTTTTTGATGTGAAAATTGCCAGAACCAAAGATTCACTGTTCATCGGAAACTGACTCATTCTATTATTTTTTTTAGAAAATCATGATATAAATGTTAAAAGGCCGTTGCAGTATGTATGTTCATAAGAAATTTATAATATGTGATTTTCGTTTATGTAATATGAAATTAATATACAATCTCTATATTTATTGAACTCAAATATCCCCTCCTCCTCATTAACTCGGGTATATCTAAAGCCAGATAAATCTTTTAGTAACTCCAAAGTTAAGAAAGTGAGATTAATAAGAATTGTCTATTCTTTCCATTTTCATCCTCACTTAAACGATTAAATTGTGCCCTTTCTCACAAAACACCTACCTTTATATACGCTTCGACCAACCTGAAATATTTTCCTTCCACAAATCCCAATGAGTAAAACAATGAGGCAGGCGGACGTTTAATTCTTTGAAAATCTAATAATTGTCTCTCCTTTTATGTACGAGAGACGGGAAGATCCTTAGAAAAGGGTTATATGAACGCAAAAGTAATGTGAGATGAGCCAGTACTGCGTCGAGTATTTTAAATCACATAAAAATTAAACGCAGTAATTGATTACCCTCGGTCTCAGATACCTAATTTAAATTGGTAAAGATTTTCGTAAAAGAGAAATTATTGAATCTACTTTACTTCGAGAAATACCCAACTTTAACATTACGAAAGAGCAATTTAAAGGTGCCCTTTTGTCCAAAATCTAATTCTTAATGATATTATTATTGACCTTGAATCACTCCCCTTGAATAGTGACATTGTTTCATTTAAGATATTTATGAGTGGATGTCTCTCAGTATATTACTCGTAAACTTCATACCACAACTAGTCTCGAAAATAAATATTATGCTCCTATAAAGTGGTTTCCATTCACATTTAATGAACTCGTCATATATATATATATATATATATATATATATATATATACATATATATATATATATATATATATATATATATATATCAGTGGGTACTCCAGGACTCGTGCTGTAAAATATTTTTTAGTAAAGTGAAGGTGTAGTTACAAACTGATTTAATTTCCGCCAACACTGACTTGAAGTAAGTAATTTCAGCCAATAACTCGGGCTCCTTTTATTGAGCCTGCTTGCAGTTCATATATTTTTGTTCAGCGTCTGGCCGTTGTCTTAGGTTTGCCTGTGTAAAAAAATCTCGTTTTTAGCAGACGTTCTCTCAACATCGTTCACAGCGTTTGACTCGGGCTCAGAAGTTACAGCCCGAGTTGTTATCTATAATCGTAAAAATTAAAAGCAATTAAAATTTAAGGTTTTCTTGAAACAATAGATTTCTATATATATTAGGATTTAAATTCCAATCTATGAAAGGTTTCCGTTCCCCTATTCTTAAAGGAACTAAAAATTATCCAGCAACTTGGGTAATACGAACGAGCCTGCTAGGTGTAAAAAATTAACTGGCATCTCTTGCCAAGAGTACAGTACAGGCGACAGTCAGATCGGTCTCTGGCTAATTTTCGCTGTGCAGCCACGGTCGTTATTTGATTGCTGTTATTCTTTGCGTCTATGTGTAAACTGTGTAAAGATCAGTTGTGTTTTGCAGTGTTGCTTTATTTATACCTTTAACTTAGAGATGGAGAAAGACATAGTGCTAGATCTATAAAATAAGCCATTTGGTAGAAGAATTTTGAATGAATTGGACAAGAAGAAGGAGCTACACGACAGGATATTATACGAGTTCGCCATCAAACCAAGACCACTGGAGTTCATGTATAAATGAAATAAGTAATTTTTATATCAGAATTATATCAGTGCACATATAACTATGCAGTGTGCATTACATATCATACTTCCTTTTATACATTTGTCTTATGCGAAATCTGTGATGAGCCCGAGTGACGCTAATGACCTGGAGTCGCCTCTGATATATATATATATATATATATATATATATATATATATATATATATATATATATATATATATATATATATATATATATATTAGTCTCTTCTACCGAGGGGACTTGAGCTGGATTTGGAGCTTGCAAGATAGGTTAGTTCTACCCTACATTGTTGTTCACCTGTGGTAAGCAAAAGCAACCTTTTTGTCCATATCTCACAAAGAAACACGAGGAATATTATCTACCAAGAAGTGTTGTGGTCTTGCATTGGTTAAAGAATAATTAGTGAACAAATATAAGAATTTTAATCTGTGGCTTGCTTATGATTTTTTAAAAAACTTTACCCGGACAACGCCGAGTAATTTATTTGGTGGCTCATAAAGGAGCATTAGAAATACTAGACAGGGAATTACGAGCCATCAGCGATTGTGAGGTTCTTATGAGAAGTGTCACTCTTTGCTGTAAGGTGATTTCAAGCAGACACTTCCAGTGATCCCTAAGAACCAGGATAGATGAGGTCCAGGCTTGCCTAAACTCATCATCTTAGAACCGGAATGTTAGAACACTCTCTAAACACAAACATGAATAAACAGTTCTTTGTTGATCAACTGTCGGCACATTTGCCAAATATTTTAACACTGAGAAATGGCAAGGCACCTCTCTTGATGCTGATAGTGAAATATAAATATCTCCTGTCTGTATAGTTATTAATACTGTTGATAATCTCAAGGTAAAGGTATCCGTAATTTTTCAGCAACACTATAAAAACTACAACTGGCTGCGTGAAACAGCTATATTGGCTATGGAGTACAACACTGTCTGCGCAATCAATGAAGAGCTACTGCAGGCTCTATCAGGAAGTCCACAAATTTACAAGTCAGTTCCCACAATTCCGGATCCTGCTTAAATAGTCAAATATAGTCAAAATAGTCAAAACAAAATAATTTCCGGGCTAACTTTGGGAGGACTTTTGCAATTATATAATTTGAAAGAAAATGTAAAACAACATAAGACTTATAACTTTCGCTAGAATCAGCCAAAGAGTCACAATGATATTACCAAAAACAAATAATTCCCGGGCTAACCTTTGGAGGAGTTTGTGAATTATATCATTCAAGGAGAATGTAAAATAACATAGGGGATTAAATTTCTTTAGAATCGGCATAAAAAATATGATTTTATTGGCAAAAAAATATAATTCACAAGCTAACCTTTGGAGTACTTTGGAAATTATACCATTCGAAAGAGAATGTAAAAAACAAAACAAAAGGGCTTTAAATTTCATTGAGATCGGCCGAATATTAATGTTGTTATAGCCAAAACAAAATAATTCCTTGGCTAATCTTGGTAGGACGTTGTAAATTATATCGAATGTAAACCCACGTAAGTGTTTTAGTTTCAAATTTCGTTACAATCGGCCGAATAATTATGATTTTATTGCCAAAACAAAATAATTCCCTGGCAACCTTGGGTAGACTTTGGGAATTATATCATTTGAAAGAGAATATAAAACAACATAAGGCTTTTAAATTTCGTTAGAAATGGCCGACTAGTTACAATGATATTACCTAAACAAAATAATTCCCGCGCTAAACCTGTAAGGAGTTTGGCAATTATATCATTCGAATAAGGATATAAAAGAACATTAGGGTTTTTAATTTCTTCAGAATTGGCAGAGTACTTAGGGTGCTATTGTTAAAATAAAATGATTCCCGGGCTATCTTTCGAAAGAAAATGTAAAACCACATAAACGTTCCAAATTTCGTTAGAATCGGCCGTATAGTTATAATGTTAGGGCCAAAACAAAATAATTCCCTGGCTAACCTTAGCTGGACTTTGGTAATTATATAATTCGAAAGAGAATGCAAAACAATATAAGGGTTTCTAATTTCGTTAGAATCGGCCGAATATACCAGCTTTAGACCTAAATAACTTTGTCATAAATTTGGATATTTTGAATATATTTGTTTTTTTGTTTTTTGGTTTGGAGTATGCGAAAATAGCCTTCTTTATTACACAACATAAATTATTTGTGTTTTAGAAACTAATTGTTTCTAGGGCATTACTGCATAACGCATCACGTCTGAAAGATATAATTTTTAGAATTATGAATTGTTAAACCCTTCATATGCAGCTGAATTTTGCCTACTCTAACATCATCTAGTTTCTGTGAGTGAGACAATAGAAGGTGACCGCCAATGCGGTCGCGTCCTATTTTCTCACTTCTAGGCACGAATTCTCCAGCTCTAGTCGGCCAAATACAAAAGGGAAGAGTTTGGGGGACAATGGACCACCGTAGCAACGGAAGAAGTAAAAAGTTTAATCAACTCTTTAAATAGAGAGACCCAGCTCCCTCTGGTATCACCTAGAACACCCTCAGCAATGCACGCCCAAACAATATAATAAACTCGATTAAGACCAGCTTCATTTCGTGCCTAAACAATGAGTGCTTTCCAGACGACTCTAAATTCGCCAAGATGATCTTAGTCCCCAAACCAAATAAACTACCTTGCTACTCACAAGCATCAGGCCTATATTGCTTCTGAACATCATGTAAAAAGTCTTTGTAAAGCGTTTTGATTGAAGACTGATAGAATATATTGAAAATAACAACTTAAACAACGAATATCAGTTATGATTCCGTTAAAGAAGAAACACCCAAATGATAGTTCCATCGTTACTGAAAAGTTAGTTAAGGCCAGGGCAGAAAAATTACATCAATCTGCTATTACTAGAGGTCGATAAAGCCTTTCGTAAATTATGTATCGAAGGCATGCTAAAAAAAACTCTTAGATATCGGGCTAATAAAAACCTGGAGAGAATTTACTGCGACTATCTCACAGAGAAGAAGGCGCTTATGTCATCATCAATAAATACGAAGAGAATGAATTCGAACTGGTAACAGACTCCCCCAATACTCAATCTAAACGTCGGAATTACCTTTACCAAATTCGCTGACGACAAAATTGAATTAGACATTACTCAGTACGGACCGAGGAAATTTAGGCGAGGATAACTCCAATTGAAATCAACAACAACCAATTCAAGTGGAATATAAAAACAACACTAAAAATTAACCATATTCCCAATTTCCAATGAAAAAGTAGCTAATATTGAAGTAGAAGACTAACTCTACCGATATCTTATCGAAGGCAATGTACAGGCTCTAAAGATATCCTCAGCCTGCTAGAATCATCATCATGGCTTTCACTCTAAAGAGTATTTAAAGTTCTCTATCTTCTTCGATGGATGCGTTCGTGACTTATTGACCCGATGCGAGAACCACATGCTCGATCGCAAACCTGGCATTTGAAGTTCTGGGGAGGAGGACCTGGATTCTGACGTTGTTGCAGTCTCCGTTCTGTACGCTCCTCGATGTCTCTAGTTCGCTGAAGCCCAAAAGCTGCCACTCCTTCTTTCACTATCGAACGCGTTACTCCAATCTAGGGCGTCCGTCTCCCAGGCGTTGGAAACTATTTCACAGCTCTTAAAGTTCGACTTTAAGCCGTCTTTGTAACGCTTTTTCAGCGCCACGACATTTCGGTAGCCCTGGCATAGCTCAAAGTAGAAAATCATTTACGATAGACAGTTAGTATCCATTCTCACTACGTAGCCAGCCCAGCGGAGTTGTCTTTTTACAATCAAAGATTCTATGTTAGGACAGCTAGCCTCCTGCACAAGGCTCTAGTCTGTTAGAAGATCTTGCCATTTGATTTCCAAAATGGATCTTAAGTTTCTTTGTTTTTAATTATTGAAATAATTGAGAGCACGTGGCTTAGGTCTGTTGACTTTGTTAATTCTATTGCTAGGGATGCTTTTGTAATCCTTCTATTGTTTTACATTGTAATTATTTTCTTGCTACCATTGTTGCTCAATTGGATCTTTCTCGCGCTGTGTTCGTGGAAATTATGTATGTTGTAGATTTATAGAGGTAAGTAAGTCGTGTGGTCCCGTCGTGAGTGGTTTAGGTACTAGAGGTGATTTTTCGCCGAGTTTTGGTACTACTACTGAGTATCCCAATAGTGACTCTTACGTGAGAGACTGAACTGAAGGGGTAGAATTGTATTCTATCCTGATACCAGGCTGGGTGAACGTGATCAGGGATTTCTTTAAGGGTAAAAAAATCTTCGGTGCTCTATTCAGTACTTTATTTGGCAGGAACTTGCTAAGTGAATCTCCCTTTATTTGTACGAGTATGTATTATTCTTCATAGGTATTAGTCATCATCCTGAGGCACTTTCAAATTTCCTTTGTACATAAACGAAACACGCACACGGCCGTATTTAACAGATTACAAATGGAATAATTTTTATACATTTAATATGAGTTCAAAATAAGATTAAATTTTCACATTCTTGTTATATTGATTTATTTTACAATGCTTTACTCGATTATATGATCATAGAATTGCTATTTAATAATACACAAGTTATTAATTAGATAATTGTCCTTAATTTTTCTTCGATAAAAAGAATTGATATTTACGACGTTCTATAAACAAAATGAATTCATATTTAGACCGTTTAATACATTTAAATAGAAGTTTTGGAGTTCAGTTCATTGTATATGGCTTTTTTAACTAAAAATATATTAATTCTTACAAAAATAAAATAAAGCCATTATATTGATTGTTTTTTATAAGATGAATTATTTAAAGGCTAAGTTTCGACATTTAATTAGCGGTCATGGTGGCGTCTGGAAACATCCCTTCACTGAATGCCAAATGCCACCATATCTCTCATTTTTTACGCTCAAATCACAAATTCACTTTTTAACTCCTCGATGGGGTTTAAATTAAATATATAGAAGAAATGGGATTGTAATTGTTACCTGCCAACTTTTACATCGATTTTTGTAATTAGCTAACATTATTATATTCCTGTCTCATGTTTCTTTTTAAAACGGTAATAAATTTTCGTGGCTTAACGGAAAAAAACAATGATTTAGTTAGTCATACAAATAAGAAACTAATTAAGGAAATGACAGTTTCTAAAAAAGTATAAGTAAGCTGTTTATTTTTTAACGTTAGGAGATATGTAGATTATAATGGTATTTACCGTTAGAAAATTAATTAATTACTTTTTGGGCCCAGCGTTGAAATTCAGGAAAAGGATAGTCTTAGTTTCAGAGCTTTTGCTCCTAAGCACCTTGTATGAATTCTCTTCTATTCTTTAAGGGGTCTGGCAATATCTTTAGGCGATCGTTATTACTTTTATAGTTTTGTATAATTAAGTGTATTTTTGCAGGACTGGCACAGATCCCACCAGCTTAGGAAACCCCACAAAAACCGATCATTTTATCACGGTTCTTTCAGACTTTTCCCAAAAGAGAACTAATACCATACGGAAACAGTGCTCTTTTAGAGCACTTATCAATTCTGTTTCCCTTACATCAAATGTTAGTTTGGTTCAACGTGAACCCATTATAAGATTTCATAAAACTTTGAAGTGCTTATTTTTCAGGTGTTTGGAGTGTCTTATTCCCTACTACGATATATTTCCTACACCACTACACTTCTATATTTTTTATTTTCTAAATTTATCCCGTGATCTGATATTAGCATCACGTCCGTGGCTATTCTTCTGAAAAAAGTTTCCAATTATTAATCCTTTGTATTTCCATTCGTTTATATATCTCTTTCATTTAAATACTTAATTTCTATTCTTCCATAATCCTTTTTATCGTTGATTTGTTTTTAGATCAACTTCTGCTCAAGGTAGTTAAAATTTTGATCTTTATTTTCGCTCTGATTTTTTTTGTAATCTCCCTCTGCTGGTAGAGAGAACAAGAGATTCTCAAGTTGCTGCTATTTTCGGAAATGTTTCCAATATTGGTGTCCTCGCTATTAGTTTTCTCGTTGAATTCCTCCGTTTGTTGCCTTACCGTTTCCTTTACCTTACCTTTGGTGTTATTATCTGATAGCCGCTGAGTCTACCTCTTCACGAAACTCCATATGTTCCATTCCATTATCTATCACCATATTATAGACTGTTGTTGCATCTGAGCTAAAGTTTGCATTATTCATCACATGCGAGTGTAAAATAAACGCGATAAGTTTTAAATTTAAGTTACTGTTAAAATTTTAAGTGTCTCAACCTGTATTGCGGATTACTCCCGGTCAAGGAAGAATACTGTAAGTATTTCTTGGGGGTTTTCCTTAATTTGCTGTTTCCTGGTCCTTATTATTGATGACTTATTTTCTTTTGGCGGCAGGATATTGCAGTTTCTGCACATTTTAATTGGATCTTAACAAGGTTAAGAGTGGTCTTCTATTCAGTATTCACATCATATGACGAGATCTTTTATTAGCAGTTGATCGTAAGATATTCATGCACCCCGTATCCTCTAAAACATATCTGGGTCCTGATGAAGGTCGCTCTTTGTATGGAAAAGAGAGATTTGTATGCTAAATGCGAGTTGTCACTTTTCGAGGATCTTTGTGCCAATTTGAATCTATTTGCATATACCGTTTTATAATTTTAAAGACATGGGTGAGTTCCTTATATATATATATAAATATATATATATATATATATATATATATATATATATATATATATATGTATATATATATATATATATATATATATATATATATATATATATATATATATATATATATATATATATGTATATATATATATATATATATATATATATATATATATATATATATATATATATATATATATATATATATATATATATATATATATATATATATATATGTACAATAGATACATAAATGAATAATGGGAAAAATATGAAAGATATTAGCATATAACTTGGAGCAAATGAACGAAGTGTCTTTATGCGTGTTCACTTGGCTACAATACACACCCTCCAAAAGAATTACTCGCCTTTTTTTAATTGATTTGCATTTTTCTGGGTATCGCTAAGGTTGCCTAATGCCGGTTGGTGGACAACAGTCAATGGGAAAGAAACTTCTGTTAGTGCCAGTGAATTGAAGAGAGGCACTGTGACGACCAAAGTTGGATGTACCGAAGGTGATCCGTTTTGTACTCCATTCTGAGGTGACGTCTGGCAAGAGCAGGACATTTCGAGTCCTGCTCTCCTGTGAAGGAATGACTAGTAGTGGAGAAATTTGCTCCTGACTAACCACCGCTGCAGCAAACGGAGAAAAATGAAGTGTGCTTAATAGAATTCATTTTTAGGGAGTTTATATACCGAGTATGTAGAAACACCACCATTTAGCGTTATTTTGGAAGGAAAAACAGGCAAGAGCTGTTCAGAGTGAACAGTATCTTTCAGGTGATCTAAAGAGACAGTATACGACTGTGTGCGAAGCTGCAGTAAAAAAAAGGGCCTCCTAAAGATGATGAAAAGGCGTCCATAAAAAACTAGTGGCAATGAGTAAGTTGAGTCGCGACAGACAAAAATATGGGAACAAGTTGACATCTCTTAAGGCACGAAAGGCTTCAGATTAGCAGGACTTCTTGGGACGTAGGTCTAATTTTGGACATCACTCCTAGAAAATTGCGTACCTATGAAGCAGAATAAAGATAAGAAGGTAGAGTGTGGTCAGTAGAAGAAAGGATTTGACTAGGAAGTCGAGGTTAGATACCACAGACAAGTTCCGCTGTAGAGCAGGCCCAATCCTACTTCAAGGACGAACGAATATTCAGAAGAATCAAAGGCAGCCTTTGGAATGATAGGTATTGTTGCTAATGATTGTGGATGGGACACTAAAACGAGTCACCCGTCATGAGACGAAAGCTCGAGTGACGTTGAAGGCAGGCCCGGATGCCCTGAATTTGCAACCGTCTCCAGCCGACGGGTGAAACGGTCGATCATGGTGCGAAGAAAGGTGCAACCAGGAGAATAAGGCAGAGGTGTTACAAGATTGAAGTTAAAAGCATCTGAACGTAAAGATGGAAGAGGAAAGAAGCCAGAGAGGTCTTTGTTTTGCGCTGGCTGATCTTTGACACTTGACAAGGCAAAGATGAACGAGTCCATTTAGCCACGTCAGTGTTCATACTTTGCCACACAAAATGTTTTGCGGTGAGCTTGCTTTTTTTTACTAATCCAGCATGGGAAAGGCCGTGATTTAGGTCTAATATAGGACATCGGTAGACTGGAGGAATAAGAAGACATACAAATAGTTAGATTAGAAATAGAAGGTAAAATTGGATAGACAAAACTTTATGAATAAAAAGGTATTATTGAAAACAGATGGAAAATAGTTATGTGAAGAATATAATCTAATATTTTATTTAGTTAATACACGAGAAATATAATTAGGTTGAGTATATTATATACTAGAAATTTAGTAAAGAAATAATATTTACTTTAATAATGCCTGGTCAAGTATATGATAACTAATTTGTCCACTGGAATTAAACAGGCGAGAATATTGAAACAAATAAAAATATAATCTGGTATTGATGAGAAAGTAAATTAGAGATTAGGTGAGTGCAAGACTAGAACTTGTCGTAATTAAGAGATTTTAAATGTAGGATTGTAGAATTGAAGAAATGAATGGTTTTTAATTATAGGATTGTAGTAATTGTAATAGTAGGATCACGTAAATGTTATATGCATATGTAGGGAGCAGTAATAGGAAAATAAATTTAATGAACACTTACTTTTATGGAAACTAGAATACACTTTAAACAAATTTACCAGTAAAGATTTTAAACCAACCTGTAGGATCGGAGTCACGAATCACCTGACCTTGTTGAATGCAAAACGAGGCGAGCGCGAAATTTAAGAGTGTGCGAATGTTGCACTCTGATTGGTCGGTGCAATCAAGTGAAGTGACGTACCAAGTAATGCTCGATGAAATATTTTTTAAGAACTTTATAAATTAAACGATATGAAATTGTTTTAAATATAAATAGAAAAAAATGGGAATGAACTTGAACCATTTGCGTTGGGGAAATATGATTAATAATATAATATAAATTGGAGCAAATAATCAATGTGTTTCTGAGCTTGTTTATTTGGGGACAGTAGTTCACCTTTTATTTATTGGCAGTGATCTGTGTAGGCATGCAAGCTTATAAGTGTAATTTCTTTGCTTGAAATATTTATCTTCTGGGTAGATAGCTGTAAATCCGGATTGAGTTTCTTCACATTTGATGAGGGAAACTTCAAGATCTGCAATCATCTCTTGCACCGATTTTTAATCTTTTGTTTGCTTCCCTCAGTGCTAATCTCTTAAATTCTGTTGAATCCATCTTACATGTGAATGTACCCATCCCCTTGTTCGAGAGTGTCTCTTTCTAAAGATTCACCTGTATAAGATTCCCGTCTCCACCATTAGGACTAGGCCTTCTATGATTCTCACAGCTACATCACCTGCCATCAATGGACGCACATTCTCCGATCACTCTGCCTAAATAAGCTAGCCCTCTATTCGGGCTCGTGGCGTCTAACTGCTCCCTCCCCTTCCCCTTTCTAACCTTCTAACTTGGTATCTTGTAGGGGCTCACTATAACCTAATAGTAACTTCTCTCAGTCCTTATCAGTAGTCGGGTTATGTTGTACTTGAAGGAAAAGGAAGGAAAGTCAAAAGTGCGAAAGTAAAGTTAAGAAAGGAATAAGGTAGTAGCCCCTTAGGGCAACACTCTCACTCTAAAGGAACAGGAAATCTCTCCAATCAGCCATCAAAGCTTATATATTCTTTCTTCTCTTAGTTTGTCGATAGCTTGAAGTATGAGGTAAATTTATCCAGGTTGAGCTCTTCCAAATTAAATCGTGATGAGTCTAGATGAGCTTTACCAGTACGCAATGCGCGAGGAAGTGAGCAGACTCATTCCGTCAATATTGTTCTAATTTGATTTGATGTAAATGTGTAGAATTGGTAAAAAAATTAATAGATGTGAAAGATCTGTTAAATTTCGGCTGGTAAATAGGATATCACTTGCTTATTTCTTCAAAAATTGGGGGGGGGGGGTTATTGCTTGCCTTCAGCATCTTCAGTAGAGTCCATTGATGGTTAAGGTGACTAAAGGGGTCGATCATATGTTGCCTTTTTTGTTAATTTATCTTACTGAAATATATTAAATTAACTTCGTCGTGGCTTTCAAGCCTTTCAATTTATTCTTTGGTAACTTCATAGCCTGTAATTTTTGGTTCCTTTTGTTTAATTTATAATTTTAATTCTTAAAATTTTGGGCACTTTTCTTCTTTTCAATTTTTATATTTTAACTTAATCACTTATTTTGTTTTTTAATGTCTTCCAGTTTTTCCTTTTGTCTCTTTTGTATATTAGTTTTTATTTCTATTTTATTTATTTTGTTCTTGAAATTAGTTAATCACCTAATTTCCTTCTGTTCTGTAACTTCTGTTACAGATGTTTTGTATTTTATGTTGTCCTATTTTGGTTATCTTTATCATGTGTAAATCAGGTTTTCATCCTTCAGGAATAAAACTCTTCAGCTCAACATTAGAGCCCACTTGATGATGATGTGTTGTCTCGGTTGCGGTATGTCGATATTATATTCAAGTGTCAGAAGTAACTGTTCTACTTTTTACCTTGTTTGTACTGCCAGCCACTGGATTCAATATTGATTAGCTTCAGCCCGGTTCTTTCGTGCAGTTCTGTCACCATAATATGGTCCATTCCACACGAGCCAGCTATTAACAGGATGACCTTGTTCTGTACTCCCCCATTTTTCTCCCAGCGTGACCATTTCCCGTAAGGCGAAACGGTCTCGTACCTCCACTGAGCCGATAGACTTACAGGAGGCAACGACCCTAAAGTTGGTCGTGATGTGTGTCTTTCAGGGTTCATCTAGCTGCTCCTCGAAAGGAGGACTACATCAAAAAAGCTTCTGCACCTACGCCCAAACATAAGGCTAGACTGGGTGGCTCGGATAAGGTAGATATTCCAAGAGAGGGACTCCTGCCTCTAAAGCCGCCTCGTCCGCCGAATGTTTCAAGGCCGAAGGAGCAAAAGACTCGCATTGCGCGCCCAACCTTCCGCGATAAGACCTCGAAGTCTACAGTAACTTCTGCACCGTTTTTGACCAACAGCGCCCGGAGTTCTTCATCGAGAAAGCGTACGGCCATTTCCGTGAGGGCAATCTCTTCGAAGAAAGCTCCCACATCTCTTCTGGAAGGAGCTCCAAGGGTGTCATCTTCTCCCGTTACCAGCTAGCTAACTCTTTGCAGGAGATCATGCTAGGCGGGAGGATGCGAGATTTACAACCGACATGGTGTACCCGTTCTTCTCTTTGCTTTAAATACCTTATTTCGGGAGGTAGCAGTACAGTAGCATCTGGATAGGAGATATACTGTTATTACTGCGTACATTGAACCGTCTTATGCACTCGACGCAGGTAAATTTCGTTGTATCGTCACACGGTTGTCGAGGCCATTTCTACTTTTCGGGAATTCGAATAGTAGACACCCCCTCTAGGAAGACTACTCGTACAATTTCCAGGGACATCTCCTTACCGACCTGATCGACGAGGTGGAGAATACTGTCCTCTAAATGTCACTGAGTTTAAGCATCACTGCCTGATTACCGTGTTGACCTTATGCTCTCCGGATGCACAGCCTGATTTAGGGTGGAGGTAGTTGATGACCTGTATGGTATTAATCACTTTACAATTCAAGTATAATTTTCTGGGGCACTGCCGCCTGAGAAATCCTTCCGCATGTGTTTAGAATGGGTTAGGTGGTTAGGAAATGACTGATTTTTTTATCTCAGTGGAGGAGTTTAGGTAAGTGGATGAGACTGTTGACTTCTTCTCCGGTAACCTCATCACCGTGGGCCTAACTACTATTCCTATAATGTCTGGCTGTTTTTCACGCAGACCGCTTCTAGGGTGGTGAAGCAAGTGTGAGACGGCTTTCAAACAGAAACTTTATGCCTACATGCGCTATAAGCGCCTACCGAACGATTTCACTGTGGCTGAATTTTGTCGAGCTAGAGCTAGGTTCCGGTATGTTTCGAAGAGCCTCTACCTCTCCTCGTGGCGGGCATACGTATCTTATTTTAACGGGAAGACCCCTATAGTTGAGCTGTGGAAGCGAGTCAAACGGAATCGAGGCAAGTTCTCACAGAACCCCCTTCCATTCTCCATGAAAATGGGACTGCAATCTCAGATACCGCATCAATAGTGGAGTCCTTTGCAACCGCTTTGTCCGCATTTTCTAGCAAGGATGCTATTTCACCAGCATTCAGTGCGCGTTGTGATTTCGCCGAAGGAGGCTGAATAGACCTAAATTACAAAGGCGGATAACCCTTCTACGAGATGTTTACATTGAGTGTGTTGCGTTTCGCTCTCGCTTGGTGCGCGGACAAACCTCTGGTCCGGACTATTTACCATAGCATGGGTCAGATTTCGACACGTAGGTGAGAGAGGCATCGCCTTTCTCTTAGATTTCTTCAACAGGATATGGGCAGAGGGTATCCTCCCAGACTCCTGGTGATTGGCTACTATGTTTACTTTTCGAAAACCGGAATGAGATTACTTTTCGCCGACCTGTTTTTTCCCCAAATGTCTTAACCTCTTGCGTTTGCAGGTTGATGAACATATGAGTAAATGTTAGACTGCCTTTTTCCTGGATAGCGGAGGCCACTTATTTTCTGCACAGTGCGGCTTCCGCAATTTCCACTTCACGTCGGATGCTCTTTCTGATTGGAAATCGCCTTCTGAGAGACCTTCCTTCGTAGACTGCACTACGCCCTGGTATTTTTCAATCTTGATAAGGCCTATAATACCGCATGGCGATACGGTATCATGGAGACTCTCTACAAGTTTATGGCGATGGGGCGCCTCCTAATCTTTATTTTTTTAGTTTTGCGAAATCGTCAATTGCGCGAACTGGTGGGTAGAGGCTTCTCTGGCCCAATTGAGCAGGAAGGGGGTGATCTGCAGGGAAATATCCTCATTCTTACAATCTTTTCCCTGAACACCAACGATATCACCTCAGTGCTACTGAAAAATGTTTTCGCCACGCTCTACATGGAAGAGCACTTTGTTTATCTTTGGGGCGGCACAGATAATAACTCTGGAGCCTCGACTCCAACAGACATTAAACGCCATCTTCCCCAAAGTCATGAATTTCTTCGTTCCCGACGTTTACCACCTGGGATACTGAAATGGCTATTGTTTTCTTTTATATAGTTCTTTTATTCGTTCGAAGCTTGACTACAGATGCGAATTTTATGCCTCCGCAGCCGAGGTCTTTCAGTGCCGAGAGTATTACGTTCATCCTTTTTGGATCAAACTTTCCCTCACGCTACGGGGCTCTACCAGGCGCTACATCAATCTTCACTGCCGAGCTAGTTGCATACACCACTCTGTACGGGAAATAACGCATCGTGCCCAGGTTGGAGACCGGATTATGATCTAGAGCGACTTACAAAGCGCCTTGAGTGCACACATGGCAGTGGAATTACTAAGCCCGATGATTCGCGCAATCCGTGACGCTACGGTAGCCGCAACCGAGTGGATGTCGAAATTATATTCTTCTGGGTGCCTAGAGATGTGGGAATTGAGGGAAATGAATGCTTCGATGAGTGCGCCAAAGAGTCCACGAGGACTGCGAGACCAGACCAGCAAATAAGATAGGAGACGTCCCATGGGAACTTAAAGTTGCATGCCATTGCGCCGCGACTGTTCCCATGGACCTACTTAGCAATGGCGCGACGGCTTCAGGTTGCTTTCTGTCGTCTCCGCATTGGACACACTCGCGGGACGCACCTACATTTGATGGAGCGCTCGCCCTCGACGCCTGCGTTTTCCCTCACACAGTTCGGCACATTCTTGTTGACTGTCCAGTCAGGGTGATCTTTGCGCACGTTACCTGTCCCTGTATCGGAATGAGGGGGGTCGCTACTGCTTGTCTTTTGTACACTTGACGGGTTCGTATACACAGACTTGTGGACTATGTGAACTTTTGAAGGAGGCTGGCCTCCACCATTTTAAATGATTTTTTTTGTGGTAGGTTAGGTCACATATTCCTGCGCCTGTGGAGAGGCCCGCCTGCCCTTCGCAGCCGGAACGTGCTTGCTTCTTTTTGTTTGTTTATTTGTTTTTGTTTTTTGTTTTCTTAAAATTTACGAAAAGACTATTACTATGATAGAATTTTTATTACGGCGACTTATGCCCTTGAAGGCAGTCGCTAGATAGCCATATCTAAGAATATATATATATATATATATATATATATATATATATATATTCGTATATTTGTGCAGAAGATTCTCTTCGTGACATATTTTATTGAAGGCGACTGCGAATTCAGCATTAATAATCTACCTTTTCGAGTCTCTCGATTTTATCTAATATTTCGCTTTTGGTCGTTGGTTAACTCGTGTATTACTTGGCGCACGAGGACGCAATAAGGGCAGGGTGAACTGTATGTTTGTTTGTGTATTTAATCTGGGCTGTTATTTAATATATGATTAATTACACTTGCAAGATGGGAGACTATGAGCTCCTACTTCATTCATATATCGAAATGACAGAAACGAAATTAACACGAAGGATGAGCTACTATTTAAACAACGATGCACTCAAAACACATACATTTGAAAAACATGGAAGACAATTGGATCGGAAGTCACTCGAAGATGCCACCGAAATTCTTGCATATGCTCCAAATTGCCCACAATTACTCAGACTCGTATTAGAAGCTCTCTATATAAAAGAAAAACAGCCCAAATTAAATACACAAACAAACATACAGTTCACCCTGCCTTCCTCGCGTCCTCGTGCGCCAAGTAATAATCCCCGCCTTAATCTTAATCTTGTGCCCATTTTAAACTAGCCTCTTTAAGCCGTCTTAATCCTTTGTTTTTAAGAATTTCCATTTCCTATAAATATGTTCGTATAATTGTTAACCTTCAAACCCCGATATATATAGCCATGTTTTTATTTTCTTATATTATTTCTACCTTCCTTTGCTAATGATACAGGAGTGTATCGAAACGCGTTAGGCCAATGTATGTTTCATTTTATCCAGTGAATTATTTTACTGCCCTCGTTCATCAGTGCTTTTGTAATGAATTTTGGTCCTCTTGTTAGAGAAATCGAGAAACTCGAAAAGAAAATTATTAATGCTGAATTCGCAGTCGCCTTCAATAATATATATATATATATATATATATATATATATATATATATATATATATATATATATATATATATATATATATATATATATATATATATATATATATTCTTTCTCGATATGGCCGCGCTGAATATCGCGCCTGGTGTGACTATCTTCTTTTGCCTCCATGGAAACATGAGGTGGCAGGCTTGACCGGATTGCCCACGCATAAAAACGATTGGCCAACATGAGTTTGCATTGTGCCAATACGATAATGATCTTTGTTGGTAGCGTGACTGGTGTCTAGGAAAATGGTGACGCGTGAAGGGAGCCATAAACTTCTGCTTCTCGAGTGTCCTATCGACTGAGGGAGACGATCATATTAGAAGGGATACGACGCCAGAGATAAAAGTCGCACAAGAGAAAGGAGTGAAAATGGAGAAAAGATGAAAAAAGAGGGAACGAGTGGTAATTATAAGATAAAAGCTTGGTAGTAACCAATAAGAATTCGGCATATTCTAATGTGTATCGCACAAAATTCTATTCCTAATATTGGTAATCAGAATGTTTCTCCTAAATCTTTGGAGGAATGCCATCAGACATTGATTGTCATTTGGTATCATACCAAGAATAAGACAAGCAGGTTGTTGTAGTTGACACAGATTTCAAGATGACAGGAGACGGCAGTTTAATCTGGTCTTTCTTCTCTGCAATGATTCACCTGGTCATAGAAGTCATGCAACATACCATACAACTTGGTTAATTTGGTGTTTCCTTCTCGCCCTTGATTAAACTCTTCATAAGTGTCATGCAACATACCATACAACTTGGTTAATTTGGTATTTCCTTCTTTCCTCTGATTAAACTTTTCATATAAGAAGAGATAGTAAAATGGCATACGAGAATGTTCGAGTAATTTAGATCTGAATGAATGCTAATTATCATTCTATTCACTCATCCATGAAGTGACTTGCATTTTATCATCTTAACATTGAGATTTGTTTATGCGCATGACAATGACTGGAAATATTTGAATCGCTATATTTAATTGGTGAGGCAATTGTGGGTAAAGTTTTAAAGCTTGGGCATAGTATGTACTACTACCTCCGGATTAACTTGGGAGAGATGGTTCTTGCGATCTAGTCTAAAAAACCACTCTATTTGCTCCCTTAAATCTAGCATCACCCTTCTACAGCTGCCATTTTTTTTGTCTTTTAAATAACGAATGTTTTGAAATTTTCTTTTTTTTTTACCCTCTAATATACAGCTTTCTTCGAGGGCGACCTTTCAGAATTAGCTTTCTTACATGTGCTTCTATTTTTTTATCTCCACTACGACATTAATTCGATATGCAGAACCTTCAAATTATTATTAGGAGCATTAATGAGACTGCAAATATTTTTGGTATAATGGCTAAGAATATAATATTTTGTGCCTAACTAACCATCTGGACGAAAATGGACAGGTTCCAAATGATCACGGAATACATTGACACTATAAATTATTTTGGATAATACTTTATTTTTGTTTATTCTAACCATAATAAGTTAAAGATATTATTTCGTTATAGAATCTCAGGTCTCTCTGTTTGACTGTATATATTTCAGCAGCAGCCAGAAGAGACGCTAATATTAAAAAGCTACGAAAGAACCCATAGATCGAATACTTCTAGCGATGTCTGAAAATGAGAAAATGACGTATCTCGCTATTTGTTAAGGAAAGGGAAAAAGTAATCTAGAACCCATATACGGATCTGGATCAATGTCAAAATCTAATCAATTCTATTAGTTAAAGTCCCACGCCATAGCGAAATTGCATAGGAATTGGTCATTAATATTTTGAAATATCTTGTTTAGAAACATCAAGTGAAAATGCAAGTCATAATCCGCACCTAGACGTAGATCTGCGCCAAAATCTGATCATATCTTTCATTCTAACATATACAATCGTTCTCTTTCACTGCGAAAGTTTATGTTAGGTTAAGTATATTAATTAACATTTACTTTTCGTGTAGATTTTGTTCTGATGTCATATTTGTTTCTTTTTCATAACAGGCAAATGAGAGCCAAGATAATAGAGAAAAATTATAATTTAATAACGGCGTTTTATCGCGAGATAAGAAATTCATAATTCTTCAAGGGAGCATCTAAAAAAAATACAGATAATCTTTAATTATTTTCAGAATTCCATTGAAACGAATAATCTAAATCTTCACAAAATATTTCTATTATTTAATAAAGATAACGATAAAAACTTAAAAATTGAAAGCTTATTATTGTTGACAAACGCCCTAAAAACTTCCCTATTTTTCCTTTCAACTCGACAAAAAATTAAACTCTAGCCTTGTTTTTGAGCGAAATAAAAACGGTTCTACCCACTCTCTCCGGCAACTGTGTGACTCTTCATAACAAACTATAATTACAACAAACTATCTTCTACCTCTTCCTTCGTTCAAGTAGATAATGTAGCAGCTACGGCATGTTTTAGGCCTGTCTTAGCCTTGGGGACTCTTGCCAACTGGAATATACGGTTGTATAATCTGCCAAACCTAGAAATTTTCGAATGATTATAATATATATTACGCAACGTGTAATGACTTACATCATATTTCATAAGTTCTTTGCTATAATTATATTTCATTGTATTTTACATGATGAATGGAATTAGGACTAAGGTAATTTTAGCTCATTTTACAAACTACAATTATAGACAGATATGATTACTATAGAAACCTAAGTGATATTACATTTAATGAGCAAAAAACGCATTTGGCAAAAAGAAATCATACATGACATTTGTGTTCAAAATTCATTGCCTTACTTTGATAATCCGTTTTTATCTTAACTGAATCGTTAACTGCTCAGGCAGGAAGTCAAGTTGTACTAGCTGCCGGCAATGAGGTGTGGGTACAAGGAATCATATATACCGTCAACATTTTTCCTTTTGGTCCTTGTGAATTTAATTACCCAGAGTGAATTAGTGGTCAGCCAAATATATTCACGAATACTTAAGTAATTCTATATCAAGCAAAATAAAAGCCAGCGTCGGGGGGGTATCCAATAGAAAGGTTAATAAAGAAAGTGGTTATGTTACAAAAGGTGAAATTGCCCCTGACCTATTATTACTAACCAGCCAACTTTTTAATATAGGATTTTTTTATGTATATTTGTTATGCTAGAGGATTAGATTAAGTTGAATTATTAGTGCTTTCTGAAATAATTATTTTCTTTGATAGTTTTTAGTATAATAACCTTCTTAAACCTACCTAACCTAACCTAATCCTTGACTAAAACAAATATAGATAAAATTTCTTTTGTAAAATATGTTGGGAGTCGAGGGTAGGAAAGTAGCGTGGGATATGTGTAAAGTAAGTACATAGCCCGGACGTTGTAAAAACTTGGGGCCCACATTTAAAGACGAGCAGACTCGAAGCTACAATAACTATAGTACCTCGAAGGCGATGTCTATTTGAAAAAAGGCAAAATAGAATTATTGAATATAAATTATACGTAAACAACAACGAAATAAGTTAAGATGATAACATAAAAAGTACAAATGAATTAATTACAAAACTGAATTCAATTGATAATGACCCGCAGAAAGCATGAAAAGTGCCTTGCTTATTTCTTTCTCTCACCTACATTTTCTGGGCTAATGAAAGTTATTTGCATTATGTATTGATTTAGAATTTTGGTCCGGATAATATTAGTTTTAACACAATTAATTTTCAAAGACATAAACGTTCTTAATTCTTAAGATGATGTTCACGGATGTAATTTTTACCTTCCGAACCTTAATAATAATGTAGTTATTCTTTTCTTGAAAATATGTTATTATTTAGCTAAATTTGAATCTTTTCGCACCATTTGCAGTCACTCCTTCAACCTTTGGCCTACTTTTGGCCTGATTAGTTAGCCAATAGCATACTATGTTATACCTGCAGGCGATCCGCGGATGCGTCTTCTGGCTGCTTAGCCAATAGCAAGCTTTGTTATATTTCGGACCCTTCGCGAATCATTATTCAGTTTAATTGTTACAATGGTGAGCGTTGGTTGTTTTAACCTGATGAAGATATTCAGGCCTTAGAAATATGTAGGGCTCATATTATAATCCTGTGAGTTATTAAATGTCTTACGTACTACATAAATTGTAAATTTAGCCGAGATCGAAATTTCTTTTTTGTAATATAATTGCACCTCTTCTTTATAAACTTTTCTGCGCAAAACTTTTATTCAGCGAGAAACTGGGGAAAATATACCGTAGTGGTAATTGTTAAGATTTTTGTTCATTTATTTGTGGTGCACGATTTTTGGTAGCGATTACTACTCGGGAATACTAATAGATTACTAAAAATTACAGGGTACAACCAACCACAATTAAAGGGGGTACAGGAGCGACGCCCCCAATTTTTAAATTCCCTTCAAAATGATATACAGCCTTTACCAAAATTATGGAGCAGGTATGAAAAAGTGAAGAATAATATTGAAACTCATTTATTTCATACTTGACATAATACAAATAAAGATTTTTGCTTATATTCTATCAATAATTAATATTTGATGTGTCCTCCTTTTGCTTTTATAACCACTTTTATGCGTTTTTGCATACTTGAGACTAAGTTGGCACAGGTGGTTGGTTCAATTATCCGCCACTCTTCATCAATTTTGTCTTTTTAATTTACTTTTTGAGGAACATTTGTAAGCCCTCACTCTTGTGCTCAAGTGTGAGCACAAATGTTTAATGGTGTTTAGGTTTGGAGATTAAGGGGGCCATTCCATCAACGTCACTTCTTTCTTTTCAAACCAACCCTTGACTCTAACTGTTTGGCATGGAGCATTGTCTTGTTGGAAGATTACACCATCTGGTATGTCATCATTCAACTTTTTAACTAGGGAAGGTTGATAAACCTGGTCTAACATACTGGTGTAAGTGTTGGCATTCATTCTGCCCTCACAGGTGACCAACAATCCTGGACCTGAAGACGACTTGAAGCCCCAAACCATTACACTGCTAACTCCAGATTTGACTGGTGGGAAAACACATCTTGGATCATAAGCTTCCCCAACTCTTCGACGAACATAAACAGCTCCAGGGGTCCCAAAGTTCTGAGGAGAAATACAAATTTTACTGATCATTTTTAGTATTCAATAACAATTTTGTAATCCAATAAAAATGTCCACAAGCGCAATAAATTGGTGAAAAGTAATGTGGAGAACCTACCTTACTTAAAGTTGCTTTCATCAGACCAAATAACTTTAGCCCAACAATCATCATCAGTCCAATCTTCTTGCCCTTTTGCCTAAGACAATTGCTTCTTCTTGTTCACCTGAGACAGCCACGGGTTCTTTTCCCTGAGCCCAGCTTCTAATATCCTTCTTCTCACTGTGCATCTTGATATATCTTTGTTTGTTGCCACCCGAAACTCAGCGGCTACATCAGAAAAGGTTTCTTTCCTATCGGCCAGAGATGTCCTTTTCAGCAACCTTTCTTCCCTCGGAGTTATACACGTTGTGAGACCTTGACCATCACGGATTTTGAAAGAATCAGGTTTATTAATGGTTGTTTGGACACCGTTTCTTGAGCATTTCAATTTTCTTGCAATTGTGATAATTCCTCTCTTCACAATGCAATGATTTGAGCTCTTTGAGCTTCAGGAATATATTTCTTCAGAGCAGATACATTTTTAACAAAAAATTACCACTTGTAAGTTAAAAATAAGATAATCAGGGAAAAAATAGGAATAGACGTTAGTATCACACACTGAATGACAGAATGTGGCCACAACCACTTATGCACAAGATGCAAAAACGCATATGCAAAAAAAATGTTCATTTGTGTTATGTCAAATATGAAATGAATGAGTTTCAATCATATTCTTCACTTTTTCATACCTGCCCCAAACTTTGGCCAATATTATAAAATACAATATGATGCGAACCCAAAACGCAAAATTGCTAGGAAAAATCGCGCTCCACTAATCTTAACAATTACCAATATCGCTCGGGTTAGGTAAGGTAAGGTAAGTTAGGTTAGGTCTGGTTCTGGAACTTTTAATAATTTTGAAATGTGTTTTCCTTATACGTTTTTATGTCTAGTTTTCAGATCTGAAACTCGTTTTTGCTGGAAATCCATACTTTTCATATTATGGAGCTTCGGTCGATTATGGGTAAAGTCTGCATTTCCTGTAAAAAACGAGATTTGAAAAGTACACATAAAACTGCATAAGAAAAACACATTTTTAAATTCATTAGAAAATATGTGTTAAAACGAATATTTACCCTTTTTCCGACTAAAGCTTTTTATTAACATCATTAAGGTGCGTAAGGTTTATATGAATCGTAATAAAATTCGTGAGGTTATAATTAAATAGTGTGAAGATCGGTGAGACACCCACCCTGCACATACGTTCTTCTAAAGTTTTATATGAGTCAAACTGGCAACTCTCGGACGAGTTGCCAAATGCCGTTATTTAGACGATTTATCGGTGCTTCACTTGGAGTGACATAAACGCGTATCTTTTCAGCTGCTAAAGTTTCTAATTTGCGATAATGAACAAATTCAACTTTTCTTATAGGCATTTTTAATTTGAGTTTTTTATATGCTGTAATTTATTAAGAACAAGGAAATGAAAACATTGAAAAAGGATTTATGACATAGTGGCAGGTCACCCGGCTCTCCCAAGGGTACGCGAAGGGGTTATGAGGAAATTTGCGGTTTCTTAGGTTAGGTTTTTAGCTATTTTATTTGATGATCCTGAACTGTTTAACCTATGAAGTAGATTAGGTTAAGTTGATTTTTTTTATTGGGTCAATATTAGAAAGTTTAACAGTATTACAATACAAAGAACTAGCAAAGATCCTCGGGTCCACACGAGGCCAGCCCATAAGTAAGAAGGTTACATTGCCATCATTCGTAACAGCCAAAGTAAGTGTCCAGCCTATTTCTGAACATGTTCCATGAAGTACTAGATACCAGTGTAGCAAGCAAGATATTAAAAACGGCTAATATCCTAAATATAGTAACACTGTAGGGGTCGAACCAAGTAAAACATTCGAATGAAAAATTTAAACGGTTAACACATTGAACCTTATAAATGGGAAGACAAACTTCCCGGTATGTATTGTTCTCTTTCGTAAATAGGAAGACAGACTTCCCCGTATGTATTTCTCTTTCGTAAATGGGAAGATGGACTTCCCGCTTTGTATTATTCTCTTTCGTAAGTGGGAAGATAGACTTCTGGGTTTGTAGTATTCTCTCTTTTGTAAATGGAAAGTTAAACTCCCCAGTAAGCAGTATTTTCTCTTATAAATAAAGGAACGAAAATCCCAGTGTACTCGGTAGGTGAAGGAGCATACCGAAACCGTTGCCTCCCGTGCCGGGTAGTGAGGTAAAGGGCCAATGTGATGGACTTTTTTGGAGCACAAATCGTGCGGGTCACAGGGAGCGGCATTGTTGAGTTGATGCTACTTAGAGCTTCTGTTATTCTCCTCGTAAGACCTCGTGGGGAAGAGTTCACGCCATCGAGAACTCCCACCAAAACATTTACCTCCTTTACCGAGAATACAGATCCAAGCTCTGATTGAGCGCTTAAAAAATTCGTTTTTGAGGAGGGGGGGGAGAAAAGGTACGCCTGACGGTTACTCTTCCCCACGATTGGGGGAGGGGGGCACAGAAGAGGAGGAGGCGCGCGGCTGACTTGCTCCTAGAGAAACTCCCCGCACTTCTGACTATCAGTTAAAGTGAACCGATAGTGAAGTGCTTAATGGGAAGTCCGGAACAAGTTTTAGAAGAGGGTTTATAGCTGTGGGAGACGGAAATATTTTGAGTTAAAAGAGGACAGATTGGTGAGGAGGCAGATTGAGCAACCTCTGTAGTCAAAGGTGGAAAGGATGGAATACCCTTGCCCAAAGGACGAGGGGGACCTGCTGATTAACATGGATTCCGAACCACCGTCATGCAGTTACTCATCATTCTTACTTCCTTTCCCACACTTTTAGCACCTATGTTTCTCATACAGAAGTGGGAGTACCGCCTAATCTCTGTTCTCTTATTTTCTTCATCTTTCATTCATGTGTTTATTGTAGCATTCATGCCGCTTTGAGTTATCTTAGCTCTGAGCTCTAAGCTTTGTTTATGTATTGTTATGTTACTTGTTTTTACTTTCCTTACTTTGCTTCACCTTCTCTTTTTGTTATTACTTTTTCACTTTACTTTCACTTTGTTCATTTGTTTTACTATTAACTTTCACTTCACTATCATTTTGTTAAACTTTTTAATACTATAGTTTTTTTATTACACCTTTAGTTTACTATGTTCGTTTTATTTCTGTTTTACTGTTAACTCTCACTTGACTATCATTTTTGTTAAACTTATTACACTTTAGTTAATTTTGTTCGTATTATTTCTGTTTAAAATTTTGATCTGTTTGGTCTTCTTAGTCGGTTGTTTCTTCCTATTTAGGTTGTTTAAATTAGGTTGTCTTATCTGATGTCTTGGTTGGGCTTGTATATAGTCAGGTTAATATCTTTATTGTTATGCTTGTCCCCTCTCTCTTTTTGAATTTCTACTTAAGTAACATGGGAACCTCCTCGATTCTCAGCTGTTGCCTGCCGCTGGGAAATCGAGTGCTAAAGGAGACTCCAGCTCTGGTGTTTGTGTGCTCTGCAAATATCAAAGGCAGATCGTCTATCTTCCTCCATATTTTCTCCGCTCTGTTCCTGATATTAATGTTCAGCGTTTCTGATCCTGCTTCTTGGTGCATATCCTGTAGTCTTCTCCTCTCTATCCTGCAGGTGTTGGTGATTCGGTAGAGAGCTTTATTTCGTATTCTCTGGAATTCCGATTTTTATAGTCCTTGTTTCACTGTTGATAGGAGTTGGCGGGTAGAGTAGTACCTCTCTTCCTAGTGCAAGATAGATTTTTCTTATATTTTTCATGCCTAACTCTCTTAGATTGTACAGTAGGCTAAGAACCGGAATCGCTTTGTTTGTAGCCTTTTTTATTATTCTGAGTCCTAGCACTTTGCCCTCACTATGATATCTGTAGTTCTGATCTTCAACGACAATTTCCGCTGTTTTGTTCCTGGAGAATGAGATCATTGTAAATTTCCTCTTGTTCGTCCTTACCTTCCAATCTCTTTCGTAGTTGTTGATGTTGATTTCTAAAGCTATTGTCATTGCCTGAAAGCGTACATTCGAATCTGTACGGAGTGACGGCGAGTTGGCTTATGTCGTCCGCGAACTGTATGTTCAGACCTCCAGGCATTATTGGTGGTGGCAAGTCTGCTGTGTATATCGAATACAACGTTGGGCTAAGACAGCCCCCCTGCGGGAGTCTAGCTTCCAATTCGAATTCTGGTCCTGAATAACCATTAATCTTCACATATGCTCTTCTGTCTCTGACATAATCGCAGAGATTTCTCTACAGATTGTCTATTCATATGGAGATTTAAGATCTTATGTTGCATTCCTCTAACCCAGACTTTGTCGAATGCTTTTTCTACATCTCTCAGGACCAGATCGATGTAGTTATTCTCTGCTTTGGCCTTTGCTATTTTCTCTGTTATTATGCCAAGTGCCATTGTAGTGTTTCTGCCTCTTCTGAATCCGAGTTGATGACAAAGGGGAACAATTTTAATCACATTTTCTGGTGAATTAGATTTATCTGCCAATTTTAATTTGTTTTTTCATGCTGATTTCAAATATATAATCCATTTTTACCTACATGTTATAGTTATTTTTTAATTTGTATTTTCTCGTTTGCCTGAAAACTGCCTTCCGGACGGAGAGAGAGGGTAGTTGTAGAAAGCTAATACTTCACATTACATAGTAGTAAGATAGTAATAAGCGTTATTGTACAAAATATTGGCATTATTGTTTCTTTTTTCAGGTCTCATGTTAGAGTGATGGCTTCGTCAAGAGGAAATTGCATTAATGATTCAGACACATTCTGCTACATATCTGGCTGTTACTTGCTAGTTCGTCAAAGGTGCAATATATCAAACTTTGTAATCCACACTTATAAGGCATAAGTGATGTTCTTCTTGGCGATGAAGATAAGAAGTGGTCCCCACATTCTGTTTGCCATAGTTGTGTGGAACATCTTCGTGAGTGAAATAAAGGAAAGAGAAATAGTATTTCCCTTTTTTAAACCCCAAATGGAAGAGCCAAAGGATCATGTATCAGACTGTTATTGCTGTCTAGAGGAATACTAAAGGGATTGGCAAGAAAAATCGGCACTAGATCGACTACCCCAACATTCTCTCGGTGATGCGGCCAGTACCTCATTCTGAGTTTTAACAGTTCCGATTTTCAGTGGATTTGCTTCCTCCGAGGATGAAAATGATGTACCTGATATGGATGTCCACGGAATGGATTCAGAGTCTTGCAGATTCATCATCAGATGCTGAACAGTCATTAGCTCCTCACTGTTTCAATCAAAAGGATTTGAATGACTTGATACGCGATTTGGCGCTCTCTAAGAAAGCTGCAGAACTTTTAGCCTCCAGGTTGAGTAAAAGACATATGCTTGACAGGTCGGTACGGGTATCATATTACCAAAAAATGGAGAGTACATTTGTTAACTATTTCTCTGAGGACAAACAATTTTTATACTACCACGATGTCCCTGGCCTGTTTACCGAGTTGGGACTTGGCACCTATAGCCATGCTAAGTGGAGACTGCTTTTGGATAGCTCCAATCGTAGCCTTAAGTGTGTCCTTTTGCATAATGGCAATGACTTTGCTGCAATTCCTCTTGGTCACTCTGTCCATCTGCGAGAAACTCACGATGACATAAGAATGGTCATGGATTTACTTAAGTACCATAAACACAATTTAATCATATGTGTAGACCTTAAGATAGTCAACTTCATCCTTGGCCAGCAGAAGGGATATACAAAGTTTCCATGCTATACCTGTATGTGGGACAGTCGAACCCGTGACAAACACTGGTCCCCAAAAGATTGGTCAGTTCTGGAAAATTGGAAGCAGGAATTCCAAACATTGTTAATGAGCCAATCATAAGTTGAGAGAAGATCGTTTTCCCTCCACTTCATCTTAAACTGGGGTTGATGAAGCACTATGTCGAGGAGTTGAGCACTGACAATGATTGTTTTCAGTACATAGTATCGGCGTTTCCTGCTTTGCCATACGATAAAATAAAAGCAGGAGTATTGGATGGGCCCCAACTGCGAAGACTTCTGAGTGATTCTAGATTCGTGAACACCATAAATGAAAAAGAGAAGGCAGCCTGGCTCTCCTTTAGTGCCGTTGTTCATAACTTCTTGGGAAACAAAAAGCGCATAACTACGAGGATCTGGTTACTAATATGCTTTTAGCATATCGTGATCTGGGATGCAACAAGAGTGTGAAGCTGCATTTCCGAAATAGTCACCTCGACCAATTCCCAGAGAATCTGGGAGCCATGAGCGACGAACAAGGGGAACGCTTCCATCAGGATTTGAAGACGATGGAAGAGCGCTACCAAGGTTACTGGGATAGACACATGATGGCGGACTACTGCTGGACAATTAGGAGAGATCAGCCAGAGAAAACATACAAGAGAAAGAGTTACAACGCAGATTTTTCCCGATTGAAATCAAGAAGAGGTCCTCCAGCATGATGTACGGTCATTAATAAATTAGCACCTATTTGATTACAGTATTTGTAATCCTAATGTGTAATTCAAGTTTCTTCTCATATACAAAAAATGTTTGTACAAAGAAACCTGTTTTACTATAAATAACTCAAAAGGATGATTCAAAATTACTTCAGGGCATGATGATGGGCGTGATAAAATGAAAATTATTGTATAATATTAGTTAGTGATATTACAAAAAATCTGTGGCATTTAGAGAGAATCTGATTTCAGATTGATATTCAGTATGCTCGAATTAGGTAGAAAAATGTACTTTTGTCAATTCACCAAATACATAGTTCCCCAGTGATAAAGGTCATTTTCTTCAAGATATTCATTTAGTCTTCTGTTAAGGATTTTCTCGAAAACTTTGCCCATGAAGTTCAATAGCGATATGGCTGGTAACTGCTGAGGTGGTTTGATGGTTGTCCTGGCTTTGGGACGAATATCATTCCGGCTAGTTTATAGCTATCAGAGAAGCAACCCGTGTTTAGGCACGCGTTAAAAATATTCTTTAATGTTCTGATGATTATGTTAGGTGCCTTGGTAAGATTAATTATGGTTATTCCTGAGGGGCCTGGCGCTTTCTGCTTGAATGATTGTATTACGACTTTGATTTCTCCCGTTGTTATGTATGCTCCTGTACCCAGGATTTCCTCCCTTTCTTGTTCTACACTTGGTGCTGGAGTGATCTTTTTTATGTTTTCTCGCAAGACTGTGTGGACCATTTCGTCTATTGCTAAATGCAAAGGTAACTGGTTGCATGTGGAGGTTGTATGGCATATTGAAGCTACTTAGCGCGCTGCATTGCCTGTGACATATGTTGGAAAGTCTGGCCCTATTCTCTTGAAAATGTTTCCTTCCAACATTATTTCTAAGTTGGCTCCTCTGTTATTTCTAGAGCGGTATCCATTTGCACTGCACCTGGCATTGAGGTGTCCCATAAAGATGGTTGGGAAACCTGTGCCAGAGATTTTAAATAGGTTGTGCAGGGGAAGGTAATTTTTTCTTGGTGCTTGGTATCCCGTGGCTACTATTATTGGCGTTAATTCCGCTTCAATTTTAACGGCCAAGGATGCCTCATCCAAATTACTAACTTCTTTAAACTTAAGCCCTCTTCTAATTGCTATCGTCGCCCCGTCATAACGCTCGCCTGAAGGGTTCGCATTTATGACGCTGTAATCCAACAACTTAATTGTTTTTTCTCCTCGATTCACTCCGTGTTTCGATATTAATATTATGTCCGGATCGATATCTCTGAAATTATTTCCTAATGTCAATGTTTTACCGATCCATCCTTGAGTGTTAATTTGCAGAATGCTAAGGTTTCTTATCCTTTCTGGTTCCATTGTTTATTATGTTTGGTCGTTTAGAAATCTCTGGACTTCTGGCGGGTCGATTTCTTGTTGGGTTCTGCTTCGTTGCCTTTAAACCTACCCTTCTTTATACTTTGAAATGTAGAATGGCAGAGAGTAATGCAGTCGCCAGGGTAGATTCGAATTTTATCCTCCATTGAGAGTTTTTGTACTTCTTTCTCGTCTTCTTCTCCTTTCTTTCCTTTGAATGCCCATTTGAATTTTCCTTCTTTAATTGCCTTAATGCTGTCTTCCTGTTTCTTGCCTCTCGGGAGGGGGGAGCATTCATCGCTGTAGACTGTAAGTTTTATTTCCTGTGCTTCCATGCGTACTATTTTGTCTCCTTCTTTACTTTGCACTGACATGTTTGAAATTGCGTTCTCTTCAGTAGTGTGTTCCTCATTGCTCGTTGGTACCGACGCTGAGGCAAGGTTAATTTTAAGGATTTCAGATGAAGGGGGGTTGTCAGGAAAACACATCTTCTTCATTCCATTTTTCTCTAGTATTGTATTGAGTGTCGTAGCGAAGGTGCCCGGTTTCCCAATATTCATCACTGTCGTAGAATGGACTCTCGACGATATACCATATATAACTATTCGTTGAGGGAACTTATTTAATCAACTTTAGAGTGCGTGGATGTCTAGGCTGGCCGATATTATGTATCTTCGATATGCTTAAGAAGTGGAACTGAGCTCAAGGATAATAATATTGCTATCATTAATAAAATAGAGATTTATTAATATTAACTATCAACAACACACAAAACGGAAGATATTGACATAAACAGAGAATAGAAAGGGTTGTGGGGAATCTAGCTAATCCGTGGATTAAGATAGATTTAAAAAGGTAAAACAAATATAAAGTCAAAGGGATGGGATGGTTCGCTAAACCATTTAAAGCAACGGACAGAGTTGACAAAAAGGGTTAAATACTCAAAGGTAACGTTCGGCTTACGTAATTATACTTGTTGTGCAGAGGAAGGCGACTTGAAGGAATTTCGGTCCGCTGGCGAGTTCCAGCCGAAGGAGGTGGGGGAATTAAATGATCCTGACGTGGCGTCTTGGGAATGAGAACCGTTTCTTGACGAACGGATTGAAGAACAATGGCTTTTCTACGTTGTTCTCTTCTGAACAACAGGGGGGGTGAGAACCGTCTCTTGTCTACGGGTTCGAGAACAATGGCTGTTCTAATGTTGTTCTCTTCTGAACAACAAGGGGGAAGGGTGAGAACCGTTTCTTGGCAAACGGGCTCAAACGAACAATGGCTGTTCTACGTTGTTCTCTTCTGAACAACAGGGGGGAAGAGAACCGTTTCTTGTCAACGGGCTCAAACGAACAATGGCTGTTCTACGTTGTTCTCTTCTGAACAACAGGGGGGGGGGGTGAGAACCGTTTCTTGTCAACGGGCTCAAAAGAACAATGGCTGTTCTAAAGTTGTTCTCTTTCTGAACAACAGGGGAAGCCTTGTGGACTTGGCGCCACAAAGGCTCAGACCTTGGCACTCAAAGGATATTGTCCTTCTTCTGGACAAGTGATGGTAAATCTTGAGGTCGAGGTCCCTTAGCGCACAAGGTGAGAGTGGGTCGTAGTGATGTTTCGCGACGAAAATCTGGATCTCCAATCTGAATCTTAGTGGTTAAGTTTCCATATAAATAACCGGGACATCTCCTTGGCGTGGGGAAAAATGGAGTTGGAGCTTCGAGGGAATGCACAGCTGAGCCTGGGAACAATACCTTATCTGCCCATAAGCCTAACTCAATCTGGCGAGGTCGGCGCATGGGGCGATCGGGGGAAGATAAACCTCCTTGTTTAACCATTAACTCAGGTGGCTGCGATAAGGCGCCCAGCTTCGAAGCGAAGATGCACGTGGGGAGCATCGTGGTTTTAAATAACATGTGATAATGGTTGAAATTAACGCGGCCTCAACCCATTCTATCACAATCACATCGGCATGGATTATGCATGTGAGCACTTCTGTTGATGCCCCTTGTGGCACAGTTAGATGGGTATTGGCTTTCTGCATTTGCTTTACAGGTGCTTTAGCCACTCCTGATGATGTCCGTAGAGGTACTCCTAGGCATTCCAGGCTGCCTTCTTTCCCAAGAGGGGGATGATCCCCCATCATTTTGCTAGTCGAGCGCCTAGGCGCTCTTTTCTTCGTTCCTTCATCTGAAGCCTATTTTTCATTTCTTCCTTCCTCTCTAAATCTGTAAAAAAGGACAGAGAAAACTTTTCCTATCACCTAGCAGCCTATGGTTCCCTATTTACCTACTTATTTGAGCACTTCACGACCACCCTACCTAAATATACCTAAGCTAAGAAGCGCCTTCACAGAATTTCGGGCCCCTGGTCTTAAGGAGGCCTCTTCTTCGCGCTCACTATTGGCGCTTCCTTCTGGGGTTCACTATACCCTACCTTAAGTGGCTCTGGGCGCAGCGGTGGTCGTGTTATGTTGCTTTTAGTCGGTGAAGTAAGTGGAAGTCAAAGCGTGGAATAAGTAGGAATTGAGGATGAACTACCCCTTTAGGGTAAGCACCCCGCCCACTGGAAACAGGAGGAATCTCTAATCAGTCCAGAGGGCGCATATATTTCTTCTTTCTTGAAGTTAACATTAACTTTAATGAAAAGTGAGCTTTTCCCTAAGCGCGCTCACAGCTCTCCGTTGTAAAAAAACAAAAGAATCCAAATTTAGTCAGTCTGTCCAGTCCATTCGGAAAATGGATTTCGGCCGTGTTTACATGCAAACGGTTTTAGCGTTATTAACTTTTTAAATCTATCGTGACGCTGATTGGACAATTATTGCACTGCTTATGTCTAAAAGTTGATTTGTGAATTTGTTAACGCTAAGGTCTGTTATTTCGAGAATGAACATAAGTATGACAATTAAATGTACCTTAATCCTGATTTGTTAAATTTTGTAGAATTATAAGTAACTATAATGACTATTTATATAAGTGTATTTTTGTGGAAAAAGAGATAGTTAGCAATCATTATTATTCAAGAAGAAAGAAGTTGTCATAACCGTTCGCCATTTCGAGGCTTGTTCCAGCTGTTTACCAAGGAATAAAGGATCTAGCTATATATTTTCCTTTATTCTAAGGAGGCATTTGATCACATAACCCAACCTGCTACAATCAAGAAGAGTTCCCCTATTTCGCACATTTCACCTAAAAGGGACCTATAACGTAAAAATACGCCATACCAATAACCTCTTGGTTATTCGAGGTGAAAAAGTGGTCGGGGAAAAAGTTATCGAAACCTTTACAACCTACAAATTTCTAGAAATGGCATAGTTATATTTAATTCATCTTCACAATATTTATATATGATATATTCAACTTTAGAAGATGTTGGGATAGTGGTAGATATAGTGGGTGAATAATTAAAGCGGGGAGGGGTATTTTGCCTTAGTAGGAAGGGCATCGCTTTCCTTTTATTTATTTTTACTTTTGCTTTTATTATTTGTTGGAACTTATGTCCTATGTTTTGTATTTTCATGTGCTTTAGCGTTTTTCTTATTGTTTCTTTTTTTTTTTTGGTGTAAATATTTAGCATTCGAGCCTAAGTTAGTTACATTTGCCAACAATTTCCCTCGTGTTAAAAGTTTAATGAAATGTTGTTATTTACTCATTGATTCTTATATTTTGTATTAGTTGTATTGTTTGCTGTGTTTCCTTTATGTATCTATTGGTGAAATGTGGTTTATATTCATTGATTTTCTATGTTGTAATGTGTTTCATCTATGTAAATGTTGATGTAATGCCTTCTTGCAAGCATAGTTTAGTGCTCGGGAACTGACATCGGCGTGAGATTTTTGCCCGTAGCCTCGCAGGTATGTTAAGCCTGCCGCATGTTTCCTGTAGCTCTGGAATGACACCATTCGTTAGGGTGGAGCAGACCTTTTTACCAAGTTTTGGGGTGATGACATTGATGGGTTCCAAACGTTTCCTCCTATGCAAATCTCTTTGCCTAAGGTGATCATGCCTCGGACTCTATTTATAAGTAGAGATGCAGCGTTCTGGACACGTTGGATTCTTTTCATCGAGGATTTGCAGGCCGCTTGAGTAACCACTACGTGGTAGATTAGCTTAGTCCAGACATACATATCTTGGAGATTCCTTTCCTTACCAGGTTCCGCTTCTCCGTGTCGTGTCTAGAGTATCCATGGTCGGTGATCTTTAGGTCCAGGACTGTGCCTTTGGCGGAGTAGCCATATTTCCTCCCTTCTATGATGATGGGCCATGTAAACTCGCGGCTCAGCGGGACGATCTTGAATTTGTTCCTGTTGGTTCTGATCTTCCATTGTCTCTCGTACTGGTTGATGTTGTTGATTTCCACTATCGTCCGAGCCGCATGTGCCCTTTATTTCCTCTCCGAGCATGGGATAATTTGCGTGATGTCATCTGCAAATTTCAAATATATCGTGTTCCTGTGCACCGGAGTAGGGAGGTCGATCGTGAAAACAAGGTAAAGCAGTGGGCTCAGGCAGTTTCCCTGGGGATGCCCGCCTTAAGTTCAAATTCAGGTCCTTTGTAACCCTCATTCATGAGACATGCCCTTCTGTCCATGACGAAGTCTTAGAAGATCCTTTCCAGAATTGAGTCTAGCTGGAGGTTCAGTATCTTATATTGATGTCCTTCCAGCCCGACTTTACCGAAGGCCTTTTGCCTGTCCCTCAGCACAATGTCTACATAGCACCCGTTCGCTTGGGAATATGCTACTTTCTCTGTTAGGAGCGCCAGGGCGTTATCTGTGCCCCTTTTCCTGCGGAGCCCGTGTTGTTGGGGGTTGTGCGCACCTAACTTGCTCAGTTGAGCTTGTAGCCTGTATGCTATAATCTTCTCGAAGATTTTTTCCCTGCATCTCAAGAAGACAGATCGGGCGATATTTAGCTACCTGGTATGAGGGCTTGTTTTCCTTTGGGATAAAGATGGTTTGGGCCATCTTGTACCTACCAGGAAAGTAGCCTTTAGGAAAGTAGAGTTCATTGTGTCCGCCAAACCTAAATAATTTGCCTTGGGGCATTTGCGAGGTTGTTCTTTGTAATTCCAGACCAGCCAAGCGCCCTCTGCTTGAAGGACCTTATGGTGTTCAAGGTCTCTTCGAGATTATCGTGCATCCGTGGCTAACCATCACTCTTTCCTGAGATACTTGAGCGTAGGAGTGGGTTCTATGTATCACTGTGCCGAGGTCATCAAGCAATTGGTCTTCGAAGTCCTGGTCGGCGTCGTCGTTTTCCTCAGGGGATATAGCAAAAATCTCTTGCTAGTGGGTTCTAAATTTCCTCTCGAAAGAATCTGGGTCCTCAATGATGTCGCCTCTATCCTTGATTTGTGTTCTGGGTCTGGGAGGTAATCCCCGAAGTCTTTGCATGTTGTTCCAAAATTTTACAGGATTGTCATTCCTGTCCAACCTCCCAATGATGTCATTTCAGATTGCTCTTTGCTTTTCAATTATTATGTTTTTTTAGTTTCTCGCCTACTTGTCTCATTCTGACTGTCCTTTTCCGATTGATACCTGTCCTGCCGATCTCTCCATAGATGTTTCTATGTTCCCGGGTGATTTCTCTCATCTCTTTCGTCCACCTAGGTTGTAAGAGCATTTTATAGGAGATTCTGGGGATGCATCTCTCGTCGGATTGTAGGAGGAGATTGGTGATCTTATTTATATTCTCATCAATCTCTTCGAGATTAGCATCTTCCAGGTCAGCTGGGTGGTATGTACTGAGTAACTCTCTATATAGCTCCAAGTTAGCTTTAGCGTAACTTTTCCTAAGTAGAACGGGCTTGAGTAGTGGAACAAGCGAGATCGTGGTGAGAATCAGGATGTTATCACTCGGTACCACTGGTCCGGGCTCATTGGTGATGTTAAGGGGAAGTTTTTGCTCGTTAACATAATGCCCGGTTTATTTGCCGAACGATGTGTTAAGAAGGTCGGAAAATCTAGCCCGCCCCCCTGGAGTCTGTCTTTGGAGTAGCAACTCTAGGTTTTTTTTCCCTTTGGTCGATGCTTCCGTAGTCTGACGCTCTGCATCTGGCATTTAGATCAGCGCCAAGCAATTTAAGTTTACCGCGCCCAAAGAGAGTGTAGAAGTTAGGAATTGGTAGGTATTTGCGATGTGGAGTCTAATAGGTAGCCGCCACGGTCAGGTTTCCCACTAGGGTTGGTATTTCAACAGCCACAAATGACTCATCTAGGTTTGGAAGCGTTCTGTATGAAATTTTGTTTAGATTGATCGTAACGATCCTGTGTGTGGTTTTTGTTCATAATTGTGTAATTTGGTATGTTTATTCTGTTTGTATTTGTGTTAACACCGTGTTCAGTGATGAGGATTAGGTCGGGATCCACTTTACGGAATATGTTTCCGTATAGAATGTGTTTTTCTTCTCATCCATTGACTTTAATTGTAAGTATTTTTAATGTGTTATTCGTGTTTTCCATGTTTGTGTTGTCTAGTGCTTGTGTTTTTATGTGTATGTGTGTCTTCTTCTAACCCTTTTCGTTACGTGCCTTTTTACTGTTCCTAATTTTGAAAAAATCTGTTTCGATTATGGTGAGGCAGAAGCTCCTATGCAATTTAGTTTCGGCCGCCATGAGCGCTGCGTCAATTAGCGCTTCCTGGTCTGGCGAATCGTATGTCCATTTCAAAAAGCCAGCCTTGACTCCTTCGATGATCTCCCCTATCTTGGGATCGTCTGGGAAGGAAGTTTCAGCTTTCCCGTAGAACCAGATTTTAATGTCTTCTCCATCGTATTTTTTTGTTCTGACGAGAACTCTTTCTTTTGCTTTTACTACTCGCTCTTTCATGGTTCTTAGAAGGCTGGGATCACTCTTGTTCTTCTTCAGAGGAAGAAGCAGAGCTTGAGATGTTACCCTCAGCCTGTTTGGTCCTTCTGGTGCTCTTCTTTCGCTCCTTTTCCTTTTCTATCTGGTCTCAATTCTGGGATCCCTGTTTGGGGGCCTTTGAGGAGCTGCGGTGGGTTCCGGGATCACGTTCGTTCCGTTTTTTTTCATCATTTATTGGGAAGGCAGTAGCTGGTGCCTCTTCCTCTGGTTGGTACTGAATCAGCAGGACTTTTCCTGACGGGTTTTTTTTTCGTGAACCACATTTCTGCTAAGCCATTGTTCTTGAGCATAATATTTAGCTCTTTAGCGAAGCAGCCTGGGTTCATCAGATTCCTGACGTAGGCATATATTATGCAAGTGAGGATTTTGGTCGAGTTTTCATTCTTTTTGCCGATCTTCGGATATATTTTCTGTGCGAAATTCTCTACATTTCCAGAGGGAGCTGTTTTCGCTTAATACCCTTGACTATATAATAAGAATTAATATTTCTGTTGTGATTCTAAGTTTAGATTGTTTAGGTTTGTTTCGTGTTTATGATTGCTTATGTATAAATTTTTGTTTATTATTTCCTATCCTTACCTGCACCATTAACTCTACTTAGAAAATATTAATTCATTTTATATCTCACACCAACCACGTTTTCGCCTCCACAGCAGACAGACACACACACAATCTTGTTCAATTTCATATGGAAAAATAAGTTTAACCTAAAAAAAGTGCTCAAGGCGCTGGTTAATCTTTTTGTAAAAGAGAAACCCAGTTCCTTTAATTATTTTCTTTCTTTCTACCTCTTTCTCTCCCAGCATTATTCACACATATAACTGCTCCATATTATTCGAATATTTTATCAGATATTTAAAGAAAGAATTGTTTTTCAAGGCTCTTTCATATTAATATTGAGTGTTTGTCAAAAACTCCTCAATTCGAAGTGGTGAGAATTTTAAACCGGATTTTAATTCTTAAATCCCCTTCTCATGATCAGTCACAATAATAGAGACGTTTGTCGCGGCAGACTCAATAATTCAACTCCAGAAATATAGAAGTTGGCTTCCAAAGACTGAGATTCGTATCGATACTATAAATTTTTAATATGTAGTCCATAAGCAATGGTTGTCAACCCTTTTGATAAGGTTTGAATTTACACTCAAAGTTTTCTCCGAAATTCGAAAAATCATTGTCGAGAACAATCCTCCTGAATAATTATGTAGAATTAAACACGACGAAGTAAAAAAGGAATATGAGATATCCCAATGCGACACTTAATATTTCATAATCTTTGGTTGTGAAACATTTCCATCTGAGGCTGTGCTCCCTTTGCCGGCGTGTGATATTAATAGGTCATCATCCACCCTACTCTTTAGTGGACCCACCTACCTCTGTTCTTCTTTATTGCATACCCTCCTTGTCTACCCCTTCCAAATTTTCCTCTTGCTACCCAAAGAGGTTTTGATGGCAATGAACACTTTTCTCCTTTTACCATAAGCTCTGGGAGTGGCAAAATATAAGTTAAGTGTTTCTCTGTTGTCAGGGCCGAAACCCGCTGGCCACAGGAGGTGCTGGATTGCTGACTTTGCTCACCATTTCCAGTTACTTATGAGATGTTTCGACGGCAACAACCTTAATGGTTTAAAGCAACAAGACAAAGTCGTCATTACGGAGGGTCGAGTTGTCAATGCCCATCTTTGCTCACAAACGCATCGGCAGTATTTAATGATCCCATGGGGAGATTTTCCTTAACTTTCCAAGGCATTGGGGAGGGATATGGTTATGTATCATTTCCCATACGTATCCTTTTCTCTTAAATCGCATTCTGGCCACAACTAAAGGAAGTAACGGAATGCGTTTGGAAGAAAAAGGAGGTGATCCAGTTCAAACATTCTCTCGCGGCAAAGAAAATTTCTCTTTCGCCCCCCTCTGTGCTTGTCTTGGACAGCTCCACCTTAAAGATTGAGACTCCTCCTTTGTTTCTTCATAGGCATTGAGGCCCTGCCTCCAATGAGGCAGAAGGACCAGGCAAACCCTCTTAGAGGATGGCGTAATCCCGTTCTCCTTGCCACCTCACTTGATAGACCCTAGGTTGTTAAGGCGGATCATACTTTGGGGCAACCATATATTTTCAGTAAATTCTTTAATGAGGGGTGCTTAAATAATAGATTTTCCGGGGTATAATTTGAAAAAAAACTTTATTTTGTTATACAATTGCTCCTACCTACATCAATTTTCATTAAATAAAAGTAAATTCTTCCCTTTATTCACGAGCTTATGTAACCTATTTTTATTTAATCCAAGTACACACAAACACAAATTAACCTTAAATTTACATGTTATTGAGTGAGAAAGTGTATGCAAAGCTCCACATATAGCTGCATGGGTTACTTTGGGTCATATTCAAAAGTTAAACTTCAGCAGAGCACACAAATCTTGCTTTGACTCATTCCTGGACATCAGACGTTTAGTTGTCTCTTGTGTCCTGATTCCTCCATCCCTCTTTTCATGTTAGAAATACTTGGAAGAAGCCTCAGTCAACATTCTTACAACCCTCACAGAGCTCTATGTGTGACAATGCCAGTCAGGTACTTTAATAGGGGAGTCAATTAAGTTTTTTAATTCAGAAGTACTTAAAGAGCAAGTGAGAGGTGGCTCAGAGACATCATCTAACCAATTGATCAGATCTGCAATCCTGGTAGCATCACAATTGATGTCTGGTGTCCTTCTAAGCCTTACAAAGGAGTCTCACAGTTGAGTATCTGAGTCCCTTCTCACCTGATGGTCTAGATTCTTTTCACACCTTCAGTTCTCTCCGCCTGATCTTCAGAGCATAGGAGGGTTTGGAGGATAGCTTCACTGTATGCATACCAAGCTATCGATCTCTTAACAGTTGGAAAAACAATATCCAACACCTCCTTCCTCTGAGACTTAAGAGAGTGAAGTTGATAAAGAATGTGCCTAGGTCCCTTGGCCCAAGAGTGCCTAATCTTAATGTTAAACCAGCACGGGTAATATACACCAATGATGAACTCAACAATCAGTCGGAAATTCTTAAGGGCTTTTTCTTTGTGCTCCTGCTTTGACACCCATAGCCGAAGAAGTCTGTTAGCTGTGATCAGCCAGCGACTGTGGTCTACTGGTCCTATTTCCAATAGAGAAAGCCCTGTAGGAACCACTTCATTTCTGATTGCTGATACAATTCTATAGCTGTAGTGTTGATAAGTGGAAAGATCTTGCACCACTTCCTGAGGTATCTTGGTAATAGGGGGACCTAAAGATATTTGAGTGAAGTTTGGGTTGATATCCAAGTGTGTAACAGCGTCAAGGAGCTTTCTTATTGGTCCGGAATATCTGTTGTCAGATAGTGTTGGGCCATCCAGGTTGATAATTAGATGACGGAGAGGGAGTTTTCCTAGTGTGTAGGTTACTGGCCAACCAAACAAGCTTTCTGCCCAAATGGAACTCCATTTTTCACATCACTCTTGCATTTACACCTGTGTTTACATTCGTGGAGTCTCCTCTAATGGCCATTAAGCTTTTATCCAAACCCCTTTCCCTCAGCCATCCAAACATAGCCTTAGCCATCTTCTCTGCATGTGATTATTCTTTTGTAGCCTTTTCTGGGACAAAGTGGAAGAGGTAATTGTCCCAGGCTCACTGATGATAGTGTAATGCTCCTCTTTTGTTTTTACTGGAAACAATTTTTCACTTCTCTCTGCATTCATCATGAAATTTGTTGCATCAATACGTCCATCAAATAGAACACAAGAAATTCCCCTATCCTTCCTTAAGTTTTCCTCAAACTCATGTTCAATAACTGTCATTAGCTTTTCCTGTGCTCTCTTAAATTTATTCTTATCAATTACTTTACTTATATCTTCCTCAGTAATGGTTTTGCAATGGACCTCCCTTTTACTTCAATTTTTCCTTTACCGAGGAAAACTTTTACTGCCTCCTTCCACACCTCCTTAAGCTTTGATATTATTGTGACCTTTTGATTTACAACAGGTGGTTTGAAGAGAGCATTAGCTTTGGTCCACTGACTAATCAGGCCCTGATACATGTCTTTTACAAGCTGGTCCACTTCATAATTTCTCCGGTCATCTTCACTTTGCTCCCTCAGGTAGATGCCGTACCTCAAAATATCTCTTATTGTTGGTAACTCAGACATCATCAGCTCTTGTCCACTCTCAACAAAATTAGTCAGATGAGAACTTGATTTGGACCTTGTCTTGATTTTCACCATTGTCAAACTAATTGCAGGTATATTTACAAATGAAAAGATGACACTTAGATTAAGAAATAATCTCTACCAAATAATTATATGTTATTCGAAAATGATCCACAGCCTTTGCTAGCATTCAAATAAAATGGAAATGCTCTATAAACAGTTACGAGTTTCAATAGTTACCAGATCTGGCAACACTACTGGAATATTGCCTTCTACTGTGTCGTAGAATGACTCCCGACGATACTATATATAACACTATTCGTTGAGGGAACTTCCTTAATTATCTCTAGAGTGCGTTTTTACTGTCTGGCGGCCGATATTATGTATCTTCAAAATGCTTAAGAAGTGGAACTGAGCTCAAGGATAATAATATTGCTATCATTAATAAAATAGAGTTTTATTAATAATAACTATAAACAAAACACAAAAACGGAAAATATTGACAAACAGAATGGAAAGGGTCGTGGAGACTCGGGCTAATCCAAGGATTTAAGGGATCAAAAAAGGTAAAACAAATATGGAGTTAAAGAGATGGGATGGTTCGATAAACCATTTAAAGCACAGGATAGAATTGACAAATAAGGGATCAATACTCAAAAGGTGACGCTTGGCTTACGTAACTTCATTAGGGTGCAGTGGAAGGTACTTGAAGGAATATTCGGTCCGCTGGCGAGTTCCAGCCGAAGGGGGGGGGGATAAAAGGATCCTGACGTGGCGTCTTGGAAAGGAGAACCGTTACTCGACGAACGGCTTGACGAACAATGGCTGTTCTAGGTTGTTCTCTTCTGAACAAAGGGGGGGATGAGAACCGTCTCTTGTCTACGGGCTCAAGAACAATGGCTGTCCTAATGTTGTTCTCCTTTGAACAACAGGGGGGGTGAGAACCGTTTCTTGGCGAAGGGCTCAAAACGAACAATCGCTGTTCTAATGTTGTTCTCCTTGAACAACAGGGGGGGATGAGAACCGTTTCTTGGCGAAGGGCTCAAAACGAACAATGGCTGTTCTAATGCTGTTCTCCTTGAACAACAGGGGGGGGATGAGAACCGTTTCTTGGCGAAGGGCTCAAAACGAACAATGGCTGTTCTAATGCTGTTCTCCTTGAACAACAGGGGGGGGATGAGAACCGTTTCTTGGCGAAGGGCTCAAAACGAACAATGGCTGTTCTAATGCTGTTCTCCTTGAACAACAGGGGGGGGATGAGAACCGTTTCTTGGCGAAGGGCTCAAAACGAACAATGGCTGTTCTAATGCTGTTCTCCTTGAACAACAGGGGGGGATGAGAACCGTTTCTTGGCGAAGGGCTCAAAACGAACAATGGCTGTTCTAATGCTGTTCTCCTTGAACAACAGGGGGGGATGAGAACCGTTTCTTGGCGAAGGGCTCAAAACGAACAATGGCTGTTCTAATGCTGTTCTCCTTGAACAAAAGGGGAGGGATGCCTTGGGGACTTGGCGTCACTAAAGGCTCGAACCTTTGGCACTCAAGGAATATTGTCCTCCTTCTGGACAAGTGATGGTGAATCTCGAGGTCGAGGTCCCTTGGCGCACAAAGGGAGAGAGGGTCGTGGTGATGTTTCGCGACGAAAATCTGGATCTCCAATCTGATCTTAGTGGTAAAGTTTCCATATAAATAGCCAGGACATCTCCTTGGCGTGGGGGAAAATGGAGTGAAAGCTTGGAGGGAACGCACAGCTGGGCCGGAGAAAAATGCCTTATCTGTTCATAAGCCTAACTCGATCTGGCGAGGTCGGCGTATGGGGGCGAACGGGGAGACGATAACTTCCTTGTTTAAACATTGGCGTCCGGTAGCTGTTGATAAGACTCCAAGCCTCGAATCGAAGATGCACGTGGGTAGCCTCATGGTTTAAAATAAAATGTGATAGAAGTTGAAATGAATGCAGCTCTGAACTCGTTCTATCACACCCCTCCATTCCAGGGGAAGTTGTCACTTCGAAAAAAAAGAGAGAAGGGACAACGATAGAGCTCCGTTGTAGGGAACTCGTTTTCTTGTACCAACCGTATCTTCCTGCACCTAACTATTATTACCTCAATACATGATTATTTTGATCTTTAGATTACAGGGGAAAATAACCTTTAATACAACTTAATCAGAGAAAAAAAAAGGGCATGTAACAATGAAAGGATATAAACTTAGTACATACGGGACAAAATAATTTATACGTATATACATCAAAATATAATTAGACATTGAGCGTTACAAAATTCAGACATATACATTAATTAATTATATTACAAAAGAATCTTAAAATAAGTCGTACAAGACGGTATATACCTACATGGAGATACTAATCCTATGAATACAATTGTTCTACGCTATTCGGTAACGCATTCCTACTGAGTGCGTCAGCGACCTGGTTATCGGAACCTTTGATATAATTTATTTTAAATTGATACTCTTGCAAGAGTAAACTCCAGCGCATGATGCGGCCGTTTGAGTGTCTCAAATTCCTAATATAGGCTAACGGACGGTGGTCGGTTCCTATTCGAAATTCTTTACATATCAAGTACAGCTTGAATTTGTCTATGACCCAGATAATTGATAGAGCTATCTTTTCTCTAGTGGCATATCTCTTTCCGCGTGGTAATAATTGACGACTAGCATATGCAACTGGATGACTCGTTCTGTCATCCACGTATTGAAGGAGTACACCTCCAATGCCCTCGTTGATCACGTCGGTCTTAACCCCAAAGGATTTTTCCGGGTTGGGCAACTTAAAAATGGGGGCAGAAATGAACTTACTTTTGAGCTGATTAAAATGGGAAACAGCGACATCATTCCAACGTAAACGATCGGAGAAATTCTTTTCCTGAAGGGGGCATAGGGGGGCCGAAATTGCAGCGAAATTCGGAACAAATCGCTGATAGGGAGAAGCTGATCCTAGGATCGATCTTAATGGCTTCTTTGTAATCGGGAGGGGCATGTCGGCGATTGCCTTAATCTTGTTCTCGTGGGGACCTAACTTGCTTTGTCCTATTTTGAAACCCGAATATTTAATGGGTTCGTGAGCAAAATGGCATTTGCGGGGGCCAATGTTGAGGCCATTTTCGCGCAGTCGCTCGAAAAGAACTAATAGGGCGGGTAAATGGTGACTCCATTTAATTAGTTCTTGTAGCTGACTCTTCTGACGTGGTGTCAGCTGCGCGTCACTATCCAGGTCAGAGGGTTCCAAAGACTTGCCTGGTAGGGAAGGAGGAGGGTAATCGGCATCAGGTTGGATGCACACTGTCTGGATTACATTAAGGGACTCCGCGGGGCAATCCTCTTCAAGCGCCGATGCTTCGTCCAGTTCTACGAAGGTATCTCCATGGGCGCGTTGGGGGTTCTTTTTTTCTTGGGGTCCAGGGACAGTCTCCGTGTCCTTGTCTTGGGCCTTATCACCTAAGGGTGTTAGTGATTCACACTCCTCATTTTCCGTCCTAAAGTCCTGGTTAGGGGTCTCCGAGAAATCGGACGGTATCGGGGTTCTGATGGGGACGGGCTCCTGGGCTTCTTTCTTATCTCGGCCTTGAGGAAGGGCGGCCTGAAACACAGGGTCGAAACTTACTTGGGGGCTCTGTCCTATAAGTACGGAACAGAATCGTATGGGTGCTGAAATGACTTCAGCCCAGCCATCATTATATTGACACTGCAGGTAACATCTAGAGACGGGGAATCGGTTCGCCCGCCCAAGTTGGTCATGTACCACCGCAAATTTTTCGTGGTTAGAGGCCACTGGGAGGAGTTCGTCGGACACGATGAAGCATGTACATCCTGTGTCCCTGACGAGAGTCAATACTCGACAGCTGTCCACGCTGCCCTCCTCATATTTCAAAGTTCCCGATGAACTTTTACCAAAAACAAAATTTACCTGGTGGCCTGACGGAGGGGGAGAAGTTTCTGCTTGGGTCTGCACCACCGGGGGAGCCGGGGTTGCATTAATCTGGTGGACTTGGTGGGCTGGTCCGCTTTTAAGCCTAGAATTTTGGGGGCAATTCCAGCTCATGTGGTTTTCTACACCACAGGTGAAGCATATGGTTGGTCGCTTCGGGAAGAGAGATGGAGGAGAAGTCTTAACGGGAGGTTTGGAGTCCCGTTGTTGGTTTTGGGGAAAGAAGTTTTGGGGTTTTACGGGGCTCGGAAACTTTGTCAGCTTTCCTGGGGAGGAGCGCGAGTCCGTCCTTCTTTCTTCTCGTTGGATTTCTTTTTCTCGTTCTTCTGGTTGGATTTTTCCTTCTCGTTCTTCTCGTCGGATTACTCTTTCCCTTTCTATTACTTCCATTTTTCTTTGAAATTCTGCTTCAATCCGAGCTAATTCAATCTGATGGTCAGCTTGTCTTATCCGTTTCTCTCTTTCTCTTTCTTCTCGTTGTATTTCTCTTTCACGTTCCTCTCGTCGGATTACTCTTTCCCTTTCTCTTTCTTCCTTTTTTCTTTGCTCCTCTCGAATGTACTCTATTAGTTCTTTTCCGGAAAGTCCACAGGACTCTCCTTGCGCTTTAAAGATTTCAACCTGAGTCATCTTTGCACTTGGGGGCGCACTAGTCAACCAACTAAAATTCCTCTCAACAAGAATTATGCCTCTATAGAATTAGCCTACCTAAATATGGGCACTGACCTATTCGTACTTGGTTTCTTACTCTAAATAACCACTGACTAAAATCACGAAAAAACACAAACAAATTATTATAACCGTTCCTTGAGCTACTCCAGCTTCTTAAGTTTCAAAAAAAAAGGGGATAGCAATCGTTAAAACAAAAGGGAACTACTATATTCTATTATTATAACGAATAACACTATGCTTTACTCGACTGAGACCAGTGTTTGCAAAGATATAGCGTTAAACCCCACACCTGACACCAAATTTAAATAGTATATATATATATGTCGTAGAATGACTCCCGACGATACTATATATAACACTATTCGTTGAGGGAACTTCCTTAATTATCTCTAGAGTGCGTTTTTACTGTCTGGCGGCCGATATTATGTATCTTCAAAATGCTTAAGAAGTGGAACTGAGCTCAAGGATAATAATATTGCTATCATTAATAAAATAGAGTTTTATTAATAATAACTATAAACAAAACACAAAAACGGAAAATATTGACAAACAGAATGGAAAGGGTCGTGGAGACTCGGGCTAATCCAAGGATTTAAGGGATCAAAAAAGGTAAAACAAATATGGAGTTAAAGAGATGGGATGGTTCGATAAACCATTTAAAGCACAGGATAGAATTGACAAATAAGGGATCAATACTCAAAAGGTGACGCTTGGCTTACGTAACTTCATTAGGGTGCAGTGGAAGGTACTTGAAGGAATATTCGGTCCGCTGGCGAGTTCCAGCCGAAGGGGGGGGGGGATAAAAGGATCCTGACGTGGCGTCTTGGAAAGGAGAACCGTTACTCGACGAACGGCTTGACGAACAATGGCTGTTCTAGGTTGTTCTATTCTGAACAAAGGGGGGGGATGAGAACCGTCTCTTGTCTACGGGCTCAAGAACAATGGCTGTTCTAATGTTGTTCTCCTTTGAACAACAGGGGGGGTGAGAACCGTTTCTTGGCGAAGGGCTCAAAACGAACAATGGCTGTTCTAATGTTGTTCTCCTTGAACAACAGGGGGGGATGAGAACCGTTTCTTGGCGAAGGGCTCAAAACGAACAATGGCTGTTCTAATGCTGTTCTCCTTGAACAACAGGGGGGGGGATGAGAACCGTTTCTTGGCGAAGGGCTCAAAACGAACAATGGCTGTTCTAATGCTGTTCTCCTTGAACAACAGGGGGGGGATGAGAACCGTTTCTTGGCGAAGGGCTCAAAACGAACAATGGCTGTTCTAATGCTGTTCTCCTTGAACAACAGGGGGAGGATGAGAACCGTTTCTTGGCGAAGGGCTCAAAACGAACAATGGCTGTTCTAATGCTGTTCTCCTTGAACAACAGGGGGGGATGAGAACCGTTTCTTGGCGAAGGGCTCAAAACGAACAATGGCTGTTCTAATGCTGTTCTCCTTGAACAACAGGGGGGGATGAGAACCGTTTCTTGGCGAAGGGCTCAAAACGAACAATGGCTGTTCTAATGCTGTTCTCCTTGAACAACAGGGGGGGGGGGGATGCCTTGGGGACTTGGCGTCACTAAAGGCTCGAACCTTTGGCACTCAAGGAATATTGTCCTCCTTCTGGACAAGTGATGGTGAATCTCGAGGTCGAGGTCCCTTGGCGCACAAAGGGAGAGAGGGTCGTGGTGATGTTTCGCGACGAAAATCTGGATCTCCAATTTGATCTTAGTGGTAAAGTTTCCATATAAATAGCCAGGACATCTCCTTGGCGTGGGGGAAAATGGAGTGAAAGCTTGGAGGGAACGCACAGCTGGGCCGGAGAAAAATGCCATATCTGTTCATAAGCCTAACTCGATCTGGCGAGGTCGGCGTATGGGGGCGAACGGGGGGACGATAACTTCCTTGTTTAAACATTGGCGTCCGGTAGCTGTTGATAAGACTCCAAGCCTCGAATCGAAGATGCACGTGAGTAGCCTCATGGTTTAAAATAAAATGTGATAGAAGTTGAAATGAATGCAGCTCTGAACTCGTTCTATCACATACTGAGTAATGAGTACTGGCTACTTGCAATTTTGGAGTTAGCCTAAACTAAATTAAGGGTCATTTTTAACAGGTTCCCTACTTCTAATGTCTCTCTAATACATTTTTACATTTTTTTAGACAAATATCTTTCAGACTACATAAATGTATTGATGATAGAAAAAGGTAAATTTGATCTTTTATGGGTAACTAAAATAATAGTAAGATATAGTAAATGACCCATAACTAACAATATTTCAACTTCAAATTGATGTAGGTCAGATCAATCAGAATTTAACTTTTCTGCCCAAAGTATGTTCTTTTCACCAATATTCATCATTTGAATACCCCTCATCACCAGTTTAATAAAATTATAGAGTATGACTCGCCCTACTAGGTTGTTCTTTCTGGTGGCAGGCATGTCCCATATATCCTTTTCTCGATGCATATCGACATGCCGGCACCGACGACGTTCCCGGTAAACTGCAAGCATATTAAGTCCCTAGTCAGGGTGCCCAATACATGGGCCAATGACCATTTAGGGGCCCCTCCAAGTTTGGAAATGGAATTGGAGGTGCTCCCGTCCTAGTCTTACTTGGGAACGAGCATCGAGTGGCTAGGACATAATCCCGGGTTAAGACTACCGTCATGCTAGATCTTCCCGGGAAACCACGCAACCGCGAGGACTTAAGAGGAGAATAGGGACTTCCTCCAACATATGGGACTCCCAGTCCATACAAATCAATTGCTCCTCTGGAGGAGGATAAGGTTGAATTGGGCTTGTCTGGCATTGGGGATCTACCGAGGGGGTGTACAAAAGGGTTCCCTACTCGCCCTCTTCTACAAAATAAATAAAGACAAGAAAAGAAATATGGGACGGATTAGTCCCTGCTATTTCTGTAGATGGCCAGGCCAATAATGGTACCTCTTGCCCTGGGGCGCCCTCAGTAGGGATGGCAACTCTTTGACAGCAACAGCAAGTCACAAAAAGGTTGACCGAAGCCTCAAAGACGAGAGGCTACACTCAGTCTCGATCCTACTGACTTCAAACGATTCCTGATCATTTCATTCATTGTACTGATGGCATCATGCTGGTCATAGGTAACCTGTCCCATCAAAGACAGTGTTTAGCTAGGCTACTTAATAGGGAATCGAAGGTCGCTCGTTTCTCGGCGGGAATCATTCTGGTGAATGCTGCTTGTTTTCACCCGGCACCTCTTATATGTGCCATCCGGACACTTGATGCTTCACAGTAGATTTTACTAGGGAAATCTTTGACTACTTCTTGGATGACATTATTGAAGAGCTGAACAACCAGGTAGTAGTCAGGGTTAAACCTTGACCAAAAAACATGGAGGGGCCTCGAGTCCTACCCCTCCATTGTTATTCACGTTCGATCGGGGCAGGCCTTCTAAATATGTGCGTGCTTGTTGGTAGCGTTACCACGTCATGAATTAAACTAGGACTACACCCTTCCCTCACAGGTGCCTCCCTGGTAGAGCTGACGACTCCAATGACTCACATCACGCCCAGGATAAAACCACGACTACACCCTGCCCCCACGAGCGACCTCTTCCCATATGTTGAAGAGGCTGCGTGCCTCCATTAAGTCGTCAGACTAAAAGGAAGCAAACCGCCGAACGTGGCCATGAGGCCATCCCAGGGGATGTCTAAAAATGACCCCCGAAAGAGGAAAGCAACAAGAGAACCGCGGAAACCATCGCCTCTCTCCAAGGATAGGAACCTCCAAAATATGAGGAACTCCCGATCCCCAAAATATTTAGGCAGGTTTAGGAGAAAGCTCACATGGCAAGCAAAACCTTCCCCAGTAAGCCCTCGAAAGAACTGACGCCTTTGTAATCCAAGTGCTCCCAAAATTCTTCCCCCAGAAAGGCTACGACCATTTACCAAGTTTTATTCCTCCAAAGGGCCGCCGCAGATACGGAGAGTTATGCTTGAAGTGCAGTTCCCTTTAATAGAAAAGTCATGGACTCAGGATTAACTGAGAAGAGATACGGCGGCTCGTCTCTTCCTACTCCACTCTAGCTCTTTGTCTTCAGGAGAGCATGTTGAACGTTTTTCCGCTGCCCACTCTCCCGGAGTATAAAGGTTATGCAACCACAGCACAACGAAATAAGGGCCTGATAGAATGATGCAAGTTTTACACCTGCCATTAAGTCTCCGTTATTCTTATAGCTTTAAATACCTCCTTTTACGCATTGGCAGTATAGCTACACTTGGATAGCAAGTATACATTTATTTGAGCGTAAATTCTATCGTCAGCTGACTTCAATGCAGCAGAATTACGCATAGTCGTAGATCGGTTGCCTTGACCCTTTCTCATCCTAGGGAAGCTTAACGGTAAGCACCCTTTCTGTGTGTACTATACGATCTTTTTTAGTGGTTTTATCGTTGCCGAGCTGATCAAAGAGTTATAGATTGGTGTCCTAAATGTGATTCAGTTTACGCGTCACTGTCCGAAAATAATTTCATTATCTTTGTATCAATTTGTCACGGTGTTTTGCGTACACATAACCTGATTTTGGATGGGAGATGATGGTGGGTGACTTTAATGGTAGTGAGACCTTTCCAATCCAAATATCTATTTCTTTGAGGCCTCTATTGCCTAATAAACCGCCTTGGTAGTGGTTGGAATGGACGCAGTGGCCCGTATTTAAGTAAATAACTGATTTTTCCGTCCCAATTCAAGGAGTTTAAGTTGGTTTATAAGGTCGATAAGTTCTTCTCAGGTAACCTCATTGATGTTGATCTGACAACTATTCCTTAAACGTCTGACCGTTCTGCACGCTCCCCGCTACATTGCTGGTGGGCCCATTAGAGACTGTCCTCATAGAGAAGCAACATGCCATGTGCGTTATAACCGTCGCCAGGAACTATTTCACGGTTTCGAAGCACACCCGACGCTCTTCTTGGAGAACATACCTCTCTGCTCTAAACGGGAAGACCCCTCTGGCAGTGTAGAAGCGAGTCAAAAAAATTCAACAAAATTTCCTCAGCCGGATAACCCTTCAACTACATGTTTACGCTAAGTGAGATGAGTTCCGCTTCCTCTGCAAACTCGAATACTGCCCCGGGTTAGGACAATAACCCGTATGTCATGCTTCGACACCTAGATTAGCGTGGCATGGCCTTTCTGTTAGATTTGTTCGCCAGAATCTGGGCAGGAGATATCTACAAGACTCCTAGCGAATCGCTACAGTAATCTCTTTTCGCATGCCAGGGAGATATCACTCTGCCCCCAGCCAGTTTTCTCCAAATTTCTCTAACTTCCCGCGTTTGCTTGTTGATGAAGTAATATGTTTAACTTAGAATAGCTAATGTCCCGCATAGGAGGAGCAACCTGTCTTCTTCATAGTGTGGCATCTACAAGTTCCAATCCCCCTCAGATTCTCTACTATGGCTGAAAAATGCTATTTGCAAGGCATTCCTTCGTAGACAGCAGTTTGTCACGGTGTTTCTGAATTGTTGAGGGCCTATCATACTAACATATAGTGATACTCTACCAATGCGTCCCTCAACATCTTAGTAGCGCTGAGACGCCTCCCAATCTTCATATCTGAGTGAGTTCTTGCTTGCAAGATCTTTGATTTCGTGTCAAGGTGTGGGAGTTCTCTTCTGACCTATAGGGCAGGGCAAGGGCGTAGCAGAGTGAAGTGATTTCATAGTCACTCTTTTTATTTTGAGTTTCAAATACATCAACGGGGTGCTGCTGGAAGATGTTTTTGCTACGCTCTACTAAGATGCAGACTATGCAGCATAGACACCGAACAGGAATAAAACCGCATTTCTCGCTATGTGGAGTGCACGGGTTTATATTTTCTTTAACCTAGGCCAAGATAGTGCACTTTTGATCCCATCTACGGCTACTTCTTGACCTAGACTTTTTCCTCTATGGGGTTCACCTTGATGTGATAGATTCACACCGTTTCTTTTATCATGCTTTCGATTGATGCATCACCAGGGAAGCCCTAATTTTCAGCCTTAGAGAGTCTGAATTTCACACCATGGATATTTTTCCATATTCAGCACTTAAGGTTATTATGGGGAACCTCTATTCTATCATTCCACTCATCGTTCAAAGTTTTATTTTGGACGCGGTTTAACTCATCAGCACGTGAGCTTGAATTGCGAAAGGTAGACTAGATCCAATATACTGCTCTATCCAATGCCTGCTTGTCAATAGTAGAAAGAACTCTTTTTCTGCGCCGTACATACTGCATTATGCTCTTGTGCTCTCGAGCCCAACCTCTTTATGAGTCGAAAACGGCTCTCATTGCACCGGGGGCCGATCTCAATGGTGCTTATGCTGCCGAGAGACACAAATCATACACTAAACCTTTCTTGTTTAGGAAAAGGCAACCCCTTCAAGTGTTTGATGTAGCTATTGTGCTTGTAGTGACTCTGATTCTGCCCAGGCCCCAACCCTAGGGGGTACAATGTTTGACCATTTCTTGCTATGCCTCTGCTCCCAAAGCTTCTACAGCGTCAGGAGTATTGCATCCGAGCTTATTGTAACGCGCAAAGTTTCACGATGGAGCCACACCAGTGTATAGGAATGGCTCCAAAAGCGAAGAAGGATTCAGATTTCTTGCCACGTTACCCTTTTTTGAGATCGGCGAGGCACTACCGGTTGCTGTGTCTTCTTTCCTGGACAAGCTGGTTGCAATACGCCACTCGATAATAGATATTACGTATCCTGCACGGGTTGGAGACTAAGGAGTGATTTATAACGCTCACTGAGTGGGTTGATTCCTTTCAAATCATTGAAAGCTCCGCATCCCCCTATTTTGCACTATCATTGTCTCCATATTTTTCTAGAATTATGGACATCTACAGAATGTGGGAAATGAGAGCGCTGATTATGGCATATATCTATCCACGAGGACTGTGCTATCAGATCATCCCTTCACTTTTCTCTGCAGACTGATAACATGGCAGGAATCAGGTTAACTCTTTGGGCTGTCGGACAAAGATGAGAAACCGCAGAAGAGAACCTAAATTTACTCGTCATCGCGCCGTCACCTTTCATGTGGACCTTCCCCGTCAATGCCCCGACAACTTCAGGTCGTTTTATCTGGTCCCCGTATCGGGCGCACGTGCGGGATACATCACTAATTGAAGAAGCGTTCCTCTGCACTTCCGGTGAAATCCTCGTGGTCTCCAATACTTGCCAGCACATTCTTATCGAGTGTCCAAGTCTGTGTGATCTTCGCTCACATTACCTGTCCCATGTAGCAGCTGTCTATTTTGACCAGCTCGTACAAAAGTCACTAAAATGCTCTTAGTATTTTCCTCGTTTAAAAGCTTAACCACCTCGCATCAAATTAATCATTGTATGACACTCTAATACTTTACTCAAACTCAAATTAGTACGATTGTGCCCAATCAATCATAACCTTTGTCTGGGGCAGTATAAATTAGCCAGAGTCGAGCTCTTTTTGCCAGACATCTCCTCCACATTCTGAAATTACTTATTCTCTGTCGACTTTTCACACAAGATCAGTTCTCACCAATGTTCCTGTAAACTATTATCTATTGAATGTACACAGTGTCAATAAAGTAGTTTACACTTCTCTTTGTTAATTTCCGTCACCCATGTGTTTATATCTCCCAATTTGAACATCATCACACATCCAATCAATATTTAAATTAATATCTAGCCAATTCACCCATTCTAAATTTTGTGTGTAAATCCTTAATCATAACAACTTATCAAGGCTTCATTTTTGTACTTATTTTGTCAAATTCAATTGCTACTGATTCATTTCAGTTTATTTTATTAGTTATAAGAACTTAAATATTTAATTTATATGAATTAGTAATTACTAATTAGCATTTGTTTATTGGATTGATAGACATTCACGAGTTATTCTGGCAAGTTCTGGAACATTCTTGAAAGTTGAAAATTCTACTAAGTTCTAGGAATTTCTCATTAAATTTATAAGGGTTTGGAAGCACTTATAGCAACAAACCAACAACTCTGATGTTGTATATCTTTCTGGCGCGAAAATTTTTAAAAATTAAACTTTGATCTCAAAAGAGAGGATGTTCCAAATATTTCTCAAAAAACTTTTTCCACTTTTGAAAAATGTGTACTCAAGTGTAATGTTCAAATTGATTTGCTGAAATTTTTTTATCGATGCTACGGCCTACTGTGAATAGTCTTAATTAAGGGTTTACGAACAGTAATTAGAATGCGTAAGAACAAACTAATTATTTAGCTATTTCTAAAGCTGTTTCTTTTACATTCGCGCACGAGATCTTGCGAGTGGATATTTAAATTTAGATAAAGATCAGATTGACAATCCCTGGCAATTCTGAGAGCACCAGGGTAACCCTCCTCGGAGAGGGAGGGGATGTTGTATTGTGTTTTGACCCTACCATAGCACATAGAATATTTTCTTCACAGAAATAAGTGTAGGGGGGGCGGGGCAGTTCCACATCAGATTTATTTGAATTTGCAAACCATCTTTGGCAAGTTCCTGTGTAATGTCGATGATATGGATGAGGAGAGAATGCAATTATGGAGATAATATGGGTGAGGATAGTGTGTAATTATTGGAGAGAGTATGTAATTATGGGGGTGATATGGGTGAGGATAGTGTGTAATTATGGGATGATGTAGGTAAGGAGAGTATGTAATTATTGGGGTGATATGGGTGAGGATGATAATGCTTTGTGCCAGGTTGCCTGGCAATTTTTTGCTTCCTTTGGTGTGTAAGTTGTACTTTTAGCATTCGAGCTTTTGTTATCGTCTGCTCAAATGAGCATTTGTATCATTTGTTTCTTTTATTCCACATTTTCTTTTTTTTCGTTTTTTTTCCCTTGCTTTCCATTTCGGGTTTCTCGTCATTCTATCTTTCATATGGTCTCATCGAATATCGATTTCGGTTTTCTACTTCAGTTGTTTATCTTCGTTTTCTAGTTGAGTTTTCTATTTCGGTTGTCTTCTTCGTTTTATTTATCGGTGTATCGAGTTAATATGTCTTTATTCTGCTTCAGTCAAATCGTTGTCTCTATAAGATTTGATGGATTTCCTTATGAGGTGTAGTGATTTTGTTTATCTCTTCCTGTGGCAAGGTTTCATACAGTTTGTTCCATGTTTCTTCCACGTTTATGTACGATTTGTTTTATTGGTTCTAAAGTTGTTCTGTGTAGTTCCGCTAATGTGAATAGATCGCTTCTTTTCTTGTTTGATATGAATCTGGTAGCCCAGTTTCGTATTTTCTGGGTCTTTATTATTTGTGTATTGCTCAGTGGCGATTATTGGGTATGGCATCTTGGGAAAGGTGATGGCCATGTATACCATTGACCAAAGTATGAGGACACCCATTATTTTTTTTTAAACTACGAATTGGGCTTTGATATCACTCTGAGTATTATACATAATAACGTATTTGATTATATTTCATGTTATTTGACTCAGGTTTTTGGCACACCTGGCGAGAATTTTGTCCTTCGAAGAGTTTGCGAAGCTATTTAGCCTAAATGTCTCGTATCAACAGTAAAAGATGGAGGCGGTGCCGTCATTGTATGGGCTTGCATGTCTGTCACAGGGCCTGGAGAGATTTTTTTATGCCAAGGCAGAATGAATTCGGCTACATATGTTTCCATGTTATCGGATATTTATAGCCATCAATTGTTTAAATTCCATCTAGGCGTGTCAAAATGAATGTTATCTTTCAGCAGGATAATGCCCCGTAACCGACAGCCAAGAATACTCTCAATTGGTTTAAAACACACGATATTATTCCTATAGGCTAGATGACTGAAAGTCAGGATTTAAACCCCATTGAACACCTCTAGGGAGTCCTTGGTAAAGCTATTAGGAGCACAACATTTAAAAATAAAAATGATTTGTACCAGAAACTGCAAGATAAATGTAATGAAATAACACCTGACGTTTGCAAGAAATTTGTTGGATTTATGCTTAGGCGTATTGCAACGGTAATTATAGTTAAGGGGGGGTTAAATAGCGAATAGATCAAGTGTATATTCTGAAATATACCATACAACAACCATATCCACGCGTTTTATTGAGGGATACTATCATATTTTTGGCCATGGGTATATACCAGGGGCGGTCAATAAGTTTTGCGAATCGGTAGGGCAAAACAGAGGAAGGGGGGGGGGCTGTTTGTGGGGATGTTAGGACAAGTTATGACAAGTCAGGACCTGCAGCCGCACGCTCCTACCTCGTCTATTTAAGAAGCAGTAGCTGAGCGCAGATCGTCAGTCACAACTTTTTCAACAATAGAGAAGGTTGACCACCGCGCAATGATCAAATCTTTGACCAAGGAAGGCAAGAATGCAAAAGAAATCCATGAACGCATGGTTGCAGTGTACGCCGACACCGCTCCTTCCTCCTTCCGAAGCAACCATTGCTCACTGGAATAGGGAGTTCCGCCAAGGTCGTGAGTCCCTTGAATATGACCCCCGTCCAGGACGCCCGCCAAGCGTGACCAACGAGGACAATGGGGCCCGTATAGAGAGAATGATCCTCGAAAATCGTCGGGTGAAGGTCGAAGAAATCGAGCAAGAACTTGGAATTTCACATGGAAGTGTTATCAACATCATCCACGACAATTTGGCCAAGACCAAGGTCTATGCCCTTTGGGTCCCTAGAAACCTTACGCCCCATGATCGACTTCAACCTCGTCAAAGTCCACAAGGCTAGAGTTGCACAAGCTGCCCTGCGCGAGTGCGGATTCGAGGAGCTCAACCATCCCCCCTACAGTCCAGATCTGGCCCCTAGCGACTACTTTTTATTCCGCCTCTTCAAGGCTGCACTGCGTTGACGCCGGTTTGGGGACGATGAAGATGTCCAGCTCACCGTCCAGGAGTAGATTGAACAGCAGTCGGGAGATTTCTGGTTATCGTTAATTCGAAGCCTCAGGGACAAGTGGCGCAAGTGCACTGAAGTCGAGGGTAGTTATATTGAAAAATAATAAAACACTTTTCCTCATATCTCGTTTTCTTATATCCGAATTGCAAAACTTATTGACTGCCCCTCGTAGTTTCCTCTATTTACTGCTTGACAGTTTTTGGAATCTGTGCAGTGTTGTTAAAATCATTTTCGTTCCAAAGTCTTCCGCGTTAAATGGGAGGTTTTCCTCAATTCATGGGAATTAATTTGAACTTTTTTTGTTCGTTTTAATTATGTTTCATTTTACCTAATCGTTTATGTGCTTGATTTCTCTGGATGTCCTTTGTGCTATATCTCGGGGAAGTTGGGTATATTGATAGTAATTAATTATCTGTGTGATGCCATCTGCTAATTTGATGTACATCACACTCTTCTGTGTCAGCTGAGATAGGTCGATGGCGTATAGAGTATACAAAGTTTGAGAAAGACTCGCCGTGAGGGTTATGCACTTGTAGTTTGAATGCCTTTCTAGTTTAGCCGTTTTTGTGTAGAGTCGCATTTCTTCGATGAAGGTAGCCACATAATATTCCACATCGTATTATTTATATGTTTAGGCTGCTTAGCCTAGCTTTTAGGACGGTTATCCACACCTTGTCGAAAGCTTTGACGACATCGTGTAGTATGATTTCTTCTCTGTTGCCTCGCACTGTCTCTCTGGTGATTTTATTATGTTTGCCAGCGCAGTTTCGTTCCTCGCCTTCTCCTGAACCAGTGTCGTTGTTGGCTTTATAGGTTCCTGTTTTCCAGGAATTTTTTAACCTTTTGTATAAGCGATTTTAGAGGAATTTCCCAAGAAATTCCAATAGCGAGATGGGACGGCAACTTTTGATTTGGTGCTTTGGTTTGCCCGGTTTCGGTAGGAAGGTCATCTCTGCGGTCTTGAACGCTAGGGGGAAATATCAAATGTTTAGCCAGGTATTGAAGATCTTCAATATTGCCTAATGCACATTGTTTGGTACATTACTCAGGTCGGCATTTGTCATGCCGCTCGTACCTGGTGCTTTTTGCTCGAGGGACTTGACCGCAGCCACTTTCTCTTCCTTTGTGAAGGGGATTCCTTCTCCTATCGAGTTGCGTAACGCCACGTTGACATGTAAGTAGGGTGCTATGTTTTCCTGTTGACTGGCACTGGTCGGATGATCTCGTCTTCAGGTGACCTATCGTGGTCTAGGTTTTCCTCCGGTGAAATGGAAAATATTTTTTTCCATAATCTTTGAAGTTTGTCGTTCCGAAGCACTTCCCCATCCTGGAATTTAACTTTAATTTGTTCATTTGATTATGATCCTCGTAATCTTCTTTATTAATTCCATAATTTCTTCGGATCCGTTTCAAGGTTCATTTTGTTTATCACCTCATTCCAGGCCAGATCTGATTTTACTGTTATCACTATTCTTACTTGCCTTGTAATATCTCTTATCCTACGATACCTTTCCATTGTATTGCGCAATTCCATAAATTCTCTTGTTAAATTCTGGAATTCTTCCATTCTCTAATTCTTCTATTTGATATTTACTTTGGTTATTTAGTGATCCGATTTCTATCGTGTTTATGTGTTCTTTATATTTGTTCCAGTCTGTTTTACTAATTGTTCTTCTCTGTGGGATCTTGAATTGGATGAAGGAGGTGGATATGCTAGTGTCAATGCTTACGAGGTCGGATAGCGTTGCAGATCATGGTTCTGTATACAGATTAATGCTGATATTGGAGTTTGTCAGAAAGATATCGGGGTAAGTCGATGCTCGATCTGTGAGAAATGTTGGTAAGTCTGGCCCTTTTCTGTGGGCCAGATCTCGTTGCATTAGCAGTTGTAGTGTTCTTCCTGTTCCGTTTGCGTGGGATGTATAGCCTGCTTCCTTGCATCTGGCGTTGAGATCTACGACCATTTGGAGTGATTCTAGTTGACGAAAGAGCTTAATGAAGTTGGGGATGGAAAAGTACCAGCGCCTTGAGGGCTAGTATGCTCCGGCTACCAGGAAGTCTACTGTAGTCATTTTTTTTATCTTTAAGGAAAGGTAGCATTCTTCGAGATATTTTATTTCATTGTAATGGATCCTAGTTTTTACTCTGTTCATTGGACCATGTTATTTGGTCTGAGTATAGTTCAATGTTGTATATTATAGTTCGGTATTTTTATTTCTTTATATTTCTGAATTAATAGGATGGAAACAAAGTTCACGCACAACTTTTATTGACAAGGATTTACAAAGAAACACTGCAGCAAAATATACATATCAATAAACAATGTAATCATCGTTATTTTCGAGCACATGCTTCCAACGACGCGATAGATCATGGATGCCTAGGTTGTAAAATTCAACTGGTTTGCTACCAAAGAAGTCTCAAAGTACAGTTTTCAGTTCTTCATAATTTGCGAAAGTTTTACCATTCATAAGTTCTGCAGTGCCTGGAATAGATGGTAGTCTGTTGGCGTCAGGTCTGGCGAGTACGGTGAGTGAGAGAGAACTTCCCACCACAGCTCTAGGAGTTTTTTACGGGTATGATTTGTAAAGTGTGGACGGGCTTTATCATGAGGAAACATGGCATCAGTCAATTCTGGTCGTTCATGAGTAATTGCTTCTGCCACCTGTTATAGATTTTGGCTGTAGAATTGAGCGACGATTGACTGATTGTGCTCCAAATGTTCCAGTAGAGCTCTCCCTTCACATCCTATCAAACATAAGCCACAAGCTTATTTTAATGTTGGTCGGCCTTTGCCTGAAGTTATGCAGGTGAACCTTTGGCTGTCCAGGTTCTTTTACGTACCATACTCGAGTATAGAAACCATTTCTCATCTGCAGTAACCACATTGTTCGGCAAATCAAAACGACGTTTTTTGGAAAGTAGTGCTATGCAGGCTTCGATCAGTTTACACAGGCACACAAACGGTTATTGACAATAAGTAAGGGTCCACCACTTCTCGGCTGAACTTAGATATAGAATTGGCTACCCTGAAACCCTTTTAACCAATCGTAGGCTGCGTGACGACTTATTGTGTCTTCTCCATATGCTTGGGTGATACGACGTTGCGATTGGGCAGCGTTTAGGCCAGATTTGTAGTCATTTGGTGGGTAATTTTTTAAACTTTAGATATCATACAGGGTGTCTGACTAATTACTTTGTAGTGGCCTAGGCTTTCCTACGTCGGATGAAAGTGCATAGTGACCTAGTCTACCTAAGCTCTAGGGTACTGTGAACTTTCAACCGAAGCCTAGGAAAGACTAAGCCACTATAAATTAACTAGTCGTACGCCCTTATAGATCTATAAATAGATGAACTTTTAATTAAATATATAAATCTAAATCTAAAAATAAATAAACTTTTTGAGAACTTTTTTTCCAACCTAATAATTGCGTGTTCTGTAAGCATGACGATGTCCGATCTTCTTTCCTTATTATGTTTGAGTAAGTTATTCATTTGTGTTTCTAGCGGTTTAAGTTGAGCGTGAATATTTTGATCAATCACTGTTACATGTACATGTTTGTTTTTTTGTACTTACTTCTCGCCTTTTCTTGCTTTTACTTTCTCTGTACGGACCTGGGAAGGAGTGCGACTAGATGTTTTTGGTTTTTTGAACTGGTTGTTTGATAAGTTGTGGCAGGATTCAGGGGCGATTAAAATCATACATTGTTTAAGTGCGTTATGCATTTCAGTTTCTATGATGTCTGCGTTGTAATTCCACTTAGATTTCCCTTTGATCAAATCGTCGATTATCTCTTTTGGCTTTTTTCCTTTATGGAGAGGGCATGTGTAAGAACCGTAAATCTTTATGTTCAGTCTTGTTTGCTCATTTACTTTTGTTTTTTCTTTTCTTTTTCGAGTTTTTTAAAATTTCTCGAATTGCTTTTAGGATTTCTTCGTCGGTTGTGTCTACTTAGGAGTCCTGGTCGGTCTCCATCTGGGTATTTTCTTTATATTTTTCGTATTGGTTTGCTATCATATTTATGTTATAGAATTCACTAGAGTGTTGGTTTTCTGGGAACCATATTTTCTTAAGGCCGTTCTTTACTAACACGGTTTTCAGTTTTTTGGTGTAGGATCATGGCTTCAATATGTTCATGAAGTGTGCATGCATTAAGCATAGAATGAGGTCTAGTCACATGCTCCTTTTAATGTCCACCGCCCTAGTCTGTGGCGCAAGTGCCTTCAGTGGTATTTCTGCTGTTGTGGCGCCTGTGTAGTATTTTTCTTATATTACTTTTCATCCTTCATTTCCGTTTTAATTTGCCTGACAAGCTGTTTCTTCATTGAGCACGACATAGCTAAGTCCTAAGTTGATTCACGCATTTGAGGGATTATTTGCGGTGTTTTTGCATTCGTTCCTCTGTGGTCTTGAGTTGCACATTCTGAACAAGCCTTTTCCTTAGCGGTGCATTCTTTGGTCGTATGATTATCCATGGCGTAACATGTGAATCACACCTGTCCCAGACGAATGTTTCGTGTTCAATCTGGTCGGGTGATATTTTTATGTAAAAAGCGAGTAAGCTGTGTTCTGAAGCCTTTTTTGCCATTTCGTGGGTCCGGGAAATTACTTTAAAAACAAGGGTCTGTTCTTCCCTGTTTTGGGTTTTGAATTTGCTCACGTGTTCCAGAGCTATCACCTTTTGTTCGTTTTCCAATTCTTGTTTTATTTCCAAGGTTAAGTGCGCTCCTACCTAAGAATCGAGTAACCTGCATATCGCGGATCACTTTGTTGTGCTATCCGAAGAGGGACGGGGGGTACAAGGCTGATCTTGGCAAATTTTCTCGTTGCTTCTTCGCTCAACAGCAGGTTCAGGTCCTTTTCGGTGTGGCAGAAGGCAACTTCGCCATTAAATTGTTCTTTGAGCCGTAAAAGGATTACGGTAATTTCTGAATACATAGTTTGCAGGTTTTTTCGCAGTTTCTTTTTTCCTTAACCTCTATTTTTATTTTTCCTTCGAGTGCGGTCGAATGGCTCGTAGTAATGCTGATTGCTCTTCCACGTAGTTAATATACTTTTTCTTTTTCCTTTCTGCAAGAGATCCAAAGGATTAAATCATTTTTTAGGTAAATTACAAGCAGTTATTAAATTTCGGTAGGCTTGAAAAGCATACTTTACATAAGTTACAGAGTATAATGCGGGTCATCTTTTTTTAAAGTCATTTTGTTTTCTCTTCTTACCCAAAACAAACCCATGAGAAAGTAATGAAAAGGCTGAGACAAATGCTTGCTTCACCACTGTATACCATCGGTTGCTTTTGTAGCTACACGCTAACAATCATTGCCAACACTCTACATTACAATAGATGCAAATTCATTGTAATGTTTCTACGAACTTGTTTCGAAGAGTTATATAAACTCACTATCTCGACCAAACATATACGGGCGATGAGGCTTTGCTATGGCAGGTTTTGTCACTCTTAACTTTTGTTAATTATTCCAATCCATCTGTAGTATTTGCTTAGAAAGGATGAAAGGATTAGTTTTGTGTTGTGACTGGCCGTATTTGATGACATGTAAGATGTATCTGCTCACCCAGACAAACTCATTGCAAAAGTGACGAGCTGTTTTAATCCAAATAATGTATACGAAGCTTGTGAATCAAGTATCATAATCGTATTATGTAAAGTGGTTCATAAGCACTTTTACCTGGTGGACTAATAAAATAAGTAGAGACATTAACTTTAAGCAGAACCATCCTAAATACTTATTGCATAAAAACAATTTACTAAGGATTTTCTGTCAAAGAGTAAACAGGAGAACTTTTTTTACGTTTTAATGCAATATTTCCTACGCTGACACTTTACCGAACATTTTTGTGTAATTTCACTTATTACTTATTCATTAGTTACTCATAGTCAGAAAGAATTTTAAAAAATTTCCTAGTAGAAAATCGATTGTCTATGAGCAACTGCACGCCACTGCACAGTACATTTGGCTGTTATTACAATATACTCCTTTGGATTTACGGTCCCAATAAAATTTACATAAACGCGTGTTGCATAAGTACATATATATATATATATATATATATATGTTGAGTGTAGGAGATTTTGTACGTATTAGTAGGGATTCCAAAATTCTTAGACTATATTCGTTGTTGTTATGATCACTTAGTTTTGAAGTTATCTATGGAACATTCCATGATTTCTAATTACAGAAGCTTCTGTAATTAGAAATCATGATCGAAATTTTGACGCCATCAAAACGCCGCCAACATTCGTCGTTGAAATTCATAAGATGATCAACAATGATGCCACCAAGTCTATGCAGACCATTGCAAAAGGCAAAGGGGGGGTTTCAAAGCTCGTCAGTCTGGTCGTGTATGAGGACATTCGCTATTTATTAAACAAGATGAAGAAGGGACAATTTCTGTCAAAAGCGATGCCTAAAAAGCCTCTCAAGCACCTAAAGAAGCTGATCAACAAGTTGAAAAACCTTTTGGGCGCAGACATGCCCTGGTTCTCCAACGAGAAGAATTTTTGCCAAGGCCAGAAGATCAAATCCCTGAACAACAGGTGGCTCGCTGTCGCACCCAAGAACATGCCCAGAGTTATCCAGAGGAAATTTCCAGCGACAATCATGGTATTTTATGTTATTAAAAGTGGAGGCGACGCCATGCCACCCAACTTCTTCCTCGAGTGCCTCAGGCTGAACACCAACTACTACATGCGTGTTCTGAGCAAGGGAATGAAGCCTTGGAACGACTAGGTAGCTGAAGGAAAAACTTACGACTGACACCAAAACTCTATCCTGCCACACTAAGCAGAAGACCCAGGACTGGCTGTTGCGGAATTTTTTCGATCATACACCACCTGACATTTTATCTCCCAATTATTTTAACTGCAGCAACCTCTACATCTTTCTTTGGGACTCGGTGGAACAAGAGCCTATCAAATCCAGCTGCAACACGAACGACGAGCTGATGGACAGAATGTCCAGAGCCTTTGGGGCCTAAAACGAAAGATAATGATAAGGCTTGTGGACGTTTCCTAGGTCGCCTGGTGGCTCTCATCAAAGTTACAAGTAGGTTCAACGAGTAAGATCGATAGAACATGTCATGAAGACAAACTGATTAAAATTTCACGAATATATCTCAAAAAGAAAAATTCCTGAGTCAGACATCATGCGAACAAAGACCATCCTCGCCCTGTAATTTATGCCCTAGTCAGTTTTCTCTTCTTAGATTTAAGAAATAATCTCTTTCTGTAAGGCAGGGATTTGGGCGTACCTGTAGTCCGTGGTGGATCCGATTCCCTGAAATGGCCGAACTTTCCTCATAGGAATCGCTGTTCTTCGGACTCAACTCCGTCTTCAGTGTTACGAACCCACACCGATGGACCATCACAAACGAGTGGCTCAGTGGTAGCACTATGTGCCGCAAATCGTCCAGGCACACGTTTTGTCGCTGTGTGATCAAATGATTTACGATTGTCATCCAATGCTTCCATCCATAAAGAGGTGAGAAATTGTAAGTAACTGTTTATCCCATGATAGTCATTAAGACCCCGATAACGGGACTCGTCTTCATGGCCAATTAGGCGGAATGGATTCATGAGAGTTGCACTCCAATCTCGTTCTCAGCTCCCCAAATATTCTCTCCTTTAAGCAACTAGTGTTATGTTCTCTCACATTTTCACTTCCTCTCATTTTGAAACCATTTTTGGTGAAAATGTGCTCGGTGATTTTAATTACCAATTATGGGTAATCCAATGAAAAATTATGGGTTAATGATGCACTAACTTTATGGAAAGTAAATTTATCTATTTTGTTTGCAGATAACAAATTTGTGGCACGCAAATTTCTCAATTTTGTTTGAGGTGGGAACTTTATGACACTCAAATTTCTTCATTTTGTTCGCAGGTGCTAAATTTATGGCACTCAGATTTCTCCATTTTGTTTGTAAGTAGGAACCATATGGCACGCATTTTTTCCATTTTATTTGCAGATTTCACTATTTTGTTTCTAGTCTGAAACTTTATTGCACTCAAATTTGACAATTTTGTTTACAGGTAGCAACTCTATGGCACGCAAATTTCTTCATTTTGTTTGCAGGTAGGAACTTTATGACACTAAAATTTATCCACTAATTTGCAGGTGGTAACTTCATGGCACTCAAATTTCTCCTTTTTCAAGACGAAAAGGCGCAACGACACTACTTTTTCCCTTTGCTCAGAAGAGGAATCCCAATGTCCCTCTAATATCTTTTGCTTGCATGAGAAAGTTACAAAGCATAGAAGTTTGTTCATTTTGTTATTAGGGGGGAGCTTAATGGCACTTTTATTTCTCCTTGTTTGCAAGATAGAGCTAGTGACACTCAAAATTTGTTCACCAGAGAGATAAATTCATCTCATTTTCATCGTAGAAACTGTTGGGGCTGAACCAAGTAAAACATTCGAGTGAAAATTTAAACGGTTCACACACTAAACCTTATAAATAGGAAGATATACTTCCCGTGATGTATTATTCTCTTTTGTAAATAGGAAGATAGACTTCCTGGTTTGTAATATTCTCTCTCTTTTGTAAATGGGAAGTTAAACTTCCCAGTATGCAGTATTTTCTTTTCTTGTAAATGGACGAACCAAATTCCCAGTGTACTTGGTCGGTGAAGGAGCTTTCTAAAACCGTTGCCTCCTGTCCCGGGTAGTGAGGTAAAGAGCCAATGTGATGGACGTTTCTTGGAGCACCAATCGTGTGGATTATAGGGAGTTATAGCTAAGGTGATAAAGTTAGAAAATTTGTATTTGCGTGAGTGTCCCGCATTGCTGTTTTTTTCGTTGTTTTTTATGTATCTATTTTTAATATGTCTAAGTAGCATTTGTATTTATGAGGCGTTCAAACCGTAAAGAGTAATTATTCTTACTAAAAACTGGTGTAGGTTTCTATCTCTCTATCTATTCTTTCGCATTCCTATCCTAGTTATAATTGACTATATGCTATTCTCTGACGATGCTTCGGTTATTTAATTACTCTTAGTCGTCGTCGAGTATTATTCTCCTTCTCTAGATCTAGATTTCTTCTTCGTCCTCTTCTCCTCCTTCTACTATCCTTGGGAAACTTGGGAATAATCTGTGTGATCTCCATCCTTCTTTTTGGGCAATCTGGTTGGTTAATTCAACTCTTACTTCATTCTGTTTCTTTTCTATGACTCCCCTTGCTCTTTTTGCAATTATTCTGTTAAGTGGCTTTATCTTTGCCTCCCTGCGCAGTTCTCGTAGTCTTCTTCTTTCTCCTCTTCTAGCGTTTGTTATTAAGTATATGGCTTTGTTTTAGACTTTTTAGAGTCTTACTAGGTTACTTCTCAAGATCCAGTACATCGCTATGGTTGGATAAATAATCGCGGACTGTACTATGGCTTGATAAATTTTCCTCTTGTTTTTCATGCTTAGGTTAACTAACTTGTACAGTGATGCCATGCCGCTTTTCCCTCGATTTACCCTCTCAGTTACATGTTTTTTATAACCTGATTTCGTAATGTTTAGTCCAAGCACCTTGCATTCTTTGTTGTACCTGTAGCGCTGTCCTTCTACATATACATCTAAGATGCTCCTCCTGTACACGGGTACCATTTTAAATATATCGCTGTTGCTTTTAATTTTCCATTTTTTTTCTTATCTATTAATGCTTCTTATCTTTTCTGCAGTCATCCTAGCTGGCATTGTTCCGTTCCTGTAGGGGCAAACTATGATCTGGGTGACGTCGTCAGTAAATTGGATGTTCAATCAGCCCTTATTTCTTGGTGGTGGTATATCTGCTGTGTAGATTGAATAGAGAGACGGATTCAGACATCCGCCTTGGGGCAAACCCGCAGTGAGCTCGAATATTTCTCCCTGATGTCGTTCTATTTCCACATAAGCACGTCTCTCCATTACATAATCACATAAAATCCTTTCAATCTTGTTGTTCATTCCTAATATGAGTATCTTGAGTTGCATACCCCTCTGCCATACTTTGTCGAATGCCTTGGACACGTCCCGGCATACGATATCTACGCTCATTTTTTCTCTCTTTGCTATCACTATCTTTTTAAGGTGACTCCAAGGGCCATCTCCGTGCTTCTGTTTTTCCTGAAACCAAATTGACAGCTGTTTCTTCGGCCATTATCATCTAGGAATTTGGACAGTCTGTTATTAATTATTTTTAATTATTTTTTAGCCAGGAAGTTGTCCGGGTTTGTTGCGTTTTCTCGTCGTAAGTATGTAGGGAAATTGGGTCCCAGTCTTTGCAGTATACGTCTATTGATAAGCGTGTTATGTTTTCTTCCGACTCTGTTTGTATTTCTATACCCAGAAACCCCGCAATGGGCGTTTAAATAGCCCATCAAAAATGACCGGTATCCTATTGTTGAATAGTTTAGTAAAGTTTTGTGCCGGTAACTGGGGCCACCTGGGAGGCTGGTATCCAATTGCAAAAATGATGTTGCTATTGCTAAATATGCATCATCCAATCATTGTATTGTTTTGTACTGCAGTCCTTGCTTGACAGCTATTGCAGCTCCATCATGTGTTTCTCCTGAAGGATTTGTGTGAATAACATTGTAGTTCCATATCTTTAATTTCTCGTTTTCTGTTTCTTCCATGTTCTGATATTAGTATAACATCTGGGTTAATCTTTCGGAATAAGTTTATGTACATGATTTCCTTGTCTTCTTATCCGCATGTGTTAATTTGTAGTATTTTTAATTTTTTAATATCCATAATCCAATTGTGGATTTCCGTTCGTTTATTCCTTGTTCGTTTTGTGTGTCCTATCTATTAAGTTATCGGTGTTTCTTCTTTTTTTCTAGTTCTTCTTTCGTTTCTCCTGGGTTCCACCTCTGTTGAATGCGTTCGAGGGTCCTTCTGGTAATTCATCTCTGGGTGGTGGACCCCTTTTACTTGCGTATTTAGATCTGTTATATCTTTGGGATTTCCTGCGAGTAACCCGTGTACACCCTTGCTCAGTTTCGTCGGAGGTATTTTCAGTCTCTGAGTCATCGCTGTTTGTTTCCTCTTCTGTTTCTGCTGCCTGTTGGTTTTCTTTCGCCTCTTCGATCAACTCATATTTTGTCTTTTCTGTGAATTTATTGGTTCGAGCCCATTTTCCTGTAACATGCTGTTGACTCTTGTTGCGTGCGTAACTTCCAGGCTTAGTTATGTTCATCACGTGGGCATGTAATATACAAGTAATTATTTTCACGTTGAGAGTACCATCCAAATTTATCTGTGTTGCCGGTCCTTTTTGGTCACTTTTTGTTACTGATGCGTCTGAGTTTCTATTTAGGTTAGCATTATTTCCGTTTGATTCTGTTTCTTTGTTCTTTATAATTTCTCTTCTTCTGGGACAGATCATGGCCATAGTTCTGTGTCCCCCTTGGCAGTTAATGCATATTTATCTGTGTTGTTGCAATCTCGCCAAGAATGGCCTTCAGTTCCACATTCAGAACAGATGATTAGGTCTTTTGGGGGACAATTTTGAGTCGTATACTCCTACATCGCATAACATATCTGTATATCTGTATGCTTGTGAAGACGTCTCTTTGGATGTGGGCGGATTTGATTTTAATGTTAAAAGCGAGAAGTCCCTGTTCGATGATCCTTGAAGCCATTTTCGTAGATTCGCAAATGACCTTGAAAACGTGAGTGTGACCTTTAAATTTGACCACCTCTGTTATCTTGAGCCATTTCTGCCTCTTATGTAGTTAATTTATTTATTGGCATGAGTACTATCCTACCAAAGACTCAATTTTTCGGCAGATGACACTTCTGTTAGCCATGATTTGTGGGGGTACTCTTGCTTCCAAATCCAACTTCCTTAACCAATGCTCCCAGCAGATGATAGTAGCTGCTCTATATCTTTATTTTCTGAGAAAATAACTGACAATCCAGATGGCGTCTCAATACATTTGATTAGTGGTATTTCCAGATCAGTAAATAGGCATTGCACTATTTCTTTTGGTGATCTTTTCCTTCCGTTGGGTATGAGTTTAAAGGGAAGCTTTTTGAACTCCGGTGGGTCAATCTTCCCTGGGAGTCGTCCCCTCTCCGAAAAGAGGGGTTCTTCTGTCGATCTTCAGCTGTGTAGACTTTATCCAGCCTCCATTAGTGGAAGGAGCCGCTCTATTCGTCCTAGTTCTATTTCACCTACCTTCGAACTTTCGCACTCTCCTTGGTCAACCCTACCTATATGGGCCTAGCCCTAACAGCGGTACACAGTCGGGTTCTGCTCGTGACCGAGAATTGGGCCCCCTTTTATGGCCCCATGAGGGGGTCTCCTGCAGGGGTTCACTATACCTTTCTACCAACTACAACTCAGAACCTGCCAGTGACCAAGTTATGTAGTGCTAATGAGAAGTAAGTTTGAGGTAAAAAGTATGAATAAAGAGTTAATAATTTAGAATAAGGAAGAGCAACCCTTTCAGGGGATGGGGGGCACTTCGCTCAAGAGGAACATGAGGTATCTTCAATCAGCCCCAGGAGCGCATATATTTCTTCTTAGAAATTTTATTGAGAAAGGCGTTATTTCGTCCTACTTGAAACATTTTCTCCTGTAGCTGAGATAGCCTTTACCAGTTCGCAGCGAGAGAGCAAGCGTACAGACTGAGTATTCTCAATGAGCTCGAAAGTCCAAGTTCAAGTTGAAGTTAATGAAGTTATGAAATGTGTGGTAGGTCTTCATAGGTGTGAAATTGTTTACTAGTTTGCCCTGGTGTTATGGGCATCAGTAGCATACTTTCTTCTTCTTGTTTGTTTAAAAATGTATTTTTCCTCCGTCAATAATATTGATGACGTCCAGCTTCTTCCATTTTGTTATATATTTTTTTACTCTATTAATAGTATAGAAGTCTAAATACCGCGTACATAATTTTACGCAGAAATACTCCGACACAAGCTACGTGTCCCTCTCATATTTTCAAATGCACCAGCCTCGAATTCTCTATTGCCCTTTTTCGCACCATCGTAAACTGCGAGGTGGCTCGAATGTGTGAAAGATTTATATTGTCTGCCCACAGATGTAAAAGGTCTTTTGCACGGCGATGCGGATTTTATGAGAATTCGGTGCTCTCCTTCGATTTCTGCTCGCGAGGGAAATAAAAGGAAAACTTCTTCCTGGAGTCAGGCAGAAGACCTTGGACCTACGTTGTGAGGTAGAGCTCGATCCACATAAGAAACAGTTCGACCGTTGAAAGAGAGGAAGTTCTCGGGGAATTGGTTGTAGCCGTCACGGTACTTGTAGGTGCCAAACTTCTCGCAGACCCCTCCTCCTTCAGAGTCAGAGGTTATACAGGACCTCCCTTTGCGGATTACCCTAGACGTAGCTAGGTAATCGGTTTTGGCTACCCACTCCAGGAGCCAAGTAATTGGACAGTCATTTCGAGGAAGAGCATGTCCGATCTGAGCCACCGTTTGGGTCACCTTCGTGATCCGGCATAGGATCAGTACATCACCGGTCTAGGATTACCTTCTCATTCGGTAACCTCGGACGGCCGGACTAGGTGTGATGATCGTCACCAGAAGAAGATCTTTACCGTCACTTTCAAAAATACTTACGAACTCAAAGGTATCGTTAATTGAATCCTCCCATCCACGAACTTCCCCAGTTTATTTGTAAACTAGAATTCCCATCCCAAGCCCATAACCTCGAGTATTAGAAGTACTTAATTTAGTGTTTATCTCAATAATAATATTCCATTCGTTCTGCCGGGTGCCATTAAGATGCAAGCATCCTAGTGAGTAATTTTCAAGTAATCCCCACGACATTTTTGTAGACTTACATATTTAGTGTAAGATTAATTCTATTTATATTGATATACGCTGTTGCTTACTTCAAGTTCATGTACATTAAAGATTATTTTTTTATCTGTGTGTTTGACTATTTTGGACGATCCTTTGGCAATTATTAAGCAATCCACTCTGCTTAAATCTCAATATTACACCGATCCATCCATGATTTGCTTTTACTGAGTGGGGACACACTTAGGGGATCATCATCTTAGTTTTGATCAAAGGGGGACGCACCAGGGTTATTCTTATTCACCGGAAGTGGCTAAGGTAGGTGCATGGGATACACTTCACCTCCGATTTACCTCGGTGAGGTAATATAATATATGTCCAGGAAGTGGGACTGAGATTACCCACTCACTAAACCTCGACAAATAGGTTCCTCCATCATGGCTTTCAAGCCTTTCAAGTAGTTTTTATTTTGCTAACTATTCTCTAGTTTCATATGGGCATTTTTGCCTCTTTTATTTGTACTTTATTATTTATTAATTCGTTGTTTCTTTCTACTTAAATTTTAGCTATGCTTGTTGTTATTGCAGTTCATTAATCTTACTCTTTTGATTTTCGTTTACTTTGTTATTTAATTATTTATTTTTATTTTTAATTTGAATTTTAGTTTGAGCATTTCGCCTCTTTCCGTTTACGTTTTTGTTATTTCTGTTAATGTATCTTCCTTCTCTTTATATTATTTCGGTAAATTTTGTTGATTATTTATTCTTCTTCTCATCTTTTTATTTTAATTTAATTTTAGCTTGGGTACTTGTCCTCTTTTTCTTTATACTTTTTATTGTTCTTTCTCTTCTTTTTTTCAGAAAATTTGAATTTGGGCACTTCGCCTATTTTTATTAAAGTTTATTGCCTTTTGTTTATTGTTGATGGGTGTAGATGGGTCTTATATTTTCTCTTGCACAGTTTCTTCCGCTGGGGAATAATGATGTCCTTTCTACTGTGTGTTGTCTGTATTGCGGAATTTCTAGATTGTTGTTGATTGTTGGGAGTATTTCTTGTTCTACTTTGTCCAATGTCTTTCTTCCTAGCCTATGGATCTCCATATTGATCGGTTTCAGTCCAGTTCTATCATGTAGAACCGATTGTCGAATACGGTCGATCATTTTCGTGCCAGTTATAAGCAGTACCCTCTGCATCATCCTGTGAGAGGTACAACTTGCCATCTGCGTGATCACGGCCAGGCACACCACGACGGAGCGTACCAAAGCCATGTAGAGTTTTCTCTTATTTCGCACGTTGAGGCTTCGGAAACTGTACAGTTTCTTCAACTCTCGTTTGGCTATGGAGACTCTGTTGTTTACCTGGGCCTTGTATCCTGATTTGTAAAGAGGTAAGCTCAAGACCTTTCTCTCGTTAGAGTACAGATAAATTTAATTCTCAACGAGGTCGTCGTCTACTTTCCGGCGGTTCATCGGAATTATCAGGAACTTCTGGCAGTTAGTTTTTATTTTCCACCTTTTTTCATAAGGATTGATGTTTTCAATCTCGGCAGCTGTCACCCTTGCTTGAACTCCAGCATTCCTAATTGGACTTGGAACGATTTTTGTCATGTCCTCTGCGTATTGCAGATACATCGAATCGTCCCTCCCTGGAGCAGAGAGGTCTATTGTGTACACGAGGTATAGCAACGCACTCAGATAGCTGCCTTGTGGAACTCCCGCCTCGAGTTTGAATTTGAATCCATTGTAGTCCTCGATAGCGATTTGGGCTCAAAGCTCGAAATGGATTTCAGCAGTGTTTGGATAGCGGTAAAGGAGGAAGATAATTGAAGTGGAAGGAAGTTAAAGGTGTGTAAAGAGGTGCAAGTTGCGTGGAGGTCACGCTAATCTCTGTACTATAAACTAATTTTGGAGTTAAGGTGTATCTGTTTGTTTAATTCTGTGGGTTTTTTATTATGTTATGTGTGTATGAGATAGGCGTTCAAACCGTGTTAGCGTTATTTATTTTCCTGCAATATTAATAACTCGACTTTTTATGATTTTTCTAGCATAATCTCGTATCTGTATCTGTTGTGTGGGCTCATGTTCCTCGGTTATTTATTTGTTTAATTCTCTTCTTTATTCATTTCTTTTTCTTTTTCGTTCATTTGCACTTTTTGGTTAGTTTTGTCATTCATTGTGGGTATCAAGTCCAATCCGGTGAGTTTGTCATTATTCGGGAAATTTTTGTCTCAATCGAGTTTCCTTATTTGGTTTACACCTAAATCGCCTTCTCTTCCCTTTGGTCCGCTTTTTTTTTAACACTAGGAAACAGCATATGTTGTCTCCATCTTGCCCTTTGTGCTATTTGATTATTTAGTTCCTCCCCTATTTCTTCTTGTGTTTTTTTATTATTTTTTGGATCTTTTTCTAATTATTTTGTTTAATGGTTTTATTTTCGCTTCGATGTATAAGTCTCTTTGTTTTTTCCTCTTTAATCGTCGCGTGTTCGTAATTATGTATACTGCCTTATTCTGTTTACGTTGCATTATTATTATATTGCTTCTTGAAACCGTATACATGGCAATTGTTGGATATATCAAGGTAGGCTGTATCATGGCCTGGTAGATCCTTTTCTTATTTTTCATGTTTAGATTTCTTAATCTGTAGAGTATAGTTAGCCTGCCTCGTCCTTTGTTTATTCTTTCGGTCATGTGCTTCTTGTAACCATTTTTGATAAGTGATTATTTAGGCCAACCGCACTCGATTTTGAATATTTAACCCTCGCACTGGGATCTATATCCCAATTTCTGGCGTGCTTCCTTCGTGCGTCACCGCAGAGTCAATCCTCGGTTAGCATTGACGTTCGACTCTACGACATAAAATGTATATAGTATGCGACACCTCCTACCCTTCATATACACCTTCTGTTTAGATATTTCAAATTTAGAGGAAATAAATTGGCAGGCCAAATATTAACTATTTTCCTGAGCTTCATTTCTAAAATATGAGGTAATTGTAACCAAAAATTGCCTTAGTATAAAAGAATACCCACTATGCACGTCTCAAGGATAAAAAAATAGCCTTCCCTAAAAAAACAACGATTTCCTATTTTAAAGTTTTAATACTTTTTCTGCACTTCGCTCCTCTTCTCTATATTATAAATATACTGAATTTTCCAATTAAAAGGGTACTTTTTTCTTGATACCCTTACACTTAAAATAAATTTCTGCCTATTTTTATAATCGACTCTTTACTTTCTTCCCATTTTTGCGTCACTAAATTCATAGCATGTTCTACTTACACCTTGGCTATGACAGAGCAATGGTTTAAATCAAACTTAAATAAGTTTATTGGGGACGATATAGTAATTTTCTTTTTTTACTCAATCAAAATTGAGCGTTTTGAGCAGTTTAAAGTATTTGATATGATCAAGATTCATAGTTTTTGCTAGAATGGTGGTATGAATGTTTTGCTCTCTGACAATCCTCCTGGAGTCTTTCAACACAGTTAATAAAATGTATCTGTATGAGTAAAGTATGAATTATTTAACAGTGCCTTTTCAATAATTTCCTTATGATCTTTGTTCAAACAAATGATTGCTTAAATCATATACCAATAGTAGTTGTGTGCTCAATCGCTTAACTTTGTCATTTAATCAAAAACCAACTGAGCATAGGCTTCCATTATGAGTTTCACTAGCCTTCTAAAGTTTTTAGTGAAAATTTCTGATTAAACATAGAGCAGATAGATTTTATTTGCACGTGTCAGACACTTTGCACGATCAGTTTTTTCCAGGGAATTTAGATGCTAGCTTATCTGAAACAACGCCATATATCTTTGATCTTAGCTTAAAGTATCATATGCATCAGCTTGCATTTCCTTAATGTTAATCTTGATTGGAATAAATTTGACAGTATTCAATTTTGTCAGGTCATGTTTGATTTTATTTCCAATAGATCCTTTGGTCCTGGAAATTTCAATCTATTGCTTTCTACTGTAAGAAGTATCCCAAACAAAGTTCATTTGTATTTGAATGACAAAAGAGCCATTATAGAGGTTTATCAAAATATATTTCAATTAAGTTAATAAATCCGCCAATACGACCATTATTTAAGTACCTATGTGACATTGCATAACAATGTTTTTAATTTTTCATGACTACCTAGATCGACTAAAAATGTGATAATAAATTCTGCAATATAACGAGCGGTTCCATTATCCGGAGTTAAATGATCTATGTAAATATCTCTGTCGTGGTATAGGAAGGACCGAGTGATGGCTGGAATTCGTACGTATGGGTTGTTTACGTAGGTCAAAACTCGGGGATTACGTTTTATCTCTAAGAGTGCTATATATTTGATTATAATTGATTATTATTATCTGATTATTACTTCTTTAAACTTTGAGGGTTCTTAGTGCCTTGCTTAGCGTTTCGAGGATTGAATAAAAGTTTGTTAAAAACACTAAAACTTTAATTAAAACACAAAAAAACATGAACCAACGAAATTTGACACCTTAAATGCACAGAAATGACTTCAATAAATTTAAGTGAGGCTTTCTAAAATGACATACTTGAAATTATAGTGATGGTTGACCCACAGCTCACTTTAATATAAAAAAATGCAACCGGACTTTACAGAAACGGATACCGGGGTTTAAATACCTTTATAACTTCCTACTAGAATCGTGTTTGAGTCTGACCTTGAACTCAATCGTTACGTCACCTCAGGAATGTTGTTGTCTGGATGACGCGTGCCGCTTGTCCAGATGTTTTCGTCCGGGCGAAATTGCTTTAAAGCCACGGAGGCCTTTGGCTAGTGTGACAGCTGGAGAGACTCACGCCTTCAGTAGGAAATGATCTTACCATCGGGCAATGGAAGAATGTTTCTTTCTTCTCTTTAGATTACTCTGGGGAATAATTCGCACTGGTTAGCGATGAGTCAATGCTTGAATTCTTTGACTCAGGAGAGTGCTGGAGGAAGTTCACTCGGGATCTTCCTCTCGTTGCTTTGGGCTACACCAGGATATGGGAGTTTCTCTGACGAGATTTAGTTGAACTTGATTCTTAAACCTAGTTGACTTAAAGTTCGGTGTGACCACCAGGAACTAGCTCGAAGATGAGCTCCTTCTGTTGGTAGCCCGGCCTCTTGCCGGGGACTTCGTCGCCTTGCTGAATAACGTTATCTACCCCTTTTTTCCAAAGATATTTGCTTTTATAAGTAGCCACCCCACTGGGGTAGGGGCAGGAGGGGGAATGCATGGACATGCCGCAGGAAGTCTCCTCCTCCATCGGGTTTTCTCAGAGTGTCGTATCTCTGGTCCTGAGGAACCTTTTGGCTTTATGAAGACGCTCTTCCAATTTCGCAGCTGAGATGAAATTAAATACCCGGTCTTAGAGGAAATCTTGCTGTTTTAACCGTTCAGCTTCTTTTCGAGACGAAGGGCGAGAAAGAGGTGGTCACGAGTTTGGGCTACGTCGTCTACACTGCCAGAATGTTGTGGTTAACGACCAGCGGCTCATTTTTGAGGGGGTGGGGGGAGTATCGATTCCCTTACAATCTCACGACCCTTTAAGCTTAACGCAATGTCATTCCTATTCCATTGATTTAATTGTTTAATCACTTCTTCCATCAAATTAAATACTTTCAAACTCTAGATTCTCAGCTTTTATTTGTATAACATTCTTATTGCCAATACGTTTTCTTTCGAAACCTTTTAACCTTTTCTTATACAACATATTATATTCTTCTAATCTTCCCATGTCATTTAAAGTTGCATTTACTATAACTGCAGCATCAGCTGTACAGCTTACATGGTATCTAGCTTCTGTAATAGCTAAATTTTAATCAGAAAATCTGTTCTAGTCATTTTCCTTCAGCTCGGAATCAGGAATAAACTCAGTATCGTGGGCGTCGTTTAAATTATATTCAAATTATCTAGGCGCAACTTTGCTTCTCCTTTCTCTATTTGACTTTTTCTGCACTTCTTTATCGAGAAGATATATTCTGTCATAGGGCCTAACTGGTTGTGTTTTTTTGATGAAACATACCCACTCACTCATAGGTATTCTAATAACCTGAAAAAGTCTAGATGTCAAACATTTACTTACATGCTTCTAGATTCAATTGGAAACTTTCATTTCTTTGTTTTTATGGAACTTTATTTGTTTTCTGGCAGCATCTATAGGGTTTTTGGGTTAAATTTGACGGTTTGCATAAAAGGAAGAAAAAAACTGTAATATATCAGGTAAAAATAAATGTATTTTAATGGGTTTTATAATAACAACTAGATTTTGGGGGGGCGAATCTATATTCTGGCTGGAATAATCTCCAAATTCACCGATCACATGAAGCCAAGAACTAGAGCTACTCTTACATACAATCTGGTAAATCTACAACGGTACGTAGATAAAGCTAAGGATTAAGCATAAAACTGATGAATTTTAATATACGATGTTGAAATTTAAAAGCATGTTAACAAATGAACAGAGACTTTAGAGATTCTTAGAAAGCTGGATGAGTGCTGGCAGGTATTACCCTAAATTTCTTTCTAAGTCTAAGCCTATTCTAGCTCCGTATCTTGCCGATCATGCTATAGAGAGAACAGTTCAATTTTGGTCTCTCAATCAGAATAAAGAAGTAGTGCTGTTTAAACAGGTGCAATTCCTGACAACCAAACCAATTCCAGAACTTCGAAATAAACCCTAAGAACAAAGAATTCGATTATTTGATGTATTATCCTTAGAAAGTAGATGATTTCGTGACTTAATGATTCTAGTGTTTAAAATACTAAAAGGGTTTAGTAAAATAATTATGGACTACATTTTTCAAAATAGATTTACCTTGGTAAACAAACGCTTCATAGGACAGATTCACTTAGTTATAAAATCACGCAACCGTGGAATTATCTATCTGGCTGAGTATTTTCAAATCTATATCTTACCTAGTAGAAGCCAGTTTTGAAAACGTCTACTAAAGAAAGAAGGAAACGAAAAAATCAAAAAAGTAAGCCACTGACTATTGCTCTAAAAAGCATGTGATTAAATACGCTTTTCATAGTTCTTACCTACCCAATTTTATGTCATCGGATTCCCCTTTCCCTGCTAGCAGGAGATGGTCTCGCCCCTATTCATTTTTGAGTTGTGAATGTGCATTCGGGGGATTAATGTGTATCTCTAGTTCTAACTTAAAAATATTATATTTTTAGTACACATGTATATGTGTGTATCAGTAGTTCATAACCTAATATTAGATTAACGGCATAAAGTTCGAGCCCATTTAAATATAATATGTGTAATCAGTTTAGTATACTGATGCAGTTTGACTACACTAGACTTTCTGTGGGTGGCCTGGAGTAAATTCTCAGGCCATTTCTGGTCTTTATTCCTTAGTTCTTATTCTGACTTTACACGCCTTCTCATATTGTTTTTCTATTTTCATGCTTCAAACATGGACTTTCTTACAGAGCAATCTAGAGAATCGATTATTGGCATTTAATACATTAAAATAATAAATTACAACCAGACATTGTCGAAACCATAGGAAACAATGTTAGAGGGTGGAAACAAGAAGTCTAGACTGCTTTTTACAAATTATTTTAAATATGTTTACATAGCATTAATTAATTATTTTGTTGCAGGTTGTCTCAGGATTTACTAAATTATGTGAATTAAATTGTAAATTTAATAAAAAACAACACCCTTTTACAAATATGACTAGTATGTGAATCAATAGAGTATCTGCATAGAAACCGGAAGACAACGAGCAATATTTTTAAAATGTTGGACCCCACTGTGAGAAGATCATGAGATTTCAAATCTATCAAACGGTTCAACGAGACAGGCATTTGTCTTCAAGGAGTAAGGACCATTCCGCTCTAATCCGTGAAGACAGCAACTCTCATCAAGAACATGATGAGAAAGATAAGGTGAAATCCAAGGAGTGCCAAACAACTTGATTTTGAGGCCAAGGTGAACCATATGATATTCAAAAATTGTTGAAAGGTGATCTGAAAACTTTGTTCATTTAAGATAGCTAAAAAGCATCTTCTTCCTAACGTCACCCAGGAGAAGAGAATCGAAAGAGAAAAGCGGCTCTTCCAACGACTCCCCGATGACTAGCAGCATGCTGTTCTGTGGACGGATTAGAAGTTGTTCAGTATCCAGGCCACCCACAACACAGAAGACAGGCATTTGTCTTCAAGGAGTAAGGACCATTCCGCTCTAATCCGTGAAGACAGCAACTCTCATCAAGAACATGATGAGAAAGATAAGGTGAAATCCAAGGAGTGCCAAACAACTTGATTTTGAGGCCAAGGTGAACCATATGATATTCAAAAATTGTTGAAAGGTGATCTGAAAACTTTGTTCATTTAAGATAGCTAAAAAGCATCTTCTTCCTAACGTCACCCAGGAGAAGAGAATCGAAAGAGAAAAGCGGCTCTTCCAACGACTCCCCGATGACTAGCAGCATGCTGTTCTGTGGACGGATTAGAAGTTGTTCAGTATCCAGGCCACCCAGAACACAGAATGATCGTGTTTGGGTACAAAATAAAAAGGAGGTTCCTGTTGTAGAGCGGACATCTTTCAGGATACAGAAGCCAGCTTCGGTTATGGTGCGGGTGGATTAACATCCAAGGGACAAAAATACCCTCTCACCTTCATTGCCCAGAAGGTAAAGATCAATCAATATGTTTATTTGGAAATCTTGAAGGAGAAAGTGGCTCTCTAGGTGGATAATGCCGCAGGGAACGCTGAAGTAAGCAGTAAAAAAGATGGAGCGACCTGACTCAGCAAAACAAAAATATCATGATGGAGGCCAGGCAAATTTTAAGGCGTTTTAGTCAAAGGAACTGTAACCTGCCCATATTTGAACCCCTTGCACTTTGAACTGTGGTCGATGGTTAAGTAGAAAGCCTAAATAAAATCTCATAAAAATGTCAAAGTTCTGAAGTGTAAACTGGAAAAATGCTAGTATGAAATATCAGCTGAATCCCTGCGCGATACTTGCGCTCAGGTCAAACTTAGAATTTGTCGTTTCATCGACGCAAAAAGATGTCACATTGAATTTTAGTAACATCATTTTTTAGCATATATATTTCTATTTCGTTTTACTCTAAGCATTAGGTAATATACCATTGAGTTATGAAAATAATTAAATAAATATCACCCTATACTTCGTTTCGCCAACCTGTAATTCATGTCAATAAAGAAAACTCATTGTGGCCATTAATGAAAAATAGTACATATAATAAGTGAAGCAATACTCGTATATCGGTAATATACATGACGTGCAAAATATTTATGTAAACATTAACGTTTATTCCCATTAGATATCGCATACATAAATGTCGAAATACATAAATAAATAAATTAGAATTAAAATTTATCGCCTCATAAATCATTTTGACTAGAGGTAGCGGGTGTCTCATATTTTATAAATTCCGTAAAATTCTGATTCCCTTAAGAGGGTTGTGATAAAGACAAAAGCACTCCCGATGATTTATCTATCGTTTCATAGCGTGTTATTTGTTAGCTATCGTTATTTTATAAGAGAACTTCAGTTACTGATAATTATATATATTATAAATATATGCAAAATATCCAACAAAGAAAATGGAAAGCTGATTCATTGAACAGAAAACTTAAAATATTTGGCCATACTAAAATTCCCTCTTATATTCATTTCTACTCGAACGATTCTCAAAAAACAATATTTTTTTACTTTCTTACATTTGCACTGCGAGAATGCGAGCCCAAATTCTTTGATGAACAATATGAGGCAATGAAATATAACGGCGAAATATTAAAATAAATATCCGTCATATTTCCGAAATGATTCTTTACACGCAGCTAAAACAGGATTTTAAGGAAAAAGTGACATAGTGTTCACGCGGAACAATATTTTAACTTCTCTTTACCAAGACCATCTATCTTACCTGCCTAAGATATTGAATATTAATGTTGTTTGGGGCAAAAATTCCATGTTATAAAACTTACAAATTATAATTCTTTATCGAATAAAGTTTTTTGTATTCATAGGATCCGCTGTAAATCATGCAGTACTTATTCATAGAATGAACCGCTCATTAGGAAATTGAATTAAAACACAAAAATGCAGTTTTATTAATAGATAAACTTCTAATGATTTATTCTATCCTTATCTAAGCGATGTTGCTAACGCGAAAGCATTTAATTTCTTGCCTAGTGTGATTTGAAAAAAATTATTTGAGTGAGCAATCTTTTAATTCTCGCAAGAAATTAATATCAATTGATTAAAACATTTTCATAATTAATAAAAAAATCACATTATAAAGTTAATTTATTGGAATAAACCTTTGTGTAAATTCCACGTGCAGCTTTGTTCGTTGGTTTGTTTGAGTGACATCATATTTTCCCTCAAAACCATGTTTTTTTCAGACTCTTGTATATTTTACCTTTGCTCCTTAAATGTAAACACGAAATTCGTTGGACTGGTTTGTGTTATATTTCTATGTGAAAATAAGTATTCATATTTACATATATTCGTATATTTGGTCATTTTTCTTTAATACACGTTTTGTTTAAGACCTTATCGAACAAAGCCATGATTAATTTTCTTCTTAGTTTCACCCCATTTAATATTAGTTATTTTTGCTCTCTTGAATAGTTAGAAGTTAACATTTAAGTAGGCTTTATTTCAACTGAACTTTCGGACATACGCGACCATCTTCGGAGTAAGGATACTTAACAATGATAAAATGATGGAAAGTTACATTTTCATAGTAAAAGAGAGTAAATAATTCCTTTGAATGTATGTATATAAACGTTCAAATATAAAAAAAAGACAAGGAATACAAGATATAATGCCTGGTGATGATAATGAGAAGTGAGAGTGTTGGATGGTGAATTCTTCTTATCTTTAATCTCTTAAAAGTTTTAGTGTCCTTTGTATACTAATCCAAGAAGCAAAACCAAGGATCAACACTCAAGAGTCATAGAAATAAGGAAAGAAGTAACGGGCGGATTTATCATGAGCCCCATCTAGTTCATCAGGCAAATCTGTGTCGAATAGTGTATGTATGGTGTTAAAGGTAAAGGAGGTGACCGGGCCAAGGTGGACTCTTTATTTTTGGTGGAGAGAATTGGCCAGGACTACTTATTTTCTATCATTCGAGGGATCACCGGTAAAGGAGTCTATCTTTTGGGAAGAGAATGATCCCATAACCGGCGATAAGGCCCTCTTCTTCGGGCCTAACTTAATCTTTAGTCTGGAAGCTAAGAAGGGATAGACGAGAAAACGCTAATAATAACAAAATGAGGATAATGGCAAATGAATGATCTTGACAAATGACTTAATCGATTCTCTTCTCATGATGTTTCAGCTCGTTTATTTTTAGACCCCCACTTTAGGGCGCGTGACTCCTTTTTTCTTAATCTAGACACGGGGTGGAGCTAATAAGGTCATATATATATATGTTTGTTTGTTCCTTTGTTGACTGCTGAGAGGAGACAAAAGAGGTGTGTTTTTTAATGTAACCAGACACATTTGGCCCCACCTGGGCTGATAAACCCTATCAGTATGTTAGGACAGTTTATTTTATCATTTTACAGATTGTCGTAGAATTGCTCATAGTCTGGTCCAATAATTATTCTAGTCCTTGATCTGGACACACCTCTTTTGTTTAAGTCGATGGTATTGACCCTATGACTCAATCTACGATCATATATATATATATATATATATATATATATATATATATATATATATATATATATATATATATATAGGCTTTAATTCCTACTGAATGTGCGAAAGCTGGTTAGAGCCGAGTTGTGCCACGGCCAGGATTCTCAATATAAAAGTCCCACTTGTTACTGGGGGGAGGTTTGTGATTGTTAAATTCTAAGAGTGCATAATACAGGTTGAATAAATTAGCCGAAAGGATTCTTAATTTAAGTCTTGCCAAGGGTACGTCAAAAAGGAGGAGCCACAAATAAACACACGTACAAAAATAAACTTTACTTTACAGAAAAATAATAATTAGGAGCAATAGTTAAACGGGCATTTAGGTAAATATGGATTAAATATTAAACCGGATTAGTCCGGGTTGACAGCAATTATAAATAACAATATCAGGGAATGACTCACTTGAATCTCTTTAAACAAGGAAGGGAAGATAACACTGACGTTATGCGTCTAGATTTATAATGATTCAATGGGAGTATCAATCATTGTTAATTAAATAGGTAATTTAAGAATAGAGGGACACTGAGTTACAGATTACCATTAATTGTGATGGATTGGAGAGACGACTACTCAGATCCAGACGGGGTGGTTCGGGTGGCGTTAACACGAGTTCTCGGGGAGAGGGGGATTAAACGACGGGTTCGGGGCTGCTGGCTGCAGTTCCGGTCAGTTCACTCCTAACTGGATGTGACACTAGTAAATAGTAACTTCCAGTAACTATTTGGATGTTCCTTTTCTTTCTCAAGTTACGTTGAGCAACAGAGCGTATTCTTCTAGTCACAGACTCTGCGGGGCGGGATTTGCCTCAGGAACACTTTGAGATAGCGACCAAGTTAACTTACCGGCGCGTTGGCATTCGATACGTTACGGCAACGACTCTCGTTCAACGTAAGGGTTACGCGAGTAGGTTCTGGACACTGCTCTAGAGGGATGAACGGCGTTGTCATTTATACCATGGACTGTGTGAAATCGAGAGAGAAATTCCATTCACGACAATTCGCTTATCGCAGCGACTTCTGGACAATCTCCATGGTATCATAAAGATGGCAAATAGAATTTAGGCTTCTCTGTGAGATAGGCCTTCTTTCGTCAGACTTCCTGTCGCCTGGTTCTCTTAATACATGTGCAGTTGTGATATAAGTATTTTGCTCTACTTTACATTGGTTTATTAATTATTACCTGGCATATTATCTAAGTAATAAAAGCGTGTGCCCAATTTCAGGATTCCATAGGTCCAAAAGGGTGCTCATTTGTGAGGTTTCTCATTGGGTCTACACCACCTTGCAATTTGGGTGCCACATATGTAGTTAGTGCGTAGAATGTAAGAAGTATATTTAAAGGAGGGGGGGGGGAAGTAGAGGAGAATTAAGGGGCGTGTTAATAAGTTTGCGATCGAAGAAGTTTCCGTTATGTGAAAATCCGCTAACCTGAAATACACAAGAAAAATGTACTGGAGAGTCTGGTGGACAATGCAGCCGTCTCATTAAGGTACAAGGGAGTGCTCCATCAATTGATAGTACGTCTTGTGATTGTAACCAATTCGCGGACAATAAAAGACAACCTAGACACGTCATAGCATTGGTGGGTAGAGACACGGAAACAGGCGCTGAAGAAGGGCGGGCAAATTTACGTTCCCGTGGGCTCTCTCCCATCTTCTTGGCAAGGTAACCAAAAGCCTCATCTGATTCCTGTTATGTAGTCAATGTAGAGAAGAGTAAAACGCTGGTCTTGCCAGACGGACATTGCCGAATTTTGGTGACTTCATCGACGCCGCAGTTATTTACCCAAACTCATATATGTCCAGGATACCAGCAGAAGAAAATCTCTCTAATTCCCCAGTTTCCAGTAGACATTGCGCCAAGGATACTTCAAACCAGATCCTGGGGAGATTACTCATGGTGCTATGTGATATGAGTTGCTATAATGAGCAGTTTTTCTCCTAATCGGGTGCGACGCGTAATCTACCTAACGAGCGGGGTATTGCAACCCGTTCGCCACTAGATCTTCACCAACTTAAAACAGAGAAAAAACGGCATAGAAGCCGACTCCCTCTTTTAATTTGGAGCCATCCATGTACAAGGTTTGCTTCAGCACGACACGAAGTGCGCTTCAAAAAGGTCGGACACCATAGTCCTTATCTATGTAAGTTTATGAGCAGAGGTGTGTGACTAGTTCTTAAATGTGGTACCACCCTGGGTGATCTGCGGGACAGAGCAAGAGACGACAGGGATCCGAAAGCTACATTGAGTTATCTCAGAAGTTGCCCATCCTTAAATCTGAGAGGCTTAAGGTATGGTTGGCAATTCTCGGCGACATAGACAACGTTAAGATCGGCCCGTGATGCAATTATAACAGTCATTGGCTGATGAAGACGCTATAGATAGGCGTACAAGCGCATAATGCACCACCTATGGCACAGAGCAACTGGTAGCTCCTTGGCATCGTCCAGCAGGCTCTCAATAGAGGACGTGTGTAAGGCACGTCCAATAACGTCCAAACGGAGACTGATAGGGAAGGATTACGTGCACCTTCCGTATTTCATGAAAGGCTGCGGATGCATACACCTCACATTAATTGTCCAGCTTCAAGCGAATAAAGGAAGGGTAGAAGAGTAGAGCGGTACTATTATCAGTACTCCGGGTGCGAAACGTCATGGAAGGAAGGATGTCAATGGCACGGATATAAGTGACCCTAAGGCTGCAAATATGAGCATCCTAGGTGAGACGTCGCTCAAAAAGAAGACCAAGAAAACGATGCGATTCTACCACTTCCTTGCTAGCCCGTTTAGGAAGATGACCTGGTATAGATGGAGCCGTGGATGGTGACAGAAGTGTACTACCTTAGTCTTTGCCAAGGAAAAACGGAACTCGTGCGCTTCACGATAATGAGAGATAGGGTTCAATGCCTGTTGGATTCAACGAGCAAGAGTTGGCATTTGGACCATAACAAAAGAGATAAGACGTCTAAGTAAAGCCGAACAAGAACATCTAATTTTGGCACCAAGCTGATAGCATTGATATCCAAGAAAAAAGTGTGACATTGAAGATAGTACCCTCGGGATGCCTTCCTATTACCCGATAGGACCGAAGGGAGTTTCTCCCACTGGTGCGTAGAATCGAGTATCTCACAGAAACTTTGCCGTATTGCCATGCGGTTTCATAGACTTGTAGATCGAAAAACATCGTGGCGAACTGCTTTCTACGAAGGAAGTGCGGAAACAGGCCTCTTGAGTGATATCTCCCTGGTTTCCAAATCGGGCACAGCAGCCATTTGCGAGTATTTTGGGAAGATAGTCTAAGTTAAGATCATAACAAATCTGACGGAAAATTCCATGCCACGTTTACTTAATTGTCGGAGCATGGCGTACTGCATATCGCCCACAATATGGCCGTTATCCGCGTATAAATCGATCGAAGATGGACTGCAACTCGCTTCGCGTAAAAATGTTGTAAGGTTCCCCGCTTCTTGAGGTTAAATCCATTCTGCAACCTTTATCGAGACCACGACTTAAAATAAAGTCTGGAGAAGCAACAACCCTGCTAGAGAATGCAACGAAAGCGGTCGCAAAGGATTTCCCTCTAAAGCGAGATCCGAGACTGTAGTCACATTCTTATAAAGGATTAAGGTAGGGCCGCAATTTCAGATCTAGTAAAGGAAACTTCTCATTGTGTGAAGAGACGTAGGCTGGCGAAGAAGTGCGGCTGGCGTGATTGAAACCCTAACAGAACCTAGCCCTCTCTCCAGTGAATGAAATGAAATCATTCGGGAGGCGCTTAGATCGCTTCTTTATGAGGGTTGTGTCACAATTTTCTCACCACTAAGGAAGAAGAAGGCGGGTAAAACGGCCAAAATTTCTAAGGATGCTAGACTGGCTCACGACATTGAATTTGCCAGAGAAGCTACTAGGATATAAAAATCAGTCTTTTACTGAAAAGCGAGCTATCGCGCCAATTCTAAGCCCTACCAAATTTATTTCTTGGGTTACAGATGCCCTGAAAAGGAAATTTGGATAAGAAGGTGGTCATTACCAGTGATGTCATCTAACAACTCCAACCTAAAACCAGAGTGTGGGTCCGGAAAGCAGAGAGAGATATCGAGACAAGAAAATGAAGGGGTTCTGGAGTAGTCATTCGTAAATTCATCCACATTAAGGACACCTATCTCAACTCTTCAATTATGTCGGTAAGGAGCTGATTGTTGCGATAGATTCTGTACTTCGCTAAGGGAAGGTGACTACTGTTTGAATTCATGAGGATAAGAAAGGGTTTGAGCGACCGTGTCATGACTTGGAAGAAGTCTGCCGAAGTGAACTCGATTGACGGTCGAATGACTCGAAGAGGTATTTAAAGAAAGAAAAAGAAAGGAGACATCATTTTGGCTATAAATATCTCATCCGCCTGCTCCACACCAACCGCAGTTTCAGGCGCGTGGGAGGGCACCCGCGGGCAATATGGTGTTATTAAGAAAAATAGCAAATGGGGAACTGGAAGAGACAAACCTCCACAGCGGCTCCCAGTTAGACTAAAGTCTACAGAATTCCATTAAAAGAAATTTCCTTTTAGGCCTAACTCAAAAGGTCTGCCACGGGCATCTTTGTGCACAAGATGCTCGTAGAAATGGCCTTAGCCTTCCCGGAGGCAAAACCCGGAGGCTTTTGGATAATTAGGCTGCCGCTGCCTTCGTGGACTTATTGGAATACTCGTAGGTTAAGCTTGCCGTGCGAGTCTTTTCCTCAGCCTGCCTCGAATAGTTTTTCTGGGATGGACAATAAGTAGGTCTGAGGTCCTTCGTATTTCGAAAGCACTCGAGTCTCCCAGGTATCCCGTCCACCCTCGACAAGAGCGAGGGAGCCGAGGCTCCTTTAGTGTTGTTCTTCTGATGGAGAAAAGAATTAGAATTCTCCAGAGACAGTCTCACGAACAACATAAGGATGCTTGCCCCTTCGGAGTCAGATGACTTAATGGAGGTGGGCGAGCGCTTTTACTTACGGAAAGTTTTAGCGTTAGGAGAGGGGTACTATGGTTTTATTCGAGACGCCGTGTGAGCTCGTAGAGACGCAAGCTATATCAAGGTGGTGCCCGGAGGAGGTAGAACCCGCATAGAAAGTCTCATATCACGCAGAACACAACAGGACAAGTTCCCCGGCATCCCCGAATATCTTTTACCGACTCTACGATCGACCAAAGAGAAGACACTGCCGTTTGGGGCGGTGGTGCTTCTGTTCCATGTCCAGATCATGGGGTGGCTTCCATCTAGCCAAGGTGTCGAGGATAATGACCAGGGAGACAAAAGTCCGAGGGTCCCTTCCAAGCCCGGAAAATATCCGGGCTTGTTATGCCACTCCAATAATGTTAATTATCTAAGATCTAATTAAGGGAAAGCAGGGTCCAGTGAACCTCACCACTACTAATCAATTTAGGGGATTCTCTCGGTTAAGCAGTACTCAGCGGCAGTGTAACTTATAGTTGTGCTGGCCGCAGCAGTTCATAAGATGTTATAGGGGAAACCTTTGACCGCAATCATGTGCCTGGAGAAAAACCCCTCCACCGGTCTAAGAAGTGCATAAATTTCCTCAACCTCACCGCCAGCTATGGGAGATGAGGGCATGTTTGAATGTGGTTCTCCTTTTGATTCTGATCGCATTTCTTTGTCTTCTACAGTTTTGGCCATAGTGACAGTTCAAAAAAGAAAAGGTTTCATGGAAGGCAGATTTCATAAGCTCCCAATGCCTTGGCAGCTTAAAGGAAAAGTCATCATAAGATAAAAAAAAATCCATAATATGATCATTTGCACATACTCGATTGCAGATTTGAGCAAAGAGTGGCTTTGTCAACCCAACCAAACATAATGGCGACATTGTCCTGGTGCTTAGAACCATAAAAGATGATGCCAAGTTAGCCATCTTATATGTGAATTGGAAGCGGTGAACAGAGTCGTCGACCCAGCACATCCCGTAGCTAATACTTTGGCTATCCAGCGAGCTTTCGGCTCTCACGAAGGTACAGAGAGACATCGCGGTATATCCTGTCACTGGGATAAGTTATGATACGAGGACAAAAGTGTGCAGAACCTAACATAACCTTTTTGAATAATAAGAGTAAATGTTGTAAGGGTATGTAATAGAGACGTAGAGATAAGCGGGTCCACTAAGGAGTAAGGTGGGTGATCACCTACTATTATCAAACCCACAACACTGGACTATTGTGGGAGGACTTGGAATTTTTCCAGATACCATATGTTGATATTCGTAGATAAAATGGTATGCCAGAAGGAGAAGGGGGAGGTGCACGGGAAAATACAATAGAGGCCGATTATTGCAAGGAGACCGGGCTCTGAATTCAACAGACAGCGAAGCTGAAGTGGAAAATAACCATAACCATGAAAGACGTATTGATGTTCCCTGGTTGTTAGGTTTGAAGAAAGGTTTAGATTGCCGATATTTTTACGTTAAGAGAAAAGACCGTGAGACACTTCAACCAATTATTCAGAGAGAAGTCGCTGAAGGCTCAATAATCCATTCCGACGAATGGCCAGCCTACTCTAATTTAAACCAACTCAATTTTAGTCATTTTTTCGTAAATCATCAGGAATATTACGTCGATCCTTACAACGTTGCGCATACATAAGCAAGTGAAAGATCCTGGGTTGATACAAAGATTCGTATCTGGAAAAAAAGGAGAGGTGTCAATCAAAAAACACTTCAATTGCATCTAGAATACTTCTGTTGGTGGATGATAAGAAAAGAAACTCCTAGCCTTTATCTAGCATTTTTAGCCAATATACGTGCTGTTTATCGATAGAATATAAATAAAATATAAAGTTTCAATTATTTGCATTACCAATTTTCTATGTTATATGTAATTCAAAAAATAAAAACATTTCTGTTTCATTCGGACAAAACTGAAGGTGAATTATTATGTAGAGATCATACCAAAATCAAACTTTTACGGTGTAGATATTTTGACCATGTAGATAACAAGCTAAAGTAGCACCAAAAAATGTCTGCACAGGGTGCCCCCTCCTGCAAGGAAGTCCGATAAAGAAAATGGATAATTGGAAGTTGTAGGACTTATAGGCTAGTAAAGTATTCTAGCTTAGATACTAGTAGTTTCATATGGACCTAAAATCGTGGAATATGTCGAAATTGCGACTACAGTACCTTTCATTATCGATTCTAACTCAACCTTTTTCTCTATTTTTCTTAACCTTGAAAAGCAAAAGATATTTATCTCGCATCACCTTTTTATTACATTTGTATTGTTTATCAAGCGCTAGGTTTATTTTTCACTAATAAACTATATTTTAATTTGCATTGCGTCATTATTGTTTTCATTACTGAAGCTTTAAATTAATTTAGTATGGGGTTATATATTTGTTGCTATTTCATTTTTAAATGCTTGCATTAAAAATATTTCTAGTGTGAAACGAAGGGTCTGTAATTAAATAAATGTCATGTGTTCGAAAACACCTCCTACTTTCTTGCATTATTTTCTTTTTGCAGTAACTCCTTTTAAACGTGCCTAGTTTGGAAATTTGTTTAAGATTTTTAAAAAGTAAATTTACTATAAGAGTTCTTGCACATAATTGTAACTATTCAATTGAATAAATTTCCTTAATTATTTTCTATAGCTGCTCAAACTGTTCGAATGCTCTAATATTGCTTGTGGATTCGATCAGCTAAAAGGAAGCTGTAATCTGTAGAAGATGGTCCACACATGGATCCACATATTAAAAGCTTAACCAGGTTTTCACTAGTCATAGAGAATGCTAACTAGAGCTTTAAATACCAGTTCTGTGCCTCCGTCCCGCATACACCAAATCCTTTTAAACCCTTTCAATTTTAAAGCCTTTCGCGTTTACGTAGTGTCTTGTGCTCTCGCCTCAATCTATGGCCATGGTTTTTTCAAGCTAGTCTTGCAGTGCATTCCTTCTTGTGTGTTATGTTATCCCGTCTTTTGTGTTCGTGTTTCGTGCTTAATTATATAGTGTGCTTGCTGCATTGCCCTAATCATATTGACTTTGCCCAGCTTTATAGTTCAGTCAAATAGTTTCTCCTTAGTGTTTGTGAAGTTGTTATTTCAGCTAGTGCTGCTCTCTCCCATGTGTTTCCCAAACTTACAATCTTTTCTTTGTGTATTTTCCATTTTAATTTCCTTGTATCTCTTCTTCTGTCTTGGGATTTCGTCACATCAACCTGTGCTGACTATTTTTTATTTACGTTTCATTTACTTTTATTTATGCAATTTTCCTTCTCAGTGCGTGCTCTCTTCTTTCATCGCTGTATGTATGTATATTGTTTTTGTTTTCATAATCATGTGCACACACTAGTTGAATATTTACTTATACCCACCCAGCGGCCTCTCTCTCAACGGCTCCCTTCCTCCAACCCCACATCCAGTATTCGATGACTGAATTCACCGCTCTCTGGCCATCGGTACACACAAACCACAACCTTCTGCCACCTTCCACTTACAGAAATTTGAAGGTCCATAACTTCTCTAAATGTTCTACAAACACTAATACGGATTACTCCTTTAGCTTCTCACTGCGTTCCATTTTTAGCACTGAATCCACTCCTCCACCTCCACCTAATTTCATGACACTTCTACAGTGACTACTGCCTCACTTGTCTCTATGGCGTCCTTAAATTGCCGTGCGCTTAGTTTACCAAGGGCAGATTTTATCTCTGACAAAATTAAAGTTAAAGTTTCGGTGATCACAGTCCTCCTAGAAAGCTGCTATGTTGCTGCTTATCAGGGGGAGGTCTGCTAGGGTAAGCCCAAACTCCCCACGGTGATGCCCAGTCACTGTGGTAACCTCCTTAGTATATAGTGTCAGCTTAAAAAGAATCCGGAAGGAGATTCAAACTGCCAACCCAGTGATTGGCTATGACCATCATTAAATTTATATCACCATATGACACGATTACGAAATGACTATTAGATAACTTTCTCAAACTAAACTATAACAAAACTGAAGTTCTTCTGGTGGACACCTCAGAAGATGTCGCTTGCTGTAAAAACGTAGCCTTTTCTCAATCTGCATAGGTGGGCCCCAATCGTGTTCTCTGACAACGCTAGAAACCTTTGACAGTCATCTCGATTTTAAATCGCATGTTGCTAATATCAGAAAATCACCTCTCTGCTTTCTCTGTAACCTTAGTCAAATCCAGGCCCACTTTGACTGAAACAGTTTCGAAATAGCCATCTATGCCTTTGTTACGTCCCGCCTTGAGTGTCTTAACTCTCTTCTCACTAAAGCCCACAATAGTACAATTCGTTCCCTTCAACTTGTCCAGAACTCTGTGCCTTAATTACTTCTGTGTCGAGGACAGTTCTCTCTCATCATATCCCTGCTCCATGAACTAAACTGGCTGCCCATTAAAATTCGAATTCTCACATTCAAAATCCTTGGTAAAGTGAGAAAGTTGGAGGTGGATAAAAGAAGGCCAAGAGATAGACCCAAGAAAAAATGGCAGAAGAATATAGAGGAAAACATAGCAATGTTAGGAGTACAAGAAAGTGAGGCGTATAATAGAGAAAGATGGGAGCCAATCATCAAACGTCTAACCTCAACAAATCAAAATTGAGAAAATCTGACGCAAAAAGGATTAAATAAATAAGTAAAATTCTGATACCGTATCTTCCCCTTACCTGTCTTTCACACTGGTTGGGCGCAGACAACAAAGAAGTCTTTTTTACGAATTTCCCTCCTGGATTCAGTTTCTCACCCATGTCTTTGCGGCGTAGGTGATTGTGCCTTCTATTAAGTTGCTTTCAAGAGGACTCTGAAACCCACCTCTTCTGTCATGCCCCTTCCTAATTGACGGACCTCCGCCCTGCGAAGGGTTCAAGTTATTGAAGGGTGCCATATAAAAACTCTATTATTATTATTAGTAGTAGTAGTACTATTAGTATTACTATTAGTAGTAGCAGTATGGTTAGTAGTAGTAGGGGTAGTAGTAGTAGTAGCAAAGACATTGTTAATAGAAGCAGAAAGAGATTTATGTTTCAGGGCTTGTTAATAGAAACAGCTAAATAGTGCTAAATTGATTAGTGTTTCCGGAATACTTGATAAAATTACAAAAAGGGATGTCCGGGGGCTTGGTAAAATGATTCGTGCTTCAAGGCTTGAGAATAGAAATACAAAGAGAGGAAGAAATTATGCTATGGAAAGTTTAGGAAGAATTTTCATTGAATCAGGAACTCTAAATTATCTTTAAAGCGTTGTGGTATAGAAAACCTTTAGCTTCCAGATTCATCATCACACAACTCTGTTTGAAAAGAAAGTAGGTCCTTAGGCGATATAATGTAATAAATATTGCAAGTAAATTGAAAGGAACAGAGGAGGTAAAACGTGATTGGTTGATGCTACCGATGGTCAACCGTTATGTGAGGTTGTAGAATCTCCATACTGTCTTTTGGTGAGTGTCACTTAAGAAAGACGAACCCAGACAGAGGTCTGGTCTCTTGTCTGTGAAACAGCCTTCTTAAATATATTCTTCTTTGAACGTATCAACGTGTGTAGCGTTGGTGCATTTTGCCCGCGCCTTTTATGAGAGTGGTCAGTGTTGTGGTCTTGAACAAGAGATCTGAGGCTTACATGGTCTCGCATCTCTGTCATCCTGCTTCTTCTGGTGGCTATGTAGGCTAATGGTGCAAATCGTCTTCTTAAATAGCGGAATGAGTAGTATTCCTGGACAACTCTTGTTTCAATGTTCTTATATGAAGTGGTTCCCTTTTGGGCAAGTCTATTTGGCTTAACTTAAGCATCATTTTTTACATTATGTAACTTTAGTTTTCTTGCTAAAGCTGTCCTTTAATCTAAGTGAATTTGTTAGCTAGTTTTATCGATACAAGGGGATTCATGACGCAACAACGGATGTATCCATAGAACATGGTGATATTTCTTGCTTCTAGTGCCCAGGCAGAGGAGCAGTAAATTTAAATTGGCTCATCTATATTTTTTTATATAAATATCGCCAAGCGGCTCAAATGTCCGGAGTATCGAGACAAGGCGTCTGAACGCATCAATTATGTTAGTAAAAGAGCCGATAATCCATTTTAAAGATTTCTCCAAGGCTGTGAAAACTTGTTGGTTTGCTGGACTTAAGTTAACCCAAATGCAATTGACTTTCCATGTGAATAAGATGTATAAATTGTAGTTTTGTGTCAAAGTTGGTGATCAAGACAAGCGTTGGAGCCTACAACAATGCTTTTTCTGATGGACGAGTTCATTCTCAGCATGGATCAAAGGCACTGGTCGTTGTCTCACATATAGAGTGCTAATGTTGTGAATGACTATTCAACCGACTGCTACTGCTACTTAATAGATAGCACAGGTAGGAGATGATTTTCTCTTTTGAATTTGTAAAAATAATGTGTTTTAATCTAATTTAAATTTAGGTTTTTTATGAACATATTTATCTCTTACTTCTAAAAGTTGTAAATTGAAAGGCGAGAAGGGTATTTTCTACCTGGATCGTCACCCTATTGGATATTACAGTGATATATCGGTTCCTCTATCTCCATCCAGAATACCACTCGATAACACTAACTTCTCAGGTGAACCAGATTACAAGGCAATGACACTGACTGTTTAGATGAACCAGAATGAAGAGATGAGTTGTTGCATTAGACACAACTTGAAATCTCACGAAGAGTCACCACTCATAGAGCAATCGAAACTACATCAATGATCTGGTTCGAGATCTTTCCCTTACAAAAGAGCAAAGTGAACTACTGGCCTCTCGTCTGCAAGAATGCAACTTGTTGAATATAAATTTCCTTAGTACAACATTTAGAAAGCTTTCATTGGATTTTCAACAATATTACTAACGGAAACAATCTCTATTTCTGCAATTATATCAATTGTTATTTGATACGTCTGTAACAAACTGAAAATGGACTGAGATACTTTGTTCATTTGCTCTAAGTTATATCATGATATCATTCATATTTTCCCCACATCGATGGTTTAATTTCGTCCCCATTAATTCATTTATGTATCTACTGTATATATCTATATTCATAAACTCCTTTAATAATATATAAATATTTCGCACATGAAATCAAACACCAATTGTAAAGTCACGTCATATAATTATACCGACCAATCAGAAGTTTTTTTAAATTTGAGCGGCAGAAATATTTTTCGTAAACGAAAATCTTGTTTTCCGGGGCTAGCTTGAACAGGTCTCTTTAAAATTTCTACTGGTAAATTTGTATAAAGTGCATTCTAGTTTGCAAAAAACGTAAGTGTTAAATTAATTTCTTTTCTAATTACAGTTCCATCATTTGTATATACTATTTTTCTTATCATACTATTTCAAATCTTACACACCTTTCATTCCTACTATATACTGTTTCAATTCCTACAATCTTACTATTTAAAAACACCCCATCTCCAATTTAATTTCGCATTAATTTCACATTGTATTTTATTTATAAACTTATTTTTAACTTATCATTTAGCTATTTAATATTTACATAAATAATTAATTGTTTCACTATTTTCGCCTGTATAATTCCCGTTAACAAATTATATATTTAATAAGTGAACACGCATATATTAAAGTAAATACTATTTCTTTAGCAAATATCTAGTTTATAATATTCCCAAACAATTTAAATTTTCATAGAATAAATAATTAAACCATAAAATTATATTCTTCATATCAGAGTGATGACTACTTGTCGCTAGCGACCCCTGTTGGCTACGTCTACTCCCATAACCCCGGAACAAACGTACCGTGGGGTTGCTCTCATTTATAGTGCCTCTTTCTCTCTGAGTACCCTTTCATCCCCCTCTCTTCTTTCTTTTAAGGCCCTTATCTTTGTCTCTAATTCTGTTTCCTCTCTAACAACTATTGTGCTCTACCGCCGCCCCCCACCAACTCCTCCCTTGATCTTTTTCTTGACGAATTTAGTAACCTTCGCGCTAGTCTCTCCCCATCGAGTCATATTCTCATCATGGGTGACTTTAACCTCCCAGTCAATAACCCTAATCTACCTGCCTTCCTTTAGATCCTTGACCTCTTCTCCCTTACTCCCTTACACGTTTCTTCCCCAACACACTGCCATGGTAACATTTTAGACTTTGTAATTTCCGACTGTCAAATTTCCACTTCTATCCTGTCTAATACTATTTCTGACCATTACCTTATTTACGTCAACGTCTCAACCCCGACTTCTTTTCCCTCTCGGCCTCCTTTCATCCAACACATTATCAATGGCTGACCTTCATTGACATCCCATCATTCCTTAATAATGTTGCCTCTAATTTACCCCCTCCCGACGCTCTCGCCCCCCTCCCTGACCAAATCCTCTCATCCTTGGATCAATCCCTCCTAACATGCCTAAATGCCCATTCTTTCATTATTAATCCTTCGTCCTCTCGCCGTCACCGCGCCCCATGGTACTCGCTGGAACTCCTACGCTCGAGACAGTCTTTACGTGGTCATAAGAGCTATTCGTAAAGCTCGATCCCGTAGGCAAGATACAACTGCTCTTTCGCTCACTTACCGTCTTGCCACATCTCTCTACTTGGCTAAACTGAAATCTACTCGTGAAGCCTATTCGCATAAATTGCTTCGTGACCTTCGTGACGTTTTCAGCCTGCTCTCTTTTCTTACCTCCTCACACTAAGTCCCCACCCCCATCAGCCCCACTATCTTTTTAAAATTCTTTGCTGATAAGGTCATCAACTTTCATGCCTCCCTACCACGACTGCCTGACCAGGCCTTTCACATTCTCCCTGATCTAACCCCCCCTCACCCAGCCGCTCAACGTATTTCCTGCCGTTACCGCTTCCGAGTTGTCTTCCTTACTTTCTCGCTTCCCTGTGACTTGTTTCCCCCAAAGCTATTAATCAAAATATTGTCTGTCATACTCCCAATGCTCCTTCACCTGTTTAATACCTTCCTTGCTACTGGTGTTGTCCCTTCTTCCTTCAAATATGCCCAAATCCGTCCGATCCTTAAAAAAACGAAGCTTAACCCTTCCGACTCAGCTAGCTCTCGCCTGATCGCACAACTTCCCTTCCTCTCTAAGGTCCATGAGAGAGTAGTTGTTTCGCGCATTAATTCTCACATCGTTGCCTGTAATATTGATGAGAATTACCAATCAGGTTTTAAAGCTGTGCACTCTACCGATACCGCTCTACTCAATGTTACTGATTACTTACGTAGAGCTGCTGACTGGGGTTGTACCTCCATCCTCATTCTACTTGACCTCTGCTTTGCCTTTGATACTAGTGACCATTCCGTCTTGTTTGATCGCCTCCACCCTTTCCTTGGCATTTATGGCGTTGCTCTCGACTAGTTCCGCTCTTACTTTTAGTCTCGCACCCAATCTGTAGTGATTAAAGATGTCTCCTCTGATCCCATTCCCATTCGCTTTGGTGTCCCCCAAGGCTCTTCCCTCGGCCCTCCCCTCTTTAGTGCCTACTTATTCCCTCTTAGCTCCCTCCTACGTAATCTCAGTCTATCCTTCTACCTCTATGCCGACGACACTCAAATCTTTATTTCCTCTTCCCCCTTGACCATTGCCCACTCAATATGTGACCTTCTATCTACTTATTCTTCTATCTCGGACTGGCTATCGGCTAACTTCCTCAAACTTAACCACTCCAAAACTGAAGTTCTTCTGGTTGGTAGCCCCGCTCTAGTATACAAAGTTAAATACCTCTTTCCCTCCCTTCCTCTGAGTGAAAACTCTGTCACTTTCTTGACTCTGTTAGAAATCTGGGCGTTGTGTTTGATGAGCATCTCTCCTTTAAGCCCCTCATCCACAATATTAGTAAACCTTCCCTTTATTTCCTCGGTAACTTCTCCCGCATTCGCTTTTACTTCGATCGCTAAAGTCTTGAGACTGCTGTCCACGCCTTCATTACCAACCGCCTTGATTACTGTAACTCTCTTCTTGTAAATCTACCATCTTCCTCTCTACGTCCCCTTCAGCTAGTCCAGAACTACGCTGCCCAACTAATCCTCCGTCGCTTTCACTTCTCCCCTTTTAAGCCCCTGCTCCAGGAACTGCACTGGTTACCTGTCAGATATCGTTCTCATTTCAAGATTCTTCTCTTCACTTTCAAGTTCCTTCACCAAAAGGCCTCAACCTACCTTTCCTCTGCCCTTTCCAAACGTCTCGCCCCTCGGGCCCTTCGGGTATCTTACGCTCCTCTCTTGAACACTCCTCACTTGTCCCTCTACTAAATGGGTGACCGCTCCTTCTCAGTCTGTGCCCCTAAGCTTCGGAATGCTCTTCCAGCCAAAATTAGATCTGCTGCATTACTTGCCACTTTCAAGCGATTCCTCAAATACGCATCTGTTCAGGATTACCTAGTCACCCACCTGATCTTAGCTCACAGCCGAACGTGCGTTCTGTGAAGGCCTCCGGCCTAGAAGAGCACATTATAAAAAAAATATTATTATTATTATTTGTCTGTTCAATTTTTTCTTATATTTCCGATCTAACCATTCTCACGTGCGTCTTCTCCATAGAGAGTTATCTTCCTTCTGCATGAGGAACTAAGGGAGGAAAGTTTTTCTGTCTTGATTGAAGCCTGGATAAAAGTCCAATATTAAAGTGAGCTTTGGGTCAACCATTACTTTATATTCATTTGGTTTAAATTAGTAAGTCTCACATAAACTCTTTTAATTCATAGCTGTATAGTTTTGGGTTTTTTTTCATTTTTTGTATGTTGTAATTTAGATAAATTGTTTTTTTAGAAGTATTTAATTCCATCCTAGAAACGCGGTAGTTGGAACTAAATATTCTCAAAGATTAAATAACGTAATAATAATATAGCACTCTTAGAGAAAACAGAATCAAGGAGTTATTCAAGTACCTAACAAAACCTCCGTACGTATACCACCACTCGGCCCTTACAATACCACAAAATAAATACACACATATATATATTTATATATATATATATATATATATATATATATATATATATATATATATATATATATATATATATATATATTTTATAATTAAGCAAACTAAAGAAATATTATCATTACGTTTCTTTCACTTTTGAATTGATAAAAAGGCCTACTTCACATAATGTGTAAAATAAAATAGTTATGTAGCAAATAATAAATAGTTTGCAAAATGACATTAAATTCCTAAAATATGAATGAGGCTTTTCACTCTTTTACGTTAACAAAATAGTATATTATGATGTCGGTCTTCATTTGTATACTATTTGCTAATTACACAGCGAGCCAAATTTTAGATTACAGGAACCCGAGCTAATGCATATGCTACCATTGTCTGAGCCTTCAAAAATCTTTAAAGGGTTTGCTAATAATTATTGGTGGTCTTCTTTGTTTTTAGTATTGGCATGTTTTTAACCTTAGTATTAACGCTTGTATAGATTGCAACAAAATATGGAAAACCACCCCCGAAAACCGGTCACTTTGCAACATTGTTTTTTGGATATTTCTAAAGCAGAGATATAGATAGCGTAGGGAAGAGGCAGTCTTTAAATGACCATTGGACACATTTAAGTAAATGTTTCACAGGTTGACATGAACCCATTAAAATACATCATAAATTACAACAAATTTCTCAATTTTGAAATTCCTTTGTCCTTTATTTGATATTAAAATGCACGTACAGGCGAGGCACGCTTGCTAGTACGAACAGGGATTCAACCTTTAAATAACTTAGTAGTGATATCTGTAAACCACAATCTATTGCCATGGTAATTTAGTTTATTTCAATAACGATCCCGTTAAATCACCACTTAATAAAGTAGCATAATGAAAAAATCTGCTAGAGCAATGAATTAGTTTAATTAAATCAACTTTCCTGTTGCTTAAGGAGAAATTTCTCAAATTAAGTAAAGCTAAGAGTACTGAAGGCATATCCATCGGCCCCCAAATTTGTGACCACATATTTGAAAAGGATTTTCAAGCAATAGTGCATGATAAAGCAGAGCTAGCAACTTGGTTTGAATTTAAAGGGTGTGCAATTGCCTCATGGGACAGCACACGAAGGACTAGCGTGTTGCTTTAGGGAAAACTTAATTAATTTTCGAGACTACTAGGTTGTAACAGGTCACTCAATCAATATTTCAGGCCTTCGTATCTTACCTTTACCCAGAGGATGCCGCCAGGGGGTCAATGGTGCGTATGAAAAGAGATTCCATGAACTGATTCCAGAAATGCAGCGAAGGTATAAAGGGAAAAATAGTTCAGCCATGCTAGACGATACCTAATGTAAAAGACAAAAATTTCGACTTTCATCATTATATTCCAAGATTTTGTGGCATTAAAGTTAACGAAGCAATTGGGTGAATTTAAATGTAGCATCATAAATATTTTATTTTTTTTTAATTTTAATTTCGTTGCGATCATTTTGCAAGCTACTGTACCTGAGTTTTGTTAATGCGAAGGTAAAGGAAAGGTTTTATACTCCAAAAGTAACAGAGTAAAAGAAGAAAAATGCCAAACAGGAAAAGTAAAAAAAGGGGGAAAGGGGCCAAGCTTGGTCGATTTCCATTTTGACAAATATGTAAATGAATAATGGGCAACAAAACAGGTAAATAAACAGATATATGGAGGTGATGAGGTGATAGATGGAGAAAAACTCCCCTTTCCTGACGTCCCTGATGATAGATGTAGTCAAGGAAGAAGGATGGTGGTCAGAGGGAGCGCGGATGAATATTGCTCGATTATCAATCTGTCACGATCTCAAAAAAGAAGATAGGCCTGAGGAAGCTGTAGATGCTCTCGGGTGTGAATCGATTCGTATTGGTTTGTTGTTTTGTAACATTATGCGTTTGTTCCATATAAAATGGGCGTTTTGCCACAATCTCTCTAGGTTAGAATAAGTTTTTGAATATATGCATCTATTAGAGGTGGATTTCAAGTAGATATGCTGGTTAGAAAAGGATCAACATTTGCTACCCGAATATTTTGATTGGGTTGTTTGATGCAACACTTGTGTCAAAATGTCCCGATTAAAGTACGCATTATGTAAAAGTTTTCTCGTAGAGGAAGAGGATTCTCGCCGTGGTTGTAATAGTACTGGGTGAGGTACCAAATGTAAAACACCACAAGCACACAATAACAAAACTAGTTGGTGGTTGGTAAAGAAACTTTTTAGAACTTAAGAAATAAGAATTCTACAGTCATGGGCAAAGTTTTGAGAGTAATATATATTTCTTTTCATTCATTTTTAAAGTTTGCGTGATAATAATAATTATTCTAATATTTAAATTATTGAATATGTTCATTAAAAAGTAAACATTTTAAATATTAAAGGTAAAGCAGGTAAATTCCTTCGCTGAATCCAAACTCGCGTTGTGGTAATGTTCCTGTAGGAGGTGAGTTTCAGTCCCCGGAACAATGCTACTCGATCAAAAGGATAAATGATGACAAATATGGTTTAAAAGAATGATGTAGAATTATAATCTATCTTTTAATATTTTTTGTAAAAATAATTCTTTAAATCTTTTATCGAATTTCAAAAATAATTATTTAAAAAAAATACGATCAAGGAGCACCATCTTTAGAATCATTAATAACTTTAAAAAGACTGGTTATATTCCTGTAAAGAAGTCTCCTGGACACCCAAGTGAACGCCAAATTAGCCTCTTGGTAATATCCAAGCTCAAAAATTGATTGAAAACAAGCGGGTTTTAACGCTTCAGCAAGCGCAGGGAGCCGCAGACTTTTGACCAAGGTCTCAAATCAGGAAGATTTGCGAAAAAGCTTTATCTTACCAAAGAGAAAGTACGGATAGGTCCTACTTTTGTAAAAAAATAAAAAAAATGTTGAAGACTCCAGTAAAGTAATTCTCTTATAAAGCTTTCTTCTGCTTTTTTTGAGCTTCTGGAAGATTCCTCGTTAGAAGGAAAAACGAGGAGCGCTTCGATGTCTTTGTCCCGTGCCCACAGTGAGACATCTTGATACTTTCAATGTCTGGGACTGTTTCTCATCTAAGGGAACTGGAGCATTAATATTTTTCCCAAGAACAATGCCATGAACTCAAAATGGTACCAAAACGTAGTCTATCGGCACCATTTTCCAGCAGTTCAAGACAAATTTGGGGATGATAACTGTATTTTCGGCATGATGGCGCACCTTGTCACAAACTAAAAAAAAAAAACGAAGTTTGTGGCTAAAAATAACTTTGGTGAAATTTCAAAAGACCTAAGCGGTGTTTATATTATTAAAACCAGTATTAATGTTTTTAGGCATTGTAGTCGTCATTTACGGCTTTGGTTAGGCGCGGAAAACACTTATTTTTAAGCCACTAACACTCTAATTACGGCGCCATTTACAGTGAAACTATCATAAAAATAACTGCTTTCCGCGCCAAAGCGAAGCAGTAAATGATGACTAAATTGCCTAAAAACACCATTAGTACTGTTTTTCAATACAACCTGACCTAACGAAACCTAGCCTAACACATTATTCCTACATCTGACGCCGCTTCGGGGCAGAGCACTGCATAAAAACATTAAACATTGGAGTGCCTAACAACATCTGGCCTACGCATTGAATTCAAACCCCAGGGTAATTATTTCGAAATCGCGTGGCTTTGCCCCCCACAATTTTATAATTACCTATACTCGCCACAGCGAGAAATACACGATGAAGGTGCGGCAAGCACGGTCACAGGTGTCCCCCACTGTTGCCATATCTATATTAGGGTGATGACTTTTTGACCTTTTTTTATCAAAAACTTTTCCTGTAGCACGAATGAATGAACTTTTGCCTATTAATGACCAAAAATTACTTATATTCCATTGAAATATTGAAAAAGGTCGCGCACAAACCACTTTGAAATGTAATATAGGCCATTTTAGCATTTTATATGTGTTAAAAATATTTATATTAAATATATAAGTCATCAAACAGACTTGTACAATAATTTATGTACCATACAATTGTATAGAATTTTCCAGAAAATAATCACGTCTTCGCTTGGGCGATTTCTGTAGAGTTCCAGAATTTTTTTCAGACATTTCGCGTGCGGTATATAAACGAGATGTTTAAAGCTGGTAGTTACTAGTTCAGTTTTAACGGCGTTGATATAATTATTGCCTTATTATAATTGTTGTGTATTCTCCAGCGTTTATTGTAAAGAGATCCTGGTATTATTTGGTAAGCTACATTTAACTCTCTCACTAATTATATAATATAATAGCATATAATATTTTATTAGTGTCTGCCTTCTCTCTTATTTTTTATAATTGTAATTTGCTTGGTTTTTAATAAAATATATAAAAGCTCAATACCAGTTTCTTTAATTTGTTACCTATTTAATAATTAGGTTTATTTTCTATTTCAGTTATTGAGTACAAAACATTTCGTACAAGAAGAGCTTTTTTATAAACGGAGAAGAACAAGAAAACCTGGACAAATAACTTAGTCCAGTTTCAAGCACCATCAAGAAGAGGCAACGTGGTAGTTTATGAAGCACCCTTAAGTGAACGGAGTTGCATGCCCCTGAAAATCCACGTCATTGGACTCTTCAAATTTCTTGAATCCACCGCCAAAGAACGGAAGGAGAGGATCGGCCTAATTGTTGTGGAGCTAAAAGCCATATGGAGCAAAACATTGAACTTCCCACATGTATCTGATCAAGCCATTTGTGCAAAACTAGAAAACCTTCTGAAAGACTATGAGTACTGCAAAAAGAAACAATACTTTAATTCTTTGAATGAACTGTTTGACGTGACCAAGGTGAAAGGCAACTGGTTGCGCAAAGAAGATGAGAATCTCTATAAACAGCAAATTTTGACAATTTTGACCAGAGGCCAAGTTGGTTATTCGGTAAACCTGCTAGTGCCAAGACCATCCACCCATCCAAGCGAAAGAAGGCAATGAGAGCGACTGTGTCCCCACTTTGCAGCTCAGCACCACCTGATTGTTCCGAAACTAGTACGGACTCATCCAATAACAGCGACGATAGTTCTTGGGAGGATGAGAATGCAGCATCAACGAGGAAAAGTAAGCATAACTCAACAGGCTTAGCAAGAATCCCTGCTACAAGCTCAAAGCTGTCGTCCCACAGAACAGCAAAGGTATGTCGCCAGCTTACTGGTGGTGGCATTGAAATCTCAACCCCATGTCAGTCGGCAATCTACAAGTCTATGTACACGAGAGCTACTCAGGTGACGAAGCACTTGGTGAGCACGCTTCATTTAGAAAAGTGGAGCTTACACTTTGACCTTAAACGCATTGAGGACTTTGAATATCAGGTCGTGTTCCTCAAGAATGAAGCGAAATAAATAAAGTTGGCTGCGCTCAAATTAAAGGATGGGAAAGCTGTAACAATTGTAAAAGGGCTCCAGGGTGTGTTAGCTGAGTTTAACATGTGGGGATCAATTGTTATGCTTGTCGCCGACACAACAAGCGTGAATACCGGCAAAAAGACATGCGTTGTTGTTCGACTGCAGCAGATGTTCGAAGATAAAGGTCACCGCAACCCCAAGTTCATCAGTTGCCAGCACCATGTCCTGGATCGTATTCTTCGCCTTGTCATGGACGATGAGTTCCATGGGTCGACTGAACCACCAAACATAGAGTACTTCTTTGTGCAGGATTTGATGGGCCATTATGATAAATTAAAAGCAGCCTTCAGTAAAGTAAAACTGAGATTAAGTTAACAGGCGGCTGGAGAGACGACATGAAGTTTCTCTATCACCTCACGCGTGTCTTCCGTCACTTCACTGAGATGAATGAGGTCCCCTTTGTAAAGTTTCAAAAGATCCTAAACATCAGCAATGAACGATGGAACACTCGGGACATTCTAGCCCTTCTTGCATTCATTCTGATGCCTGACACACGGAGCAGGCTGCGTAAAATCTATTCATTCATTTCTTACTTGCGGGCTGACCATTAGTTGAGAAACCCACTTGTTCCGCGCTGAAGATTTTTACGAACTATCGGCAGCTCTGAATGGATACCCAACAGGACTCAAATGCTTGAAAACCCACTGAAAAACAAATGAATCTCCAATCAATATTGCCCGAAGCAACCAGTGCTGTGAGCGTGCGGTCAAAGTTATGCAAGACTTGCACGGGTCCTGCCGCAACAAGGACAACCTATCACTGAGATTCATCCTGTCCAATGACATTATTGTAACTAATTTACATCCTTGTGTTTGATGACTCTATATAATGTTATATATATATGTGACTCATAAGCTTGTCTTCAATCTTGTATATGCTGCCAGTGACTTCAAAACCTGGACAAAAAAGCTGACAAATAAAATTTTTAAAATCATTTTGTGCGTGAGGTTTTTTTTATCAAATCACCTTGAAAGTAAGATTTTATATAATCTTTAATTAAAGCTCATCAAATTATGACACAGAGATATGAGGTTGTAAAAAAGTCATCACCCTAATATATATATATATGTATATTTAGGTAGGAGTTTTTCTTTTAAGCATGTTTTATTAAAGACCAGGTCTAGTTGAAAGAAAGCTTATCAAGGGTCAACTAGACCTGGTTTTTAATAAAACATGCATATATATATATATATATATATATATATATATATATATATATATATATATATATATATATATATGTGTGTGTGTGTATGATACCGCAAATTAAGAGAAGATTAACGAAATAAGTTTTTCTTCGGAAAAATGTATTTCCCTGGGGGAAACAAAGCTTCGTACTTCCCCAAAATTATTTATTAATAACCTTAGAAGTATACAAATACTTTTAAACTTTTATAAAAGATGGAAATTTGAATAACGTTCACTATAATTTTGATATGAACCAACCAAAACCTCAACTAAAATACCTACAAATTTAACTTATTCAAATTTGGGACGGAAAAATATTCGTACATAAGAAGTAATATATATTAAAGTACTAATCAGGAACTTTTAGAGGGAAACTGTGGTTAATTGAATAGTCATGAACATTCTACAATGTTCCACTAAGGTTTTCAGTAAGTTATGACGTTTGGAACTTAGTTAGATAGGTTATACCATGACGAGAACGAATGCGCTTTCTATTTAATCTAAGAAATGAAATTGTTAACCTTTACAATGAAGAGTTTAGTTACCAAGATATATTGAAGAAGATAGATATGCCGCTTAGTATTATTGCTCTTCATATTTTAAAATGCAAAAAGATGGTATTGTTGACAGTCATCCTAGAATTGGCGCTCTGCTTAAAATCTGAGCTCGAGCCTCGATTAAGATTATTAATATTAAGATTATGACGATATGTGATGAGATCTAAGCAGAAATGCTTCCTGCAAAAACATTCCTATTAAAATGAACAATCAGTAAGGACCTGCACCGCAATCATCTGAAATCTCGACAACCTTATGTCTAGCATCTTGAATAAGTTGGAAAGTAAAAAGGTAGATAAGAATAGAATGGATAGTAGTTAATAGGTAAAGTAAGGAAAGAGAATGAGTTGAGTTTCAGTAGTTGCTGGGTGTCCAGCCATCTCTTGGGTTCTTTAAATGCGTCTTTTAGTTAGCTATTTCTGTTTATTTTGTGAAAGGCTCTCGTGTCTATTATTCTTCCAATATTCATCTTCTTCTTTATTTTCTATCTTGCAGTTGTTTTCTGTTAGTTGTGTTTCTTGTCTTTAATTTCTTCAGCAGATTCCATAGTAAATGATTTGAGATTTTGAGTTTATTCTAGTAGGTGGTTTCCTAATCCTAAAGTATCCTGTGTTTGTTTTTTTAAAAATTTGGGGCATGTCAGTAGTAGTATTGTAGGTGGAGGGTCGAGTGCACACAAACTCGGCCTCCTATGAGCGTATCCATATACGTACACACCCACATGGACTTGCACTCAAGTCTCCCGACTCCCCACCCCAGCATTGGTCACTGCCAGCCTTGGTGACATGCAGGTGTCCCCCTCTCCCCCAATACTTTGGTCAGTGACCTTTTTTCGAAGGATTCAGAGTCTATTCACATACACACACACACTTGAAAGCGTTTTGAATTTTCAGGATTTTTCTTGTATTAACATAACCGTGGACTTGCCATTTACCCTTTTATAATTCTTTCATTGGTCCGTCTAGTTGCCATCTGTTTGAATCATTTGTCGTTAAACCTCTTTGTGTGTCACACGTTCTAAGATGATCCTCCTTCCACACCGTACCACACCTAGACTTAGTAAATATTTTGCAACTGAAGATGTGTGTGGATCGGAGTATAAATTTAGCCCAGACTATTCATCTACGGTCGATTTCTTCGATCATCTTCGAAGAAACATGAACACCCAATTCATCGGATTGAATTTCTCTATAGTGGGTCAGTCCAACCACTTTTCAATTATAATAACGGAAAATAAGTGATTGAAAACCTCCAGTTTATGGATCTAGAAGATTTAATCATTGGTGTAAAATTAAAAAACGAGCTTATCGGTTAGTTTTTCTTTGTAGAAGGTCTATCCGATCGTCACAATACATGCGTGGATAGATTTTTCTACATATTGCATTCTAACATTGTGAATGATGGGGAGAAAGTAGTGAACATCGCTATATTTGAGACAAAACCCTTGTTATTGTAATTTCTCTCATGGTATTCCCATCAGCTCACCGACACGATGAAGACCACAATGTCAAGAGAATGTGATGGGTTGTTTCTTAGACATGATAAAACATTGGTAGCATAACGCATATTATTTCATCTTTATTTTATTCATATAAATCAGAGAATATTATTAATAATTGGTAGGTATTCAATGGACTTTCTTTTTTAAATATCTTGTAAGATCCCTTTGAAACCGAAGGGTACTGTTCGGTGTCTTTCTAGGAGCTCAACAAGTTTCCGAAACGTCTTTCTCCAAACCTTTTTCCCTCTCACCTCTTTCACCCCTCCGTGTTCCTCGGCTCTGAAACCCATAAATGGTACAAGGATATGACTATAATCATTCTCTCAGAAGATGCAGAATGATCAATTATTCCTATAACCATGCATGTAGGTATTCGCCCCATGAAGATATTATCCACACTCTTCATTGATATTCCACTCACAATGTTAAATTTCGCATGTGAACTTTTGTGGTAGGGTACTAAGCGTTTGATTTAAGCAACCTATTTTCCATCTCTAGATAAGCTGATGCTGAAATACGGACGTTTCTAATGTAAAGAAAACTCTCTAATAATTCTATTTTAGCTTCTTAACCGGTCTGGCTTCTAAATAGTGTAAATGAATGTGGTGCTCTGGATAACTTTATCTTTATTGATACTCCATTAATTAACAGTTTATGTTGTCAGAAGAAATCAGCGTGTAGTTTGCCATATACATCAATTAGTTTTTCTGAGATCTGTTATATTTCTTTTCTATACTTTCTTTACTAGAGTAATATCCTGCAGTGGAAATAAATGTAGATTTTTCTTCTTCAGTATAGTTCAACAGGGTCTCTAAATATAAACTATAGGGGTATTTATTTCCCATCGAATTTACAGATGTTTCATTTAAATAAATATTAACATTACTAAACAAAATATGAAGAATATTATTTTCAGGACAAACATTCTCCCCATCTAGAAGTTGGCACGCGTTTGACTTCATAATTCTTGCTTTAATATAAAGATACACCTCATTAGGGTTTACATAATACCGTCCGTTACCAGATACATAATATTCAACCGGTGTGAGGTCGGAAGAGATATTTCTGAGGGGAGAGTAAAACTGATAATTGCCCTCAACGATGGAAGTTTGGGTTGGTGGAACAGTAAACAAATTGAGTTCTGTCTTTGAACAGATATCACTTGTTGGATGAAAAGCATTCATTTTACACGTGTAAGATTTACAGCCATTGATATCTTGATGAGAACATCTATGAAATATCTGATGGTATATATTATGAGAAAAAAAACATCCCCAGCTTCATCATTGTCATCTATTTTTGACTTTCTTCTATTCTTCAACTTCTTAATCATCCATTTTCGTTATATATTACACCATTTTTTTTTCTGATTTCCTCTCAGTATCCCTCACAGATTTTAACTTTCTTCTAATATACAGTCTAGTATCTTTAATGATAATATTTTTTACCCTTCCCAGCTGGTCTCTCAGAGCTTGCTCGCACTATTTTCATGCACAATATCCTGAACAGTATCAAAACCGGTGAAATAGCCTTCTTTCCTAGATAACGAGCACCACTCTTTAGATATGGTGCTGTATTTCTGAATATGGAAGAGAAGATGGATCCAAGACCATGTCCCCTCTGGGAGTTTAACCCTTTAAACACGCATGGTCCATTCAACATTTTTAATTATCGTTTAATGTTTACTCTTAATGTGTAGTTTTATCATCAAATGACCAACAAAAAATGGAAATTTTTCTCCTTCAACCATTATTATATAAATATAAATTGATCTCAAGTCCCCAGAGCTTAGATTCAGATAGTGTGGATTATCAAAGGTTATACTGAATGAACCATCATTGAAAGGAAGATGGATAATTCTTATCAGCCTCGACTGTGTCCCGCTTACTAACTGATAGTCTACAATGCTAGAGTAAATGTAACATGATCTCGGATGAGATATAAGAGCAGTAAAATCTATATTGAACGCTATACAATTATTTAATTGAGTTCTGTCTTTGAACAGATATCACTTGTTGGATGAAAAGCATTCATTTTACACGTGTAAGATTTACAGCCATTGATATCTTGATGAGAACATCTATGAAATATCTGATGGTATATATTATGAGAAAAAAAACATCTGATAGATCTTTTCATTATATTGTAAAATTCTTTTGACAGATGAATTTATATATTTTCTTTCCATTGAGCAATGAACCTGAAGTGAGCATTCACATATAATCAGTAGGCATTTTCTGTTGCTTTCATCAGATTGAAACATTAAATCTTGAGTTGATAATTTCTGTTTCATTTTCAGATTCATTTTCTCTAGAGTGCTTTTTCATTTTTGTAATATCCAGCGTCTATCCATATCTCATCATAAGCATAGTCATTTTCGTTTATTTCTTTTACCTTTTCTCTGCGATTTCCCGATAGACTGTGAATGCGTGTGTAGACTTAGTAACATTATAGATATTCCCTGTAAATTGAAACTCACATAGGCCTACTTCATACTGCTTTTAATTTGTTATTATCGATTTGTGCAACTCGATTCTATAGTCAGACATGGTATTTTGAGGATAAAATTGCAGGAAGGACGAAGAACGAAGGGTGACATAAAAACTTTCTGGCTCCATCTTCAGAACTGATATAAAACCTTCCACATCTCCCACCTTTATATAACTTTATGAATGTATTTGCTCAAGATTTTAGGGTGATATCACATGCCTTGATATATGAGTTAAACGCTTCTGGGTACTCTCGCCATTTTACTAAACATAGCTTGTTTTTTCCATGCTCTTTCGCTTTAACTATCCTCTCCACTACATATTTCTTACGGGAGTCAAATTAATACAGGGCTAATACATTTGAAATTTTGATATATCTTGTAGATTTCCTCACTCCACCCTATTTCTTACCCTTTTTTAAATTTACTGGAAACGCGTGAGATTCGAAAATAATCACCGATCTTATATAGAAACCTCTTTTTTTACCTTCATCTCTCTGCTTTGATATAGCAACATCGTGTATAACTTTGAAGGGTGTGTTGCCAATCATTCTATGTCTAGAATTATTATAAGCTTTTGCAAAATCATCTAATACGTTGATGTATTTCCAGGTATGATTAAAGTAAAGTTTTTAAAGAGTCTTTATTTTATTGTTCTTTGTACACGCTCTACAAGACTAGCTTTGTTTAGCGAGTAAACATGATAAATGTCGATATTAAATTCGCTTAATAAACATTTCATCTTATTTCCTTTAAACGCTCCTCCATCATCAGAACATATATAACCTGGAATCCATCCGGATTCTTCCATGAGATTTCTTACAGCAGTTAACACTACCTGGTCCGTCTTCTGCTTTAAAGGAATTAACCAGAGATATGTAGAATATATTTTAATTAAAAATAGTATGTAGCGTACACAAGAATTAAAACTTTCATATTTGGACACCACAGTTAAATCTACTTGCCAAATCTCGTTAGAGCCTTGCGCTTTTACGTGTTTGGTCTTGAATCTTTTTCGAACGGGTTTATGTAATGTATAGCTATCCAAACCCAAGAGAAAGCTTTCCACATCAGATCTTTTGGCGATCTTTTTTACAGATTGGTGTAGTCGATTTGCCCCATCAAAAGATGTTGGTAGACTCGGGGATGTATATAAGCGTAAGAATTGACGATTCATTTCTAATTGAATATCTGACTAGCTTACACTCTTATATAACTATTCAATGAAAAGACATCTTATCTTAAAATCTAATTTTATTTTACATCTAGATTAAAATACATAATTTCAATTAGAATTCCATGGATGTTCGCAACCTTATTATTTTGTACACATTTACTGATTCTCTGAGTCAAAAGAGCTGGATTAATCGAATCGGGAAATCGGTATTCGATATGTAAGGGGCAAAAATGATCAATGTTTATTTTTAATCCAACTTTATATTTTTTAAAATTAATATCAAAAGGTTTTTTTATATGATCCAGTATTTGAATAAACATATTTGTTAAAGAATTGTGCTCTGATAAAATATTTCTATCTTGGGTAAACTTAAACTTTCTTCTTGCAAGTCTTGATGACGCAGGTTGGTGACACTCCACCCTCTGGACTTTCATGGTGAGACTGGTTGGTAAATAGATATTCTATTAAATTTTCTTTACATGTAAAGGTGACGTAGTCGTGAAGATCTCTGTGGACAAATTATTTCACAAGTTCGATACTGTTAGCCCTCTTGTTGAGAAAACAGTGAAACTCATCAAACGAGATATTTTTTATATACTCAACTTCTGTGATGGTGGGTTTAAATTTTCTCCATTCATCAAGTCCATCATTGAATGTAAGATAACAAACATCAACCGCATTCTGTAAGCATTTCATCTGACGAAAACTGTGATGAAACTTGTCTTCAAGTTTTAGAAAAGTGTTGACTTCATACTCCTTGTACAGCGCATTTTTAAATCGTGTAGGAATGAACTATTCATACATTTTTCAGTAAATACCGAAATGGATACTTGAAAATAGACTGTTAGGCTTGGCCTCCACTACACTCTTTAACTGCTTTACACCGTAGTCCTTCACCAAACGATCAACATAGGGGAAATTTTCCTGTTTTAACCTGTGTATTGCAGCAAACACAAGCCAAAACTCATCATCACTAAGGAGTAGTTTATTGTTATAGCGGGTTCTTCCATAAGTATTTTTAAAGATCACTCTAACATAACCGAATTTTGTTCTAGGGAATCTTCAAAAGTCTGAATATATAATTTGCTAAGAGCATCGGCGTTTAAATCTATCGGTACCGAGTTCGAAACTTAATAGTCCACAACTTTTACGAATAAATCTCCAGAAGAAAACGGAAGTCAAGGAAAACGCTGAAGGACCAAATGGATCACCTCAAGAAAGAAAAACGGAAGAAAACGACTTCAAAGACTAACTCATCAAGAAGCAAGAAGAAACTCATCAAATCATCAAGAATCAGGAAGGAATCGTCAACTCAAGTTAATTGGAAGAAATATTAAGATGTATCAAGAAAGAAATCATCAAAGATCAAGAACTAACCCAGCCAACAAGGATACTAAGCCAAAGATAAATGGAAGACAATGTTTGAAGGGCCAACTTAAAGATAAAGGAATTTCAGTCAAGTAGAAGAAGATAATGAAAAATCAAGATGAAGAATAATATAGATAAAAAAAGAAGCTTATAATAAGGAATGCTCCCCCCCCCCAACCCTAACTAGGCTTAACCCGTACTGAGTTGGTAATTTAATGGGCTATTTATTTTTTCGCGTTGGAAGGAATTTTTCTCTGATACATTTTCGCACCCCTACAAGACAAAGGCCATTAGGATAGGGTTTCTCTGACGCGGTTTGAATTTTCACGTTTTTCTTGTATTAACAAAATAGTGGAGTTGCTACTTAGCCTTTTATAATTATTTGATTAAACCGTCTGGTTGCCATTTCCATCAGTGAAATGGATTAATAATTTAACCAGTTCCCTATTTTGGGTTGTTGGAGATAGTGAGAAATACAACGTGTGTTGGCGCAAACCCTTGAGGTTGAAGTAGAGGAAGTTAATGCATGAGTAATATTTTCCAATTCTTTCCTGCGTGGCGAATTTTTCTTATAGATTTCGGGAAATTGAAAGATATTAACTTTGCTCTTACTTCTTTCCAGAAGAGGGGTGGTGGTCTTTTCCACGTTCTAATTAAATCATTAAGGAGGTCGATAATATTGGATTGTGGGAATCTTTTACCGTCGATTGTAATCACCCCATCATTATCCCAACTGAATCCTTCTGTATTTTTTAAAGTCTGATAAATAAATCTACTCCTTTCACGAACATTAGGCTCCAGTGTTCCTAGTACTTCATTTGCATATTCGTTTATTTGATCCCTATCATTCTGGTTAACATTAGCGGGAGGTGAGTTAACAACCTTATCATACTGTTTTAAATAATGTTCTAACGTGTTCTGATAAAGTATAATACGTTTATCTGGTGATTTGTGTGAATTATTGAGTATAGTAGTCAATTCATCTTAAAAGGTTGGAGAAAAGAGGTGTAGAACAGAGAAGAAAATTAGTAGAAACGTTCCTCCACGCTGATTTATTATTTTTTTCTTTAGACGTATATAACCTGGCTTCCGAGCTAACATACTCGTACATATTAACCGTTTTGAATGGTGATATCTTTTGTTTCTGTGATGCTGTCATCTGAACATTACCTTTTATTAGATTAAGACACATTTCACATACACATTTGACAAAATCACTATCCACGCTTCCTATGATTTGTTTTTTCATCGTTTTAGAAAGTGTAGGGAACGCATGGAAGAGATACGCGTATCTTCTCAATTTATGGTTCATTCTAAAAGATATAAGTTTTCGATTTCGTTTGGAAATATACCCGTCCGTAAGGTAAATCGTAGTGTTTCTCGGACTGAAGTCGCAGAGCAAGTAGCCATAAGGTTTTGAGACTGATTCTTTATATATCTTCATGAAGCTCTTACGTTCACCAGGCATTATTTGTCTAACAAATATATTTATCTGTGAGATGTATGTCACTGAAGATCAATTTTCCTTAATAGAACGAGAGTAGAGATGCAGGATCCTAATATTTACGGCTAGAGGCGATGAACGTAAATTCAAATTACTCCATGGACCAACTTATCCTGAAAAAACAGCCCCACTCCTATCCATTGGTCTTGAAGGTGAAACGTACTATCCAATTCGCCACATCAGTGATACATATGTTAAAAACAAGAAACTTCCTTTCAATCATGGGATGTGTTTTTCCTGCTATACGTTCATGACAACGTAACAGTCCATCTAAAAGATTGTGAAGGAGTATGCAGTCAGTGTCTTGGGCATTGTGATGGAGAAAGAATTAGAGGGATTTTATGTAATGAGTGTAATCACTCATTCTACAGCCAATCATGTTTTGATAGGCACAAAAAACTTCATACTTGGGTGAAGATTAGCATGTGTCTTAGATGTAACTATATAATCATGCAGGGTGCAAAAGGCATGAGAAGTTACGAGTGTGAGAAGTTGTTCTGCTCTAAATGTTATACATACTATAAAGCGGATGGAGCAGAGCATACGTGCGGGATGAAGAGATGAGATCGAAAAGTCGATGGTTGAGACCTATGAAGAAATGGGATTATTTATATTTCTTCCTTATATATTGGTTATGGAAATAATCTGTGGACGCTGTTTTGATAATGAGAATGAAACATATGACAAATGTAAGAACTGTGGTCCACGAACAAAGATTATTCAATGAGATGGTGCAAACTCCCCTTGTTTACCCCTGTATAGAAGAGCTAATACGAATAAGAGGATCGAGAGAAAATGTGAAAACATTTGTGATGGCACATAACAATGGCAAATTCTATGCCCAATTTATCTATGACGAACTGCTTCAACATTTTAATTCTAATCTCTTTACTTCGCATCCAATGAAGCGGGGACAAAAGATTTTTAAGGTAGAGCTCGTTCAGGAAATACCTTTTAAGGACACACTCCTATTAATGCCTTCTTCGCTGAAAAAACTGCCCAAAACAATGGGAATCCCAGAAATGGAAAAACCTTATTTTCCTTACGATTTTCTTTCAGAGGAAACTTTAAATTATACTGGACCCGTTCCTGAAAAAAGGTATTTTAACTATGAAAAAATAAACAACGAGGAAAAATTACACTTTGACAGTAATTTTTATTAGAATTTCTAGAAAGAAGTATATAATATTCGTACAGAATGTATTAAGTATTGCATTCAAGATGTTTCTATCCTTCGCCTGTGTTTTGAGAAGTTTAGATGTTCGTTCATCAGAAGATTTAACATTGATCCTATGCAGTCTTGTATCACAATAGCTTCATCGTGTTACAAGGTGTATAAAGATGTCTTCTTACCAGAAAGTCTGATTGCAATTATCGACAGGAAGAAATTAAAAGCTTTTTCGTATAAGGCTATATGTTGGCTTATGTTTGAAGAACATATTAGAAGAATTCCGATTTGCCATGCAAGAAAGGGTGATGAGCAAATCCTTCCCGTTTGTGGGAGAGTATTTTTCCCTGCTGGGTTTTCACCATCACGAGGCTGAATTGTGTTTCTCTTTCATAGATGTTATTGGCATGGGTGTCGGAAAGAGGACTGTAGTCTCAAACAAGAGGTTTTCATTGGTGGGCGTGAGTCGTTGGACCGATATTATCAGAGAGTAGAGAGTGATCAAATTCTTAGTAGTAAATAAAAGGTTATCATTCTCTGGGAGTGTGAATTTGAAACCATGATGCAAACCATTCCAGAGCGACGTGAGGCGGTTAATAGGATATTTGCCGATGTGATCAATGGTAGATTGCATGTAGGGAGTGCACTTTATGGTGGCAGATGTGACTCATTTATATTATACTACCCACCAACCAAAAGTGTGAAAATCCATTATGAAAAACAACCCCTATCCCGTAGGATCACCTAGACGTTGCGTGTCTGTGCAAGAAATTCCATCTATTCAAGAATTGACTCAGGGTGTGATTGAGGCATATTTCGGTATCGTGAAAGTTGATGTTCTCCCTCCTAATAATCTGTATATTCCAGTTCTCCCTCAATCCGTACATGGTAAAATTACTTTCACACTCTGCACTACATGCGCTCAGCAAAACTCACACGAATGCGGTCACTCTGAAAAGCAACGTATGATTTCCGGAGTGTCCACAACCCCTGAAATGAAACTTGAACTGAAAAAAATGTATAAGACCAAGAAAATCTACGAGTTTGGGGAGTTTGACAAGAGGGATGGTTTGTTCGCAGAGTATATAAAAACTTTTCTAGAAGAAAAAGTAGAAGCTTCTGGCTTTCCACGAGGAGTAATTGGTAAGAATGAAAAAATAGAATACGTGAAGAGGGTGAATTATGTTGAGGGGATAAACATCCAAATAAACAACATCGAAAGGAATCATGAAAAGCGTTTTAGAGCGAAGCTCTGCCTAAATAGTTAAGGATTTCTTCCTGCGATTATATTTTTTTTTCTGTGTTAATAAATTACTTTCAATATGTGATTTAGAAATGTTAAGACATTGTAGAGCTAATATAAAGTCAATAATTTTTAAATTTAAAGTCGATAATCCTACTATAATAATAAATAAAAAATTATCGCATTGATCCTGATCATATTTATTTCATTTACAGTCTCTGGGGAAAGTTTGCTCAGAGGATTCGCCGAATGCAAACGGTCATCTGTGGTTCTGAACATGATGTAATCGACCTGATCAAAAACGACGATTACATTGTGAACTCGTTGGAAGTAATTGGCAATGCATACATTGCGAAAGTGGAGAATCCTGAACATGTAGAAGTTGACTCCCACGTAACGAATCTCCCAATTGCAGTATTCACAACCGCCTACACTCGAATCAAGCTATATGGCCTCTTAGACTCGTTGGGTAAAAGGTTGTTGTACTGTGATACATAGAGTACAATCTTTATTGCTAGGAAAGATGATCCACAACCTCAAATCGGGGAATTCCTAGGTGATCTCACTGATGAGACCAAGGATGTGTACGGTACTGATGCGTATGGGGATTCATTCTGCTCTACCGGTCCCAAATCCTATTCGGTACGTATCCAAACGCCGAGTGGTGGTGAAGTATATACTTCGTGCTAAAGGATTAACCATCAACACTCCCAGGAAGGATATAATAACTTACGATACTATGAAACGCATAGTTGGAGCTGATGATGGTAGTCATATCCTTGTACTATTTATTGGTTTTAGAGCCCAGGAACACGGTGGAGTGAAAGAGGTGAGAGGGAAAAGGCTTTGAGAAAGATGTTTCAGGAACGTATTGAGCTCTCAGGGAGTTACCGAACAATACCTTTCGGTTTTAGAGGGATCTTACAAGATATTCAAAAAAGAAAGTCCATTGAATACCTACCAGCTGTTATTAACTCTTTCTTTATGTGCATATATACATTTTTTCGATTATTAATAATATTCTCTGATTTATATGAATAAAATAAAGATGAGATAATACGCGTTATGCTACCAATGTTTTATTTTGTCTAAAAAATAACCCATCACATTCTCTTGACCTTATAAAAAGGGGATTCTTCACCTTTGCTTCTTTAATCTTTGTTTTCATCGTATCGGTTAGCTGATGGGAATACCATGAAAGAAATTGAAATAACAAGGGTTTTGTCTCAAATATAGCGATGTTCACTGCTTTCTCCCCATCATTCACAATGTTAGAATGTAATATGTAAAAAAATCTATCCACCCATGTATTGTGACGATCGGATAGACCTCCTACAAAGAAAAACTGACCCATAAGCTCGTTTTTTAATTTTTCATTAATGATTAAATCTTCTAAATCCATAAACTGGAAATTTTTAATCACTTATTTTCCGTTATTATATTGAAAAGTGGTTAGACTGACCCACTATAGAGAAATTCAATCCGATGAATTGGGTGTTCATGTTTCTTCGAAGATGATCGAAAAAATCAACCGTAGATGAATAGTCTGGACTAAATTTATACTCCGATCCACACACATCTTCAGTTGCAAAATATTTACTAAGTCTAGGTGTGGAAGGAATGGTGTGGATGGAGGATCATCTTAGAACGTGTGACACACAAAGAGGTTTAACGACGAATGATTTAAACAGATGGCAACTAGACGAACCAATCAAAAAATTATAAAAGGTTAAATGGCAAGTCCACGGTTATGTTAATACAAGAAAAATCCTGTAAATTAAAAACGCTTTCAAGTGTGTGTGTATGTGAATAGACTCTGAATCTTTCGAAAAAAGGTAACTAACCAAAGTATTGGGGGAGGGGCTGGACACACCTGCATGTCACCAAGGCTAGCAGTAACCAATACTAGGGGGGTGGGTGGTTAGGAGACTCGAGTGCAACTCCAAGTGCGTATGTACGTATCTGGTTACGCTCATAGGAGGCAGAGTTTGTGTGCCCTTGACCCTCCACCTACAATACTACTACTCATATCCAATGTTATTTTTCCCTCTTCGCTTAGCGCTATTTCCAGTGTATCCCATATCTTACACGCCTTCTTTGCAATGCGATGTTTGCCGCTTCAAGGCCTATTTCCCGAAGTAGTGGTTTTCTCTTCTTCTGGTATTAGTCACTATTAGGACGTTATTGTTCTGCACTCTCTTCAATTTCCTGATATTATTTATGTACAGTGTTGAGCTGTATAACTGGATATAATAGAGTTTATGTGCAAAGGGCGTTATATATCTTGAGTTTGTTCTCTCTTTTCAGGCCTCTGAGTTGGAACATTTTGACTAAGTTAGCGTTGGCCATGTTATTTGTTTCAGTTACGTGCTTGAAAATGACTACCTCGTAACCATCAGACTAACGACTCTTACTTTGTTAGCTAGCGATATACCTCGTTATACACCAACACTCTCAATGATTTATACCTTCCTATAAGTATCATTAAAAATTTGTCGGCATTCTTGCCGATTTTCCATTTATGTTCAAAGTCATTTCTATTTTATTTTTATGCTGCTGTTATTATCGCCATAGTGGGAGCGCGCCTGTATGTGTTTTTGGAGATTGTTGTGACGCCATCAGCGAATTGTATATCTTGTTGAATCATGGACCGAGTTTGGCATGTCTTTAGTGAAAATGGTGTACATAATAGGACTCAAGCAGCCCCCTTGTGGAACACCTTAGTGAATTTCGAAAGTCGGTCCATTAAATCTCTCAACAGAGATATATGTATGTTGTGCAGTCCATGATATTCTCACACAAGCATTAGGTAAGAATAGGAAGGAATGATATGTTTATCCAGCACATAGCAATAGCACACGTTAGGAGATTAATGAATTAATTACTCTTTATTTTTTCTGGTGTTATTTTAAGATGGAAAACTAGGGCTCCATTTTCTCTTGATTTCCTTGTATTCCTGTTTGTGAATTTAACAACTTCCCCAAATTTGGCCTGATTTTGTTCTCTTCCTTTCTCATTCTTAATCTCTAGTGTACTCTGTTCACCTATCCACGGATAAATCTGCTTACAGTAGAAAGCCTTCTGTGGCTCAATTTGTGTGTAACCTTGACCTCTATGTAGTCTGAAGGATCTTAGTTTTTTCTGCGTCATTCTTCCTTAGTAACTTATCCACATCTTTTCCGTTTTGCCATATGGCAACGTATTGTTCTGACAAACTAAAATTCCAATTCAAAACTCCAGCACAGAACCAGGACCCGTAACATCATCCGACCACCTTAGTATACTCACTACCATATCCACTTTACTCATCCAAATTAAGGTCCTACAAAGAAAAATCCTCAACAAGACAAATTGGAACAAAGATAGGGATCATCTAAGTACAATAGAAATTGGATCCCTAAATAAGTTGAACATAGAAGAAATAAAAGCACATTTAGAACGAGCAATAACAATGATAATAGTGCCGAAAAACTATAGACACCAAAAATAGGATACATAACTTTACCTGGACCACGATGGGATGAAGATATCAAACGAAAGATGGAAGAATTTCAGAAATTAACGAAGGACATAATTGAGCTTGGTAATATCATGGAAACTTATCGCGGGCTAAGAAACATCAGATGGAAAATCAGAACAGTGATAAAAGACAAGTCAGATCTGGTCTGGAACGAAATATTTAATAGCTTTGATATATGTAGAACCGGGCAATGACTTCGCCACTCTCCCCTACGGGGGCGCTTGCGCCTCGCTACTGAGATTAAAATTTGAAATCTAAAAAACAGAAACTCTAAACTATTTCCCCCCTTTCAGAAAATCACGTTGCTAAAATATAGTTATAGATAAAATAAAAAAGCATCGGATAATCATATATATTTTTTATGAACTAAACTATTTGTTTTTTTCCAACTCTAAAGAAATTCTTAGAAATTACCTTGATAAAAATTTAAAATATACTTAAGTCATAACCAAACTAAGATGAAATCATTATTCAAATACTCCCAAAAATTCCGTTCTTAAATTATAGTTAGTGATGATGATGATAATGATGATGATGATGATGATGATGATGACGATGATAGTGACAAGATCTAAGAAAATTCTGGAATCAATACAGAAGACTCCGTGGATCAAAACCTAAAACAAAAATTGAAATATGACAAAGAGAAGTGCAACGAAACGAACTCCAAAACACTCCCAAAGATATTGGAAAATTTATCCATCTAGCGGCAGCATGATTAGTAATTAGACAGGAAATACTAAGAAAAAATAAGACAAACACTGCAGGAATAATAAGAGAACATCGTACCGTCATCACGCGGCGAGGAGGCAGAACGCAAGCGCAAAGAGAAGTAATGTACTATACGAAAGAAGAGTACTTAACAGCAGTTAAGTCCTTCAAACAAACAACACCAGCTACAAGTGAGATCACAAAATCAGACCTAATCAATGCGCCAAACAATGTGCATGATGCAGTATTTAATTCTTCAATGCCTGCCTGAATATCAGATATATCCACCAACCATTCAAGAAGATTTTCCTACCGAAGCAGTAAATCGAAAGCTACCGTCTTATTTCGCTATTAGGATTTCTAGGGAATCTCCTTGAAAAATTCCTGAACGAAAGGCTGAAGAAACATGAGAAATAGCCAATTATATAACTCAGAATAACACGAATTCAGGAGCAAGCAAGAAACGCAAACTGAACTGGCAATAATACGCAGATAGAGAAAAGCACAGAGGATGCAAAACTTAGTTGCCAGAATTACCTCAAACAGGAAAAGAAACAATTTATTTACAAGAATAGAACTGCACCGGAGAACAACACTACAACTAAATAACCAAGTACTATATGAACGAAGCATTTTGAACAAAATATATGAAACTTTACCACAAAAGGAGATAAACAGAAAAATTGAGGCTGACCAAGAAAGCCGTTTAAATCCAATATAGGCAACGGTTTGACCGAAGCAGAAAAAAGACAGTGTAGAATATTAATCCGATATACCACAAAAGACCGGTAAAGTCCACCACTGAAATAGACAACTGAAATAGACAGCCGATGAGGCCATATAAAACAATAGAATAAAGAGAAACTTTAAAATAAAAACAAAAAAATATGAAAAACAAAAAAAAACAAGTGCGAGAAAAAGCACGAAAACTGCAAATAAAATAAAGAAATAATACAAACGCTCGAATCATCAAATAATAACAAAGGCTTAAATGCTACAGATGCAATAAAGTACACAACAAAAGAATCAAAGTAAAAACAAAAACAAACACATTAAAAACGACTTCACTTATAATTAATAGACATATAAACCGAACTAACGAACACATACAACATCATAAACATATACATACCATCAGGAACATTACCAATAATAGTAAAAGCCATTACAAATACACCCAACCGAATATTAAGCGGCGAGTTCAATGTGTACTACACATGGCTAACACCGTACCATAACGGGCTCAGAGGTGAACTGCTCAAAACACAACTAAATTGCCTCAACCTTAACATACTAACTTAGAGAAATATCTCCGCCTGCATTTCTTACCAATACAACCAACAGCCATCTGACCGGAAATCACCTTCTGCACAACGTTACTCTAAATGTACACAACATGGAACGTGATCCAATTTTCTTTGAACTTGAACTTAAATACCTCACAAGACATAGTATGAACAACCATATACAAACTACAAGGCAAATGGAAAAACATCTTAGAGTACATGGAACACAACCTAACAGACTTTCTCTTCTTAGAAAGAGCAGTCAATCACTTCGCTCACATGTTAATCAAAGCTAGCAAATTAGAAATACCACAAAGAAAACGTTCACGCCCTCCCCCCCAAAAAAAACAAAAACAAAAACACAACACAAATAACGCGTGAGCCAGTAGATCTCATTTAACCGAGAAATAGACTTATACAGATAAGATCACAAACACAAGTCACAATACAAAAGATTGTGTATCCAATCACCCCAATACCCGAGCTAATCAGCACACAATCATACAAGTGGACGAAATATTAGGTAGAAAATATATATCTCCAAACACCCACAACATAACCCTAGAAAACATTATAACAAAAACTTTTGTTATAAACATTACTGCCACACCCTCATAACACTAGTCCAAGATCAGCCACAACCACCAAACCATCAACACCAAAAAAACGGCAATAAAGAACACAAAGAAAAGCCACCAAGACACAAAGGCAGAGCCTCTTCCTACCTTCAAACTACCATACAAAGCCTGAAGAACTAAGCGGCCACAGGGAAGAAACAAATATACAAACCACCAAAAACGGCTATGCCTTAGATCTCTTCAAGCCCTAACAAACATCTTCAAATAGCTTTGGCTACATAACTCTATCCATAACATCTGAGAGATCTCACTCCTCTGTAACGCTTCTTTTTTGTTTCCGTGTGGCGTGATATGAGACATTTTCTTAGCAATTTGAATTCTCCCTGAGATAAAGGTATTCTCTAAGTCTCGTTCTGCTGCCACTGGTGCGTCGTAATCTCATTTATATTTACTCGTCCTTATCACATCGTTGACCCAAATAAATAAACCTCAGGAAACGGTTTATGCTTTGAAGTATAGCTTTTTATATTCAATCCCTAAGCGCCCAATTGTTCCTCGTTCTGTGGTCTGCAGTACATACATATATCGCATCTTTTAAATGCTATTGAATTTCTGCTTGTATAATACTCGAAGGCCTCGTCTCCTGGGCTGCATTCTGCCTCCATAATTTCACCTTGTTCCTCTGTTTGTATTATTTTTTCCTGATTGCTTATCTCTCTGTAATTAATTGTGAGGTGTATAACAACTATTTCTATGCCTGCTACTGCGCTGGTGGTTTCTAGGTTTGGTAGTCTTTCTTGTTGTTCCGCGCTGGATGTAAACTGAATATTTCGAACATGCTCCGATAGGAGGATTTTTGGTAATTACATTCATTTGGGCCATTATTTTTTAACATATTGTTAAACTCAATTTCATATGATCCCAGATAGGCCACTTTCACCAAGTGAGTAATGCGTCTCTTTCACCAAGTGAGAGACGCGAGAATGTTTGAAGATTTTTCTTGTTTTATTTCTATTATGTGCTCAGTTGGGTGGCAAGGTTCTGCATAGTTTTTGCTTTTTTCATAGGTGCAGTTAACCTTTTTATCGTCTTTTTAGCTATTGAGTGTTTTTATGTTTGTTTTTCGCATACCATCTAGCTTTTTCTAGAATTTATCGCTAACGTTCTGTGTGGTCTTCAAGAAGTAAGGCACTTCTTTTCAGCTTTATTGCATTCTTGCAAGTGTGTCAATTGCTCGCGCATTCTGAGCAAATTTTTATATCTCTTGTTGCCTTCTCTGGTTGTGCACTTAGCGAGTGTGTAGTTGTTAAAGCAAGTGAAGACATGCACTAACTCTTTGTTCTCAATCACTCCTTGGAATATCTTAAGGTATATCTGGTCTATTTAATTATGCCAAATTTCTTAGATTTTGCTCTTCTTAAGACATGTATACAGATGTTCTTGATTTTCTGTAAGGCATGTTTTTAGGCTATTTGTAGTGAAACTATTGTAGGGCGACGGAGAGTCTTAGCTGAGACATAAAAAGTGACACTACATGCCCTAAAAACATACCTCTTAGATGACCGCTTCTGTTCCTGAAAATAGCCACATGAACTATTCTACAAGCAAATTCTTCCTACAAGAAACACTTTAAGGACATGTAGTGTCCCATTTCTTAACTGTTAGTGAATACATTACATCTTTATATATGTTTCACTACGAATATCCTAAAAACACGCGAACTACAGACAATAAAGTACATTTTATCCAACTTCTTCATTGTATGCAACTCTAAATTTTAAAAGCAAACGCGACAAAATTAAATAAACCAGACAGAAAAAATCTATTAACTATCTTGCAACCAAGTATATATGAACCTTGAGGCTCATATTTAAAGCAAATTGATTAAATATGAAACTTTCTCTATTTTTGTAAACTTCCCTCACTACTCTTTCATCCTCTTTGTCTCTATAAACGAGAGGGAATCTTACAATTTTAGTCTCTCCGAAGATACCAAATTTAAATAAATTTGGTTCTTCCTCGTGAGTTCCATTCCTCTACAATAAATGGTTCGCAATCAGAAATATTGTAATTGAATGGTTTAGCATGGGTGATGCATGCACCTAAACCTGGAGGAGCGGCACGTACCCCCGACTCCATTGCCCCGTGAGTAACTGCTACTATCTCCGGTTGTCTTTTCATCTATTTTTAAATCTCCCTTTATCTTTTTCTTGTATATATAGATCCAGCAACGGGGGAAAGAGGGCGTTATCCTTTCTTGAAAGAAAGCATATCTGTTGACTTATTTTAAAGTTCTAATTTTTGAAGCATTTTAACATTCTTGCAGAATTTTAGAGAGTTGAAGTTCGCTTTAATATTGATATATTATTTGCTTTATATTTACACTTTACACAATATTTTTTCTTAAGGAATATTAAAATATGCTATAAATAATTAAATAAACAAACAAAATTTAGTCAGTGAAAGAGAATGCAGCAGAAAATAATAATTATTATTACTATCCCAATCGCTCATTTTCTTATTTCTGGTAAGATAATTGGAAGATAATCGATATTACCCTATCTCCTCTCTTCCAGGAAAATGGACTAACAAGGTCGCAGTAATATTAATGAATATTTCTTATTTATAATTATTAACAAACGCGAAAATAAGGGGTGATAATTCCCAGGTGTTAAATTTTTTTTCCTTCTGGTGATAAAGTTTTCGACGGGTTTCTTTATTAAAACTTTTAACGTCATCTTTCAGCCTTTGTTGGGTCTAAACAGGTACGAAAAAAAGGAGATTAATAAGAGTTGCAAAAATTGACGCGAGAGAGAGAGAGCACCACTTTCTCTTGTTGGACTGGGTTAGGAAGGGCGCACCGATGCTCCGGGTTTTAGTCGTAGAAGGGGTCCCCTTCCCTAATGGGAGCAGACGTTGGGTAGATTAACGCAACCAAGCCTCCCCTTGAGGAAATGAGAAGAGTTGGGTCGTGTTTTTTGTTAACAAAAAAGGTCTAGAAATTTGACCTAATAAGATCTTGAAGGTTTATATATACATACTCGGTTATGAAAAGTTCTATTAATAATCGAGGGGAAAAATTTTGATAAAAAAAGCAAATAGTTTCACTTCCATATTCATTTTTTCGATATTTAAAAAAAAATTGGGTGAAAGAAGTAAGGGAAAAAGAGAAGAATTGGAAGGTTACTTACTACTGTGATGTGTGTGACAGGATTCATATATTTCCCAAAGGTGGTGCGGTGCAGTGCCATCTCGTACTCTGTGTGTAAAATGTGGGGCAAAGCAGATGTTACTGAGAAGCAAAAAAATATTACATTTGGGCGCGCCATAGGCCATCCTTTGAAAGATGTAGCGGAAATTACAATTGTATCTTCGCGTACGGCCATACGGTTCCATCTGCAATGGCAAAAATCCTGGTATAAAGGAACTTCTTCCCAGATTTGTGGCCGAAAGACGAGAATGATAAACCGGGACAGCCGGAATGTTTCACGGATTGTGGCTAGAAATTGCTTCGCTTCAAGGCAGGAATTGTTGCAAGATGGGTGCTATCTTTAATTTTAACGCTTCGGATTATTACAAAACCCATTTCAGGAACTATAAACAAATTCGAAATCAGTACATTGAATAATCTAATACTAAAAACCTATATTACAGTACAAACTCAATAGTGTAATACTATAAATTTGAGAAAATGACACATAAAGGACACTAAATACTAAAATGAACGTTATGTTAATCAAACAAAACAAAAATATAGTGAGGTAAAGTACAGCAGAAAATAATTTAAAATAAATTATATCAATACAACGCAAATACTAAAATAAACTTAAGAGTACGAAATTTAACAAGTGAAAGAGATAATTGAATACATACAGTATAGTAAAAATATGAATAAACAAACTAAACATTACCTTACAGGGTTGGATCACAGACTAAAGAAACCTTTGGTCTTTAAGTCACATATGTTCTCATAATTGTATTATATAGTATGTTTTTATGCTGCGTTATATTAAAGTAAAGGAGAGTGCCACGGCAAGATTCATCAATACATTTTGTATCTTTGGCCCCATTTTCAGTATCAACTAAATAAATTTGAATGGATTATTATGCTTAAAAAATAATGTATGTGATTGCTATAGAAAAAGTTGATCACCCATATCTTGCATTAGGCATCCCTCGGTGTAACTTCGCATCCACGCCTATAAAGTGACTTACTTTCATTTGTTTTCCTTGATTTCGGTTTAAAATTTGGTTCTTCTTTCAGACATTTCACGTAGTAAAAAGCTATGTAAGTTGTGAAATAAAGCAAGGTCTGGTGACAAAGGTGGATGTTGCAATAATGCCTATTCTACATTGCGTATTTGATACACTGTTACAATATCTTGGTAATAAAAACTAAAAATAAAATGAGCGGTATTTTTTTAGTTCTTTATTGAACCTTGCAAATTGTAAGTAAACTCCGAATTTGTGGTATAACGCCTCCCAGGATTTGAAGTTAATGAAATCAAATATATGTACTCTAATCTAACCAGGATTCTTTACTGATGCAACTCCATTTTTGATTTGGTTTAGGTTGTTTACAACAAGCCTTCTAATGAGTTCTTCCAATAATCTCTGGTCGCTATTCAAAACCCTTATATTCTGTTCAGTGTGTTTTTACAAAATATCCCAGTTACAAACTCTTAAGAAAGGGGCAGAATCCTGACAAGGTCACCTAACTTAACCAGTGTTGTAAAATTATCCTGCCTTGATACTTAAGTAAAAGTATTGTTACTCTGGCAAAAAAATCTCAACGTACAAGTAGAAGTACCCAAACCTAGATGTACTTAAGTAAAAGTAATAAAGTATCTTATTCATGAAGTAAAAAGTAGCAGCAAATGGTAAAGTACCCATAACCTCAGACACTATTCAGTATAGTGTACAGTAAACCCTTTTATACCTGCTGTACTGGCCCTTATATATTGGAATTTAGGTAAACTGGACTTAAGAATCAAGCTGTAGATATCCCTCTAATAATCAGAAAGGCTAGTTGATATGAAAAGTAAAGTCAACTCTACAGAATTAACCAGTTTAACAGAATTCCAGAATTATGGGAACACATTATGGATTATATAAACGTTTCAATGCACAATAAGATATAGCTGTCCAAATATTTACTGGTCGAAGTAAAGAATGAGTTAGCAAGCTAACGTAGAGATTACATTGTATTGGGTCTCTGACCTGATACGTTTTCTATACGTTTTTCTTTCTAGCATGTTGGGATTTTTATCAAATAGCCTATATATTACATAGTTAAAAGCATGAATACTCACGTCAATGTGTTTCTTTAAATTTGAAGGAGAATTGATGTATGCGCTCACCTCGGCAATTTTCGGCAAACACAACAAACATGGCAGCTTCACCGAGTTTTCCGCATTCTTCTTTTATTTGCAAAATGATTCCAAGTATGGCTATGGGTGAGAATCACCACTATTTTTATTTTCAACGGTATGAGTAGAACTCATGTTGGTTCAGTAATGGCGCGGCAGCACGCTAGGAGTCTAGGACAATGAGGAATAATTTAATAAACTGACTCTCTCTCTCTCTCTCTCTCTCTCTCTCAGGCGGGAAAGCGAGAGAGACAAACGAATTGTCTATCGGGCATAAAGGGATGCTTGTGATTGGTCCAAACCAGAGTACACGCTTGCCATTGGTCATCGTCTGACTTTTGTTTCTACATCTGTGATTAGCTAAAATTAAATGAGAAGTAACGAATACTTCTTTGCTTTTCAAATGTAAGTAAGTTAAAGTAACACAAGAAAAATACGCAAGTAGAAGTTAAAGTACTCAAATTACTGAATTACTCAAGCACAGTACTTAAGTAAGTGTACTTCGTTACTTAACAACTCTGAACTTAATTTAACCAAATACCTCTATTAAATTTCGTTTTTTCCGAAAGAGGAGTCGGATCAGCCAAAAGATCGGTGCCAACGTAAGATTCGACGGGTGACGATCGGACTAACGGGTGTCAGACTTGGTTTAAAAAAAAAATGCTTCCGGAATTAAATCTCCGGTATTTCCCTCCTATGTTCTTGATATTTCCTTCCTATAATCCTCATATTCAGGTCTTATTTTCTTATCCAGATATATATATATATATATATATATATATATATATATATATATATATATATATATATATACAATTTTTCAAGGAGACCGTCCAGCAAGCAAGACTGATTTTAAACCCTGGCCGCCCGTACAGAAAGGATAAACAGAGGTGTCGAGGTCGAGTGGCTAGTCATTCCCAATGGGTATAACAGCTCCCCCCCTCCCACACACACCCCTGGATGCAATCTTGGTGTGGTTTAAGCTTCAATTCATCTCTCACTTTATAACTGTTGGATAGACCACTACCACAGTGGAGTGCTATAAAATTCCCATAACATGCAACTGCCTTCCTCAGGACAGTTTCACAGAGGGCTGTAGGAACAAAGGTTTTCTTCTTCAATCTCTTAGGCGGTTTGAGGAAGCAGATTTCCCCTGACCCTGTTAAGTAATGCAGCAAAAACATATTCGAGGAGTTTTCGGACTCTACTCGGAGTAATAATTGACCATCGATCCCATTTTATTTCCCTGTCATTGATTGATGTTAGAAAATGGGGAATTTGAGACACTTTTCTTTTATTTTGGTCACAAAATTGATTCCTTAAAAAAGAGGCTACAAGTTTTACAATCAAACAGTTCCTTGCTTCTTTTTTTTAATCCTGCCTGAAAATTCTATTTATTGATTTACATTTGTATCTCTTTATCTTTTTATTGGATGACCAAAACCCAAACAATTACAAACTTGTCTAAATAACAAAATAAAATAAATAATTAAGGTTTAATCCTAAATAACCTCTAAAGAATAAAGATACATTGGTCCAGATATTAAATTTACACTATTGACTTTTGTATTTGTAGAAGAAATAGTAAAATAATTCTTGATACAAACATCATCGACCAACAATTTGAATTCTATAGATCAATTCACTCTTATACCAATGAACGTCACAATGTTATACACTAATCCTCCACTTATTTATAAGAGAATATATTAATCAAAATAATTAATTGACCGGAGCATAATTACTGATTTGTTTTTAATTCATTTCCTCATAATAAATTCAAACAAAATTTATGCAAAATTGATTGCCTGGGAATATTTTACGGATGAATTCCATAAGCCCCCAAATTATATAAATATCCATATTTTAACAACTGTCTGTTGCATATTCAATGCTTTAATTAGTTTTACACTGGACTAATTAAGTTTTAAATTATAATTACAAATGATCGATTTGGGTATTAAAACATTACTCTTGCCGTTTTTTTCCGCTATTGAATATTAAGGCATGATTTTTTTTAATTATTTATAAGTACACAAATATTGGTTGTGGAAATAATAAATAAATAAGAGTTCTTAGGTAAAAATGGTCAGGACACTATAAGAATATTTCGAAAATATCCTGGCAGAGAATGTCTTAATAAGCCTTTATTCATATAATCTCACCTGAATTATACTAAATATAACTGCAGCAATAATCTTATAAATTCTTTCGTTTTATATACATAACCAGCTATAAAACTCGCCGTCCCTCTTATTTTACAATTACACTAATAGACAAAATTTTAAATAAGCCTATCTTAATATTTAGATTAATTATAAAGGCTTTTAGAGAATAGAGTTAGAATATGACAATAAAAATAAAAGTTCCGAGATTTATCTTAAATTATTAACTTCTCTAAAACATTGCTTTCTAATAACATAATCTATTATTTAATTTCTGACAAAATATTTGTTAAACTTATAGCTATAATTTTATCGTTAATATTCTAAAAAGGTAAAGGTATGATACAGTTTGGGCTAATTTCATTAAAGTTTGTTTTTCCATTCCGTAAATAACACTGGAAAGCAAAAACTTTAGTTGCATTTATTCTGGCACTTGTTATTAATTAATTTGATTGTGCTGAATTCCAATCTGTAGTGAGATATATAAGCTACCGATGTTTTGCAATTCAGTTTTTTCATTTTTGGGAAATTTTTTGTATCTAAGCAATTTATTGCCATACTATGTGAAAATTATCTTTGAAACAGCCGTTTAGGCAAAGAATCTATAATTTTTCTCAACACTGAATTTGAAATAAAGGCCCCATAAAGCAAATATTCAACATCAAAATATGTATTACTACTAGTCAAATCTGAAGACTGTATCCATTACATCCAAATATCACTGTGCACCAATGCGATTTAGAGAGACCAATGAAATAAAAAAGTTAAATTGTTTTCATTGGAACAAAAAGTTTCGATTTTAGCTCTTGAGCTTGAAGACCTTGTTGGGGGCATCTCATTTGATACTCTAACAGCAGTCCGCCATCATATGTTTGTCCCATCGTCATGCGTTCTTGGTGGAATCGTTCTCCCTGTTCATCACTTAGAGCATAAGGTTCTTATTCATCCTTTTGACAAATTCCACATTATGTCCGAATGCAGGCCTTTGAGGTCTTTCAAATACGACTACTTTGATTTTCTCAAAAGACAAAGCAGAAAAGGCAGAACCTTTTTGCCAAAAGCATACCGTGTCATTACTCACTGCCTGACAAACTGCTTCATCAAGCTTGAGATGGAGTAGGGGAGTGAGCAAATGATTTTCTCTCGGCTGACGATTGGGTTGTTTACCATACCTGCTTCCAGTTTTACTGATGGGTTATTCCTTCTGCTCCAGTGATTGTTTCGAGCTCGAATGTTACAAATGCCGAGATAGCATTGACCAAGGAGAAGGTTGACCATTTTGGGATCCACATAAATGATTCAGTTGCGTTCTCTATATTTGAGTAAGACAAGGGCCATTTTTATGTTATCAGTGACTTCTCGCAAATGCACCGAGTGACCAACATTGCGATTATGCGCTTATGTAGGATTATACGAAGCAATATCTAACTGTGCTAGAAGACCCGAGATATCATGGCAGTAAACAAATTGCCTCTTCTGTAAAAAGCTCACAAATATTTGAACCTGTGTTCTGAAATATGAGACTTTTGTAGAACTGTAAAGGAGGTTTATTTTTCCATTTAGCCTGGCGGCTCTTAGCTCTGCTGCTTTCTACATAAAGTGTTGAAAGAAGTGCGCGATGTAGTGTCACAACATCTGAGCATAATCTTCAACATGTCAATCCGGACTGGATGCGTTCCAAGAGACTGGCGTGAAGTGGAGGTGACTCCTATATTCGAGAAAGGAGACCCTAGCCAGCCGTCGAACTACCGACCTATTAGCTTAACCTCAATAGTCGGTAAGCTCATGGAAAGCATCTTGGTGGATAAAATGACGTCATATTTAGAGTCTAACTTGCGATTGCGGACTTTCCAGCATGGGTTCCGAAGGCACCGGTCATGCCTAACGAATCTTGTGGAATTCTTCCACTTCGTTTTTAGTGAGCACGACCGGGATAAGGCGGTGGATGTTATCTACTTAGACTTTCAAAAAGCCTTCAATAAGGTACCACACCGCCGCCTCCTTCGGAAAGTGCGTTCGATGGGCGTAGATGGAAATGTAACAAGTTAGCTAGAGAACTGGATAAGCGCCAGACGCCAACGGGTAGTGTTGAATGGACAGGCTTCTGAGTGGGTGCCCGTCACTAGTGGTGTTCCTCAAGGTTCTGTCCTGGGACCACTACTATTCATCATCTACGTCAACGACATGGACGATGACATGGTTGATAAGATTTCTAAATTTGCCGATGATACCAAGCTTGGTATGAGCGTCGCAAAGTAAGGAAATACTGCCCGCCTTCAAGATGATCTTCGGAAGATTGGAGAGTGGTCAGACACGTGGCAAATGCCAAGGTGATGCATATCGGCCACCGAAACCCCCAATCTCAGTATATTCTTAATGGCACTGCTATTAATTCCACCGACAATGAAAAGGACTTGGGTGTAACAATCACTACGAACCTCAAGTTCTCGAAACAGTGCATTGAGGCGGAGAAAAAGGCTGAAAGGATGCTAGGCTACATAAAGCGCCAGTTTGGATATCGGAACAAGGAGATTGTACTATGTTTGTACAACTCACTTGTCCGACGGCACCTGGAGTATGCCATACAATTTTGGAGTCCTTCGTTTCGAAAGGATATTGAGAGATTGGAAAGTGTGCAAGCCAGGGCAACCAAACTGATTCCCTCTATCAGACACAAAAGTTACGATGATAGATTAAGGGAATTAGATCTGTTCTCGTTGGAAACCCGGAGAATGCGTGGTCAGCTTATCGAAGTGTTTAAAATACTTCGAGGCTTCGATAATGTAGACTGCACGGATATTTTCCAACTTAGTGAGGGCAGAACGAGAAATGATGGCTACAAACATGAACTGAAACGTTACAACCATGATCTGTGTGGTAAATTTTTCACATACAGCATCTGCGGTAGCTGGAATGTACTTACAGTTGAAGTTGTCAACAGCAATTCTGTTGATCAGTTCAAGTCAAGACTGGACAAAGTCTTGAAAAGTGGCCGTTTGGGCACTTAAGTCGTTGCGCAGAACTGTGTCTGTTCAACTGTTAGCCCAAAGGACTGTAAGGTTTCCTAGGGTACTCCTTTTCCTTTGAATTCTATTGACCAGTTCAAGTCAAGACTAGACAAAGTCTTGAAAAGTAGCCGTTTAGGGAGGACGTAAGGCAATTGAGTGGGGATGTGCCCGCTTGACAGCTAGTTTAAAGGTACCGTCATTGAATGGACCATAAGATCTTCTAGGGTACTTATTTTCCTTATAGCTCCTTGTAGTGGTATATCACGCTCTAAGTCATTCAGTTCTACTTGGCTAAAATGCAGAGGGGCTGATAACTGTTTCGCATTAGATTAGGAGGCTTCGGAATATGAGACCATGTTTTGAAACTCCTGATCACTTTTAATGCTTTCAACTTCAAAGAAAGAATAACCATTTTAAACTCGAACTCAAACTTCCTCAGAATGCAGATTAGATCGAATTTTAAATGGAATACTAGGGTAAGACATATTATCCTGTCTTTAGTGCCAACACCTTAAGCGTTGACCAGGCAAAAATAGTAGTCCGTTATGTGATCCTTTGAAACTCGACAAACCATGGGGACTCCAAAATGTATACCTTTAATTTTCCTTTTGCCTGTCGCGAAGAATTTCCTCGTAATTATGACACGTATTATCTGAAGCACACTTCATGGCTTGGTCAGGGGGGGGGGGGGGGTTAGTCAAAATAAGCCTAATAGTCACGGAGTATTAGGCTCATTTATACATTTATGTCTATTTGAAGAAGATATTATTAGATCTGAAACAATAAATGAATAGATTTGATTTCAGTAAAAAACTAAATTTCCAATAGCAAGAAAACTAGAGCATACATACTAAAATCGATTTTAGATTTAAAATTAGCGTTTAAAAACTAATAACAATAAGTTGAAAAAGACCATGTAGCAAAAAATGAGAAAAGAATGTTCCCTAGTTCAATTAACCGGAATTTTTAAAACAATTTTCAGAAGCCTGTATACTTAATCAGTTTCAAAAGCATCTTTGTCTGTAACCACTCTGACTGTAAGTACAGGAGCGGATCACGGATTTTTCTAAGGTTGGTTAATTTGGTCAATTTAGCATGCGTGGCAGATAGGAGAGCAAAGCGAGGCCTCACAGGTCTGTGGAGGCTTAAGGGACTGTAAGCTCACCCTTGATGTTTTTTTTTAAATCATTTAATTTCAAAGACATTTACAGGTCATATGGGCATACTACCCCCTACCCCCTTCCCCTCTATTCTAGTGTTATGTTTTCTATATACGCTCCTCTTGTGAGTTTCAATGCATATTCAGTAGTACAGTGCATATAAATGTTTCACTAAAACAGAAATGCCATATCACATAATTAGGCCTCCCTAATTTCTCCCCTTCTAAATAAGGGTTTCAAATAAGTCGAAAAAAGGAAGAAAAAAGCATTTTTTAGCAATACTCGATTTTTCGCCACAAGTGCTTTATGTTGAATGGCAGTCTACCTCTGTGGCCACGCAACACAACTTCAACTTGATTGATAAGTTGTGCCATAGTCACACTCAAATCAATTCAACTACTTTTATTAAATGCAATGACACATCATCGGGTCAAATGCTTACAAGTTGACTAAACATCGGTAGTTGGTTTACTAATGTCTGCATACTGGGTTATATTCTCGGCGAGGGCCGACACAAAACTTGAGCTTCGCTTGAAAGACTGGCATTTATTAGAAGACGCGCTGTGCTTACCCCACCCAGGGTGGGGAGCTCCCACACAATTCATCACGCAGATAGCCAATCATAACACCTCTTTCTTTATTTGTCCCTTCCTCACAATACAACACACGCACTCTCTTCTCCGTCCCTGAAACTGACGTAGAACGGGTGGCCTATACAGCTTGGCCCACGAAAGATACCAGATCGCTGGTTAAAATTAAAATATACTAACCGATAACCCCCCCCCCCCACGAGAACTGGTGCCATCCAACATGGCCAACGATTGTCATTATGATATCTATGAATATCTTATTATCTGGTCATCTGATCACGTCAACGTTTGTAAAGGGACGGTTGGCGAAACTTACTGCCCATAGTTAAACTTTGTGAATCTCTGTTACAAGTTACAAAAATGCAGTTCTAGAATTGATATTGGAGTTACAAAATCTTCTCTAATGAGCACAAAGTAGAATTTACCATTATTTCTGTAGTCAAATTTGTGATGAGTCGCCTCGAAAAACTGGATGACGATAATGATTTTAACGACATATATACATCTATCAGTAAATTTATCTGCGCGTAAGTAGACGGATGACTAAGTTTTGATCGGTAAGCAAAATATTGGCGCCAGACACTCCCTAGGAGAACTCCTAAAGTGGTAGTACTTCTGAAGCGCAGCGATTTCATCAAAGTAGGCAGTGTGTCGATCAGAAGAAACAATTGGCCTATTTGATGAACAATTTAAGAATCGTTTGCAGATTTATAAAGTCAGAAATAGCTTGAAATATCGATTAACATAAAGTAGGTGACATCTTCGAAGAAGAGTTGCAGTTTGGAAAATCTTCTACCAATAAATAAACCACAAAAGTTTTGCGGTGAACTAACGACGGCAATGCTAACGACAGCTACAGCGGAGAGTAGAATTTTGCTCTTCTATGTGGTAAAAGACGTGGTTTTCATAAACGACAACCCAGCGCTGTGGGAATATGGTTTAAGATGAGGGGGATGAATTAAACATCAAAGCTTAGAACAGGTCGAATAATACGTATACTTAAAAAAGCTTGTAATTCTTGATAGAAGTATATTAAAGAAATAAGTAGAAAATCAAATTTAGCCTGGGAATTTTCGCAACATCTTAAGAAAGGATATGACTCTTTGCTTACAATATAAAGTATTTGATCAATTCATCTAAACCGTTTTAACGAATGGATACGAAATTTGAACAGTGAATAGAAAAAAGCATGCAAAAACACGCCAAAAATCTTAGAAACTTCGAACGATTCATCCTAGGTGAGAAATATTGTAAAAAATTAAAAAATAATAAAAGTTCTGAAATAGAAATTGGAAAGACATAATGATAGACGAAAGGCATAAATTCTAAAATGACGCTTATTGTCATATTTTTATCTGAATGGAGTTTATTTTGGGGCATAAGGGGGGTTAAACCCCATAATCCCCCTTTATCTGTCTCTGACGTATTTTTACAATCTATTTCTTAACTTTTAGTAAGAAAGGAATGTAAAATAAACTATCAGAAAAGCTTTAAATACCGGTTCCTACAATGAAGAATGCTATCAAAAGGTTTGAAGAGACAGGAGTAATACTAGAAGATAAACAATGAACAAGAAAGCCCACAAAGACAACACAGGATGAATTAACCAAAGTAACATCTCCCCGAAATCACCGATTTGCTGCTACAGAAATATCTCACAATTAAACTAGTCTGATGTAGCAATACTTTTTTTAAACAACAAAGAGGATGCAAAGAAATATCTGTTGAGACTTTGCAATAGAGCAAAGTCTCAACATTGGACGATCATTAGGTGGAAAGAGGTTCTTTGCACAGATGAGTCTAAATCTAAAGGTTTTGCTTCTAAACGATTTTGTTTTTATAAGTAATGACCAAATGGCTCCTCATTCTCACCTCGACTTTTCTCAACGAAATACTAGTTTCCTAAAGTCCTCCATTAAGATTAACGACCCCAAGAACAAGAAAGAGATAAATTTTTTAACACTTTAACCGTTTTCAACCAAATGATGGAAGTAAAAGGGGCAGCAAGTGATTCATACACGCCACGAGACATGATGGGGTCTTTAATGCAATGTTTTCTCTTGCTGGCTAACCTAAACTAAAATGCGCTGTGATCGAGACTATTACAACTTCTCTCACCTTAATTAATATAGGCAACCATAAATGATCATTTTTTAAAGAAGGGCGACCAAAGTTATCGTATCAAAAGATAAGCAGCCCTAGAGACATTTATAGTCACTAATCTATAAGTGATCCACGCCTGAAGAGGTTCAATTGACACAATATTCAGTAGACTTAATCTCAAGCTGTTTAAAGAAGACCTGTGATCACACGACAAAGAAATTAAATCATACCTGACCTATATACGATGAATGGATACATGAAAACATTAGTTGAGATAATAATAATCTGGTTTCTAGTGTGACAAGTCACTCTAAGTAAACTTCTAAAAATTGAGGTATCGAAACTCGTTGATATCAATCATATACATGAGGTAAGAAGCTGTTCTTGCGCGAAAATATATTAACTATCGTCGATATGTGTAAAAAAAAAGCAAATATCCGAGCAGAAGAAAGACAATTGCTCACCTAATCATTATTAGAGTTTCCGACCAAAAGATCCTCATTTTTCTTTGTCCAATGGGATAAGAGCTTCGTTTATACGCCCTTCTATTTTTTCGCAGTGGTTCAGATCAAACGTTCAGAAATTGCACTTTAAACTTAATCCTAAAGTTTTTATATGGAGTTTTCTATAATCCAGTGAGGATTACTATTAAATTAATTTAGGTTTCTTTGACTTAGGGTTTCAGTTTGTAAACCATGAATAATTTCTCTTCTGTGGATAACTTCCAAGAAATTTTTTCTTGTTCTCATATTTGGGTTATTAAGTCTGTAATTCCTGTGATTTCTGTGCTGTGATACCTAGGTTAATTGATAGATTACTACGTAGCTTTGCGGTCGAATGAATGCTCTCGTTGTTTTCATTGTTTCGGAGTAGAAAATATGGTACAACTTGAGAATATTTCCAGTAAATTGTTCCCTGAGGGTAATTAAGACAGAAAAATGAAAAAGCTTGATAATGGGGAGAATGCACTTGTTGGTTAATACGTCTTAGGGCAGATAATTCTGATAGACCATAAATCGATATCATTCACTTAAAATGGTGCCAATGGATTGCAAGAGAATTTAGGTAAGAATCTATTTTAAACGTTTACATTTAATAATAATCAGATTTGTAAATCGCTTTTCGATAACTTTGTGGCAAGCTTCCTTGTGTTAGGGCCATAGGTTTGAATTTGACTCGAACATTTCTCTGAATTATTTCAGGTATATCAACAAATTTTAAAATAAGTGGATTGGTTTTCAAGACTTTTCTTTTAATGAAGTCTGTCGTAGGTCATGTTAGATTTACTGATCTCTGCTTGCTTCCTTTGACTCAGAAGGGAAAGTGGCAAGCCCGCAGGATACTCTGCGATTAACCTTGCCTTAAATAATGCACTTTAAACGTGGGTTGCAGTAAATCGAGTAAGAGTAACTATTTTTCCTTAGCCGAATTAAACAACTAACTAGGAGGTTCTGGATATCAAACTAGATGAAACAAAATAATCTTTACTACTGTACAAACAAAATAAAATAATGAATATAACATAGAAATACAAACAAAACTAAATGGGCAAAGGGTTTACACACATGAGCTCTAGGCGTGACCTGTGAGCATGTACGCATAAACGTACACAACCAACAAAAGGGAAACTACCATTCCGCGTGGATTTGCCACCCGCAGATTTTTGTAGCCGAGAGAACGGCTTAGGAGGGGAGTATAAGCGTCGTGCTCGGTTGATTTTCAACAGGTCGTTTGGGTTTGCACTTAGTAGATTGGTACTCGGCCTGCTTAAAGTTATAAAGAAGAATGCAACCTGTCTTCTAACAACCACTGCTAGCCTCGAAAGTAGGGATCGAAAGAGTATTTTACCGTGGAGAAGCCGAGTCGAATACAGCAGTGTGTGAGTCTCTTCGTTCCTATTTCTGCATATTTAATTTTCTTGTCTTCGAGCCCTTGGACTAAGGGAGGCCAAGAGAAAGAATTATTCCGTGACGCGTACTCTTTGGCCAAATACTAATCTTATCCAGGCCAACACTTAACTATTTATATAGGTTCGCCGCAAGTGAAAGTTACCGAGGCGCCGGAAGTGGATTTTACTTTAGCTATATAGAGGCGCCAGGAGTGAATTTAGCCCTTCACGCCATTTCACGGAACCCCTCGTTGTTACAATAAAGCTCGCTATAGGGCGTGTTATCAAACGGAAGTTACCTCAAAAAGAAGCCGATCGCGGGTTCGTTTCGTCCTATCCGTCTCTCTCTCTATCTTTGACAAAGACATAATTTGAGGGTTTTGTATACCTTAACATAGCGAAACAGTTAATTCGAATAAAAGCCACTCGATGACTAGTTTGGTTCATTTTTACTTAGATTTGTAACATAATGCATAATTTTTCTAGATTATCTGACTCTTTTAATCGAGTGGGTGAGAACCTCATTATTTTTTGTTTAGTTTATGCTTGTGCAGTAAAAGGTTATTTTGTATTTTTTTATTTAGTGCTTTAATAAATAACCACGTATTTTTTCTCTTGTGCCGGTTTCCCCCTATCTTCCATTAAGAAGATCGGTTTCATTGCTTCTTGCAAGAAAGTCTTTGCACATTTCTTCTTTAAGAACTCTCGTTAGTCTTCGCTTCATTGAACGAAGCTTTTTCGAATTTTTTTATTGAAGGACGTTATTTTGTCTTTTCCCTTTAATTTATGAAGTTAATTTCTCATTCTACTTCATTTAGAAGTTTATCTTATCATCCTGACTAATTTTAACACTCTCTTTTTTCAGTGGCCTAACTTAAACCATTCCTGAGCATTTACATTATTACTTAGCTCTCATTATGACAGTCTATTTGGATTCCAGGGTCCAAATAAGATTTATATGTACACGTTTTGGGAGGATTTACTATTCAGAGGACCACGACAGGGTATACAGTGATGGCATAAACTTTTGTGACTCTATCTATATAAAAAAAATAATAAAATTAATGAAATGTAGCATTTTGATTGAATATGTTTTATCATAATTCGAAATATAAAAATAATAGATCCCAAACACATTTTAGCTAGATGGTATCCTTTGTTCTTAAGGACTGCTTCCCTTTGTTATCGCATGCTGAAGACAAGATTTGGGATGATATCTTAGATGATGTTGCTCTATTTTTGTTTAATAAGCAGCCGGAAGTGCTCACAATTGGCTGGCTTCTGTTTATCAACCGCCAGTTTTATAATTATCGCTCACAAATTCTCTATGGGATGCAAATCTTGCGAATCCTCGATTATATGTCTTAAAAGTTAAAAGTTATAGTGAAATTTCAGAAGACCTAGGCCGTGTTTTTAGTACTAAAAACCGTTTCAGTTTTGCGCAAAAATACATATTTTTAGGATATTCCACCTTGATGGGGTGAAATGAAATAAAATTAAGTCCACCTTGCCTTTTCTTGATGTGTAGAGAAAACTTGAGTTCAAACATTGGCAACACTAAATTTGACCTTATTTCAAACATTGGCAAACCTGGTTTCAAAAACTTAAAACAACACTGATTTCAAAATAAAACCAAAACCAATTGTCAATTGTTAGTGAATTGAATGATGGCTAATTTTAAAAGTGAAGAATTGCAACAAATGTAGGAAAGAGGCGCGGATCGATTCTAATGTTAAAAAGTGGAGATGTGACGGGTATGTTTCCATGAGAAAGAAACAACGGCAAAAGTGTGGTTGATCGCAAATTAATTTTAAAATTAAAGATCTCCCCAGTATTAAATAGTAAGTTTTGTTTATGTCTTTGCATTCGAACCTATTTCTAGGCTTTCGAAGTGTTAATACTAATGTACTCGCTGCTGCGAGAAATGGACGATGAGAGAGAGAGAGAGAGAGAGAGAGAGAGAGAGAGAGAGAGAGAGAGAGAGAAGGCGGGCAGCTGATCTATACAGATTAGGGTGATGACTTTTTTACAACCTCATATCCCTGTGTCATAATTTGATGAGCTTTAATTAAAGATTATATAAAATCCTACTTTCAAGTTGATTTGATAAAAAAAACTCGCGCACAAAATGATTTAAAAAATTTTATTTGTCAGCTTTTTTATCGTTTTTTAAGTCACTGGCAGCATATACAAGATTGAAGACAAGCTTATGAGTCACATATATATAACATAATATAGAGTCACTAAACACACAAGAAAGTAAATTAGTTACAATAATGTCATTGGACAGGATGAATCTTGGTGAAAGGCTGTCCTTGTTGCGGCAGAACTCGTGCAGTCTAGCATAACTTTGACGGCACGCTCACAGCACTGGTTGCTTCGGACAATATTGATTGGAGATTCATCTGTTTTACAGTGGGTTTTCAAGCATTTGAGACCTGCTGAGTATTCATTCAGAGCTGCAGATAATTCATAAAAAGCTTCAGCACGGAACAAGTGGGTGCTAAACCAATGGTCAGCCCATGAGTAAGAAATTAATGAACAGATTTTACGCAGCCTGCTCCAGGTGTCAAGCATCAGAATGAACGCAAGAAGGGCTAGAATGCCTGTTTCCTTAATCTCAGTTTTACCGTTGGTGAAGGCTGCTTTCAATTTATAATAATTGCCAATCAAATCCTGCTCAAAGAAGTACTCTATGTTTGGTGATTTAGTCGCCTCATGATAACGCGAAGAATCCGATCCAGGACATGGTGCTGGCGACTAATGAACTTGGGGTTGGGGTGACCTTCATCTTCAAACATTTGCCCCAGTCGAACAACAACGCCTGTCTGTTTGCCGGTATTCACGCTTGTTGTGTCGGCAACAAGCATAACAATTTATTCCCACAGGTTGAACTCCTCTAACACAACCTGGAGCCCTTTTGCAATTGTTACAGTTTTCCAATCCTTTAATTTGAGCGCAGCCAACTTTATTTATTTCGCTTCATTCTTGAGAAACACGACCTGATATTCAAAGTCCTCAATGCGTTTGCCGTCAAAGTGTAAGCTCCACTTTTCCAGATGAAGCGTGCTTACCAAGTGCTTCTTCACCTGGGCAGCTCTCGTGTAGAAAGCCTTGTGGATTGCTGACTGACATCAGGGTTGGGATTTCAATGCCCTCATCAGAAAGCTGGCGACATACCTTTGCTGCTCTGAGGGACGGCGGCTGTGAGCTTGTAGCAAGGAGTCTTGCTAAGCCTGTTGAGTTATACTTTCTTTTCCTCATTGATGCTGCATTCTCATCCTCCCAAGAACTGTCTTCGCTGTTATTGAATGAGTCCGTACTAGTTTCAGAACAATCAGATGTTGCTGAGTTGGAAAGTGTGGACACAGTTGCTTTCATTGTCTTCTTTTGCTTGGATGGGTGGATGGTCTTGGCACTAGCAGGTTTACCAGTGGAATAACCAACTTGGTTTTTGGTCAAATTTGCTGTTTATAGAGGTTCTCATCTTCTTTGCACAACCAGTGGCATTTCACCTTGGTCACGTCAAACAGTTCATTCAAAGAATTAAAGTTTTGTTTCTTTTTGCAGTACTCATAGTCTTTAAGAAGGTTTTCTAGTTTTGCACAAATGGCTTGATCAGATACATGCGGGAAGTTCAATGTTTTGCTCAATAGGGCTTTCAAGAAATTTGAAGCGTCCAATGTCGTGGATTTTCAGGATCATGCGACTCCGTTCACCTTAGGGTGCTTCATAAACTGCCACGTTGCCTCTTCTTGATGGTGCTTGGAACTAGACTAAGTTATTTGTCCAGGTTTTCTTGTTCTTCTCGGTGTTAAAAAGTTCTTCTTGAACGACATGTTTTGTACTCAGCAACTGAAATAGAAAATAAACCTAAATATTAAATAGGTAACAAATTAAAGAAACTGGTATTGAGCTTTTATATATTTTATTAAAAAACAAGCAAATTACAATTATAAAAAATAAGAGAGAAGGCAGACACTAAATAAAATATTATCTGCTATTATATTATATAATTAGTGAGAGAGTTAAAAATAGCTTATCAAATAATACCAGGATCTCTTTACAATAAACGCTGGAGAATACACAACAATTATAATAAGGCAATAATAATATCAACGCCGTTAAAACTGAACTAGTAACTACCCGCTTTAAACATCTCGCTTATATACCGCACGCGAAATAGCCGAGGAAAATTCTGGAACTCTACAGAAATCGCCCAAGCGATGACGTGATGATTTTCTGGAAAATTCTATACAATTGTATGGTACATAAATTATTGCACAAGTCTGTTTGATGACTTATATATTTAATATAAATATTTTTAACACATATAAAATGCTAAAGTTGCCTATATTACATTTCAAAGTGGTTTGTGCGCGACTTTTTTCAATATTTCAATGGAATAAAAGTAATTTTTGTCATTAATAGGCAAAAGTTATTCATTCGTACTACAAGAAATAACTTTTGATAAAAAAGGTCAAAAAGTCATCACCCTAATACATACATATATATATATATATATATATATATATATATATATATATATATATATATATATATATATATATATATATATATATATATATATATACATACGCTGAATAATATATTACGTGACCCTTAAGAAAGAAAATGCGCGACCTAACACCTTTCCATCGATCACAGTCCAGAACTTGAGTTTATCAATGTTACTTATACTATTGAGAACATTTCCTACTCTCTCCTTCGGCAAGGTCTTTCTTTAGGTATATCAGAAAGTTGTTGAAAACGATTTTTTGGTGAAAGTGGTGGGGTTAGTGAAATGGAAAATTGCACAGAAGATACATAACTCAACAAGCCAGAAGATGAGACTATTCGCGAATCTATTAATACGAAAGACACGCAGCTCTCTTGAACCTTCCTCCTTGTTCTAATGCATTATAATAAGTTAATAATTTTTAAAATAGTATTATTATTAATAGTTTCATTTAGTGCTACTATCAGAAGAAAGTATCCGTGGTAAACGTGGTGACGAGTTCTTGCCCCACGCATAAACTTACACACACCTTCGCACTCACTAGACAGTGCAATAGCTACTCTCGGCCTCCATACCTAATTCTATTCTTAAATAACACGAACCCGTTGGTGCCAACATGAGTTATTAGGCCATGTCCAGTGGGGCAGTGAAGAGGCTATATGGTGCAGATGAAGGTGTGCTCACCGACTTTCATCAACGGTGGGGGATGGGGGGGGGGGGGCGAATTGGTCCATGCAGATTTTCGTGTCTGTTAAAGTTTTTATTCCTTTCGGTTCCTCGTTCGAAACCCTTCTTCTATTCCTTATTTGGGTGCAGCGATGCATCGGTTGTGCGACGAACGGAGATCGAATTTTGACAATGTTCTCTGTTTAGATTTTACGTCCTGGGAAATCTTCCTTCCCGCTTATCTCGCTCTCTATCTTCTCCAAAACTCACGCTCTATCCATGCACCTCCATGGGGTCTTCCAATAATGGGCTCGCAAAATAAACACGCCAACGCTGATAACGAAATATGGGGTGAGAAAAGAGGAAGAGTTATTTTGAGTCATCGTTCTGTGATCGTATCGAAAAATAGGTCTTGTAAAAATAAGTTCTTGGTTTTATTAGGATATTTTCTCTTTGTAGTTATCCTTTTATGAATGGCAATCATGAACCATGAACTGCATAATAATTTCTTTTTAGGTACGGAGCTATTAAATCTGAATTATGGAATAATCACAGTTAAAAATGTTTTTAACTTTATGTCGATTGACTATTGATAATAGTTATGGTATTACATTGGCAAAAGTAATACCCACGGTAGCAAGTAAATACTGTTGCCAAACATAGTGACCCTACCCTTTGTTTGTCCATGACCTAGCCATAGACAATTTCGTCAATATGTACTTAGTTTGTTCCACTCCACCTTCATCTGGCTTGAAAATTAACCTTGAGACACATGTGTGGCACGTGCTATGATCGAGCTTTGGGAAGTGTACGAAATGTTCAGGGTTAAATGGTTTTCAAGGGACCTTTGTGCCAAGGAATTTCTGTTAAAAACGCAATTTTATTTCAGTTATCAAAGGGTGAATACCGTAAAATTTTAAATAATAAAGATACGATTAAAATTAGTAACAGCAGTAGAACATTTTATAAACTGCTCTGAGTGATTTCTCTATATGTGTAGTTGAATTCCTCTTAATTCATTTCTTAATTACTATAATATAATGTAGTTTTAATTGTTTTTCTCGTTTGTTTTAATTTATTATTAATATTATTTTTTTTAAGATATTTATAACTTAATACTGATATTATTTTTTGAAGTTATTTATAAATGACTACTACTTTTCTTATTTTTCTCTCAGCCATTTCCAGGGAAATCAGCAACACCAATCATCAAGAATTTGTTGCTTTTTTACTCAATAGCTGAGACGGCAAAATGAATTTTCAAAATTTGGTAATCAGCGCACCACTTTGTCTCATCTATTTCCTATTCTTCCCATTATATTTTTATTCACACTAATTTAGCTACGATTTATTTTAATTTGTAGATATTTGCTAACGTAATGTTTAAATCTTACCTATATGATAAAGTTTGCCTCACTTAAGCTGTTTGTGATGAAAGCGCGATGTTTACTCATTATCTAAAGGATATGCCTTTAAAATACAAGTGGTTGTGGGTTAACCAATTTTCAGATTTATCCTGAAAACGTCTTTTGTTGCACCAAGGATATTAATTAGTAACTTCATATATAGTTTGTGCACAGAAACTCGCTTATGAAGTTTCAATCGCTCTTGCAATGATACTCAAAGAGACTTTAAAATGATGCAATTCTTAACGTCTCTATACAATTCAACGATCAGCTTCACAGCAACAGCTATGCAGACAATGAAGAAAGGCGAATGTTTGGGTTTCTATCATGTATTCATGCTTATTATGTCATTGGTTTTAATGTACACAGTGGTTGGGATAGGAGAGTTTCCTGATGTTTGTTTTTTTTTTATTTGTACAGTATTTGATTTTCAACGGTTGGATGATTTTCTAAATATACATCGCTCAAATGTATGATTTTGAATGTGGTTTTACAATATGTTCAAAAAGTAGAACGATGAAATAAAAATTTTCGACATTAGATATTGTAAAGTATTGAGAGATGTAATTATTACAATAGTTTTTTTTAATCAATAGGCATATATTTAATGATACAAACGATTTAAAATGGCATTGCCATACTAGTAATTTGGATTGTTAGAATTTATTGAATGTGCAATCGAAAAATTATAAGAAAAAACATTAACTCCATCTACGAAGGTGTTTATTTACTCGCAAGATCATCATATAAAATTATCGAGATTGATTAGCTGATGATACAAGTGACCACATATGGAGGCATCAATTCGCACATTTGTTTGGTGGGTAGCGATGGGCTCAAGATTAATAAGCTCTTATGGTTGCCGATGTTACAACAACATCAAACCGCGCCATTCACACAACGATTATTTATGTGAAAGAACGGTTTCCCGAGAGAATAATCTCGCTCAACACTTCCTGACTTCTTCTTTTTACCATTTATCGAACAATTCTCCGAAATTAACCAGCTTCTATCGGCTAGGCTGAAGAATCCACCTCGAAAGACCATTGCTTTCATCTCATATTTTGAAAAATCTACATTCCTATAGTAGAAATATATTAAATAAAAGCAGAATCTCTCCTTTAAATGCTTATTTTATTTCATTATTCCTGCTTTAAACTTTATTCTTTTAATTCCATTCAAATTATTTACTTTTATTACCCTTCCTGCATCTTTGAATGCCTTAAAGCCTTTTTCATTCCAGTGCGATCGTTCAAAGAAGGCAACCTGACTTCACTCTCACAAGATATCGAGTCCAGGAGTTAAAGAAAATGACTTCTCCGATGATATTTCTATAATTAGAAATAAATTTAAAGACGAATAAGTGATAGTAGAATTTTTTTTTCTACCACGTTCTCCGTAATAAATTTCAGCCTTCACCGCGATTTAATCCAGCGGCTTCTCGCATAATAAGCTCGGGCGTTAGCACTGAGCTAGATGAATTAAAAGAAAACACAGCCAGGACGTGTTAATTTACGAGGTGGAGCCATGCCATTTTAATCCTTTATCCCCTTCCACCTGTACATTATCATCTAGCCGAATTCATAGACCTCGTATTGATTTAGTTACTAAAGTTTCTACTGTATACCAAAGTGAAAATTTTCGGACACCTTCATGATGTAATTTCGACCATCGTTTATAACTCGCTTTTTTTAATTATTTGTATACTCAGAATTTGAAAAAGAACAAATGTATGAAGGCATCGATCGTAAGGGTTAAAGGAGAGAAGAAGTCTTCCGTCTTTCCTGTCCACACTCTAGTATAGATTAACATTTAAAATGCAAGGGATCCAGTGTAACCCTTAAGCTCTTATATTATTCTACTAAGACATAATTGCCAGCGCCGCTATAAAGTCCTAATGAACGCATGCATCATTCATACAATTTACAAGTAAAAAACATTACCAATAAATTCCCATTTAAGCCACAAGCATTGATTGTGATCTTTGACATCTGTAGGCATTCAGAAAAAGCGTTGAACAAACCTGATTCTATGCTATCATCAAACAAGTCTCCCTCACAAATTATTTTACTTGAGAAATTTATGTCAATGGCTACATATTTTAAAAATATGATTTTTAAAAATCAAACGTCATATTAAAATATTTTTAGGCAATTTAACTTAGAACATAATTTTACACTTATGAATACTTTATTTAGGAATTCTGATTCCTCGCAGAATGCTATGAATGTCTATTCAACACTAGACCTATTTAATTCCTAATTTATTGATTAAAAGCGAATTCAAAAACGAAAAACATCATTATTTTATATTTTGTCTGGTAGGATTTGCATATTTCTGAACTTTTGTAAGATCACAGATCAACATTCACAAGATAAAAAGGACGTTGAGAATCTATAGATCCTTAGTTTGATACATGAAGTATTTTTATATCACTGTAGCCTCCATTGGATAAAAACCCTCAGGTAACTTTATATCATGTACTTCCATACCTTCCGTTACATTACACAGATCTTTCTATTTTTAAAACTTACATCTGCCACATATACAACTGAAAACTAGAATCTATTAAATAGACCATAGCAAGTAGACTGAACTGCCCTCAGCGATCGAAAACCAGCAAGAATCCCTGCTTTTGATGAAGAATGAGACCAAGCCCAGGAAACTTGTACCCCTAACTCCAACAATTTCACCATGATCCTTTCTTTAAAACACTCCTCCTTGGTTTCTCTTTTTTAAAAAGGTAAATATAAAAAGGCCTGGAGGAGTCAAAATGACTTCCCAACTGCATAGAATCGTTTTGAAAAGGTACTCAATCTTTATAGGATTTACCGCCGTGAGGACTAATTCGAATCATTTTCTTTCGCTGTCTTTTTGTCTGAAAAAAGCAAAGTTTTTTGTGTCTATTAAAGGGTAAACAAAACAATGCGGGTGGAACGAATTTCGACGCTGTATTAATATAACCTATAATGTATATGTCCATGTTGGCAGTGAATGTAATTTTTCAATGTCAGGAAGATTCAAGGTATACTTAAATATAGTTGATGACGACATGAAATTTCACAAGAATAAATCAGCAAAGGTGTAATATAGGATAATTATAAAAATTTTGATAGCTTTGAACAATTTATTCTAACCTTGGGTGATGAGTATTTATTTTAATAAAAAAATATTGCCTTACATTAGGGAACATTTTTTATTATATACACTGACAGATATAGGTTCAAAATAATTTTTCGTTTATTTTTGTGCAACTACAAATTAATCTTTAGAGTTATTAAAAAAAATATAATAATTTACATAATTTTAAATTTCTAAAATGTTTTGCCAGGCAAGTAGTCAAATTTGAATCCTGTCATGTCATTAACTGGACATATTAAAAGTGTTAACTCGTTTTAATGGAAACAACTTCGACGTATTCATGTTATTTATCTTAAATTTCGGCCTTAAAATAAACATGTACTCATAAAATCAAGTCATCTACTCTTTCAAAGTTACGCCATTTAACTGAAACCCCCATTTTGGGGCCACGTATGACGAGAGAGAACTAAGTTTGTGAATAAGCAAGGGACAAAGACTTGAAGGAAGCCAATACATATGGAAGAGAGGAATGGTTTAAAGGATCATGAAAAGTTTGTCCTGACAGGGAATCGAACCTGGCTCAAGGACAAAACAGGTTCGCTGCTAAGACGTTCTGATTCCCTAGCCAGTGGTTGATGTGGGCATTTATTTTAGGATATGAGGAAACGCAATTGTAAGGACCTTCAAGAGTGGGAGGGGGGTTCATTATGGTTATACCTTCGCAGGCCCCCTGGTAGGGACTGGTTAGGAGAACCATTCCCTTTTCAGACCGGTCTACTAAGCCCATTGGAAGAAGGGTGTGAGTTTGATCCTTTCCTTTGTTCGTTCCTTTCTTTCTTTAGCTCTTTCTCCTTTCTTCGCTTCTTACCTTAATTTCTTTCCTCACTTGCTACCTTCATTCTGTTCCTATTTCCTTCCTTCTTATTTCTTTCTTACTTTCTTTATACGTAATTTCTTCCTTGTTTCCTTCCTTTCTTTTATTTATTTCTCGCTTCCTTCTTTCAGTTAACGCAAGGAGGCGCAAGCTGTAGCATGAGCAACCATCGTCCCACTTACATAAGTAGGGGTGCGTGCCTTCCTGGCCCCAATGGCCGCTGGGTGTTGTGGAAGGGTGACAAATCCGCATGACCTACCGGTTCCGAGCGATGACTCTTCCACACATTTTCACTCATCCTTACTACGCTAACTTTCGTACCACAACCATCCTCATCTTTAGTTCTGCTTCGCGTGAGTGGTAAGTGGTGCCATCCCTCCCGCGCACCCTGATTGATTCCCTACTAACGGATAATAAAATGTACATATAAATCAGAATGACAATTGGTGGCAAGACCTAATGCACAAGAGGCTTGTCCTTTTTGGGTTAGATGTATGTTTTGACTCCACCCATCGATCATAGAGCTTTTCGGGGTTCATCGTCTGGGGTATTTGGATATGTGTGCCCTCATATGGGACACGAATACCCTATCGGCAATGTTGGGGAATACAGGAAAGAGTCTGATTGTTGTGCCAAGAAGACCGGAAGGGAATGCTAGCGATGTTGTGATTGGCTCTGTGCATGATGATACGGAGTTGAGTATCAGCGTATCTGCCAATGGGTGGCCAGATCGTAGCGCCGGTAAGATCTTTTCGACTGCGCTTGCTGAGATCAAGCCCAACCTCGACGCTAGAGGTTCACCGACATGGCCATAAGGTCAACAGGGTGCGTTTTGTATTACGGTTTTGGGCGAATAACAGCGCCAGCTGTAATATGTGGGTCTCCACCCAAAGCGTCGTTCTCCGGTTGTTCGCTGTTTCAGGAACAATCGACCGAAAATTTACCCGTGTTCGTAGAGACCCACTCAAAGGTACGAATCCCACCCGCCCTTCCCGATCTTAGGGAAAAGGCTTCGAGAAGAGGATACATAATTCATCAAACTTTAATAAAACATGTATACTTTAAACATACATATATACATCGAGCATGCATGTATACATCGAGTATATAAGTATACATAGAGCATATATGTATACATAAATCATACATATATACATCCAATATGAATGTATACATCAAACACACATGTATACATATAACATACATGTATACATTAATCCATACATTTATACATCAAACAGGCATGTATACATCAAGCATATATGTATACATCGAGCATAAATGTATACATAAAATACACGTATACATAAAACATACATGTATACATCAGAAATACATGTATACATAAATCATACGTTATTCATCAAACATGAATGTATACATCAAACATTCATGTGTGCATCGAGCATACATGTATACACAAAACATGTATGTATACATGAAACATACATGCATACATTAAGCATACATGTATACATCAAGTATACTTCCTTACACATACATCCATTTACAGTTTTACCCAACTACATATAAATAAATGCCTCCGTCGCCGCAGGCTAAATTTGATTGTCTGGTTTGGTCGGTGTCTTCCAAACAGCCCAACTTCCTCTAGCTTCAATTTCAATCCAATCATTTAGGGAAAACTATCTTTTCTGAATGCCCTCGTTGGTTAAAGCCTTTTTTATTTTTAAAATATTTGTTAGAACCCCACTAAAAGTGAACAATTTGTTCGTATAATCGTGCAAACTAACTAATTTGAACTCACACGCGGACACACGATTTACTTCCCTTTAACTTATCCACTTTTAACACAAATGTTTTGAAAAACTTTCTTTTCAAGTGCTTTCGTTTCCTTTACTTAATTCACCTTTTATGTAAAAAAAAAAATGAAAAAGTTAGTTTGTGCCAACTTGCGAACAACGAGGGCTGATTTGGATTCCCGGAAACGGGAAATCAGATTCGGTCGGACGATGCTAGAGAGGCAAAATGTAAACGGAGTCATCCCTCGCCTCGTATTCATCATCTACACCTGATTTTTTCCTTCCCTTTATTATTCTCCGTCTTTATTTTGGGTAATCAGATCACAAAATGAATTTTAATTAAAAAAACTAATTAAAACTCTTAATTTATTCCTACAACTGAATTTCGTCATTTAGATTAGCATAAAACCTGCCCAAAACATTCAAATTCTCATTTAGTCTCTATGCAAAAGTTTTTTCTTCTATTATTTTTAATTAAAATTACCATTAAAATTTATGGTAAGGAAACTACGGATGTGTAACATTATTTAAAAGTTTTCGTACGATGTGTCATGATTCTGTGATGGAGTGTTTTGCTCGGCCTATGGAAGAGACGCCCTCACAATTACTTGTCTTGATGGTTCAGTGGCCGATGGCCACCGAAAAATTAACCCTGAAAAATTAACGGAATTTTAAAAAAAAAATTTGTTTTGTCGTCATGGCCCTTACTAAGCAGACAGCTCGCAAGTCTACCAGAGGTAAAGCTCCGCGTAAGCAATTGGCCACGAAGGCAGTGTAAAAAATCGAGTGAAAAGGCAGACGCATATAAAGGTGGTCCGCAAGAAGTGTTAATTTTATTCGTGCAAAAACTTTATTTACACATCCTCTTTCAAGAAAGAGTTACAAGAAGAGGGGCCCCAACATGGAGGCAGCCCCTCATGACTGCAAGAGGATCCCCCTCCGTACCATAGGGGGGGCATAAAAACCTGAAAAAATGGAAGTGATTCAAAAGATTTATAAAAAGATCAACGTGGTGCTGATCAGACTCCTCGACACTCCTAAGGGTTATCCAACCATTTGCAGTACAATGGGCGACGTCGAGAAGCTGGTCTCTGACGAGGCTCAAGCTCATCTCAAAAAGATTGGGGTTGAAGCCATTATACCGCATGAAATCCTGGCCCAACGAACCAAATTCAAGGTATTCTCATATTGATACCAGTATTCCATTTTGTGTGGCTTTTCTTTTCATCTCTGTAGTAACGAAAGTTATTTTGAAGACGTGTGTGTGTTCGTGAAATTTTATTATTTCGCGAACTTGGGCCCATGGATTACCCTTGGTAATTTCTTCCTTAAGCTTCTCAGGTTTATGTTCATCCACCCAGCTCTCCACTTTGCGGCAGATCACGCTTCTGTTCGCTGCCACTTGTGGAGGGGTTTTGGCTTCTAGGCCAGTGCTCCTTAGAACTCTCGCTCCCTCTTCCGATGGGAGCTGGTCCACGTCCTTGGTCTCGGCACACATGGCGATGAATCCAGATGAAACTTCAATAAGTTTCACTAGTGCCACTTTCAATTCTATGTAGAGGGTTTTGCATAGGTTCTTCTTGACGGGGGTCTTCATTCCGGGGATGGTCCTTAGGGGGACCAACCCTCTTAGTGAGGGTCTCTTAGTCTTTGTTGTCCTCTTGTGAGGCCTTCTTTTCTTAAAACCAAAGTGTAGTTATTGTGTTTTTAGAGTGAAAAAGAAAGTTATGACGTGGTAAAGGAGGTAAAGGATGGTGCAGGTAAGTTTGGGTACGAGTCCAATAAATGGTGAGAAACGCCCCCGTCCATTTTCCTGTTGTCCCGCCGCTCGTTTGCCGCCAGAATGGCGTGATGGATGGATAGGGTGGCTCTCGAGTGGGGACCTGAGAGGATTGAGCTTGGTGGACTTGATGCATAGCGGTCGAATCAACGACCGCTAGGTTTTTGCCACCCCCTCACGGGTACATACGCCATAACTGCATACAACTAAATAGAGACAGCTGTACTTCCCTCTATGATTCTGGCCGTGTCCCCCAGGGGATAAAGATTTCTCCTCCGTCCAAGACTCGCAGTTATGTCCCAGTATCGAGCTAATTTTCGACTTACGCTTCCGCTGTGGGCTAGGCCTCAAATCAATTTTCACATAAGCCCTTAATTATGTCAGTTCAAGTGGCCGGCATAGTTAAAACGAAGTCAATGAATGGCAGACATGCGAGCAGGTTAGCACGCAGGGCGATGGACGGGAGCAGTGAGGTGCTCCCTCATTGAATTATGAGTCTTCGGCGAAAAATAAGTATCTCTCTTTTCGAAGGTTGAAGCGGGATTCACGGTAAGAGTTCCAGAATAGGCATTCTTCTATGTAGGCAGTGCTCAGAGTCCGTTACTAAGTAAGTAAAAATGCTTTATCCGTAGGTTGTCAGCAAAGCGTAGTAGTCGAATATTCGGCCGTCAATATAATTAATGGTATATTCACTCTTTAGAAATATTTGGATAGTGGTAGATAATCGATGGTGAAAGAGGGGGTAAGGTTGCCCTTGTTTGAGAGACATCGCAGGTGTTTTTACTTTTTTAGGGTTTTTATTTTTCCCTTTTGTTTTGTTGTTGTTGTTTGTTGTTTGTCTTTGTATTCGTTTTTCTTTAGTGTTCTTCTCTGTATTTGTATTTTTATCTTAAACTCTAGTGTTGGCGTGATTTTGAGCATTCGAGCTTTTATTGGTCAATATAATTTTGACAATATGGTACAGTATATATTCATTTTTCTCTTGACAGGAGTTACGTGGATATTGTTTGTCGGGATGTATCAAAGGCGTTTGATAAGGTGTGGCAACGGGGCATGCAGTATAAGATCTTATGGCTGGGTCTAAGTGAAAACTTGGAAAGAACTCTCTGTCACTACGTCATGGAGAGAGCGGCGTATGTCAGTCTAGGGTGCGTGGACGGACCAAAGTTTCCGCTCACTGCGGGCCTTCCACTGGGGGGGAGGGTCTGTCCTCCACGCTTTACTAGATATACGCCACGAAAGTCCCAGCCCCTGTGTACCCCCTCTTCCCTCAATATTAAATACGCCGATGATTTCAGCCAGATACTCATATCTCCATGGAGGAATGCACCGTGGCAAGCTCGCATGACAGCGATAGAAATCGCGAACTAGAACATCTACGAGGCTCAATGGAAAATCAGAACAAACCAAGAGAAGTTCAAGGTGGTTCCCATTGGACGCACCCTAAGAGCAGACGTGCGTGTCGGGGATACTCGATATCCCTACACCAAGGAATACAATGTACTCGGTTGAATATCACCTCTAGCGAGTACAAGAGACACGTCGAAGAAATAATTTCTCGAACCTCGGCCGCTGTCAGAACTCTATATTCGTTTAGAAATCTACGGGAAAGCAACAAGAAGAAGATCTACAATGCCCTTGTAAGATCTATGTTGCTTTACCCCGCCTCCAACCTCTCTTGTGTCTCGAAAACACAAAAGAGGCAACTTCAAGTAGTGCAAAATAAATGTATGTACCTAATCACAGGTAAACGCAGGCAAGAAAGAAGACGGCAAGAAGACTTGCACAGAGAAGCAGGGATAATTCTATTAACAAAGTCATCAAAGAACGGACCCGGAAAATGCAGGATCTGGTTAATTGAGAACTGAGTGAAGAAATTACTCAGATGATTAACCAGAACAGAAGAGCAGAATGTCGTGCCAGATTTCTGAGCTCCGCCAACCGAGTAGCTGGCGGGGATGAAGTGCCATTCTACGCATGATAAGATGTATAACTTAAGAACCTAAGAAAACAACCGAACTGAAGAAAAAATTCACAATTATGACTAAAACTCACCGAAGAAGACAACTATGAACCAAGAAAGAGGAAAACCCCGAATACGACAAGAACCCTAACGACTATGAAAAAACACAAAAACTAAAGCACAAACACATACAAAAAATACCAAAACATTAAGCACGCACTTAAAAGTATAAAAACATAAACAAATAAGCAATGCATAACACACACAAAGCTAAACTAAAGTCATTTTTACAAATGGCTTGAACGCCATAAAAAATAAAAAATTCAACAGAAACAACTCAGAATACGCGCTACCAAAAAAATAATGAAAGTGATAGGTCTGATCACCAGGCTCTAGCATCTATTTGCACCCTACCACACTTCTTTTTTTTCTCCCTGCTTGTCTATTTTCTCTATCTACCCACACACCCCATCGTCCTTCCCTACATGCACCCACTTTAACGTAATCATAATCATAACCAATCATGAGTGAGAACCTTACCCTTTGATAAGTCGAATTCATTATGTCTAGTCGTGGTAAAGGAGGAAAAGTTTAGGAAAGGTCTGCTAAGACGCACTTACCAGACAATCTCATATTCGAGCCTCGTGATTCGGAACAAGAATATCCTCTAGAAAAAGACGAATTATACGTGCACTAAGAGGAGTAAAAAGCCTGGAGCGGGCCATGGGGGCCTCCCGACCAGGACTATAAGAGGGTTCCCCTCCGCACTATCAGTGGAGCGACCAAAGCACCAATTTCAACAGTCATGTAAACCATCTTTGGCATGCTCAATATATCCCTAATTAGTCTTATTGATACCTCCAACGGCTACGCAGCAGTGTGCTGGAAAGACGAAGATATCGAGAGACTGGTATCGGAGGAAGCTAATGAGCCCTTAGGTACGATTGGCCTCGATGCTGTTATCCGCAAGGAAATCCTTGCATGCCGAACCATCATACTTAAGAGACTCGACCCGTTCTTAACGGACAACTCTTGTGAGGACATCAAGATCGAGCTAACTAAACAACAGAATTGGGCAAAAATCTACAAAGTCGAAGAATTCAGCAAAAACATAGTCAAAGTAATCTTTGCAAATATCGAGATGGCTCAGAGGGCCATGAAGGATGGACTCCTGGGATTCTTCCTTCGTATCGCCCCAGAACAAGTTGAAGCGGAGGAGTTTATCCAACTCGAGTTCTGCCAACGCTACCTGGCCGTGGAACAACATCCCACTAAAGAATATATAGCGGCTGACGTCACTTGCTCCATCTGTTCCAGACTCGGTCACGGATGGAAAGAGTGCACTTCCGAGAAACAAATATGCGCTAACTGCGGAGGGGACCACAAGGCCGTGGCCATGAGGTGTCCCATCCGCAAGGAAGCCATTCGGGCAAAACACGAAGTGATGAAGCAGGTAAAGGAGGCAAAATCCAAGACCTACGTCAAGGCAGTGGCAACAACCAAGAACAGCAGAACAGAAAACTCTGCCCTGAAACTGGTAATGCCAGATGAGTCCAAGGAGATTATGACCATGATCGTCTTTGCTCACTTAACGAATCTAGCTAATCCCTGCAAAAGAACAGTTTTCAGAAAAAGCTATGGTTCCCGCCCAACCCCACATTGCAGGAAATGTTAAGGATACAATTCATCGACGTTCCCCAGCAAAAGAACACTGGAAAAGAAGAAGTTGTGAATCGGCACCATAAAACGTCGGAGGAAGAAGTCACAACGGAAGAAGATTTACAAAAAAAACGGGAACATGAAAAGGTTCACGAAAAAGAAAAAAAAATAAGGAAAAAGAAAAGAAAAGTGGAACAAAAGGCAAAGAAAGAAGAGGAAACAAGCCAATCTCAAGAAAGCTCAGACGAAGATAAAATCCTAAAGTATCCGTGATTTTCACTCACGGAGAAAAGGGATATCCTTCTGCGGGGCTGTTTCTTCGACGCCATGGACGTAGAAATTAAAGTCGATGGTCCTCCTCAATGCCGACCCCCTAAGGAAGACAATGAAAAACTGTGCAACGAAATAATCAACAAAGGCAAATACAAATGGCCATACGAAGGACCATGAGCGCCGAAGGAAATAGGTGGACTATTGATGGAGCGAGCGATTTACATCCCGGAATCGTGCTTATACACCATCGATTCATCTGTCTTTAAGGAAATGGAGAATGGCCACAAGACTTCAGAGTATTACTTAACTTCAAAAAAGCAACAAGTGTTCGCAATAAGTAAACAAATATATAAGTGAACAAATATAAGTGATTAAAACAAGTTATCAAAAGTGCGAACAATGGAACAAATTAAAGCATCTAGAATAAGCAATCTAAAGGGCGAAAAGTGAATGAATCTAGTGAATAATAAATAAAAAGGTCTAATAGTGTAAAATATAGAATAATAAATTAACGATTAAGCTAAACGAGAAATAAAAATATCAGTACAACTATTTAATAGATTAGATAATAATTTTTGTCTCGTGTGTAAATAGTAATATCATAAAGTGCTACTAAAATAAAGTTTTAAACGAAAAAAGAGGAAATAATAAAAACAGAACAACTAATATATCTAAATATGACTAAAAGAACAACTCAATTAAAAGTGTAAGTGCTAAAATGAATGAAATCAAAAGTAAAATGATTACATCAAAAATTTACTTCAAACATTTTTTAGGACAAAAAAAACAACAACTAAAATTGTAAGTGCTAAAATTAATTAAATCGAATGTAATGTGATTATATAAAAAATTCACATTAAAATTATGAATGTAATATGTCTATATTAAAAATTGACTTCAAAAATTATTTCTAAAAATTATACTAGTTTATATAACAAAAATTAAAAACATTTCATGTATTTTATCAAAGCAATATATAGTACTAATAAGATGACCTTCCCGTTGATTCCGGGAGAATCTGTTTACCTACTCATACTCGTACTTATAGCTTACTCTTCTCCGCTGAATTTTCACAAAAATATAACTTCACCACTACAAATATCTATTCTTTCATTTTACATATATGTATTTAAATTTTTTAATTTTAATATTTGAAAAATGGAAAAACTCTTTGTATATTTATCGCTTTAATATATCTTGCTATCTTGCTAATTAAAAGAGTTACTACCATATTTCCCTGAAGATGACCCACTGCAGTCGAAAGCATCTAGAAATAAAATATGTCCTTTGTGGCTATTTTCTCTCTCCTCAAAAATCCTGTTGAGAGACTTGTAAGGCAAATCAAGAAATTGCAAGTCGAAATCAATAATGCTGCACCAGCTGTTGACTTTAAAACGTATATATATATATATATATATATATATATATATATATATATATATATATATATATCGATATATATATATATATATATATATATATATATATATATATATATATATATATATACGTATATATATATACGTATATATATATATATATATATATATATATATATATATATATATATATATATATATATATATATATATATATATATATATATATATATATATATATATATATATATATATATATATATATATATATATATGAAATGAATAACTAACAAAGTAGCACGTGAGGTTCGTAATGAATGCAATGTCCGGCAAGAAAAATGAAAATGTGCTTCCAAGTACTTTTCAACCTTATTCAGTTCATTCTCAAGGATAATTACAATAGAAAATAATATAATAAGGGTATATATAAGCTAGTAAAAGATAAACGACTGCCTCCAAGATAAGAAATCACCAATGAGGAAGTAGGAGAGTGATGGGTAAATTCACATTAAGATTTATCTATAACAGGTAGCAAGGTCAAACCGAGAAGCAGAAAGAGTCAAGAACAGAGCTAAAATGGTTTAAACGATTAACGGATAAAGCGATAGTCTAAAGAGGAAAATTATAAGAGATACGAGGAGTAAGCAGATACCTAGGGGAGAGGGGCAAGAAGAGAGGAAGAGAAATAAAATAATGTTAATACAAAATCAATGCAATAATTAAATTGACAAATCGGGTGCCAATAAAAATTCAAAATTGACAAAAAAATTAGGAACATAAGTCAAAACTAATTTCTTTAAGAATGAGTTTTTTCATAACAGCATCAATTTTAAAAAGGCTATTGGAAATGTTAAGTTATTGAATTGACTTATACATGAGCATTCATCAAGGTTTCTTTTAATTGGGTCATTTGAGCGAAAAATAAATTTTGCTGAATTCCAATTAATTAAATAGTTATTTTCGGACATATGCACAAAAGCATTATTATTTACAGTTCTCCTAACATTGTATTTATGCTGATTAATATTTACTTGAACCAACAGAACATTCGACCATATAGACTCCCCAATATTATTACAATTATTGTGAACTAGAATGGTTTTTTTTTATAGTTGACTCGTATTTAAAAGAAACTGAAATGTTAAAGTTTTGTAAAAGACGGAGAAGGTCAATGAAACAAACAGAGAGGGGAAAACCAAAATATTTTTAACATTAAAAAGGATAGCAGGAGCTGTATTATAGAACGTTTTTTTGCAGAGGAAAGACAGTTTAGAAGAAAGGGATAAGGGTAACATAATTTATGGTAAATTTCAAAGATATTGAAGAATTCAGAATCCATATATTCAGGACTAACATCTCGTAAAACCCGTACTATGCAAGAGTAAAAATTAATATAAGAGTTTGACTTAGTAGATCTGCGATAGATGGAGTATTTAAAACCAGTGTGTGTTCTATGAATAAAAAGATCGAGAGAAGAAAGAGTTCTATTATTTTCAACCTAAAAGGGTAAATTTAATGGAAGGAACGAGTGAATTAAGTTTGGTAAGAAAGCTACTAACATCTTTAGAATTAGGCCACAGGCAAATGACATCATCAATATACCTGTACTAAACAATAAGGGAGTCAAGGATAGTAGGGGGAAAGAGAAATTTTACGGGAATGAGTACATGATGGAAGAAACGAGTTTTTTTAAAAAGGCAAGAGAAAGGGACATTGGAAGACAAAGATCAAGGAGAGCAAATGACGGTACGGTACAATAAAGGCAATCCATAAAGAAAAGACAAAAGTAACGTTAGTATAGGCTGCATTCATTGTGCAGTCCTTTGCTATCCTGATCTTTGTGTCTTCGAATGTCCTTTTTTCTTCCCTTGAAAAAAAAACTTCCTGTTTCTTGTTTTATGTGCTCATTCGCGTCAATCATCTTTTTCTCTTGTACTATATAGGAATGTGTATAATCTGAAATACAATGTTTCCGTATCTGTCTTTAAAAGTTTTTGAAAGGCAGAAATTAAATAAAGATGAATAAATCAAGATTAATGAACACGAATGTCAACAGTTGCTTCATTTCTGTAGCACGTGATGTCAAAGCGTAATCGAAAGTATAAGGTTTACACACTAAATCATAATTACTTATAACTTGTACAAATGTTTTTCACTGATGATTGAATCGTTATATTTCATTAGAAATTTGTTCCCGCTATAGTTCGGATCATTTTGGACACTCATTTTTATGGTAAGTTGCTTATTTGCTGATAACTTTCATTTTATTCCTCGAAATTTTAATTTCCTTTACCCATACATATAGGGTTTATACCTGAAAGTTATGGTACACCAATTTGGAAATCCTTTAATTTTCCCTGGTAAAGGTTATGGTAGATATTGTGATAGAAATATATGCGCTCTAATCTTTCTGATGATGCCTTGTTTGGTTTTCGCTTTTACGAAATACCAATACTTCACCATGTCAAACTTATATGTCTGGTATTAATTTAAAAAGGAATAATAAAGGCGAATAATTTAGGGAAAGTAAACAAATGCATGAAAGAACATATTCTGTGCAGCAAAGGCGTATGGACGGAAGCATGGTGCGTGCATGAAATCCTCACCCAAACCCGGAACAGACATTGTAAAGGATTGGAAGATTTGGATGAAGATATCCCAGCTAATAGACCATTCGTGTGCCTCGGAATCAACTCTTTTCTCCGATATAATTGTCGAAGGGTGGAGTTTTCGTAGTATAGGTTTGATTAACGCATCAAGGCAGTGCTGGCAGTAAATTTAAATATAGGTGTTGGAAGCGCATTCTGTGTCTAATTCGTCCTTAATTCTTCTTTCTGAGCATGAGTTGACCGCAGTGTGTTCAGTAAGAAAAGGTAATTATGGTTGCGAGAGCATAAATGATAGAAAGCTCTGTAATTATAAGAATGATTAGGACAAAAGCGAAATGCTCTGGAGACGAAGGAAACAAGAAAAGAATTGTATTCCTGCCAGCGATATGACACTAGGGTGTCGTTTTCTCTAACATGTTGACAAACTGCATTCAGTATTTTTTTAATTAATGACATTATTAAATAGGAGGAAGTGATGAATAATTTCAATTTCCTTGACATAATTTTGATATAGTTTGTGTCTGATGACAAGAGTTAACGCAACGAAAATCCCTTATTGGTTACTCCAATTAATGTTGCAGCTGTTTCATTAGGGGCAAATATGGTAAAATAATGACTATCATTTAAAGTGTAATATTTATTAGCAAAAAGAATGTGGTTGGTTAAGTATTTGTGACAGGTAGGTTTTTAACGTTGCTTGATCTCAAGTTATTTATAGTGGTTGTCATATCCCTCAAATCAGAGCCGATCACAGAAATTTTTATCTTATTTGCTCCCGCTTAAAAATTTCAAAACGTACAAGAAATTATCAATGATTTTCAGTGTTCAAAACGTACAAGAAATTATAAAAGGGTTTTCAGTGTTCATTTGTCACTTTAAATAATGAAGTAGAGTGATATAAACCTAAAGCTTAAAGCAGCTCAAATTAGGTGGCGTAGATAGAGATATGTAGTAAAATTAAAAGTAGAAAAGGGAACATACCCGAATGTCTAAAATTTCCAGTCCTATACTTTTTCCACACACGACTCGCACCCACTTATATGGGCCTTTCCGTGCAACCAAAGTAAATTTCCGGCCGAGTTTTGGGCTCCCGCTTCGGACAAAAGAGAGAGTGGCAATCTTCGTCTGCCGCCTCACCAGATAAGACGCGCAAATAAGCTTGCTTGAGAATGAGATTCTTCTCCAAACAGGTGACATATCAGACTTCCCGAATATGAGAAGGAATTACGCTAGTTTCTCGAGAAGCAAAGAGATCAATCCAGAGGAGTCATACCAAAGGTTCTATGCTATTTTTTATGTCTCAGATGCTTTCCTTCTTTCTTCTTGAAAAGGGTGGCAAGGGTCCACTGCCATCTGTTTCCTCACTGAATTTCAAGGTACCGGCAATCACTTTATGCCTCATCGTCGAGGTACTCTTGAATGAAGTATACTTCCTTCATTGCCAGGTAGGTTTTTCATTCGTCTGTTCATTAACTACACCGAATTAAAAAAAAACAACATTTACTCGCTCTCCACCTTCACAAACTCTTAACATACTGCGAAACGCATAATTAACAATTCGCATATAATATTAAAGTGTTTTCAAAAAATTTAAAGTGAAGCTAATAAATTCATTGCCTTAAAAGCGATTTAATTCTCGGTAGTAATTCCCGCTGAAATGAACTCCATCTTTTTATGTGTCTAAAATACTTCGCAAATTTAATTAATATAATTAACTTTTTTTTATTTAATACAGCATTCCAACTTCTTTTCTTGCAACCTTTCAGAGTAAAGCGTATACATGTATATTAATTTATGTGCCCACTTCACATTCTGTGTTTTCCGATAAACGATAATAGTAATGACGTGCAATGGAAAGTATCGCGGAAGCTACTCCCGTCAGATTAATGTATGACGCGCACCTTTACCCCTATAAAAGGAGAGCGAGTATGTGTTATGGCTTAGACAGTAAGAATTCATTTGTTAAGATGGATAAATGTGTGAACGGTCGTGACCAGAAGTTTTGTCGCCGGATGTTTCGTCGCACGACCGTTTGGTGGTCGGCTGTTACGTTTCCTAACATCTCGTCACTGAAAGTTTCATTTTCTTGTATTGACTTTATTTGGAATAAATTTCATTTGACTAAAAGCTGGGCTATTTTCCTTAAACCATAAATTGACTTCATGTAGCAAGTGAATAAATTTATTTAATTATGAATATTTCATATTTCAACCTCCCCCATCTCAGATAATGTAATGGTGCAAATGAAGGTTAAACAACCAACTAGCGTCCTGAATTGGTTGAAACAAGGCCTTTTGTTTGTAAGTTATTGAACGTTGAATTTGGTGAAGTAAAGACGGTTTAGCTTAGAGGTAAGAGTTGTTGAATGCAATAATCTGAAAAAAGGGGGAGAAAGGACCTTCTAGTACTGAATGATTCCTAGTTTAGTTAGGTTCCAGTGAATAAGTTGTTTTTATGAAACATAAAGATTTAAAAAACAACAAAATATTATTTTTTACATAAAAGAATAAAAACCTCTTAGATGACTATTGAAACTTAGATGGCTTTCATTACATCAGAGGAATTGCCCATATTTGTAAGGCAATAGGGGCACATTTTCTTCCTAAAATTAAATAAACTTTATATAAATGCTTTAAAACAAATTTTAAATAAAAGCTCTTAACAAATTTCACAATAAAACGATCGGCGACGAGATGCTCGGCGACGAACCAGTCGTACGACGAAAGATCTGGCACGAAAAGTCTGGCAAGGAAACGTCCAAGCACTGTGAGCGATATGATGAAGTACGCGCACAGTATCCCTTACTTACTACCTTCAGCCGCTGTGATCGTACTCGATTTGATTCTCTCATCTCCAGCTATGGGGTTATACAAAGCTTTCAAACAGACACAAATAACGCGCTCAGCTACCTACCGGAACCAACGTCGACGCCAGCTACTTGGCTGAATAAGCTTGCCGACAGGAGACTCACGGCTTTGCTGCGATCACAATGGTTCTTTACTGATTTACTTAGCGCTTTTATCAGCGACTAGCATCTCTGGGAGCTATTTTTGCAGTGTCTTCCCTTCAAGATGCAGCAAGTGTTGGTTATCTAATCTTTAAGAACTCATTTAGAACATCTAGCTTAAACGATCAATAACTTCCTCGAGTTGTCTTCCTTCGCGCTTGTCCAAGTTAAACAATTTCCCTAGCAAAGCGAAATTGACGCTTTGTAGTCTGAGTTAAATCACCTCTTCAAGAAATTAGAGAAGTTCTTCGCATCCGCCTCAGAGCCACTTGGGTAGGCATCAAGGTCAGGCCCTCTTTACCGATCATTCGGACACTTTCCATCTTTTTAACTTCATGGGGGGCGCGAAGAACGCTGCTCGTAGCATTAAGAATTTAAAAAGAATAGTTGCAAATGCGTTTCTCACTGTTCATTTGTGGGAAGCTATACGCCTCCCCTCGTTTAATAGTATGCTTTCTTTTTCATCTGGTTAACCCCATCATCAAGATCACGTTTGTGGTGGATTCTTGAACAGTTGCCAGCGTGATACCGGTGAGCTTTCCTAAACAAAATAGGCCAGCTCTGTCTGTTAAATTACAAATATAAACGCCACCTTGATTCAAAACTGGATCAAAAGATGGTTTCCGGTAAGCCTAGGGTTAGTTCGCTTTTAGACAGATTTTTTGGGGCAAAGGTTTTACACACGATTATTGGAGACGATTACCTAAACAATTTTGAAGCACTCGTTGACCTCAGGTGATTTTAACTAGTCAGCAGACAGACTGATTTTTCCTCTACTGGAAATCAGTTTGTACTCCTACCTTCTCTGCATCAAATTTGCATTGCAGTTAAAGTTCCGTTAGCGCGTCTACTAGTCATTTTTACCGGCCAATTCCCCCCATTTTTCGAAGATGAACTCGTTACTCATAGTCATTCTCCAAATGGAGACATATAAATAATACTGCCCGTTTTCGCAGGCGGAGGTTGCCTCTTCACAACCATGTATTAGAAAAGTAGGTATTCATGGAAATAAAGCGCGCTAGCATCTTCCAGTCTAATTTTGAATGAAATTTTTGGGCAAATTCGACTCCAAAAGAGCACATTCCATACCTAAAAACACCTTTCGAGCGTCAAACGAAGGTCGAATTAGAATTAACTCCAATTAGTTTTATCTTTAGAAGCTAGATTACATTTCTTGGTCTTTATGGCGCGGAGAATGGTAATTTATGACAGACGATTTAATTGAAGCAATACCTAAGTTAACAGAGACGCATACCTTCTCTAAAGGCGCGGATTTATTAGGTGTCCTCGTTCTTTGATGCCTTTTCTGGGTCCGAGTCGGAGTACGCTTCACTTTTCTTTTAGCAGAAAAGGTGCAATAATCGCTCCGAACTGGTTCGCTGTGTGTTCAGGTTCTGGCCCATCTCTGTGATGAGAAAAGCTTCCAAAATTTTCAGGCGGTGAAGATCAAATTTTTTCTGAAGATGGTAGTGTTTTGAACAATGATCTTTTTTGTTATTTGTTCATTGTGTTGTTCATTGTAGTGTGTTTTGATTCCTTCTTCTTGCAATGCATTGTGAGGGAATATTTGAGGAGGTATAACATCGCTCTCGCTGTTAACTAAAAACAATACCACAAAAAAGGCGGAAAATTTCCCTTCTATGGCTGTAAACAATTCTTCCTTATTCTCAGACTCGTCATACTTCCGTTCCACTTTGTAAATGAGGTTTACAAAGAAACGAAAAGGCAGGCGCCATCGTGATGGACTTCGTTCATGCGTACTTGTGCCTTCACTTCACGGCTTTCCAAGGCAGCCAGCGTGAGAAGCTGGTGCCTATTTAGCACGTACAATTGACATCACAGGTCCTGGTCCACTGTTCGGTGGATGGTTGCCTTGCTGACCCTCATCTTCTTAGTAACTTTGCTAATGGACTGACTAGAATATTCAGAGATCATCTGCCTGAAACTAGCGGCGAATTTACTATTTATGATGGCATAAGAGCGACGCTTGTGATACTGTTGTTCGACGGTAACTTCGCCCTTATTCTCATTCTCATCATACGTCAGTTTAACTTTGTAAGCGATTTCTCTCGGGTAGTTAAGCAACTTCATAATGAATCTCCTCCACGCTTTTTCCGGCGCACAAAGCCGTAAATATGGCATATTGTTTTTTGATTTTAGCTGATATTCTCATAAAAAGTCGCATATGCTTCTAGCTTTATGAAAGCAAGCCTTTTACTGAGTGTGTCTAAGTTTAAGTAAACTACATTAGTGCGGTCTATATCCCTTAGCAACACTTTCAACTTGTATCGATTTTTCTGAAACGATCTGTATATTATTGGTATTAATTTGGAAATTTTTATAGATAAAGACGCAATAAAATTAAATAGAAATAATAGCTTTTATAAAGAATATACTTCGAAACTCTTACAGTGAATTCCAATAACTTAGTTGATTACATTAAACTTGCGAGCCACATAGTAAAACAAGTTTTACTTTCAAAAACTACACATGAAACTACTCCCCCAAAAAGATGTCCTCATTTTTTTCGCAAGTTTGTAAGGGGTTATAAACGATTTAAAATGTTAAAAACGTTGGTTTCAGATAAGCAATTAAACAAATGCTTTATATAAGTCTTTGACTAAAGATATAGTTGCTACGTAACCGTTTCCTTATTTTCAGGATGAAATTAATATTCAAGAAAAATATTAAGGTCAGGCGACCATACTTATCCCCAAAGAGAGTAAAATTTTATTTAAAGTGCTCCATCACTTTTATTTAAAATAGGTCAAGCAAGTGATGTTTAAAATTACAAACTCTTTCCACAATATATATTTATAATCAGTTTGAGGTCGTCCCGATAAAAGCAATACACAAAGAACATTGAAAAGATTGTGTTACTTTAATGTGGCAATGTTTTGTACCTACGCAATACTTTCCATATTGAAACACTTCTGGCGCTTTTAGTTGAAAGCACATCATTGAATTTCTTGAAACTAGTGGATAATCACCTTTTGGTAGGTTGGATTAATAAATGTTTGATACATTTTAAGCAGTAGCCTCGCGGGGCTCCCAATGAAGATAAGAGAAACGGCGGCTATATGCAAATTTAATAACTAACTATTCGAATTCCAATGATAGGTCGAAAGTTGCTCTTAACTCGTAGTCTATGTGATGAAGAGAGAAAGAGAGGCTGTTCAGCGAGAGTGTGTTGAGCGGCGAGTGGAAGCAGCGAATGTGAATCCTTCTCCTCAAGTCACTGGCTCCTAAAAATAAGTAAAGACTTTAAAATAAAACGCTGGGTTAATAAAATAAATTTACAAATAATCCTTGAAAAAATTACGAGCGCGCATGAAAAGTTAATAAAATTTGACAGTTTAAAATGCTCGTTTCTTGATCCTACTGTGGGCCAATTTGGTCAAAAAGTAGGAAGTAGGACAGTAAGTTTGGGGTTACAGCGCTCATTTTTATGATTGGCTCAAGTGGGACTTGGACCAGTATTCAGTTTTGTCTATGGCGAATATTTGTGAATAAAGGTTATGAGACTCGGTCTATGTGAATATATGTCGGGGAGGGGGGGGAGGGCTTGCTTCAACTGTGTAATTTGGTCAAATGCCATTCATCTTGTAGAGGGAAACAAATTTACTTTTTATAAGTGAAAAGAACTGCCAGCCTGCTGCTCCAATATCGAGAACGGCAAAGTTTGGTTACGAGGAAATGAGAGCCTGGCAGAATTAAGAGTATGGTCGGCAACTGTACGTAGGGACTCATCAGTCTTGTTTACGAAGGGTAGAATAGTAGCAGCCAAAGTAACCTATTATACTCTTATTCGGTCTTACAATCCGCAAGTAATGGGGGGTTTTCGCTCGATTTCAGGTAATCATTTGGCTGCTGCTCCCGGGACCAGAGCCGCCAAAGTTTTATACATGAACCTATATTTAGGCTAATTTAAACAAACTTTTAAAATTAGAAATAAAACAAGATAAGTAAATATCAATAACTCAATATAAAAAAGCAAAAAAATAGGAAAAAGCTATAAAAACGTGAAGAAAGGCATCTTCAGGTCCTGGAAGTAGGCCCCCTTTCCTTCGGAGGCTTGAACATGCAACCAATAGCACATCCAACTAATTATTATGGAGACCTGCCTCCTCCAAAGCATCAAACACACCACAATTTGGCGCGCGTGAATCCCATCTAATAACTAGGGTCAGGCGAAGCCAAACGCGCCTTCTTCGGTACTGGAGCAAGTAAAGCTCATGCATTTTTCATTAATCTAAGACAGCCAAACAAAAGTGACAGATCCCCTGGATGAACGAACAATCTTGACGGAAAGGTTTAGGGGAACGCTCCATCAAATAGCCGAAAGTAAAGATCTTTTTTTCCATTGTAAGGAACGACTTGATTATTGCAGCCTTACAAGCGCTAGAAGGCGTATAAAGCTATGTTGATTGCTCAGGGTCTTGTAAAGTCAGAGAAAAGGCTGTAGCTAAAGTTACTACTACCTTTCTCGGAGATGAGAGATTTGGGTGCACATAACGTGAAACCCATTTGGTCCAGGTATATATATATATATATATAATACCTGGGAAAGTAGTTGAAGGCATAGAATTGAGGATAAGGATCGGGAATGACTATGTGAATGGTAGAAAACCAAACATTTCATTACGTGAATTGATGCAAGGTGATATTTTTAATTTATTCGTGCGTGTTTGCTGGCAGAATATACAAGCACGAACAAGATACGTAATATATTTACCTTAAACAATGAATTTGTTTACAAGAGAGATTGTCGCTCTGGAACATTACTGGGGGCTAAATCATGCAGTAGATTGAAAACTACCGCTTTAGATGAGTCAAGAACAAGTAATAGAAGCTGACCTAGAGACGAGTTGACGAAACTCGTTTCATTCACGTTAGGAACAGCGAGACAAGAAAGCTTCAAGTTCCTGCGCTCTCGACGTAATTGTTTTAGTGTGTGAGAGCCTTTTTTTGTTTGGTGGTGAACGCAAGATAATCAATCTCCTTTGAAAGCGTGGGTATGTCGTGACTGAAGTGACATGAGATGCTAACAAGAGCGTTCCGTGGGGTGGGGTATCGTTGACAGAGGGAGAAAGGGATTTTGTGGCGAGGAGCTTTGCACCCCTTTCACTATTGCTTATGAGAACAACCGTTATAAGTGGTTCGCTGTGGTTCTCAAGAAATCATCAGCAGGCACGATTTCTGCCCTTTTCGACCACATCACATGATATACAAATTCACTGTTCTTATTGCATACCGACAAGCGGAGGAGGATTTGGGCTGGGAGGATGAAAAGCGAATTCGAAACCTTTGTCTTTGTGAGAGATTTCAACCGTTTTTGATCGTATTTAGGTAATTGTAAACGTGTCATCTGTAGTTTGGTATGTGCATTCACCGGGCAAGTAAGAGTGGGATGAGGAGAGATGGAGAAAGTGATGATTCCGGATTAAAATACAACAATATTAAACTTTATCAATCCTAAGAATATAAGAAGAGAGGTAATGCAGATCTCTATATTCTCGGAATGTTCACCTCGTACGAGTCTAATGGCAACGCCATGAGTAGATTCCAATTCCTCATTACCTCCGCTGACAGAGTTTGGCGGAGATTATGTGATCACCGTATATATATATATATATATATATATATATATATATATATATATATATATATGTATGCTTGTGTATGTGTGTATCTAAAACAGTTATTTCCGGATTTCGATGAAGTTTGTGGAGGGGTTGGGCCAAGGAAGGTTTTATTTGATTTAGGGGAATGCAGATCAGAATGCAGATTCTAGATCACTTATTAACTTTCTCTAATATTGCGAGATATGGCATTTTCTTACACTTTTGGAAGTCATTAAAACTAATGCGCGAGACCAATTGAAAATAGGCATAAGCAGACAATTTATGACGTCCAAACAGCATAAACAATTTGATCAACATCAAAATATGTATTTGTAGGTACAATTTTTATCGGGAGAGGTGTGGCGAGGGCTATGCGAAGTAACAGAGACAGAGAGGGAGAGAGAGGGAGAGTGAGGAAGAGATTGATAGAGAGACAAATAGAAAGAGACGGATATAGAGATAAAGGGGGCGGGAAAAGTAAGAGTAGACGTACATTTTGCAAACCTAAATGTTAATGTTCTATAAAGAGATAAGAAACAATGTGCTAAGTTACCTTAGGATTCTTTTGAAATATTTTCTTCTTGTATCCAACAAAATGCCAATATTTGCCGGTTACTTGCCATTGTCGCTTTTACAGCTTCCTTCTTCGATGACAGGAAGTGAGGTAGTTTTTGAAGCTTCGTGACAAATCTCAGTCCTTCCATGTAAGATTCGCGAGAAACCTCATTACATCCTTTTTGCTTTATTTGCTTCAAATCGAAGTTTTTTAGGCAGGATTTTCGCATTTTATTTCAGTTAAGCTGCATAATGAAACCGCTACCGTACGCTCGATGAATTCCGCATCTTTGAGAAAAAGATTTTTTGATTCAGTAAAAAAAAAAAGCATTATAATAAATCAAGATTATATATTTTTTAAAGTTTACCCAAAAGAACAATAAATAAAATTTCAATATAAATTGCACAGATAATGCACAAAAACAATCCCCTCCCATCCAAAATAATGCTCCATAAGAAGTATTGTATCTTCCTGCGCTTTTAGTTCTTCTTTTGGGGAGGAGATCTTAGAAATGTTTGGTTTGGCAAGGGCCACCCTAATTTAAGTTTAGAGATTTATGCTTAATTTTATATATTTATTTTATGACTAAATTTATGCGTACTTTTGTTTACTAGCGAGTTTGTATGTTTTGGTGTTTAGCATAGTAAACGTAGAGGCTTATAAAATAGTAATCAAATTTAGCAAGTTGTTTAAATACAACTTTACATACTTATTTTATAAATATACATAAATATTAATAATGGGATTACCATTTATCTGAGATTTTTAAATATTTTAAAATAAATAATGATAAATCCCAGAGGTGGTCTTTGATTTTTAACGCAGCATATAAAAATTAACCAAAAAAATGTATTTAGATTTAACGTAAATTAATAGGATGAATGTGCTTTTTAAATTAATTTTTATAGTATTTAACTGAAACATAATTTTTCTATTCAGTTATACGAGTCAACGGCTACTCGAATATAAGCCATTTTGTAGCATTTGTAATTATTTTCATTGAAAATCAAATTCAGGAAAACATTCTCTGCTGCAAGAATCTGCGCGAGGCAATGAAAGAATGGAAATATTCAATATTTAGGCATCATATCAAGAAACAAGCTGGAAGAACTGTGTTGGCATCAGTATTAATAGTACTTTATCAATGGTTGGCTCCGCAAGAATTTATTTTGTCTTCTAAGGCAAGAAAATGTGGATCTTGCCACGACATTGCCTACTTCATAGAAAGGAAATAATCTCCAAATCTTATAGACAGGGCAAAAATGTTTTTATGATGATAGAAAATAGTCAAATATATTTGAAAAAGACTAATTAATATATATATATATATATATATATATATATATATATATATATATATATATATATATATATATATATATTAAACGGAAAAATACATAACAAGTGATATATAATGGATGCAGTTAATAGCCCAAGGAAGGAAAACTAGTATCACAACCTCGTAATTAAACTCTTTGTAATAGATTAAGTAATCTACTCCCAAAGAGTTTAATTCCTAGGGTTATTAATTATTATTATTATTATATATATATATATATATATATATAATAATAATAACTGAAAGTGAAACTTCAAACACAGCAGAAAAAATATTGTCATATTATTATTATTTGACTTTAAAAATTTAACAGAATTATAAAACAAATAGAAGTTGAACAACGAAGTTATTGAAATGTGAAATAGTACATTAATCACAATAAAGGTCGTTCACTAAAATGAGTCGAAAAAACTGACCACGATTATTTACAGTAACTGGACTTCATAACAGTCGGAATTCTGAGAGCAACTGATGATAGGATTAATATAAATGTTGACAGGGTAAATTCTTTTGGTTGCGATCTCAGTGAAGTGGTTGGTTGGAAGATATGTTTACTTAGTGGTTAATTTGATGGATGAAGTGTTTCCATTTAATTCAAAGCCGAATTTTATTTATAAAGAGATTCAAGTATTTTGAAGTATAGGGAGCTTGACGCTTTACGAATTACATATAAATTATTGGTATCAATAGTGTAACCACTATTTGTAATATGTAGTCGTATAGGTAAGTGCTCCTCTTTAGAAATAGGAGGACCGTTTCTATATGAAATCTCCAAATGCTTTGAAATTATTAGTTGTACTTTTAAGTATTTTAGACCAATGTAGCGACTATTGCAGGTCTCGCACGTAAATATTGTAAATTAATTAACAACAAAAGAGTTCATAAGCTTTGAGATGGGATCTTAATATATTGGGGAAAAGTGGATAAGTTAAAAGTATTATCATTAATGATGATAAAATTGCATTGGAGAAAATGTCTGGAGAGAAGAGATTTAATGTCATTTTTTAGTTAAAAAGTTAATTACTCCTAGAAAGATAATATGATATTGACTCTCTGCTTTCGACAAGTAAGAGTAACCGATTTGAACGCGAAAAAATATTTTAAAATATTGAATAATAGTTAATTGAGAGTAACGATAGAAAGGCAGTATGGATTCTCGATTTGATGTCAGAAACTTTAAATTTCAAAGGAGTACTACTAAAAAATGAGCTCAAAGTAGAGTGCTGGTGGGCTTTCTACAAGCCGAACTAGAAAACTCCGACTTGTTTCTAGTAGTAAACACATCCCAAAATGAATTTCTAGCGCTATGTTCAGGATCAATTTAGAATCTAATGTTTTTATGTTGTTCATTTTAGTATTTCAAAATAAGGGTGCGTGGTCTTTGTATTTGAAAATCACAAAGAAATCATCGATATATCTTTCAAAATATAAAAATTTGAAATCAGACGGGAAGTTATTAATCAAGACCTTTTCGTAGAAGCATAAAAAAAGTTAGAAAAGGAAGGTCCAAAGAGAGAAACTATCTCCATACCTTCATGTTCAGGATAGAATTCTCCATCAAAGAAAAATAGGTCTTTTTCAAGTCATTTTAGTGTACGACTTGTATTATAACTTATGTACTATTTCTTGCTTCAATTTTTTCGTTGTTCAATTTATAGTTAATTTCTATAATTTTGTCTAGCTTTTAATTTCTAATAATGTTGAGTAGTAATGTTGGGTTTAATTAAAATTATCATATTCTCTTCCGGAGATATCTTAAATTTAGATGCCCAGAAGAGCCTGAATTCCTCTTCGATTTCTTTCGCGTTCGTAATTTCGGTATTGTCACGTGTAAGTTCTATGTTCTTTTGTGGCTGTCCACCTTTTAGTCTCTTTACTCTCTGCCAGAATGTATGTGAGTCGTTTTCTATATTTAGTCCGACTATCAAATTGTTCCAAATACATTCTGTTGGTCCCTAATAAGAGTCATTAATTCCTCGCGTATCTTTCGTGTTCGTCTGTGCGTACTAAAGTTGGGGCCAGTGAGTTTCACTTCATTGATCCGTTCCCCGTATTCCCTCGCAAGGGATTTCATTCCAGTTGTCCAATAAGGGGCAGGAAGAGTTTTATATTTAACTCGGGGAATGGCTTCCTTATCGGCTTTTAATAAAAATAATTAATTTTATCCAACTCCTCGTCAATCTCTTCTAGAGTGGCATTAATTATAGGGGCAGTGTTTTAATTTTCGACGAGTCGTTTATAAGTATTCCAGTTGGCTCGAGCGTAGCTCTTGCGTTCTAGGATAGGGACTTGAATGGGGGAGGTTGAGATTTTAATAAGGATAGCCTGGTGGTCACTGAGGATAGGGGGGTCCGGCTCAATGAAGTAATTGTAAGGGAACATAGTGCTAGTAAGCACTATGTCTGGTTTTGTGGCTGATATGTATGTAATGAATGTGGGGAAGTTTGGTCCAATTCTTGTCATAATTTGTCTTTCAATAAGTGTTGGTTGACGTGTAATCTGAGGCAGCACTCCTGGCATTGAGATTGCCGGCAAAAAGAACGGTTTTGCCGTGCCCACCAAGTTGCAGAAAGTTGTGAAGAGGCAAGTACCCTCTCTTTGAGGGCTGGTACCCTGTCGCCAGAACCAGGGGTGTCCTACTGCCGTACGGACCTCAACAGCGAGGTATGACTCGTCGAATTCACTTATTGATCTGAAGTCAAGAGCTCTTTTTACAGCTATCGCGCGTTGTCGAAACGTTCTCTGCTGTGATTTTTGGTTAACTTCTAGGGAAAAGTTTTTATCCTGTCTGTGTCATTCATCCCGTGATCTGAAATAAATATGACGTTTGGGTCACATTGTCGTATTACGTTACCTCATAGCATTTTTTTTGTTCGTCCAGCCATCAGAGTTTAAATGTAATATTTTTAATGTCTCCATTGTCTAGTTCACTAAAGATTCCTGTGTGTGGTCGTGTTTTTTTTTTACTTATTCTCTTACGAGCTTAGGTCCTTGTGGAGTGGTTAGTGGTGTTATTGTTTTTCCTGTACTTTTTTTTCTGAATTCGCCGTCCGTTAGAATAATAAAGGTTTCGGGTGCCAGTTTGATCAAGCCTTGGAGTAAAGCCTCCTCGACTTGTTTTTCGCTGCAGTCGTCCAAGGTGAATTCCGATTGTTATCTTCTGGATATTAATCCTTCTGATACATCAAGGACATCCATCTCCTTATCAAAAGGGGACCTTTCAGCAGCGAATACCTTCAAGTTAATTTTTCTTGAATGGTAAGCGTGCCTAGATTCCCTCTTACAAGAAGAGGACGGTCTCGGACGTCTCTCAGGCTGTGAGGTTTTCCGTGAGCGGGGCGAACGTGCCCCCCTTCCCTCAGGTCTTGCTGTCTAAGTCACCGTAACCTCATTATCTACATGTGTGTGTGTGTGTGTGATCAAGTTTGTCTGTGAGTGTGATCAAGTTTGTCTGTTGTGCAATTCGTGCGTTGTTCTGCTTTTCAGTGCGTGTTTTTGCCTCCTTTGCTGCCTGAACCTGGATCCTAAAATCCCTGGAGATAGCTGGGGCGCTGCTAGGGGTGGGGAGCTTCTGGAAGTTAGTTTCGCGCTGGGGTTTGAGACTAACCTTAAGAATCTCCTCCGACCGTGGCTTTGAAAGAAACCACATCTCCATTCCATTATGCATCAGCATTCTATTAGGTTCATCTGCAAAGCACCCCGGGGAGGAGAGATTCTCGTTCTCGACGTGGAGATATGTTGGATTTTCCTTAGACTTCGCAACAGTATCTTTAGCAACCTTGGCGTAGGTACTATTCACTTTGTTTACTTCTTCCAGTCTTTTTTGGTTAGCTTTTTTCTTCAAAAGTCCTTCCTTGACCGGGCAAGCCATGGAGAGCGTCTTATGTTCTCTTGCAAAATTCAGGCACTTCATAGAGGTGCTATTACAGCTCCTCCAAGAATGTCCATCCGACGAGCAGATAGAATACAAAAGAACGTCCCCCTAGGGCTGGTGGCCGTAGTGTGCTCTTCATACTTGTAGCACTTGAAGCACATCACGTTCGATCTGCTCAGGGCAGACACGGACGTTAAAGAGGAGCATACCTCCCTCCGTGGCCTTTACCGCTATTGCCGTATCGAAAAAGACTATTTTGAATACGTGTGTGTATTCTTTGAACTTAATTATCTCAACTACCTTCACCCAGGTGTGTTTTTTTCCACTTCAGCATGAATTTCTTCAATGCTGTGCCCCCCACCCATGGATCAAGGCGGCGAAGGATGATACTTCGATATGTTTTTATTTACGGTGGAGTGTGTAGTTTGAGGTTGAGTGTTTTCAGGAATTCTGCTGCTTTAGGAGAGCTTAGTGCTTCGCAGTCACTCTCCTTTGAGCAAATAGCCGCATAACCATTATGAGTTTCAATAAGTCTTACTAGGGCAATCCCTAGATCTCTGTAAATTTTAGCGAAGAACCTCCCCGATCAGGCTTGGGGCCATCGAAGAGGGTCTTCAGCGGTACCCACCGGGTCTTCCTCATTTATCCTTCCATATCCTCATATGTAAGGATTGGAATAAATAAACTTAAACAGAAAAACTCCTCACGGAGTGATTGTGTGTGTTTGTGTGTGCGTGTGTGTATTTTGAGAGAGACTTATCACCAAGTTTTAAGAGGAAAAAGAGAGTTTCAGGAAAAGGTGTCCCCGTCCCTAAAATATAATTTACAAATGGCACTTTTCCTTCCGTGTAGGGCGCTTATCGACTGCCTACAGGTTGTTGTCCAACCAAGGAGACTCGATGAAGAGTTGGCAGGGGAAGGGGCGGAAACAAGTTCACTCCTCGCCACAAGCGCACGAGAGCGAGTGAAAAATTTTACGATTTTTAATGCACAAAAAATCGTAATGAAATTACTCAGCAGCACTGCTAAAACTTGTCCAAAAGGATTCACCAAACGCGCGGTACAACATACAAATCCTGGTGCGATATAAATTTAGGTACTAGCACAGTCTTCACGAAAGCAGAGAAAATTAGAAAAGCTAAAGCAACCATAGCAGTCACTTTTAAAGTTCTTTGTTGGTTAATATATATATATATATATATATATATATATATATATATATATATATATATATATATATATATATAAAGATAGATAGAGAGAGAGAGAGAGAGATATGCGATTTTCAACTTCTTGAATGTTATCCGCAAAAGGTTATGGTCAGAATCTTACTGCAATGCCCTCCATACCTTAGGTTTCCAATGACTCCCCTTATTCAACCAAGGCCAATTTCAGTTAGAGTTCCCTAAACCAGAGGTTCTCAATCTTTTTCTGGTGGCAACCCAATTATGGTGATAATTCTTAACTCCGACCTATTTGTTAAGATAAAAAATTTTGAAAAATAAAATGTTAAATACCTTTAATGCGATGGCTGAGCTTGCTTTTTTTCGGTTAGGAGTTTTATTCTCGGTTGTGTGGATGACATTACACAGCGAAAATCATCTTCAAGGCTCAATTTATTTTGATGCTTGCTCTTTAGGACCAGAAGTTGTGAAAAGGCAGATTCACCCCACTAATATGTTGTGGGAAATGGAAGTAGTATTTTAAGCGCCAAGTCTGATAGTGTTGGATAAGATATGTGTAGATTTTCCTAAAATTGGTTAAGTAAAAGCGATGCAAATTCACTTTCGGCCTCAAAACTATTACTGATTTCAATGAGTTTTTCTTGGATATTTTCAGGAGCGTTTGTAGTATCCTGTGAAAAAGGATTTGTCACAAGAGCAAACATTGCTTTTTCATTTTCTCCTCCCGGAAAATAATTTTCTATGTCATGAAATAAATCTTCCAAATACTCTTTTATAATAGGATGCAACTTATCAACATTCTTAACACATTCGTCTGTGCATCCTTCAAGTGATTCACAGAGAGTTGGAAACACGTACAATTTCTTTTTTTCTATGTTCTTATACCAAAGTTTTAAATTTCATTTTGAATGATTCCATTTTTTCAAATGAATGGTTAATGGAAGAACCACTTCCTTGCAGAGATACGTTAACATTATTGAGGTGCTCAAAGATATATACAAGATATGCCAATTTATGCAAATTTTCAACATTTTTAAAGAGTGACTCAAATTTATTTTTGTTATGAGAAGAGAAAAATATTTCAAGCTCACTTTTAATTCAAATAGTTTTCTTAAAACTTTCCTCTGGAAAGCCATCTTGTTTCAGTAAAAAATAAAAGTGAATCATACTGGAACCCTAATTCCCCACACAGAGTCCTTAAAAGGCACGTACTTAGTGGCTTTGATTTGATCAAATTTACAGCTTTAATGACTAGTTGCAATAATGCTTTCAATGACAATGGCAAAGTTTTTGTTTCTTAAACTTGTCGATGTATCATGCAATAAGTTGTAGTTATTTGTGCAGAAGCTTATTCAAATTTTGCCACAAAGCCTGCGTTATATCCAAGCATGGCAAGAGCGCAGTCTGTACAAATCCCACATAAATATTTCCAGTCTAGCGAATGCTGCTTAAAAAATCTATCAACTAAATAAAAAATGTCCGTCCCGGTCGTAGTTGTTTCTAATTCTTTACAAAACAAAAATTTTTCTTTAATCTTGTCCTCTTTGGATGCTAAATAGTCGGCAAGGGTTTACTTTGATTTCCTGGATCACTGGAGTCAAAATGTCATTAGACATATCAGTAATTCTACGCCTTATGGTATCATTAGATAAGGATATATGTTGCACCTTTTTCACTGCATCTTCCCCTAGCATGATCCTAACAATGTCTTTAGTGCAAGGAAAAAATATGGTTTTCAGCAATTGTGTGTGGATTTTTTCTTTCGCTACCGTCAGAGCAATAACAGGAAGCTTGGAGTGCAGCGAGAGTTTTACTTTGATGAGGCCCACTTAAATCAAGCCTGGATCTTTTAACATTATCAGCCTTTTACCTAAAGAAATCAATGTTTTTGTTCTATAAATTGGCATGTTTTGTGATTAGATGCCATTCGAGTTTGTTAGGTTTTATTGACTCATTTGAAAGAGCTTATATCCCTATGACACTCTGAGGTCTTTCTACACTAGCAATAATAATTGACGTGAAATCAAACTTCAAATATTCGTCACTATATTTCCTTTTTGCTGCAGTCATTTTCAAAATAAGGGTTATGATGAATCAAATAATAAATATCTCGGTTACTTAATTTGATCTCACAGGTAAAATTTAAGACACTGAAAATAAGAAACCCACTGCAATAAAAATGTATTTATAATATTATTAAAACTGTGATATATTTTTATTATAAAGCACTGCATATATACAAAACGCTGCATTACACCGCAAACAATAAAAAAATGGCGCCTTTGTCACACACGAGGCTAATTCGTAAGTTCTATTGTGTAACTTGTTCCTTTGCTCCAAAACGATCTTGAATTTGAGCAATTTTATACGACACTTATATACTAACTAATCCTATATATTTCTCATGAACTAAAATAGTGTACAATCACGAAAGTTAAAACATAACTACCATACGTGACGATGGTTATATTTCAACTGGTCTCATTGGCGCTAAGATTGTCGTGCAATCAGGGTGGCCAAATCTTGATAAAAAGGGTTTATATTGTACTTGTTACAAAGGTACTTTATAATTATTTATAATGATATTTATCATAAATAAGAGTGTAGCAAGAAATTGAAAAGGTGCATGAACTTGATCAGAGGGCGTCTTGTTTGAAAAAAAACAAACATTACTTTCTTTCCAACCTAATAGTTTTATTTGAAATACTATGTAATTACTTTTGTACAATTTTTGTTAGTACGAAAAAAAGGGAGATAAATTGGCAACACTGCACAGTACAATTCCAGTGTAAGAGACGAGAGGAGGAGGAATTGTGGGGGGAGAGAAGCGTTCCTGAGGAATAGTAAACGCGAGATATAACGAAAATAGAAAGTTTAATAATATACACTCCTTAGAAAAATAATAAAATAGCAGATTTTTAAATTTATTTATTGAAAATCACTAAAATCTTTAAAAATCAAATGGCTCTGCGACCCACCTTTGGGTCGCGACCCATAGGTTGAGATCCACTGCCCTAGGCTATTTCCTCGGTAAAATTTGACAAGAAAAAAATATCCACTTATGGTTCTTAGCTTCCACAAATCCTCTCCAAATGTGGTTTATACTTTTAAAACCCAAAGATTGTATTTTAACAATGTTAAGGTGAGGACTGTGTTGCAATACACTTCTTTTGGGGTCGAGCGTGAACGGATTTTCCTCCAGTTTGTAAAAGGTCTTGGAGATTGGATCTGCTATATGTGGCTCATTAGGGATTTATCCGGGGTTGATATCAGTTTATTAGAGATTTGTCTGAGGTTTACATTCGCATATTAGGGATTTGTCTGAGGTTTACATTCTCATATTAGGGATTTGTCTGAGGTTTACATTCTCATATTAGGGATTTGTCTGAGGTTTATATTCGCCTGGTAACTTTCGCATTCGCTAAATTGGGAATTGATGGGTGCTTAACTCTTTAGCAGTACATGTGTAGCTATTTTGAGCTAAATAGCATAATAATCGAACTAGTTGACTTTCTTGTCTAGAATCTTCTAGTGAGGTCTTTTTAATTTGGCCTATTAGTTATTTCACCCTGCGCCAAGTGAATATCAAGTTTTCATAGGCAACTATGCTCGCCTTGTTATTTAGATAATTGCGAGCCCTCCCGGCCTCAAAACTGCGTCGAAGAGTGCCTGCATGGACGATAGGCAGATTCTGAAGAGTTGGGCATCTATTTGGTTTTAACTCCTACAAGTAGTTTTTTCTTTGTGCTGCTCAAGCTATGGTCATATCAACCATTTACAATCCATAGTATTTCCATTTCTTTTTGTGTGGGGGGGGGGATTCTTACAAAAGTCTTGGTGTTTTTCTGCCCACGATAGCTTGAATTCTAAAGTTAAATTAATAATATAGATGTAGGAGGACGACCTAGGAGAACCACCTTGAACCCTCCCCCCCCCCCTTTCGAGCAGAGATCAGATGGTCTCAAACAAAATCCTAAGGAAGGACAATAATGATTCTCACGTTCAAGCTGGTGAGACATCCCACCTGCGTTTGCCTAAATCAGCAGATTCCGCCCCCCCACCATGACCCGCAGACAAATTAATTCCATTCCAGCCTTCAGTCAACCCCATGCCTCTAGGTCAGAATTGGCACCAGATGAGCATCTTTTCAAACACTTATCTGAAACAGAGTTAATCCGGTCAGCGCCAGGATTTCCCTTGAGACAACAGCCGTGCCCGGAAGCCTTTAAGTGACTTAGCCGGCTGAGTATATATATATATATTCATGGTCCCCAGTTACTCGAGAGAAAGTACAGCTCACCTTCCTCCAAGATACGCCCCCCTTTCTCTCGAGTCGAGCCCCTGAAGTTTGAAGGTTTCGTCGGCTAGATCACCACCGTGAACTTTTGACCATCATCTATAGGCAAGTTCGTGAAGCAGTTTCTTCGAAGAGTTCGTGCGAGATATTCCTCTCATCCCGTTCACGGAAGTACGTCACCCCTTCCGAGTGCACTCCCCAAGTTTAAGTGTATCTCGCTACTCCGTCCACGAGTAATTCATCTTACTCCACCCTTACCACGCTCTTCCTTGAGGTAATCGACTCCCATTGCAAGATCTTCTCATCCCGTGCAATCCGAGTCTTGGTTCCGTCACCACCGACCCCTTCTCCGAGAAGCTAGGCCGCAAGGTAAAGGTGCTTCCGCCCATTTTTTAAATCCTCCCTGGAGGTTTTTTCCCGCTGTTCATAATTTGGTAATTGCCGAGTCTCATTTTCCTTTCCCTATTGCATTAGTCAATGTCCGATCTGTTCATTGCAATTGTATAATACCTTAATCTTACCCCGTGTATATATTATTTTGTGATTCACCTTTTTTTTCTGTTGTAATTAAATCATTCATTTTGGGGTAGTCTCTTTAAATAACCTTGAATGAATCCTGGCATTTTACCAACTCTATAAGGCGTAACTCACGCAATTGCTTACGCCCTCTTTTGTTTGAGCCCCCCATTGAACTGGAGCGAGGCCTACCTCCCACTCTTCAACCATGAGCGGCCTCTCAGCTTTCGGCCGTCTATTTATGCGTGTACGGACCCACGGACTAGGTTGTACACCCATAATTCCTCGATAATAGTATATTGCAATTACTTTGTTTTCATAAAGTTCGAATTATCATATAATTTCTCTGCATTTATTATGATGAGGTCACCAACTTTTATTATGATGACTTAACATTGTAGAAAGTTTACATGCTATTTTTGCAGTTATAAATACACACACTAATATGCATGAAGAAATATACATCTCCATCGGCAAAACAATATACAGTCCAAAAATTCATACAGGCACGGAAGGTTATACAATCATTCATATACAGACACAACAGCTCAATTTAAAGCCTTAGAATTTGATTAAAGCCCCTAAATATCAAAATTTAACAAAAAATTCAAAATAAATTTAAATACAAAATAAGAAGACAAAGCGAAAATGCATTAACAATTTCTGAAAGAACGACCCTAGTATTAATGCATTTTAACCCTTGCATCTCCCTAGCCGAAAGGCGAAATTCCCTAACATATAACCTTTCGTTAATGACTGTTGTTCATCACGCAAGTAAACTTAATTTTCGCCAGCAAATATTAATGGGTTTGAAATTCGCGTTAAAACAGTCAGAATTATTACAACCATTAATGTACCATACTATTGGCTCGTCATTAAATTTACATTCTCGTTAGACTCATAATTACTAGTCCCTGAAACAAAATGAGGCAAAAAGTTTATTACGAAGACCTGGGCTCGCGTCTAAAAGTCCATGGACGCGTTTCTCGTCATCCGGTCGAACAGGTTTATGTGGCGAGCAATAGAGCGCTGCTCCATTCTCTTACCTCCCATTTCACAGTCATTTTCGGGCGAGAGGAGACCCATAAAGTGTAAGAACTAGAAATCTCACCAAATGACATGGACTAACGCATAAAGGTCCCACGCACGATCAACCCATCGCTTTTTAACAACGCCTCTATTATCAATTTCTATCGCCATCTTATTTGATTACCACTCGCTTTCACTCTATCTCCCAGACTCATACACAAAGTCTTACCTTGAAATTTGCTTTTATAAAGAGAGTTTTGAAATAAGGGAAGTTACAAAACCATAACAAGACTATATTGGGGATTAAAGCAGGACAGAGGACAGACACCCTCTCCCCCGCTTGACCCTTTTCCCTTTCTACAACAGAGGTAGATTCATTTGCAGAATATATTCAAATCAAACCCTACTTCTAAGGTTTAGTTTTATCTGCAAATGAAACTACTACATTAGTTAGTACAATGGGCCAAAGTGGTTGTGTATGTAAAAATTGACCCTATGTACATCTGAAAGAAATGTAAAACGTTGTACAGATCAGCAGCCCCGGAGTCAGCTTGTAAAGATAGTTAGCACCATGGCTGTTTAGGATGTTACTTCAAGAGATTTCAAGTTGTTGGAGATAAATAAAATTTAATGATTCAATAAATAATCTATTTAAATAAACTAAAATAACATGGCAATAGGATAAAACTATTAAAATGCAAATAGCCTGATGAAAAAAAAATTAAATGTAGATTTTGGAGCAATTTTCTATCAGAAAGAAAGAAATGTGACTTTATTGTTTCTTTCTCTCCTAACCTAACTTGAATCAGTTGTAAAGACAAGCAATCTCTAAAAATGAGCTGTTAAAGATAGACTTCCCTGAGAGACTCTGGAGTGGGCCTATCTTTGAAACATAAGAAATCTCTATAGGACCGTGCGTAAGCTCAGGAAGAAAATGTAATTGCTCCTGAGAAGACCGCAGAATGTCGAAAAATGTCCACCATACGCCGGAACAGTCTCTTCCAGAGTGAAACGCTTACTTTGAGACAGGAGGTAAAGAAATACAACTTATCAACAAAACGATCGAGGGCAGATTTATTTTAGTGAAAGTTCTAGGGTTGAACTGCGGAAGAATGGTACATAGATATAATATTCGATGATATAGCACCTTTATTTGAGTTTGTATGTGCTTGCATATTTTGGGGGGCGAAAGACCTTGAGGAATAGTATCATTAGGTTTGAATTATGCCCAACCAAGGGCAACCTGAAACCACCTACGAGGGGCGGTCAAAAAGTTTTGCAATTCGGATATAACGATATGAGATATGAGGAAAAGTGTTTTATTATTTTTCAATATGCCCTCGACTTCAATGAACTAGCGCCACTTGTCCCTGAGGCTTTGAATTCCCGACAACCAGAAATCTTCCGATTGCTGTTCAATCCACTCCTGGACGGCGAGCTGGACATCCTTATCGTCTCCAAACCTGCGTCCACGCCGTGCAGCCTTGAGCTGGCGAAATAAAAGTAGTCGCTAGGGGCCAGATCTGGACTGTAGGGGGGATGGTTGAGCTCCTCAAATCCACACTCGCGCAGGGCAGCTTGTGCAACTCTAGCTTTGTGGACTTTGACGATGTTGAAGTCGATCATGAGGCGTGAGGTTTCTAGGGACCCAACGGGCAGAGACCTTAGGCATTGCCAAATTGTCGTGGATGATGTTCATAACACTTCCATGTGATATTCAAGTTCTCGCTCGATTTCTTTGAACTTCACCCGTTGATTTTCGAGGATCATCCTCTCGACACGGGCCACATTGTCTTAGTTGTTCACGTCTGATGGGCGTCCTGGACGGGGGTCATCTTCAAAGGACTCAAGACTATGGCGGAACTTCCTATTCCAGCGAGCAATGGTTGCATAGGAAGGGGCGGTGTCGGTGTACACTCCAACCATGCCTCATGGATTTCTTTTGCATTCTTGCCTTCCTTTGTCAAAAATTTGATCACTGCGTGGTGCTCAACCTTTTCCATTGTTGAAAAATTTGTGACTGACGATCTGCGATAAGCTACTGCTTCTTAAATAGACGAGGCAGGAGCGTGCGTCTGCAGGTCCCGACTTGTCATAACTTGTCCTAACACGCCCACAAACAGCCATCCCCCTTCTCTGTTTTGCCCTACCGATTCTCAAAACTTATTGACCGCCCCTCGTATGTATGAGGCTGGCTACTCATCCAAGTAAATGCTTCTCTCGCAATTCATCCCTAGAACACTCCAAGGATTATAAATTGGTATCAATGTCGCTGAGTTGCAACTGCTATAACTGGCCGAGTGAACAATTAGTAATGACAGTGCATTTTCCCCCAAAAAGGAACATCGTAATGCACATATGATTTAATGAAGTGGATTGTATACCAACGCCTTAAAATCTTTGTTCTCGTGATTAGATATTTTATACATCTTAATCCAATGGGGAGACAGTGGACGGGCTCAGAATAGCGAGGACGACAAGTTGAAGCCCACAATTGTCGGAACGTGACTCCATCCGAGAACACAAAGGTAAGAATAGAGCATTATTGCTGCGTATCTAATTTTATAGATCCACTGAGCTTGAGCGACTTGGATGTCCGAAGGATGGTAGGCCAAAATAGAAACATTTAAATATATTTTTCAAACAATCTGGGCAGTAAATTCTTAGGAATATTTAAATTTGCCTCTGGTAAAGGCTTGGATCCTGACATTATGACAGAGAGTAAATTGAAGCGGAAAAAACGGGACCTTATAATTACTTAATAAACTAGGACCAAGGAGACGGAGGTATTTTGTCGGCTGCGATGTCGAAGATAAATGGTACGACATGATTAAACCAAACCAGTAAAAAGAGGCTGAGAAAAAGCCCTATCCAATATATGACTTCATGGAAGCTTAGAGGTAGAGCATCTGAATTGCAATCGGAAGAACTTTGTTCTACTCACTGCCAGGATTTTAGATTTTTATATATGTATATATGTATATATATATATATATATATATATATATATATATATATATATATATATATAGATATCTTAAGAGAGCAGAGTTGTTACGCGTTGCCAGGTGTATACGTATTTTTAGGATAAATAAGCAGGCTACATTTAAGAAGTTCATTATTATATTTTAACTTCTTGGTAACTTCAAGCCTTTGTAGTGATTGGGTGTGAGCCCGTCACTACGGTAAGTCAAATTTAGGATTTTTGGTCGTAATTTGGGGTGTTATTTTTTGTTTTATGTCAATATGGGTTTGGTGTTATGTTTCAGTAAGATTTTCTTCGTTTTACGGCTGGCCTTAGATACTACGCTCGCACTGTAGCGTAGTTGTATTTGGTAGGTGCGTGTTTTATTCTCTTAAATTTAGCTCCGAGAGGAGAACCTGGTGGGGATTCTTCCTTTCCCAGATCTTCCTTTCGATACTCGGAGTCCGAGAGAACAATGTAAGTGTCTGTTGTGAATTTGATGAGTCCTCGGAAAAGAGCCTGTTTAACTAGATCTTCTGGTATGTCGGCCGTGTAGTCCCATTTGTACTGTCCGGCCCTTAGGCCATCAACAATATCATCTGGGCCCACCTTGTCCGGAAACTGGTTTCCTTCGGCAGCATATACCCTGAGGTTAATCATCCTCGAGTAGTACATGTACCTCGGTTCCCGAGTTTTCAATGACAAGGACCTACTTGGTTGACGTAACTGCGAGGCCCTTTGAGAGTGAGGCGTATGCTCCATCTTCATGGCCCTTACAGTCTAGGCTTCCTCCCACTCGACTAGTGAAACTGTTGTGTTTATTTGGAGCATTCTGTCGGGCATCCATAGCCTGGACTCGAGAATCCCGTTCAAGGGCATTACTCAAACTCTAGGCTTTTTAACCGCTCTTCTCGTTCTGTGGTTGGAGATTTACTCTAAGGACTTCATTCGACGGAGGGTTTAGAGGAAACCACATTTCCTCCAGGCCGTTTTTTATGAGCATGGTATTGAACTCCTTCGCAAAGGTTCCAGACCGGGTTAGGTTAGCAATGTGTGCATAGTAAAGGCAACACATTATTTTGGTTGATTTTTCGTTCTTGATTTGCAGTATAGTAAGCTGTGAGGCCACACTACTTTCTGCGACCGCTGCCTTGGCAACCTTCCTGTAGGTGGCGCTAACTTTCCTCTCTTCCTCTTTTTTCCCCTTTCTTTTGCCTCTTTGATTTGTTCCTTTTTGACAGGACACACCATAGCCATAGTCTTATGTGGGCCACCACAATTAAGGCATTTCTAGAATGTACTGTTGCAATCACGCCAGGAATGGGCTTGTTGGGAACACACAGACACACAGAGCAGACTACAATGTCAGAGTTAGGGCAAGTGGCAGTGGTGTGTTCGTTGTATCTGTAGCACCGGAAGCACATTTGCAGGTCAACGAATTCCTCCCGTTCAATCTGCTCGGAGCAGACACGGACGTTAAAAAAGAAGGAGGCCAGTTTCTTTTGCTCTGATCACCATAGTTGTTTTTCTGTGAAGACTACTTTAAAAACGTGGGTGTACCTTTTGAATTTTACCACTTCGGCTACTTTCGCCCAAGAGTGATTCCAGAGAATCTCCTCCTTTATCTCGTATGTAGAGTGTTCTCCAACCCAGGGGTCGAGGCAACGGCAGATAATGCTCCTATAAGAGCGTATTTGTGGTGGTGTTTGTGGCTTGAGGTTGATTTTGAGTAGGGCTTCTATGGCACGCGGGGAAGTGAGGACTTCAGTGTCCACTTCCCAAGCGCAGATAGCCGAATATCCAATGGGGAGGTCGCTGAGGCGTACGAGAGCAATATTTAGCTCAGCGTAAATCTTTTCGAAAACCTTACACCTGTCCGGTTTTGGCGGGTCAGGTAAGGTTCTCAAGGCTATGCGCCTGGTCTCCTTCATCATTCCCTCATATCACCCAAGGGCGTAATTATGAAGGTAATCGTGATGACAGAGTTTCTGGGTATGTGTATTTGTGTGAGAGGGTGTGTGTTTAGGGATCCGTTATTAAAAAGGAAAAATTATGTGGGGAAGATGGAAAAAACTGTCCAATGAACAATACAAGCACTTTACCTTGAGACAGCGTAAAAGGGCTCACTTTATTTCCCTCAACTATCCTTGAATAAGAACATTCAAAGAGAAAATAGTCACTTTCGAACGTATCACCACTGATAATAATTTTGGTCAGACACAGCAATGAAGTCTGTCGAAAATATAACACCTCATTCGAGTGGAAAATTCATACGAGTATGAAATTTCCCCCAAATTCGGACACGTGGCAAATGCCTTTTAACGTGAACAAATGCAAAGTGATGAATATCGGCCACAGAAATCTCTGATCTCAGTATATCCTTAAGGGCACTGCTATTGAATCCACCGACACTGAGAAGTTCTTGGGTGTAACAATCACGAGTGACCTCAAGTTCTCGAAACAGTGCATTGAGGCGGAGAAAAAGGCCCAAAGGATGCTAGGCTATATTAAGCGCCACTTGTCCAACCGCACCTGGAGTATGCCGTACAATTTTGGAGCCGTTCATTGCGAAAGGACATCGCGAAATTGGAACGCGTACAAGCCAGGGCAACCAAGCTGATTCCCTCTATCCGACATAAAAGTTATGAGGATAGACTAAGGGAATTAAATCTGTTCTCGCTGGAAACCCATAGACTGCGTGGTAAGCTCATCGAAGTTTTCAAAATACTTCGAGGGTTCGACAATGTTGACTACCGGGATATTTTCACACTCGGTGAGAACAGAACGCGCAATCACGGCTTCAAACTTGAACTGAAGCGTTACAACCACAATATGTGTGGAGATTCTTTCACCCACAGTATTTACGGTAAGTGGAACGCACTTTCAGTGAAAGTTGTCAACAGTGAATCTGTTGACCAGTTCAAGTCAAGACTAGACAAAGTCTTGAAAAGTGGCCGTTTAGGGACGCAAAACAATTGAGCAGCCATGTGCATACTCGATTGCTAGTCCAAAGGTACCCTCTTTGAATGGACCGTAAGGTCTCCTAGGGTACTTTCTTTCCTTGTAACTCCTTGTAACGAGAATGCAAGATAACAATTCAAGCGACAAGCATAGTCTTTGAGTCCTGAACTGGTTGTATTAGTATTATATGAAATCATCAAAGGTATTTATCAAAAGTAAACGCCTGCAAAGGTTATAAACCCAATAAAGATCTGCATACTATTCCTGTCTTTCATTTGTATATGTAATGGCGCAATTAATAAAATATTAATTACTTTCATATCAGAAATTTTTTATTTCTTAATAATTAGCCGAATACGATAAGAGAATACAATTATTTCATTTCCTTATCAAGAAACCGGAGTCTCATTTAGGTGTAAGAGAAAGAAAGGAACATTGGAATTACAAATATCAAAGGAATAATGATAACGGGAAAAAAAATTTAATATTCTGGCTGGGAGTGGAACCCGGTTTTCCCGAGTGCCAGTCAGATACTCTACCACTAAGCTACCATGAGATCATGCATTGGACAGGGTTTTTCTCAGCTTCTCGCCAATAGCTGTTTAATTATCTCTTACCATCTATGTGTGACATCGGAGCCAACAAAACATCCAGTTTATTGTATTTCCTTATCTTCCTTAGCTTAAAATAATTCTTCACTCATCATCAAGGGGGATCGGGTATTTAGTCTATAGCTAGAACAAATCTCATTTCTAAAGTTAGTTTGGAAATGTAAGCTTCCACTTTGTACCTTATTAAAATCCCGACAAAATAGTTTTAGAAACCTCAGTCAAATGTAGAATAGAACAACATCAGAATAGTATTAAAAGTTAAATAGGGAGATTCGTTATTCATATTGTTGAATGTTATTGTACTCCTCTCTTACCATTTGGTTTACTTAAAATTATACATTAGTCATGTTTTGTTGTCAATTTTGGCTGATTTACAAAGACCATTGTATTTGAATGATGAAACACGCCCGGTTGGATCGGAATTTCGTGATGTATTTCAATGTTTTATAAAACTTTCATCTTAAACGCCATTGATAGCAATTGGTGATGGTGTAACACTTTGTGAAGATATAAAGTTTCTTGACTTAAAGAATACAGCCGTTGGTATACTTTAAAATACTATTCTCGAGCGTGTTCTTTTGTAATATTTGCAAGTGATTTAAGCTATGGATTATAAACTAAGCTTATTCCATACGTTGAGGGTTGTACTTTAATCTCTATCATCTAATGTTCTAAATGCTAAGAGTGTTCAAAGAAGAAAAAAGGACCTATGGGATGCAAAGTCTGTGGTATGCAACTTAAAGTTTCAAAAACATGATTGTCAGCAATTTTAGAACTCTTAACTATCTTGAGTATTTATGGTTCTTTTCAAATTCTTGATGATATATTTCACCACTAACCTGCTTTAGAGCAACACATATGGAGTGTACTTTATTGTTATTTTTTTATATTTAAAATGATGACTTTCGTCTTCTTCGTAGAATTAGGACTTTATACACATTTAATAAGATTATTTACCTCAAAAATCGGACAGTTTATCCTTTTCTCTCTGACTAGAACCATCTTATACGTGATAATCGTCATGCCAGTAGTGCTAAAAGTTGCACCTTTTACTAGTTATATTTAAAACTAATCTACACCCATGGTCTTTCTTACTTGCTTTGATATAAGTCTAGGCAAAACATTTCCAAGCCATATAGTTGAATGTGGTGCGTTTAAAAAATAACTTTTCAAGACCAAATATAGGTAATTTGTTCTTTCAATTTTCCCTTTTGCGGCTATTTTCATAGTTATAGATTGTATTAAAAAGAATATTGCATAAACTTCCATTTTTCTCTATCCTTCTCTTCTGTTATCTTTCATTTAAAAAGATGGCTAACTTAATGGTGATTTAAGATTGGTACTCATTCGAATTTCCCAGTAGGGTGGCAATTCTCAGTCAATAATAATTTCGAATGACTTGCTATGGGTAGTCCTGTTGATGCTCCTCTGGCAAAATTTTCATCCTTTATAAGAAAATTAGTAAAGAATATCCGATATATTACTGAATCTTGGAATAAAGAATATTATATATATATATATATATATATATATATATATATATATATATATATATATATATATATATATATATATATATATATGAATCCATTAAACCACATTGAAAGAGAAAACGGAATAATTTTTCCTTGCAGTAATATTTTTATTACCTTTTTTCGAAAAATCCGTGCAGGGAAGCGATTCGAACCAGGCACACTGGTTCTTTGCGTAGCGTAGTGTACTAACGACATACTTTTAACTGCGATCAAAGCGGTGCTCGTTGCCTCAGTGTGCCTGGTCCGAATCGCTTCCCTGCACGGATTTTTCGAAAAAAGGTAATAAAAATATTACTGCAAGGAAAAATTATTCCGTTTTCTCTTTCAATGTTGTTTAATGGATTCATTTCCATCATTCTCTCGTGCTACTTTGAGAGATATATACATTTATATATATATATATATATATATATATATATATATATATATATATATACAGCCTTGGCCAAAAGTATTAGGCCACCCTATTGTTTCTGGGTTATGCTATCTCAATGTATGCTGGTTCATGGTATATTACACAATATTTATTAGTTTAATATCTGGTTGACCCTCCTTTAGCTTCAACTACCGCTTTTATACTGTACTGTACGTATGTAACCAATTTTGTGTAAAACTAACGTCCACAATTAACTTAATTTCTCTTGATTATTCCAGTGTTTTATGCTAAAATACGTTGTAGATACAGTTAAAAAAACAGTAAAATGCCTAAAACAAGGGAGTTGAGTGAGTGTGAGCGAGGTCAAATCGTAGCTCATCATAAAGATGGAATGTCTCAAAGGCAAATTGCTCAGAAGATGATATGTTCTTGATGTGTGGTGCAAACGACTCTCTAGCGCTTCAGGAAGACAAACGATGTGAAGACAATTCAAAGAACATGTAGAAAAAAGGTTACAACGCCTCGTAATACAGATCCATCATCCCTCAGTTGCTCAAAAGCAGGAAAAAACATCGTCAGAGCTCTGTGCGGACTTCAACGAGGCAGGTACATCACAAATATCAACCAGAACTGTTAGAAGAAGGCTTTTAGAGTACGGTCTGAAAGGCTGAAAAGCCAGGAAGAGGCCATGGATTTCTGAAACGAATATGAATAAACGTCTTCAGTTGGCCCAAAACAACTCAAATTGTACCAGTGAGCAATGGTCGAAAGTCATATGGTCTGATGAAAGTAACTATGAGGTAAGATAGTACAAGTATTCATTCAACATATTAACTCAAAATATCTGTCTTTCGGACCAAAATAAATAAGAAATATCCAACATAAGGATAATATTATCGTTCATGTTTTTTACTCAGGCTTTCGGCACATCTGCGTCGCAGAGTTGGGGAAGCATTTTAGGCTAAATGTCTGGTACCAACGTAAAACTTTGGTGTGGTTCTATCATGTTGTGGGCCTGCATGTTTGCCACAGGAGCCAGAGAAATGTTTTTATGTTAGGGAAGGATGAATTCAGCTACCTATGTTTCCATGTTATCGGATGTTTAAGATCCATCAATTGCTAAATTACATCCAGGAGTGTCGAAAAACAGTGTTATCTTTCAACAGGACAACGCTCCATGTCATGCAGCTAAGAATACTCGTCAATAGTTTGAAACACAGGGTATTGTTCCCATGGACTGGTCAGCTCAAATCCCCGATCTAAATCCGATCGAACACCTATGGGGAACTCTTGGTAAAGCTACCAAGAACACAACAATTAAAAATAAAGAGCATTTGTACCAAAAACTTAGAGAAGAATAGAGTAAGATTGCGTCTAGCACCTGCAAAAAACTAGTTGATTCTATGCCTAACCATATAAAAGCGGTAGTTGAAGCTTGAGGAGGATTAACTAAATATTAAAACTAATGTATATTGTGAAATATACCGTAAACCACCATGTCCACGAGGTTCATTAACATTCAGATAGCAGAAACCAGAAACACTGGGGTGGCCTAATACTTTTGGCCAAGGCTCTATAAATATATATATATATATATATATATATATATATATCATTTTAGGAGAAATAATAGGACTCTATAAAAAATCCATCTTGTTTATAAAGTTTATTCATGTGCGACGCTTCAGGTAGTGATCCCATTTTCAAGGACACTATAAAAGAAGATGCAAATACTATATTAGAGTGAAATTTAGGGGGAAAAATTATTTCTATTATAATAGCTGCCTGATTTTTACTTTCTTTTCTAATACATTTATTGACCATTTTTCTTCAGTGAAATAGATGAATTGTTATCGTTAATATTTATTTTTTTAAATATTTATGAGTTAAAAGGGGAAGGAGCAACGAGGGCACAAGTTGCGGGCTATAAAGTAAAAAAGGTATTTTAACGATGAATGTGGAAGAAAGTTATGCTGTTCGAGATGTCCGAATTGCCGCTAAACCACAAACATTCCACACATATATAAGAACTACACAGAATGTTTCCCGAACTGTAGTGAAAATAAATGTGATTACTTTCACGTTCTTTCTACCACTGAAAAATAATTATGTTTGATTTTCTGGAAAAAAAATGCTATTTACGGAGAAAACTGCATACACTCCAGTTTCAGCTGGCTACGTTCAACAACTCTGCTACAGGGTGATCACAAATTAGTTTTACTATTAGACCGAAGATGATCTTGGCCAAAAATAGGTCCTTTAAAGGTTGGTTAATTAGGCTTTTTATTATAATTTAACTATTAATTGTAAGTTTTTGGCTTGCAATGAGATATCATCAGTAATTTAAGTTAGCTTAACGATCACGAATTATATCGGCTTCTATTTTTTTCCTTGTCGAAAACAGTTTGGGGTGGAGGTAATCTATTTGACAAACTCCTTTATAGCTATATATTTCCAAGTGACTGAACACTCCGAAGATAAGATAAGATAAGATAAATAAAGTTAGAATGTGTAGAGAGAGTGAGATAGGAAAGATGGAAATTAAAGTGTCGTGTGTGTTAATGTGTGTGGGAAGATGTGTTAAGATGATAGAGATTTGTGCCAGGTTGCCTGGCTAACTCTTTCGTTTTTCTCTTAATTTTATTATATTTTTTGTGATACTTTGTTATTTTAAGCATTGGAGCCTTTGTTTTCTTTTGCTCAATATAGCGTTTGTATCATTTTATTGTTTTTTATTTTTATTTTTATTTATTTATTTATTTATTTTATTTTTTTTTTTGCTATTATGTAAAAACAATGGTTCTTCGCCGGGATTCACATTTGGGTTGTTTACTTGTTACTCGTAATCGGTTGTCCTTTCAAGATGTTGTATTATGGTTTACTACCTATAGATTGGGTTGGCGTTTATTAACGTTTTTTCAGGCTACCGTTGAAGCGTTGTTTATAATGCGTACGATGGATTTGGTCTTCTTGTACGATGTTTTGATTTATTATATTCTGTGGAATCGTATTTCTAATCTTTTCCCACAGTTTTTTTTCTCATTTTTCTATGACTATATTTATGGGTTCAATATTAGATCTGCAGTGGAGTTCTTCTGCTGGTTTGTAGTCTAGTCTTCCTGTGTTTGTTATTAATCTAGTGGCTTGATTTTGGACTCTTTGGAGCTTCATGAATTGGGAGTTACTTAGTGTATTCAATGGTACAATTGGGTATAGGAGCTTGGGTTGAACTAGGGATAGGTATAGTTTTCTTTTATTCTTGATTGAAAGTTGCCTGAATCTGTATAGCGCTGATAAGGTAGTTTTTGCTTCAATGATTTTTTGTGGTAGGTGACTTGTATAGCCGTTGGTTGTTATTTTTAGTCCGAGGACTTGCCCTTCTGTTGAGAAAGGATATGCCTCTCCATCTACGCGTACAGTAGCCTTTTTTCCTTCTGTTCATGGGAATTAGTTTGAACTTATCCTTGTTAGTTTGTATTTTATTTCTCTTCTCATAATCATTTAGGTTTTTAATTTCTATGCCTGTTCTTAGGGCGATGTCCTTGGGGTTTTTCCTATCGCTGGTCACTATCTGAGGGATATCTTCCGCTAATTGAATGTACAGCGAACTCTTATCAGTGGGGTGTGGAAGGTCCCTGGTATACACTGTGTACAGCGTAGGTGAGAGGCAACCTCCTTGTGGGACCTCCGTTTGTAGGTTGATTGCTTCGCCCGTTTTGCCGTTTATCTGCAATATCGCTTTCCTCTCATCTAGATAGCTGCAGAGTATTTTGGAGAGGTTTACTTCCAGGTTAAGGTCGCAGATTTTGGCTTTTAGGCCGGGCAACTACACTTTGTCGAATGCTTTGGCAGCATCACGAAGCACAATGTCAACTCTGTTGCCCCGCGCAGTGGCAGTAGCAATTCTTTCGGTAATGATTGCCAGCGCGGTGTCCGTCCCTCGCTTGCTCCAGAACCCGTGTTGTTGTGGGTTGTATAGGTTGAATGGGGTGAGATGGTTGATCAAACTTTCGTTAAGGAGCTTTTCTAGGACTTTGCCTAGAAATTCTAGGAACGAACACTCCGAAAATGCTGCTGCTGTATGACTTTATATGGTGGCTCAGTCGATAAGCATCGTGGTTCTGATAGAGAAAAGCGCTTGAGGACACCTGTTCGAATCCAACTTCTTTATTCACTTTCATATAGCGGTTAAAATAGTTTCGCCATTTTCTTTCTTTCTAAATAATTCCTATTATCTTTCTTAATCTTTGTATGGATCACGTAATCTTTTCCACAGCGTTTTACCGGGTTGTGATATCAGTTTTTCTTTCCTCGGGTTATTAACTACATCCATTGTATATCACGTCTTATATGATTTTTCCTTATTATATCTATATATACACATTTCTTATAAATTATCTTATCCTGGCTTGGTTGCGGAATGGTCAACAGTAGACAAAATTCTACCCTTCTGTTCCTAACACCTCCTCCCAAAAGGTCAACAGGGGATTTTCCCCCTCTCCTCCCCTAAACACGACAAACTTTCGTTCGTATTAACTTCAACAACCCCATTTTCTCCTGAAGTAATCTGGTACAAATCACTCGGACATATTTCGCTTTATTCTTTTTAATATATAGAAAAGAATCATGGTTAAAATTGTGGTGCAATAATTATTGATCAGCTTGCAGATGAAGGGTGCACAGTATTTAGATCACAAACGTCCTTGGATATGATTAGTTGGATTTAAATAGGTATGACCTAAACTTACGTACATTTTAATTACGAATTGATCAGAAATTAAAAAATACTCAACTCTTTTATCTCTCTCTCTCTCTCTCTCTCTCTCTCTCTCTCTCTCTCTCTCTCTCTCTCTCTCTCTCTCTCTCTCTCTCTCTCTCTCTCTCTCTCTCTCTCTCTCTTCAAATTTAAGTTATTTTCCATCTTTTAGTAAACTCACCAAAAGAGCCTTTCCATTTCCAACTTTAACTTCATGAAAATTATTAATTTGTCTTTCCTCTTTTGATAGCACCTTTTAGGCTAAATAATGACATCCTCTCATTAATGATAAATACATTCGTATCACTTAAGCCATCTAACCTTGTGCTTCAGGATGACTCATCCATTCTGTACCCGCACAATCACGATATATTTGAATCATAATAATTAAAAAATCTTCCAAAGTTTAGTCGAAATTTATTATTTTCATCCACATATATATGTAATAAATACAATATAACTTAAATTATTCTGATAGAGCTAGTGAAAAATATATACACAACCACTTCAATATATTATGCCCTCAATTAAGACCTCAGGTCCACACACATATCCACAACAACCGTCTATCACATTTGCACAAAGTTGCAATGTACGTTATAACAAATTAACATACCTTATACATGGCAGAATCAAACAATGAAATATACTCTAGCATAGAAAATGCACCATTTTTATCTCATGAAATTACTAAAAAACATTGTATCTATTTCAACCATGCTTCGTCTTTGTCCATTATTTATGTCCTTGTCCTATTTATCAATGTTGACTAACTTTACCTTCCACACATCTCTACATCTCTTCACTCTACCTAAAAATGGACACTGTAGTTCAAATATCTTAAATCTAAATGCCCTTTCTGACCGATTTTGAACCGAATAAAGGCTTTCAAGGTATATGAATGATCCGCATCAAGGATCTATCTATCAGAGAGAGACTTGACGTTGAATAGATTGCCAAATCAGAACTTTACTATTAACTCGTCAAAAAATATATTTTTCTCAGTCATATTAAATTAATCGAGGGACAAAGGAGGTAACAAAGAGTTTAATGGCAAAAATGTATATACATAATCTAATTCCAGTTTGTATGATGACGTAGACGTAGTCTCGATGTAAATTAAATACAACATATAATCGAGTAAAATCATCAAATGGCCATTTTATAATCTTCTCAGTCCATTTTCGTGAATGATACTTTAAGGTATTTCTTTTTAATGAGTCTTCGTTTCATATTAATTCGTATATAGCTTTAAAATCATTCAGATCACGAGAGGTTGAAAAAACAATGATATGAGCATCCTTCGACGCTCGCTTTAAAGGCCCTCCGTATGGCAAGCACTTTGCGCCCCTTTGTTACCCCAGAAATAATTATAATTACATTACAGGGTGACTCAAAAGATATATTTAGACGGTAATTTTTAGTATAAAACCTGTAGACAATAATATTAATGTAATATTAGGTAAAAAATATACTATTTCAGTGAATTGTTCGGTTATACAGAATGAGTTGTCTAGTATTCCAAAAAGTAAAGAAATTTTAAACCAACGAAGGAAAAATTTACAACAGTTGTATAAGAAGACTGCCACTTATAAGTACACACTTACCCTCCCTTTGCTTCTTCTAACCCAAAGAGAGCAAGGTTATCATGATAATTTTGAAGACAGGTTTGTAAGGGCTGAAGATAGGGGTAGTGAAAATGTAGAAAACCATGAAAACTTGGAACCGGAAATCAACACAACTTTTTTAAAACCAGAGACGATCCCCATTAAAAATGCTGTGGGAGCACTGTGTGTACCACCAGGGGTACAAAATGTACTGAAAAGGTCAACCTGGGTGAGGAGACATTTAAGAAACTAGAATTTGTGCTGATACAGTCTTCGATCGCGCGTCGTCAAAAGTGACTAAGCCGAATATGGGCCGCTAGTCCGGGAAGTCGAGGTCCTAAATTCCTGCTTCCTTCCTGCGTTATGGGATGATGCACATCAGCCACACTCTATTGGGAAACGGTCAGAAATAAGATGATTTGTGCATAGAAGACTCATTTGTTGCGTTCGGTTACACCATCTTCACTACTTTCTTTACAAATCTCATTTACAACAACGCATGGGAAGATGCCCTTGTTATTTTTCGCTTTTTAGTATTTAATAACAACAAAAACAACCAAGAAAAGCTTCTTATTCCGCCCCCAGATATAGCAATGTAAAGTGGATCCTTCAATGAAGGAATCCAACCAAGACACCGGGAACAGCATCGCTAAGGGACATGAATTCATTGGTGACAAGAATAGATACAAGAGAGTTGCGAGACCTTTCGTGACCTAGTTTCCAAAGCATTACTCGTGTAGGCGTGAGACAGATCTGAATACACCATACGAATCGTCTCCAAGAACTACATTTATTTTTAACACTAGTTAGCCCGAAGCGCAGGTCATCGTCACCTTTCGAAGAGACCGATTCTTGGCGCTTCCTTCGTTGCTATGAATTGAAAGTAAAGACGCAAGTGATTGCCTTTTAAGGTTACTTGCCATATATTTTATACACTTTTTTACTCACACTACTTACATCGGATTCTTCGTGAACCCACTTTTAAAAAAAACATTTGGGCCAAAAAAGATCGGTTCAGTTTTTTATTTTTTTTTTACTTTCTGTCTTAGAAAATTAAGAAATAAAATTAATCATTGAATCATTTAATTTTTCATATTAATGCGTCTCTTGAGTTTAAAAATATTAGCGAAAACTTAATGGGATCGACGGAGGAATTAACCCAAAGGAAAATAATAATAGAATAACCAATGCGCCTTTGTGTTTGAGTGATCTCATATATTTATTGAACACGTTGACCTTATATTTCTTCATTCTTATGCCTATTTTTCTTTGCTCTTGATATATATATATATATATATATATATATATATATATATGCATATAAATATATTTATATATTACTCCATGTACGCGGTAAATTCTATTTTTCAGAGCGATATGATCCGAGGGTGGTGCTATAAGCAGATATATGGAAGATGGCCTTATTCGTTACCTGACTCGCCGAAATTCAGGAATGAGAAAGAAAATCTATAATTTTATTCATCTTCCCATGTCATTAGCAAATTATAAACATTATTTATAATTTATTACTATTATTTCTTTATCTGCACCCCCCTCCCTGCACCTTTCTTCCTTTGCCTCTGGAAGGATCTTTGGCCATTTTGAGGTGGTGGTCAATTCGTGGCCGGCGCCCCTTGGTCCTGTGTAAGAAGAGTATAGATAAAAAAGGCTAAGACCCCAATTAGAATTCGTGATAGCCAGAAGTTAATCAAAGCAAGGTACTAATCTGGGGTCCGAACTCTCCATTCCTTTCTGTCATTAGAGTTTGAATATTGATCAGTTCAAAACATTGTAACATTTCGAATTAAACTATAATTATGCGAAAAATGTACCGACGCGGCTGGCGATTTTGCCCATGACCTCGGTAGTTTACGATTTGTAACTTGGGTCTGGTTGAAGCCGATAGATCGGAACCGTCATTTAGTGATATAATTTGGTGGGGGAAAAAAATTGTTTCTCTTGGATTAGGAGAGTTTTAAATGAAATATGATTTAGCAAAGATTTGCTCGTAATTAACATATCCACTCACAAATAATATAGGACACAATATTTATGCTCCCGCTAATATATATATATATATATATATATATATATATATATATATGTATGTATATATATATATATATATATATGTATATATATATATATATATATATATATATATATATATATATATACTGGGTTTAAGTTTTGTAATATAAATTGACTCTAGCAGGTAAAGGTCCGAGATGTTTCTTACCGCATTAAGTATCGTGAAGTTCTCGAGTGTAGCCCTAGAGCCACATTGTGACAGATGGTTTCGAATTGGGGATGGATCAGGTTTTGAAAGGTGTAGTCCAGTTCTTTCAGATCTACCCATATGCTGCATGAAGCGAAAGTAAAGCGTACGCCTTGTTGCCCTCACATATGATAAAGTGCTACTGCACGTACAACGAAAAACGTATATAATTAATACGATGGGAATTTTCACTCAAATGGATAAAAATGGCATTTGATATTTGCCCAGTGTTTACAGAGTACTTATGTTGCTTAATACGCACATTCAGATCCTTGCTAGTTTGCCCAATATAAAATGAAGGGCAATCCAAGCAAGATATTTTATAAATTACGTTATTTGTTTCATTAGAGCAATTTTTTATTAACATTCTTTTTTAAAGTATTAGTATAGGAGAAAACAAGATTTACATTCAGTGTTTTTAACAATGTTTTTACGGTTTCAAAGCCATTAAAATAAGGTAAAATGAGGATATTCTTGGGCACTTCCTTCTCAATAGTACTTTCGTTATAAAACTTTTTTGGGGCTTTATTATAACAAATTTCAAGTATATTTTCTGGATAACACAAGTCTGCACCGATTTTTCTTATAGATTCAATTTCCTGATCCAAATATTGAGGACTGACAATGCGCAACGCACGTAAAAACATAGAGGAAAAAATTGATATCTTAAAATTAAGATGGTGGCCTGAATAAAAATGGACATAGGTTAAGTTGTTGGTTGGTTTCCTATAAATACTAAAATTGCAATTAAATGATTCCCTATGTATTAAGACATCTAAGAATGGAAGGCAATTGTCTTTCTCTAATTCAACAGTAAATTTTATGGAAGGTACCTGGTTATTTAAATTGGAAAGCAAATTATTTACATCAATATTAAAAGGCAAAATAATTAAAATGTCATCAACATATCTATACCACTTTAAGGGGATATCAATGATATTAGGTAAATATTGTTTTTCGAAGAATTCCATATACAAATTTGAGAGTAGGGGAGATAAGGGGTTGCCCATTGCCATACCAAATATTTGTTGGTAATATTCACCATTAAAAACGAATTTACAGTCACAAATGCACAACTTAATGAGTGAAATAATATGACTTACAGATAGAGGTAATTCATGATGAGTAAGCTCATTACTAAGAAAATCTAAAATGGAATCAATAGGGACTTTGGTAAAGAGAGAGCAAAAGTCCAGAAAATATACTTTATATTTGTTATAATAAAGCTAAAAAAAAGTTTTATAACGAAAGTACTATTGAGAAGGAAGCGCCCAAGAATATCCTCATTTTACCTTATTTTAATGGCTTTGAAACCGTAAAAACATTGTTAAAAACACTTAATGTAAATCTTGTTTTCTCTTATACTAATACTTTAAAAAGAATGTTAATAAAAAATTGCCCTAATGAAACAAATAACGTAATTTATATGATCCCTTGCTTGGATTGCCCTTCATTTTATATTGAGCAAACTAGCAAGGATCTGAATGTGCGTATTAAGCAACATAAGTACTCTGTAAACACTGGGCAAACATCAAGTGCCATTTTTATCCATTTGAGTGAAAATTCCCATCGTATTAATTGAAAGGAGAGTTCTGTGATTGCCAAATCAAATGACTTTTTTTCACGAAATCTTTTAGAATCGGCATTTATACAACTGACTTCGAATTTTAATCTCAGCCCTGGAATGTATATTTAGGACCCTTGTATCAAAAGAATGTTTAAGAATGATTTTAAAGATAAAATTTCTGAATTAATGATTACCACCTAGAAGTTATTTTAGCTTATTTATAAAAAAACCTTTCCTCATATTTATCATGTGTAAATTTTTTTTTTGTTTTCATATTGCATATGTGATTCCTAAACATTGCCCCCCCAGTCTTTCTTTTGTAACCCGTAAACTTTTTTTTTTTTTTTACCCTGACGGCTCATCTCGTTAATAGGATTTTTCCAGGTATCTGCTAATCCCACCCCTTTTAATCTTTATATCCCATATTTTCATTAATCAGGTGTATAAATATCTTTCTCTTTTTTCCTGTCTTTTAGTCTGCTTAGTAAAGGACCATTAGTCGAAAGGCCTCGCAGTTCTCCGTTGTTTCCTTTTTTTCGTGGCTGTAACGTTATTCATAAATTCCTCACGTTCCTTATTTTTGTGATTCAGTTATACATATATATATATATATATATATATATATATATATATATATATATATATATATATATATATATATATATATATATGAGGAATTAAACCACATTCTCCGAAGACAATTTAATTCAGAACAGTTTCGGTGTATCTCACACCCTTTTTCAACTGACACTGGGCAGAAAATATAAGAGAAATGCATATAAGCATAACACAAGATCCCCTCTTTTTTCCACCAATTCCCTACTTGTGGCTAATCTGGTGGGGGGGGGGGCTAGGCCTAAACATATTGAAATGCTGGCATTTTACTATTTTGTTTATTTGCGATCTTATTACAGGATTAAAAGAAAATTGACCTTCAGATAGATTTAAATTTGGAACTAACGATATCAAGCT